>JAESUZ010002113.1:0-600000 GCA_017311185.1 Proteles cristata cristata | reverse complement strand
GCAAATGAAGCATTAAATTCCCGTAGGGCAGTAACTCTAATAGAATCCAGAGATCCTTGCATCAACCCTATCATGCAGGAGTGAAAGATTGCCTCTTGTACTGTCTCTTGGTTCTTTGACTTGAATTAAATACTTCATGTAAATAGCTCCCCTATCTTTTATATCATGGCATTCCTGTTTTATCAATCCTCTCTCCTTGAATAATACTCTCCATTCTTATGATGTTAAACACCACCTACGTGCTCACAGTTCTGGCTTCTACATATATCCAAATGTATACCTAATTTGTAAGAGAAGACCTAAATTATACCTTTTGATTGGTGCAGGGTCAAAGCACATGGGTCTATGCCTACTTAGCCACACAGAATATCTCTGTTTGGCCAGAGATAATGGCAAGTCCATTTTTATCAAAAGCTTGTTGTGAGAAATTGCATGAATAGAGGTCATTTAAGTCTATTTCCTGGCAGGAAAAATTTTGCCTATCCTCCAATAGGCAATGAATTAACTGTACTTTTCAGTGACATTATCTTCGCATTAGAGAGGCTGCTCTTGCTAAAGTACATTATGATGTTATGCCAACGTTCAGTACCAACAGGCCTCCAGCCACGTGAAACTGGTACTTTATCTACTATGGAGGTTTTGTTCATCTCACAACTCTTTCCTTTTAGCAATCACCAACCAGGAGACATTTCTTATTCTTTGTATTTAAAAAAAACCAATGTTTTATTGAACAACTAATTATTTTTATTTTATCGACACTATGATTTTATAAGTGGTCATTTCCTCCTCATTTCTTTGATAACTCAGAAACTCAAAATCAAATTTATGGTCATGAATACCATCTACTCTGATCAAATCATATAGATTTCCTATGTTAATATTATCATAAACATAATTATTTCCTTGCTATTTTCCACTTTGTTTTGACTCTCTAATTTGTATATTCTATCCCTCTGTTTAAGGCAACTTAAGTTGCCTCAGGTATTTTATAAAATAGTAAATACAGAAATACACACACATGATATATAGTACTTGCAACCATGCATTATAGTAATTTTCTTCTTTTAATTTTAATTTTTTTGAGAGAGAGAGGGACAGAGACAGAGTGTGAGCAGCGGAGGGGCAGAGAGAGGGAGACACAGAATCTGAGGCAGGCTCCAGGCTCTGAGCTGTGAGCACAGAGCCTGACATAGGGCTTGAACTTGTGAACTGCAAGACCATGACCTAAGCTGAAGCTGGATGCTTAACCGACTGAGCCACCCAGGCACACCTCATTTAACCTTTAACAGGGTTTGGCCTTTAGAGAGAGCTCCAGAGCTCTCTAACTAATACTTCCCCTTCCTCCAACTGCTTTAAGAAGTGTAGATACAAATGATCACATTATAGGACAGTTACTAACCCATGATCATGATCTTTCTCTCTCTCTCTCATCCATCTTTGAGGAATCTTGTCCCTTCACTCATACAAAATGGCAGCTGATAGTAGTGATTACCTGATTCTGGGAATGTGATGTTGTTCTCTTCACAGAATTACTTGCTTCAGGTAGCCATGATCATTGGGAAAGGGGGAGAGATGGACTAAATGGAGCAGTGGGTTGCTATGACAACAGGCTCTTACTACTTCAAACTTTCCTCCCCTTTTCCAGTGCAGATGCAGAAGTTCCCAGTGTGAGATAAGCTCTTCCACCTTGCTGTGCTGAACACAGAGGAAGCTCTGGAGGCCTGAGTATGTGCCAACAACTCAGTGAATGTGAAATTAGCTTGGAGGAGAAAGAACCTGTGTTTTCTCTACACTTATGGGCTCTCACTTTCCCTCACGTAGTACTTTCTCAGTTTTTCAAGGGATACTTTTAGGATAAAAGTCAACAACTATCAGGAAATTGGTGTGTTTTGCCAAACAGCAGCGTTATTCCTGAATAACTAGAACCTAAATTGACTTTATAGATACAATAAACTTTTCTTTTTAAAAATATTTTTTATGTTTTATTTTATATTTGGGAGGGGGGACAGAGAGACAGAGACAGAATCTGAAGCAGACTCCAGGCTCTGAGCTGTCAGCACAGAGCCCGACACCAAGCCAAACTACCAGCAGTGAGATCATGACCTGAGCTAAGGTCAGATGCTCAACTGACTGAGCCCCTACACTAAACTTTTCAAGTGCATATTTTATCACCCATGGAATTTTCCTTTCAAGGAATTTTTATGACCTCTTATAAACTGTTACAAATCTGAATGAAGATCTTGTGGAATCATGTTTCTTTTAAGAATCTGAAAATATAGACACAGACTTCATGATTTACACAACATGTGAGATGACATCACCAGAAGGAAGGAAATATGAGTGCACATTCTAGGGTCTCTCCCTGGCATACCAGAAGCAAAAATTTTTAAATGATGACTGGCCTCACGCAACTCAGAATTTCTACCAGGACACTTTTTGAAACTTTGGAAGGCCATCAAGCCCAATTTGTGGAAAAGGGATCTAAGCAAAGTGTGGTTCAGAGTTAAAACTGCTCACTTCCCTGCAGGGCTAATAACCAAGACTTCAGGTAGTGTAGGAACAGGGCAAATCCTTAAGCAGAAGCAGTAGTGTGCATTTTTTTTTCATGCAAAATGATAGATCCCAGATTCTTGTGAAAAATTAGAATCTGGACAGTAAGTGGTTCTTGGATGAAAGCTACTTTTCTAAGAATTTAGATGATGAAATTTCCCTTTTACTCTCTTTTATTGAGGAGCAAATATATGGACTATGTTTTTTTGCCTTCAAGAGCATTCTCCCCTATCTAACCTGAGGTCGTTTTTTTAATAGAATTAGTATACATTTTCTGGATGGCTCTGTATGATATGCATCCAAGCCACAGGAAACAAATCATTCTGAGGACCCCAAGTTCTTATCCCAAGGAACTCCCTCTCCCAGCACCCACACCCCCAAACACACATCCCTAGTTCTGTCTACACTCAGGGGCAGGGAATGCAAGGACAATACCTCATGTGTGACTTCACATCCAGCAATTCCAGGGCAGTAACCCGTGGCTCCCCAGCCAGGTTTTGCAAGATCTTCAGCCTTGGCCCACAGTGCTTGTAAAATTCGGTACAAATATTCAGCAAGGACTCCCGAGGTCTTCTAAACTCCTCCCGAGCAATTCGTTCATCCAGTTCCTCCCTGGGAAGGCCTTGCCCTTCCTCCAGTAAGTGAAGATTTTCCCTGGGGAATTATAAAAAGTTATCTGGGGGTCTGAAAAGGTATATGTGTGGCAACTAAGAGAGAAGGGTATCATGATGAAGCAAAACATAAGATTCCTTATATTATGTATCATTTACATTAATGAAGCAATAAGCCAGGGCCTGGGAGAAGCTAATCTGAGGGAAAAGGTTTACCATCCTGGAAGAGATTGCCATCCCCAATGCAGTAGCTTTATCTGAGCCACTTTCTGAGGATTTACCCAGAGATAGTATGCCATGCATTAATTAAATGAAATCTAATGGAACCATAACTCAGCTCAAAAGGCAATAATCACAAGATGTCAGAATTAGTATGAAATCAGGGCTTGTCTTTCTGTACCTGATAAAGTGCAGTTTGGCGCCTTGTTCCTGGTACCTGGGGATCAGAAAAACAGTCTGCTTTACTCTCAGAGCAATAGCGGGATTATGATGTGGCTTGTTAAGAACGATTTCTCATGAAAAGCCCCTAAGCTACACATCTTAAAAAAATTAATTTTTTTTTATTTTGAGAAAGAGAGGGAGCAAGTGGGGGGGGGGCGGGCAGAGGCAGAAAGAAGGAGAGAGAGAGAATCCCAAGCAGGCTCCAAGCTGTCAGCAGAGAGTCCCATGCAGGGTTCAATCTCATGAACATGTGAGATCATGACCTTATCTGGAAAAAATGTGGTTGCAATAGACACTTGAATAGTACTTGGCAATGAGAAAGAATGAAATCATGCCATTTGCAGCAACATGGATGGAACTGGAAGGTATGTTGAGTGAAAACAGTCAGTGAGAGAAAGGTGTCATGTTTTCACTCATATGTGGATCTTGAAAAACTTAACAAAAGACCATGGGGGAAGGGAAGGGGAAAAGGAAAGTAGTTACAGAGAGAGAGAGTCAAACCATAAGAGACTCTTAAATACAGAGAACAAACTGAGGGTTGATGGGGGCGTGGGGGAGAGGGGGAAATGGGTGATGGGCATTGAGGTGGACACTTGTTGAGATGAGCACTGGGTGTTGTATGTAAGTGATGAACCATGGGAATCTACCCCAAAAACCAAGAGCACACCTTACACACTGTATGTTAGCCAATTTGACAATAAAGGATATAAAAAAATTATAGAAAATAAAATAAAAAGAAAAAGAACACAACAAAACAAAACCAGAGCTGGCCAATTAATCAACTGAGCCACTCAGGCACCCTGAAGCCACACATTTTGATAAGCTCACAAATGCACATATACTAATCCTAAAATATAATTTTTTTTTTATCTTTCATTTGGCTACCACACATGTTGCAAGTATAGCTGCTATGAAAGCTGTCCCATTGCTATATAATTTGTAGAAAGACATTTAAATACATATGAAGTCACAGAATATAGCCAAATGAGGGGACTTTTGAAAACCTTTGAAAGAAACATGAATCTAAGTTACAGTTTTAACACCATGTGCTCTGTTTCAAGTGATCAGAGGAAGAAATATGGGGGACTTCCTTTTAGTTCTGGAGACTTATTGGTTTATGGCTGATTAATAATAGGACTTTAGATGCTCTCTTTTTCAATGTACCTTTCATTTGGTAGTTAAATCTAGCCCCTGAAAATCACTTAACAATATATTTATTTTTTTTCTTAATATAAGAAATTGAGCATGAATTAACCGCCACTCAAGTAATTTATACTTGGGCTTAGTATTCATTTTTTATTATTAAAAATTGTTTTTTTTTAACATTTATTTATTTTTGAGAGACAGAAAGAGACAAGGCACGAGCAGGGGAGGGGGAGAAAGAGAGAGTCTCCAGGCTCTGAGCTGTCAGCACAGAGCCCCACACAGGGCTCACCCACAAACCATGAGATCTTGACCTAAAGTGAAATCAGACACTTAACTGACTAAGACACCCAGGTGCCCCTGTTTTATTTTTAATGTTAATGATGAACAGGGAATTAACTTTATATAAAGAATAATACATATGTAAAACTGTGCTTCAGAGGGAGCAGAAAATTACTTAGCTTCTCCTTAAGATCTCCCTACTTACTAACTATGCCATATTGGGAGAAAAGAACTTTTTCTCTAACTGATTTGGGGTCTACCCTATCTTAAATCTTCCTTGGAGGAAGAAGCTAATTAAATTTGTGTGTGTGTGTGTGTGTGTGTGTGTGTGTGTGTGTGTGTGTGTATGTTAGGGTATTTAGAGGTTAACACAGACAGAATGAAGCAGATTAAGTATTAACTAGTGTAGCCAGTGTGTGAGTTACACCAACACAGGGAGGGAGATTAAGTCAATGACCATGAAAGTATCATTTAAGGACCTAACTCAAAATTTGGACGAAATGTATATGGAAAATCTGTCCAGATGAAAGAAAGTTGACCCTGTATAACTGCCCCGGGAATGAGAAACCACCGCCTGATTATTATTGTTTCATTTGGCTTTTTCTTGGAGGCAAATGAAACAAGACCAGAATAGTTCAAAGACCACCCAGGAGGCAGAGAACATCTTTCACGTTCATGCAAACAAACCGCCACAAATGCCAGTTTATGAAGGTGGCTTGGATTTCTCTTCGATGCTTTCAAAAGAAGCCTTGTAACTCTAAACTCTCACCTTCTTTTCTTTTCCGTGGAGAGTTTCACACTCAATATTGACTATTTTCAAGATTCCTTTCATTCCCAACAGTTGAGACTCAGGTTGTATGAAACGGAGGGACCATAGAGGAATAAGGCGAATGAATTACCTGGTGTTCACCCCAGACGACATGGTGTGATTGGCTGTGGTGGTTCCTTTATGGCCTTGGTCACACCTGCTCATCTGTGGGGCTGTCATGGGCCTGCAACAGGGACAGCAATGGCCACACCAAAACAACAGCAAGAGAAGTAGATACATTTACAAGGTCTTCAAGTTATGGAAACACACTTAAGTTTTAAATGACTTGTAGAGTCTTCAAAAGAGGTTGTCTAGTTGGGCTTTTCTGTCACACTCTTGCTGTTTCTGTTTTGAGAGACACTTCAAAGGGAATGTTGGTTCCCAGGAGTCTATTAGCATACCATGATTTAAGTTCTTCTATTTCTTGGTTTTGAGTAATAAACTACGACACTTCAAACCAGATATTTATAAGCTCAGACTTCTAAGTCTGTAGGATTCAGGGAGTTAAGAGCTCATTTTTCAATTTTACAGGTACCAGGAAGCTAACCATTATAGACAATAAGTAAAAGGTAAAGGTGTACACACACCATTTTGGCTACCCATGTTGTAATCAATATTACCACCTCATTTTATCTGAAAAACCATCAAAGAATGAAAGAATCCTTCTAGTCAAAATTAAACCTAAGACTACTCAGAAAAGTGAATATATTAGTATCTGTTATAAGTTAGTAATTTAGACATTCAGAAATAGATTTGAATCATCTCATTTTATATCCTCAGTGTTTACTTTAAATACTAGGTGATCTTTGCCCCTGTATTAGCATCTGAGACATGGAAAGGATGATACAGCTTTTCAAAGCTTGGATGAACTCTTTAAGGCTTGCTTTTATGATGCTCATTTTCTGTATGCTGGGTGTGGCTGGAAAGTAAGCTTTTAACAATCACACTAGACCATCTCTTCCTGTGTCATTGTTGTGATAGCCAGAATGTAAAGACAGACACCTGTACTCTTCTGGGGGTTACCTCAGTGATTACCATATGTTACAGTGCAAAAGGGCAATTATCTGGGTGGGCCTCATCATATGGCACCAGCTCTTAATAAGCAGAGTTTTTCCTTTGGAGGAGCAGATAGATTTGAAGGATGAGAAGAGCTCAGGGCACCATTGGTGGCTGGAAGATAGAAGGAGCCATGTGAGCAGGCAGGCAGGTACCTTCTGAGTGGCCCCTGGCTGACAAAAAGGGAAGAGAACCTCAGACCTAAAACTGCATGGGGCTGGATTCTCCCAAAAACCTAAACAAACTTAGACGTTCCCCTAGAATTTTCCCCCAGAACTTTCCAGTAAGAGCCCAGCGTGACTGCCATCTTGATTTGGGCCTTGTGAGACCCTGAGCAGAGAATCCAGCTGAGCCTGCCCAGACTTCTGGCCTATGGAAATAGGAGATAATAAATGTTTTGTTTTATGCCTCTAAATTTGTGGTAATGTATTAGATAATGCTAAAAAATTAACATCAATATAGTTATAATACACTTATTTGTGTGTTACAACCTTTATAACTATTATTTTTCATGAGTAAAGAAATTAGGAATGTGGAAGTGAAATGGGGTTCTTCTTATCTTCTTTTTGTATAAAGAGCAAAGTCAATTTTATTGTGAATAATTGCAGCTGACCAAGGAGGCTAGTTCCCCCTTCACCAAAAGAATATAAAATACACTGGAATATTTAGAACCACAGAATTTTATTTTATTTTATTACTTTTTTATTTTTTGAAGTTTACTTATTTATTTTGAAAGAGAGGAAGAGAGAGAGAGAGATAGAGAGAGAGAGAAGAAAGAAAACTCCAAGCAGGCACTGCTGACAGCACAGAACCTGACATGGGGCTCAATACCACAAATTATGAGATCATGACCTGATCTGAAATCAAGAGTCAGAAGCTCAAATGACTGAGCCACCCAAGGGTCCCTGGAGCCACAGAATTTTAAATGTCAATGCTTCATCCATAACTCTTGGTGGGATTTTGGGTAAGTCAATTTTGGATAAGTTAATTGATCTATTAACTTCTCTCCTAGAAAAGAGGGAAGCATAAATATAGCAAAATGAGAAATAACAAAAGTGGCACTGATTACTCCTCTCTCCTTTAACAACAGGAAGGGGCTGGTGATGTAACTAGAGAGGCGCAGAAGGAAGAATGTGAGTCTGATATATCTCCTTGGGATGTTCTTCCTCCTAGGACTCTCGTGAAACGATCATCAAAGCACTGGGACTGTGTTCCATTGGAAGAGGCAGTTTGGCATGGAGCCTTGTTCCACTGCATCCCAGCTTGTGAGCCAGATGCACAGAGGCTCTTCAGCACTGGCAGTCTACCAAAGCTTTTGGGCTATATTCTGCTTGCCTAGGTTGGCAACGCAGCTCATGATTAGAAACTAAACATATATTGACTTAGTGAATCACAATCTCCCTCCTCTCCTACTTGCTGGCGCATGTTAGAGAAGTCCTTCCTGGATTGAGGGATTTCAGCTAGACTTCTCATCAACAAGGTAAGATGGGTCTGAGAAAGTTGGTGCCTTTTGGTGGAAGTAAATCACAAACAGAATTTAGGCTAAGGATGTAGTCAAATGGGATAGAAGAGCAAAGACATCAACTCAGGAAGAAGGCTTCCCCACCTCCACTCCAGGGAACAATATCTCCTTCTAGCTAATTTTATGTGGGAATAGACAAAGAAAGTCAGTGATCTGAAGAACTTCCTATCTCCATTTTGCCTCGCTCTCCTCACTCTGTCTGCCCCCATGCCTTCCATCCCCATCCAGCCTCTCAATGCCTTCTGCTTCTGCACCCAAAACCCAAGTGATAGCACTAACTTCTTTGTCCTTTATTTAGGGCTGAACTCTGGTGTCAATGTACCTTTCCATTCCCAAATCCCTCAGCCTATTATTCCAGCACCACCGAGCCTTGCTTCACAGAGAACCTGTTAATTCCAGCATTAGAATAAAATTCTGTCATTAATGTTAGCTTATATAGTTTCAAAACGACAGCACAAAAACCACAGCTCTTTACAAACAGCAAAATAATAAAAGAAGGCTTAGTTGGAATTGCAGACATTTCATGTCACATAAAATAACATAAAAGCTAATAAAAATACATATCGCATTTCATCTTCACTATATTGGTCCTTTTTTCAAAAAGATTTCTTTGCCACTGGGTTAAAACTGCCACAGAAACTCAGCAAGCTCCATGAAAATGTGTTCATGGTATTATTATTATTACTATTCAGAGTACTGAGCACTATTTATTCAAACAACTTAGGGAATGTTTGCAGTTTTAAGCCACACAGGGCTGAAATTGGGCAAGTGTCTATCAATAAAGAGAGGGCTCTTAGAGATTTTTAGTTACCGCATTTTTTCATCATCTTTTTGGTAGATACATACATTGTGAGGCCATGAACATTTTTGTGACGGGATTACCTGGTGAGGACCTCCACACTGTACAACAGGGCCTGCAGGGATGTCGCGAGCGCAGCGGTGGCAGCGATCTCTTCTCGGGCAGCAGGCACTGTCTCCACTTGTGACGTCTGCCTCTTTAGCTTTTGTAGGTAACACGGGACTAGAGCTTCCAAGACCATCAGCATCTGAAGACTTTAATCAACAGAAAGGAAACTAAGTCACATTTTACATTCTACTGTTGTTGACTGTGTCGTATTTAGGAGCATGCAGGAATGAAGAGCCTCGAGAGTGATGACTGATTCTAGGCACCCTTCCCACGCCACCCAAGTCAAGCATAAGCAAAGCTAATGGAAATATTGACCAACATCAACTAATTAATTAATTAATTGAGCATCCAGTTAAAGGTGATGAAAGTCGGCTTGCCTTTATCAAGGGAGGGTAAAATTAGCATATACACAACTGGTTGAAAGAACAGTAGAATGTTAACAGGTGGAGCTATGTACTCTTTTTAGGGAAACAGGCATCACAATGATCAATAAAGCTTCCACTCAGGGATTTGCTGAGAGTGGTTTTTACCTGAAACAAATTTTACACAAGATAAAGCCTTTCCCTGGGAGGCTGGCTTCTTAAAGTTTAAGCAGTTTTCGAGAAAGAATCTGTGGAAACAGCCACTGTAATGCAGGTCTGAAAATAGCTGCTTACTAGAGTGAATAATAAAAAAATCTCAAATGTATTTTGCTAATAAGAAACACATGTTAGGGGCACCTGGGTGGCTCAGTCGGTTGAGCGCCCAACTTCAGCTCAGGTCATGATCTCACTGTTTGTGAGTTCGAGCCCCACTTCAGGCTCACTGCTGTCAGCCTGTCAGTGTAGAGGCTGCTTCAGATCCTCTGTACCCCTCTCTCTGCCCCTCTCCCAGTTGGGCTCTCCCCAACCCCCCCCCCTACAAAAAGAAACAAATGTTAAATATAAGTGCAAAGAAACACTGAAGGTAAAAGTAAGAACAAACACCAAGAAAACTTATTATAAAGCTGTAATAACTAAGATGGTGTAATAGTGGTGCAAGTGATGATAGAAGCAGAAAAATGTTCACCTTTAGTACAGAAGGCTGACTTATAACTACATAGTTCTGGTAACAATCAAATACATAGTGGTTGCTACATTCTTAAAGAGTTTAATGACTGCCTGTGTACTTCATCAGTAGTTAATATTGAGCTAAGTGGTAAGCACCAGAGAAATCTTGCAAAAGTAGTTTTATGAGAGGTTCAAAGAAGACCTTTATGATCTAATACTCCCTGCACATCCCTTCTGCCCTGAGCACTAAGCATATAACAACCAGCTTTATACAGCAAAAAAATATATTGCTTCCTGCCCACAGGTCCTGTCCCTGTGCTACTTAAATAAAGTTACTAATTTCCACCATACAATGTCTCAAGAATTCTTTCTTGGAAAAAAAAGTAATTTTTTTTGTTGGCCATTGCATTCCATGACCCCACAACACAAGGAAAGACAAACAGACATATGGACCAGAATAATTAATCTGAAACAAATCCACAGATACTTGATTTATAACAAGGATGAAATTACAATGCAATGTGAAATGCTAGTCTTTTCTATAAATGGTGCTTGATCGATTGTCTACTAGTATTTACAAGGAAAAAAAATTCTTGACCCTCACTTTACACCATACCAAAATTTAATTTCAGATGGATTAGCAATCTGAATATGCAGGTAAAACAAATAAGGCATCTGGCAGATAATATAAGGGACATATTCATAATCTTGAGTTAGCCATGTTTTCTTAAGAGGATACAGAAAGCACTAAGCAATAAGGAAAAGAGTGGTACATTGGACAACATTAAAATGAAGAACTCTGTTCATTGAAAGATAATATTAAGTAAAATTATAAGTCACAGAGTAAGAGATGTTATTTGAAATACGCATAACCAGGTGCGCCTGGGTGGCTTAGACGGTTAAGCGTCCGACTTTCGCTTAGGTCATGAACTCGCCGTTCGTGGGTTTGAGCCCCACGTCGGGCTCTGTGCTGACTGCCAGCTCAAAGCCTGGAGCCTGTTTCAGGGTCTGTGACTCCTTCTCTCTCTGACCCTTCCCTACTCACGCTGTCTCTCTCTCTCTTCTAGAAATAAATTAAAAAAAAAAAAAAAAGAAATACACATAACCAGTGTAACACTGGGGTAGGCATGTAAGAGGTCAAGAGAGTCCACATACGCAGCTGTTTCTAACCCCAAGTTCAATGATGTTATGCTGCTGTCCTGTACTCAGCAACCACTACATATTGGCAAACTAACAATGCTATGTATCAGGGACTCTCTTCCCCCAAAGAACTAGTTGTTAAATGTTTACCAGCACACCAGTCCATATAAGCTAAAAAAGTACTTACATCAGACTCTTCAGACAAATTCTACATATCAAATTAAAAAATACTGATAGTCTCATTTAAAAATGGGTAGAAGACTTCAAGAGGCTCTTTGCAAAAGTAGATATCTAAATTCCAATAAACATTTGGAAAACTTCCAAACCTTTCAATTTGCAAGAGAGAAAGGAAATTAAAACCACATTGAGATCTCACTAAAAATGAATAAAATAGCTGAAATAAAGACTGAGTATCAAGTGCTAATGAGCCAGTAGAGTACTGGAATACTTCTATACCACTGGTGGGAAAGGAAATTGATAACCACTTTGGAAAACTGGTAGTATCTTCTAAAGCAAAACATACACACATTTCATGACCTAGGATAGCATTTCTACCTCCAGAAATACAGACATGTGTGCTCAAAAAGATATATGCAAAAATGTTTGCTGAAGCATTATTTGTAATAGCTTCAAATTAGATATAACCCAAATGTTGGTCAACAAGAAATTAATTGTGGCATAGACATTAAATCAAATATTACAGATGAATGAAGAACAAACTATGGTTACACACAAGGATCATATATGGTTCCTATATCTCACATGAGATATCAGTGAATCTCATGAAATAATATCGAATTACAAAAGTCAGGCATTAAAAAGTACTTCTCATGTTTCATTTGAATAGAGTTCAGAAATAGGCAAAGATAATTTGTGGTATAGGATAGTGTTTCCTCTCTCCGAATTTTCTATTTGAGTGGATGTTACATAGATGGGTTAAGTTTATGAACATTTGTAAAACTAAAAAATTATGATTAATTTTTTTTGTATAAATGTCATATTTAAATAAAATACATTTACTTAAAAATTTTAAGTACAGGGACACCTGGGTACCTCAGTAGGTTAAGCATCCGACTTTGGTTTAGGTCATGATCATGCAGTTTGTGAGTCTGAGTCCCGTGTGCGGCTCTGTCTGACAGCTCAGAGCCTGGAGCCTGCTTTGGATTCTGTGTCTCCCCCTTTCTCTACCCCTCCCTCATTCACGCTGTCTCTGTCTTTGTCTCTCTCTTTCTCTCAAAAATAAATAAATATTAAAAAAATCCAAGTACAACAGGGACTTAGTGTTATAAATGTTGAAATGTTGTAAGAATTATGTTTATTCCTGGAGAGATATTCCAGGGAACAGATGCTTAAGATTCTGATTCAATCAGAAATGCAGACACCCCTCTGGCTTAAACAGAACAGAACAGAGAATAGGGAGGATAATTCTTTTTTTAATTTTAATTTAACTTAACAGTATTGGAATTTGGCCTTTAACTCACAAGGACACGAGATTCATGAACACAAATTCCTTTTGATTTCACTGTGTTTGGACTTTAACTTGAGAGAGGATTTCATGTCTCACAGGAAATTTGATAGTGGGAAAATTGGGGAATTTTCTGTCATTGGCATTTTATTTTATTTTATTTCATTCCATTTCATTTACACTTTAGTTTTGTTTTTTTCAATTTTTTTAAATTAAAAAATTTTTTTTTTAATTTTACAGAGAGAGAGGGAGAGAGAGCACAAGTAGGGGAGAGGGAGAAAAAGAGAATCTTTTTAAAAAATGTTATTTATTTAGGGGCACCTGGGTGGCTCAGTTGGTTCGATATGTGACTTTGTCTCAGGTTATGATCTCATGGTTCATGAGTCTGAGGCCTGCATTTGGCCCCACACTGTCAATATGAAGTCTGCTTGGAAAGTCTGCATGGAGTCTCTCTCCCTCTCTCTCTCTGCCTCTCCCCTACTTGCATATTTCCTCTCTCTCTCTGAAAATAAATAATATTCATTTATTTATTTTTGAGTGATTTATTTATTTATTTTGAGGAAGAGAGAGAAAGAGCATGAGCAGGGGAGGGGCAGAGAGAGTGTAAGAGAGAGAATTCCAAGCAGGTTCTGTGCTGCCAGTGCAGAGCCTGACATGGTGCTCTATCCCACAAACTCTGAGTCAAGACCTGAGGCAAAATCAAGAGTCAGCCGCTAAACTTAATGAGCCACCCAGGTCCTGGGAGACAGAGAGTCTTAAGCAGGCTCCACACTCACCACAGAGCCTGATGCAGGGCTTGATCCCACAACCCTGGGATTATGATGTGAGCCGAAATCAGGAGTTGGAAGTTCAATCGACTGAGCCAGACAGGCGCCTGTGGCATTTTAATATTAGAGAATCTTTTTGCATTTTATTATTGCAGTGCCTTGATGTCGTCTCTTCATCTTACTGCAGATCCTGATATACCCTATTAACAAAGTGCTCAGACACATGGAATGGAAATTAGAATAGAGAGTGTTTTTACAATACTGTGGACTTGGAGTTAACGTAGGGTTTCAATCCTTTCTCAAGCCTTTTATGGAGCTGTGATATTATAGGAAAAGCCCAAGGAAAGTGGGAGCAGGACTGTCATTATTGACTATAGATTTGCTCTAGGGCTACAGGCACATGTCTCGTTGACCATAGGCATAATACTTAATCCCAACTGATTAACACACAAAAAAACCTAGGAATTTTAGGAGGGGATGTTTCTTACTAATTCTTCACGTAGAAAGAGTTCAATTAATATGAATCCTGTTTCCCTTTCGTCCCTTTATTCATCTTGTTCAGGGGAGAGGGAAAGACCAACCTTAAAGGGCAAACCGATAAAGATACACTGCCAAAATCAACCGAGCTCTTTCCTTCTTCCTTAAAGAATCACAAACATGGTAGGACTTCCTTCCTCCATACTGTGAGTTTCTAGGGCAGTCCTCTGTCATGCTTGATCCTTACACCCAAAATATAGCATATAGCATGGGGCTTTGCTTATGAGTTAGGTGCTAGAAGGAAAGATAAAGTAGATTGAGAAGTTGAGAGGTAGAAATTGCCTAATATCAATATCATAGGGGAGGAGGGGAGGAGGGCCGGAGGTTTGAGTAAGCCAGCATCAGGGAACATTTAAAGGAATGTAACTCTATTATTTTTAAGGATCTATATACTACATAACAGGGGCTATCCATGATTCATTTGAATTACTGTCTCTGCCTTTAAAAGACCTATTTTAATAACGAGATGAGAATGCTTTTCATTTCATATATCAGTACATAAACCAGATCAGAGCCAACTTCCAGGCATTGGGACGATGCTTTCCAGGTAAATCCTTTGGATTCTTTACACTCGGCAAAATGACAAGCAAGACTTACATTCTTGTTCTTTGTGTGACAGGAGTTCTCACTGCTCCTTGAAAAGCAATAGTTAAAATGTTTGCTCCGGCATTTTGTTTACTATTTATATATATCACATATCAGGACAATATTTTCTTAACAAGACTAAACATCTTAGCTGCTGCACAAATTCCAAGTTTTACGCAATTTTTTAATGTGTTTTATTTATTTCTGAGAGAGAGACAGCATGAGCAGGGGAGGGTCAGAGAGAGAAGGAGATATAGAATCTGAAGCAGGCTCCAGGCTCTGAGCTAGTTGTCAGCACAGAGCCTGACGCGGGGCTCGAACCCACAAACTGTTAGAGCATGACCTGAGCCGAAGTCGGACGCTCACCCAACTGAGCCACCCAGATGCCCCTACGCAATTTTAAATTAATGACGATTTACTATATTTCCAAAGCCTGTGCGATGATAAGTTTCCTAAATTTATTTTCTGAGAACATATATTACAGAATAATACATGATGATATGAGCAAACGTAACCTTTGTATCCATTCAACTTTATTTCCTTCTCCATGTTTACTTATCACAAGGCACAGACCAAAGGGCTGCGATTACCTTCTGAATGATTCAGGAGCATATGCCACCACGGTAACACACAGCTTAATGGCTTCACTTATAGAGAATGTTAGGTCTTCATTTCCATAGCAGAAATCTGAGGGGACAGAAGGCCAAGGTACAAAATCAGAGTGCATTCCGCCAGAGGTAAAGAAGAGATGACCACTTACATTTTATGGCCATTTCTTTGTCAGACTTTATTCCTAAACCATGAACATTATTCATTCCTTCATCTAAGGGGCCTGAAAATTCTGTTTCCTGCTTTTGCATAATCAGATGATAAATAACAGTGCTTTCTGTGGAGTAGTTTTCTAAAAAGAAAAAAATCTTACCTACTGGAAGGTATCAAGGGCATGTAGATGTGTAAGGCGAGAAATGAGACTTGCTCTTTGATTCACCTCTAGTTCTACACAGTCCTTGATAATGAAAGACCATTTTAGTCAGTTACTCACCTAGAATGGCCAGGGAAAACCTAATTTCCTCAAAACAGCAGAACTATAGCAGGGCAGTATGAAATATTAGTTTAATACAATTTTCATGGTAGAGAATTCCTTACTCTTTAGGATTTTCCAGAAATTTAGGAAAACCGGGGGAGAAGAAATGTACTCATTCAACTTATATCACTTGTCCATTTACTTTATTTACTTTTGCTGCTTTGATTTAGGTTAAAAAATTCAACATAGAATTATCTTTTAAAAATTACAAAGACACAGAGACAATCAGGGAAAATTCTGTTTTTACCTAATGACTTAAGAGGCTTCTCAGCTTTGACCAGCTCTAAGATGTCTAATATGTCAATGGTCTCTCCCTCCAGGGACTGTAGCAAGTCAAACAGGCACTGAGCCGACACACCTTTGCTGGGCCCATTACTGGCAGCATCCTGTGAAAACAAAGGCAATTTTAGTTTATCGACTCCCACCTCAGCACTAATGTGGTTTGATCAGGAATTCAAATTCCAGTAACATTACCACTGATAACAAGTACACTGATCTGGTATTTAGTGCATACAGTCCTGCCTCCAGAAATGCTGCCATAGGGCTTTGCAGTAGAACCTCTAACTTTCAAGGATTCTATTAAATGGTAATTGGCACAAAAGACATATTTGTAGAAACTCTTAAAAATACAGCAGTATGTTGGGGCGCCTGGGTGGCTTAGTCGGTTAAGCGTCCGACTTTCGCTTAGGTCATGATCTCGCGGTTGGTGGGTTCGAGCCCCGCATCAGGCTCTGTGCTGACTGCCAGCTTGGAGCCTGGAGCCTATTTCGGAGTCTGTGTCTCCCTCTGTCTCTGACCCTCCCCTGCTCACGCTGTCTCTCTCTCTCTCCTAGAAATAAATAAAAAATATTAAAAAAATACAGCAGTATGTAAACTTCCAGAACCATTCATGTAAATGTTTTCTCTGTTCTGTGATGGAAGGATTCAGCATTTCCAAAGGAATTTTCCATAACATATTAGTTGAATACTTCAAATATATTTGGGGAAACAGATGCTAATTTTCACAACTCTGGGCATTTTACAGCTCTTGTTTGATAATATAATTCCAAAGTGGAGGTACCTGCCATCTCAAATCTATTTAAAATGGTTTTGATTCATCCATTAAAACAACAAATCCCTATTAAATTCTTATTATGGGCCATGCACAATTCTATATACCAAGGTTATAAAAAAACAAAACCAAAAAAGACATACAAACAAAACAACTAAAACAAACCAAAAGCAAACAGAAAAACAGATGAAGATCCTGCTTTAATGGAACTTAAATTCTATTTTGGGGTATGGTTGACAAATGTATTAGTGAAACAAATACATGTATGATATGCGATATGGTATAAGTGTTCTGAAGAAGAAGAAAAATAAAGCAGGGTAAGTACTAGACAGTGATAGGAATGAGAATCAGGAACTCTTATTTTTTTTTTTTTTTGCCACTTAACTGTTTTCTATCTTTTTATTAATTAAGTATAAAACTGGAGCATTGGTCTATTTATATCCTACAGACTGAGGCGAGGGTTGAAGAAAAATGAAGAAAAATAATTTGTGATGTTCCTATCACATTGGTTGAAGAAAGAGGGCTGAGACACTGATTATACAAATGAACATAAAAATGAACAGCCCATATATAAAAATAGAATGCTGATCAAGAACCTGCAGTAACCTACCCAGGAAACCAACCCATTGTCCACAGTAATTAGCCCAGGAAGCCAGCCTGCTACAAGTTTAGTAGAAAGTGAGCCTATTAGCTCTAGTGGAAACCAAAAAATAACCCCTTTAACCATTGGCCCCCAAATGGCCAGGACTTGATTAAAAGTGACAGCTTCTCTCATCTTTGTCCCTGCTTCCAACTAGACCAGTCAGAGAAAGCCAAACATGTACCCCTAACCCATTATTAACCCCTTCTAGTTAGCTTGTCTACAGCTCCCCTACACCCGTGGCTGCCAGTCAGGGCTCATCTGAAGTCTTCTCTTTTCTTCACCATAAAATCTCTTCCTCCTCTGTCTGCCTTTTAGTCTTTGCCAAGACACAAGTGATAGTGTCTAACTCCCTTGCTGTAGCGAATTCTGAATAAAGAAACTTTGCTCTTTTTCATTTGGTTGATCTACATTTATTTCCACAGAGCTTACTTACAGGGAACTCCAGGAGAGGGGCCACACTAGCAAACAGTTGGAGCACAAATGGCTTCCGGTGTAGAATATAGAACTGGTGGCAGGCAAATTCGATGGCTTGACGCAACTGGGGATTGCTTTCATAATCAGAGTATACCTGTGGGGAAAATGGCACATATTCAGAAAACGCTTTAACAGCATATCAGAGTTGTGTTTGCTTTTAAAACTCATAGCCATGGGATGCATCGAGGAAAATGGCTAATTTAATAAACTGGTTGATGGGAGTAAAGCAGTATAATCTCTCTTGAGAGAAATTTGGTAATATGCATGAATATAGTTTTTCCAAGGGAGTTTGTGACTAGGAATTTATTTCAAGAAGGGAACTAGAAAAGTGTACAAAGATGGATATTCAAGAATTCTTGTTGCAAATTTGCTTATAATAGTGGTAAATTGGAAACCACTTAAATTATTCATAAATTGGGATAGATTAAGTAGATTATGGTGCATGTATGTAACAGAATGCAATGCAGTTGTTTAGAAAGATGCTACAGCAGTAAATGCAGCTATGTAAAAAATGCCCATGATATTTCTAGTGTTACGTGAGAAAAGTAGATAAAAAACTTGAATATACGGTATGATCCATCTTTTGTTTAAAAAAAAAAAGTAGGATGGAATGCCAAGATTTTCAAATAGTATAAACAATGTTATCTAGGAAGAAGGATTAAAAGTGATCTTTATTTTCCTCTTTAAACTTTATTTTCTGAATGTTATAATGAGCATTTATTGTTTTTGGTAATCAGCAAAAAAGTTGCAGAAATAGAGAAAATTCCAACTATTTAAAAATAGGAGAAGCCTGATACTAAAGAAAATTTCTTGCCCCTATTTAAGGTTGAACAAATCGCATTTTTTTTTTATTTCTAGGAGAGAGAGAGAGAGAGAGACAGCATAAGCAGGGGAGGGTCAGAGAGAGAGGGACTCACAGACTGAAACAGGCTCTAGGCTCTGAGCTGGCAGTCAGCACAGAGCCCGACACGGGGCTGGAACCCACGAACCGTGAGATCATGACCTAAGCAAAAGTCGGATGCTTAAGTGACTAATCCACCCAGGCGCCCCAAACAAATTGCATTTTGAACAAGCATGTGTTATTTTTATAATTTTTATTAGAACTCCATAAAAGTAAAGAACCAGGGTGAGCCCCTAGGATTTGTCTGAACTTCATCCAGTGCTCCTAAACGTAGCCAGATACACATTAGACAGGAGTGTATGGAAAAGATTTCTGCTAAATTCACCTCCTCCAATCTCAGCATAGCAAATTTAATAGCAACAGAAATCTCCATTCAGAGATCAGAGAATCTCTCAGGAGAAACATCAGCTGAACACTTGTCAAATATTTGAATAAAGAAAGCAGTGATTCCCAAATATCTAGGGCATCAGAACCACCTAGAGGTCTTGTAAAATCCCAGATTAATGGGCCCTAACTCCACGGCTTCTGATTAAATAGAGGGTAGAACCCAAGAATGTGTCTAACACATTCCCAGGTGATGTTGGTGCTACTGGTCCAGAGACCACACTCTGAGAACCATTCAGAGTGGCTAGAAGAAATGGGAAAGCATATTCCAGGTCTGGGAGATCTCAGGATAGAATGGATATTGTAACCTTTTGGAAATCCCTGGGGACATTTCATTTGGTGCCTTCTGCTGTCACAAAAGAAGATAATTCCATCATTAAAAAGTTTTAGTGCAGGCCTTGTTGACCTATCTGGGCAGTTAATTTTCCAGTGAGAAGAGTAGAGCAATGGCACCTGCAACATGGTGGGCAGAATCCACTGGTAGCCACTGAGAGAGAAAAGGTGATTGAAGTGCACGGCACTGTTGATGACGGTGGCAGCGTACTGCCTGAGCAGGGCACTGTCTTCTGGGTGGAGGATCAGAGCCCCGTTAAAAACGTTGAGGAAGAGCATGATTTCATCTCCCCAGGGAAACTCGCTTGGCATGCCCAGGAACATCTCCTCCAGGAGCTGGATCCACAAGCTTTTCTGAAGAGTGTCGAGGCCAAACAGCTCCTTCCCAGCTGTGAGAACATGAAACGGCAGAGACAGAATTAGCCCCACACCAATCCTATCAGCGTGGGAGGGCCATCAAACCGGAGGGCACTGCTATTTCCCATTCGCTCCAGCTCTGGGATGTGAAGATAAGATGCAGTGCCGAAATGTCTCCCAGCACGCATTGCTGCCGCTGGTACCACATTCCCTAGTTCTCAAAGGACTTCCATCATCACCTCTTTGATTTAACTCTGTAGGCAAGACAGGACTGGCATTTGTAGCGTGTTGCTACTGAAAAAGCTGTGGCTTTGAGAAAAAAATAAGTTGTTTCAGAAAGAAGTTGGCAGGGCTGGGACTGGTTATAGATCTTTTTTTTTTTTTAATGTTTTTATTTATTTCTAGGATAGAGAGAGACAGCGTGAGCAGGGGAGGGTCAGAGAGAGAGGGAGTCACAGACTGAAACAGGCTCCAGGCTCTGAGCTGGCAGTCAGCACAGAGCCCGACGCGGGGCCCGAACCCACGAACCGCGATATCATGACTTAAGCGAAAGTCGGACGCTTAACCGACTAAGCCACCCAGGCGCCCCTGGTTATAGATCTTTTAACTCCTGGACAGACTAGAGGTCTTTCTACTATTTGCTCTGGAGCTTCTGGCTGAAGACATTGAACACTGGGATGCTAATTTAGGTGACTCAAATTAGTAATATAGCAAGGTCAAAACAAGTCTCTTTTTGTTGGTCTCCTCTCAGTTCAGGTGTAATTTAGATAGAGTAAAACATGCACAGATCTCAAACGTAGAGTTCAGTGAGTTTTGACAAAAATACACACCCATGTAACAAGTACACCAATCAATACATGGACCCTTTTCATCATCTCAGAAAGTTCCCTCAGGCCCTTTTTCAGAAAGCCCAAACCCCCTGTCCCCCAATCCCTAACCCAGAAGGAATGGCTGTCCTGACTTCTATAGATTAGTTTTACCCCTTCCTGAACTTCATATGAATGCCCGTTCTTAGTCAAATATTTCCTTCGCAATACCATACTATTTCCTTCAACTGCTTATGATTAGCTTAGAGCACGGGTCTCAAAGTTTGATCCCTGGAATAGCAGTATCGACATCACCCAGGAACTTGTTAAAATTCAAGTTCCCGGGCTCTATTTTAGAGCCACTGAATCAGAAATGTGAAAGGGTAGAGCCCAGCAATTTCTGTTCTATCAAGTCCTCCAGGTGATCCGGATGCACTCAACTGTCTGTTGGTTAAGATGCTCTTCAGCTGAGGACAAATCAAGGGCTTGGGAAGCCCAAGGGAAGAAGCGCTTTTCTCCTGATACCTTGTGGATCACTGAAGAGTGAAAATTCAGCGTCAATAGCACTTCGGGGGAATGAGGGTAGTCGGAGGAGGTCTTCCTGGAGCATGGAGACGTGAGACTGTTTGTGGGCTGTGGGGATCTTCTGCGTCAGGGAGATGAGAAACAAAACCCGCCCGACTTCCTCTAGCTTCCGAGTGAACACCTAGCAGTAAACAAAAAAAGGAGCAGAGGAAAAGTAGAATTAGCAACCCCGAAATTAAAAGGAGTGAAGAAACTGAAGTAAAATCTTAAATAGCAAGCGGGGCTGATAAAAAACTAAGGGGAGTAAATTGAGGGAGAAATGGTTTTTTTTTCTTTACCACATAGAAAGAGCAAACAATGCATGATTGACTCTCACTTCCTGTCTCCCTCTGCTCCACAGAAGGAAGTGTTTCTTAGGGGTTTGCAGGCTGGGGGAGCACAATGCAAGCATTGTCAGGAATAGTTTGATATTAAATAGAGACTATTTGTTTGGATGTCATAATATGGAAGACCTTTTCCAACAGGAGCCAGTCAGTTCCAAGTGCCTCTACCATTTTCACTGATGCCTTAAGCTGTTTCATGTCAGTCTGGGGTTTTCCTCTTAAAAAAAGACTGAAATGGGATCTAGGAGAAACCTAATTTGGGAGAAAAGCTGTTGGGACTAGATGGCATGGACATGATTCTCTTGGTCGCTTCTCTTTGTTCCTTCTCTGTTGATGATCGGTGGGCAGAGGGTGTGGTCCACAAGCAGTCAGAGGCTGCTGCAGAAATTTCTGTGCCGGAACCATAGGCCTACCTGTCACTATGTCCCTGCAAGACTCAGGAAGAAATCTTAAGATTCCAACTTGGAGTATATATAGGACAAGAACCTCATTTTGTGTTATTTTTAAAAACATGTTCTTAAACATAAAGAGGAACACACTAGAAAAGTGCCATTGATTATGGTTTTAATTCTTTTGCTGCTAAAATCATGGGCTGGGATAATTTGGGGAAAATTATTTTCGAGATGATATATACTTAAGACCTTAGAGTTTTACCCCATACCTCACACTTTGCAACACATTCACAATTCAGGAGTTAATACTAAATGTGTGTGTGTGTGTACATACATATATGTACACATATACATAAGATTTTGTTTTTAAGTAATCTCAACATCCAATGTGGGGCCCTAACTCACGTATATGTACACACATATATATATACATACATACATATATGTACACACGTGTGTGTGTGTGTGTGTGTGTGTGTGAAGATTTTGTTTTTAAGTAATCTCAACATCCAATGTGGGGCCCTAACTCACAACTCCCGAGATCAAGTGTTGCATGTTCCACTAACTGAAACAGCCAGGTGCCCCAGTGCTAACTCTATTTTTAATTACTTAATTGGTCTAACTCTGTGCCATTCTCATTCATTTCATGAAGGTATTTTTGAACAGTCTGATGCCAAAATGATCTTCTTGATATGTGCAAAAAACATGAAATGGTAAATTATTCTGAAATTCTTGTTTAGACATTTTATTACAAATAAATGTAATACATAGACTATATGAAAATTGTATCATTATTAGAATTGTGGACTATAGCTATATTTTGCATGCAAAATACTGAATTTCCTTATTTTAGTCTTCAATCTTAAATATAAGGAAACTGCTTGATAATGTTTCCTCCTATTATAAGGGAAGTTAGTAACATGCCTAAGGTCAGATGACTGATTAGTGGCAGAGCTGGGACTGTGGCCAAGTCTCTGTACCTTAGTTCAGAGTTTTCTTCAGGGATAATACATTGATTCCTTTTATTTTATATTTTCCAGCTAGTGTAAACCTCTGGGACAGACTTCTAATAGCTACATTATGTGTACTTCCAATGCTGTTTTACAAAAATGTGAAAAGATGGTAATAGGCAAATAAATTAGAAGATTTCTAGTGTTGGGGAGCCTGGGTGGCTCAGTCGGTTAAGCATCTGACTTTGGCTCAGGTCATGATCTCACAGTTTTTGAGTTTGAGCCCCAAATCAGGCTTTATGCTGACAGCTCAGAGCCTGGAGTCTGCTTCAGATTCTATGTCTCCCTCTCCCTCTGCCTCTCCCCTGCTCATGCTCTGTGTCTCTCCCTCTCTCAAAAATAAATAAACATAAAAACAAAGATTTTGTGTTTATACCCAAAAATTTGTCATAGCATTAACCCAACTGAATGTTCCTTAATACCTTTCTGTTATAATCCAATTTATGAAAATTAACACACTTTTTTGGGGAACTATTGGCCAGGGATCTATCTGTCCACTCTCTCTGGAAGGGACTGTATCAGAATCACAGACTCTCAGGGTTGGCAAGACATTTACTGATAATCTATCCCAATGACTTGACAAAACCATATAATAAAACTGTGACGGTCATGCACCTGTTTCTGAATGAGCTCCTGTCCTTTCTCTGGATGCATATGTACAAGATTCAGCTGTGGAGACACTGACCTCCTGAACGGATATATATCTCGAACATAGGTCTGTGGCAGGATTACAGAAAGAGAAAACAGAGTTCAAATGATTAAAATTTTACTGTCATTTCCTCTGTACCCAAAGGTCAAATGAAAGTTATATATTTGATAATGGTTTGATCACTTCATGTTCCCCAATTCTATAAAATCCCAGGGAAGATAAACCCCCTCCTCGGGAGCGCATCAAACCATCTAGGCTTAGTACCCTTTCCAAACACAAGGGTGCTGTATCAGGAGCAGAGTAACCAAAGGCAATTTAACAAATGACATTCTGGAGGATGGTCTCTGTAAAGTGACGTCAATGATCTTCTTGAGGTGTGCTTTTAGTCATTAGACCAGGTTATCATGGTCATGCTTAACATAATAGAAAGAGGAACAACAATGACATTAACATTCCAAATAGACACACATAGTTATTATATGGGCACCTTAATTTTTCATCAAAAGGTGATAGTAATGAGTAACAGAGTGCTTTACTTGCCTTATATCCTTTAATTATTGGAACCCATAGTAGATAATATTATCATCATCTTCATTTTACAGACAAGGAAAATGAAGGGTACAAAGGTAACATAACTAGTCCAAAGCTACACTAATGGTAAGGTGGTATCCCCTAAGTGGCCATATTCCTAACCTCTAACCAATGAACGATACCTTCCTGAGTGAGAGTGACATTCAGGAAAGGCATGACAAGTTCCTGACATAACTCAACATGAGTGCCATTACTGCATGGTCTCACCTTATTGTAGTGGATAAGATTCCACCGTTTATCCATGAGAAAATAATGTGTTGACTGAGATTCTGGGATATTAAAAAACTCCAGACACTCCTAGAACAATAACAACAAATATAAGTAAATGTTAATCCAGAGCATATTATGTGCCAGGTAGTAAGGTGAAAGATCCAAATACCCTAAAAACAAGGTAATGTGGCTTACAAGGATTATATACTTAATATACTTTTTATATGTGTATATATGGGTACACATTGGATTTGGATACATAGTTGTCCAAAGAATGATATGATAAAGACTAGTAATATAAACCATCTGCTCTCCAAAGAAGATATACAATGATAAATTCAGATGCAGTAGTGAACTGTGGTGGCATAGTGGCATCTATGGGACTCAGTGTCAGGAAGAAGGCCTGTATAGTGATACCATTAAACATAATAGAAACTACAATGCATTGAGCAATATACTATATACTGTACTCTAAGTTCAGTGCTTTCCATGTAGATAACCTGGATGACCTCCACTAGAATTCCAGTACTGGCGAGAAAGAATCTGAGCCCAGTGAGGTCATGTTTGACTTAGGACATGTTGGTTCTGGTGGAACCAGGCTTTGAACTTCTTCTGTTTGTCCTCACGCTACTCTACCATTCAGTGTGAGTAGAAAAATGGAGTAGTTGTTGAAGTTTGCTTCATTAGGCCTTAGAAATTCTCTAGAGATGTCTTGGTGAGGCCTGAAGGAGGTTTAATGACATTTTGTACTGAAATCAGATATACACATTTGGGAAAACTGAATTTTTTAGAGGCCTTTTCTGATTATGTCTGGGTCTGGAGCTGTGTTCCAGGAAATCAGATTACCAAATGTTTGGAATCCAGATAAGTTGGGAATCGCTGTAGTAGGTTGTTACTTTACCTTAAAAACCTTAAAGCATGTGTAACCATAGATTACCTTTCTTTGGAGGGGCACAATCTCCATAACTATTAAAACAACTTTCTTGACCCACCTGATTTATTCTAAGGTATGTATGTTCTGCTTCTTCACTAACTTCTGTCAGTGGAAGTCACACTAGATACGTGCAACTAGATGCCATAGAAAAGGTCTCTGGCAGGACCATCGGCCTGCCCCAGCACTCTCAGTGCTGACAAACCCAGGGCACCTCTGGAACTACCCCAAGTGATGCCAGGAGGAGACAGCATTCCAAGGGGAGTTAGAAGGACACACTAGAGCATCAAGCTGCTGCTTTAGCTGAGAACCTGTCCGCATTTGGACCTCAGTACGTAGCGAAAATGTCAGTGGAGGGAGAATTATGCAAGAAAATAAGGGAAGTACACAACAGTGGAGCAGATTCTACAAGAGGTAAATAAATTCATATATTCATTTGAAGACAGAAAAATGCCATTTAATTCCAAACCTGGTGATCTGTGAAATGGCCATAGACATTGTGCATTAAAAACTCATTTTTGGGGGCGCCTGGGTGGCTCAGTCGGTTAAGCATCCGACTTCGGCTCAGGTCATAATCTCATGGTTCGTGGGTTCAAACCCCACATCGGGCTCTGCGGGGACAGCTAGCTCAGAGCCTGGAGCCTGTTTCAGATTCTGCGTCTACCTCTTTCTCTGACCCTCCCCTGTTCATGCTGTCTCTCTCTCTCTCAGAAATAAATAAAACATTTTTAAAAAATCATTTTTGTTGGGATGCCTGGGTGGCTCAGTCGGTTGAGCATCTTATTTTGACTCAGGTCATGATCTCCCAGTTCGAGTTCCACCCTGCATCGGGCTCTGTACTGCTAGCTCAGACCCTGGAGCCTGCTTTGGATTCTGTGTCTTCATCTCTCTCTGTCCCCCTGCCCCCGACCTCTGCACCTCCACTCACACTGTCTCTTTCTCAAAAATAAAAAAATAAATAAATATTAGAAAACAATAACTTCTGTCAAAAGCCATTTCTACCTTTAGCAGGGCTTCAAATTGAGTGTCTTCATGGACTGGTAACTGGGTTGGGATATCACACTCATTCTGTCCATGAACTACCAAGGTTTTGGTACCTACAGAAGGCAAACACAATAATAAGCTGACTTTTGCTATAGAAATGTTTATATTTAAGGCATAATATATTAAAATATTATCAATAGACTGATGTTTTTCTTATTGTGATTGTTACTATTAGTGAGTCCTTAAGGTAAATTATCTATTATACTAATATTACTCCTTTATTTGTAGTTAAATATATGTTTTAAATATACTTACTTATTAGGGGTGCCTGGGTGGCTCAGTCAGTTAAGTGTCTGACTCCTGATTTTGGCTCAGGTCATGATTTCACATTTTGTGGGAGCAAACTCCACATTGGGCTCTGCCCTGGCAGTATGGAGGCTGCTTAGGATTCTCTCCCTCTTTCTCTGCCACCCCCCCCATTTGTGCTCTGTCTCTGTCTCTCTCTCTCTCAAAATAAATAAATATAAAAAATTTAAAAATATTTACTTATTAAATAACAATGGCTATCATTTATGGAGTTTCTAATACTTTCACATGTATTTTATGTGCAAAATCATGTTTAAATCTCACAGCAACCCTATGGTATGGGTATTATTATTTTCATTCTACAAATAAGAAAACAAGTAAATTGACTATTACAAGTTAAGAACTTACAAGTAACAGTCAAAGACACATTTATTTAGTAGAAGCGTTAGCATTCAAACCTTAAGAATTGCAACAATATATCTCTTATTTTAAAAGAGATGATCATGCAATGATGGTTGAGAAAATATAAACAAGAGATATGAGCAAAACTATGACAAGTTTCCAAAATGTAGTTTAACTTTACATTTATCTCAATTCTACTTGGCTGTTAGTACTTCTACTTCATTCATTGTAAGTCTTTGTGAACATTATGCCATATTTTGGCTTTTATTTTAATTTTCTTAATGAATATTGGCATTTTAAATTTATTTTATAAGTTTATTTATTTTAGCAATCTCTACACCCGATGTGGGGCTCAAACTCATGACCCCGGAGACTAAGAGCTGCATGCTTTACTTACTGAGCCAGCCAGGCACCTCTATACCTTGATTTTTAATGAGCTGTTTTTTTTTTTAAATATTTTTATTTATTTCTAGGAGACAGAGAGAGAGACAGCGTGAGCAGGGGAGGGTCAGGGAGAGGAGATACAGACTCTGAAATAGGCTCCAGGCTCTGTGCTGGCAGTCAGCCCAGAGCCCGATGCGGGGCTCGAACCCACGAACCGCGAGATCATGACCTAAGCGAAAGTCGGACGCTTAACCAACTAAGCCACCCAGATGCCCCTTTAATGAGCTGTTTTTAAGTATATGAATGACTATATGTTTCTTTGCTATAATAAAAACTGATCAGTTTGTTGGATAACCTGTCAAACATAAATACATAACTTCCCTTTATGGAATGCTTGCCGTGAGTCAGTTATGACAGCACGTGTTTTACCTACCTAGACTCATTGATTACTTGTGATTGTGAATGATAAATCATATCCTTATTTTACACATGATTAAAGACAGCTTGAAAAGGTGTACTTTTTCCTAACTAATATTAATTACACAAATAATAAATGGCAGTAACATGACTTTAATATACTGCCATACACTGTGTTCTCATCTCAATATAATTTTGTCTTCCTCTTAATTTTAACACATGTATCATGTCATATGTCCTTAGTCACTGCACTAGGATAAAGACTTGGCAGAATTTCGATCTTGAACAAAAACCAGCTATCAGAAGTGAAAAGGAACCGCAGCTAGAGTTTACATCACATTTCATGTTCATTTGTTATTCTCCTTCTTCCTGCTTGTCCCTTTTCCAATTTTTCATAAAGCCACCTCTCATACAGTTTACAAAGATCTGGGGTCCATGCCATGCAAACAATATTATTCCCATTGCAGTGCCAAACATTCATTCAAAAAGGCTCTCTGTGCAGCTGGCCCTCTGCGATAGACTTAAATAAATCTTCGACCTTGGCAGCTCTTCAAGGACTGATTCACGTGGATTTCAGTTCTGATGTCTCCTCTTTCATCTAGCAATTGAAGACTTTTAAAGGGTCTATTGTATTTCTTCAGATTGTATTAAACAAAAATTCTTTGACGCACTCAACACTAGGGTCAGGACTCTGAAAATTTTCTCATGAATGAGAGAGACAGTTGATCTTTAAAAGGGTTATTTATACTCTAAAAAAAAAAAGGTGTTATCACCCAAAATCAGTAGCAGATTACCTGGCATGGAAGCAGTCACCAGGAGTTTTACCTCACACTGCTCCTTCTTCATAGTCTGCTTTAGGTCCTTGAAGAAGAGGCCCTCCACATAACCCACCACCTCCCACAGGAAAGTCAGAGTGGCTGAAATGGCATCCATCCCCCACTCACAGGGGGTCCGCACAAAGTACATGATTAATCCCACCTAAGAGAACAGGAAGAGATCACAAAGCCACAGTAATCCTGAGCAAACATTCTCATTTACTTGGCTTTTCTTTCCTTACTTAGATATTCTTTTGTGTCGTCATATTCTCTGCTCAAAGTATTAAATTAAATACTTTCAATGCCTGTAAGCAAGAGAGGGTGTAAAGGGAAAGCCAATGAGAACAGGTTGCTGTACATTTTTGTGTATCACTAAGACGGTGATTTCTCAAGAGGAAAGCAGAAGATTGTTTTTCTAGGGTTCAAGTCCCTTGGTAGCTCAGATACTGAGACCACTCTAAATTAATCTCTACATGATTGCCCAAACAGTCTTTGCAGCTTGGATTATATCTAACAATCTGTACTGATGAACACTCTGCTTGGCTAAATTGGTGAACTTAACAGTTTTTTGTTCTTGTCTCCTAAAATCTTGAAAAGCTTTGTGTCCTTTTGTACATGTTTAAATTTACATTTAAAATGTCTCATCATAAAGTAACTTTTTTTGTTGATAGGAGAATATGTTAAACACTCTTACATTGAAATACAGGGAGGATTGACTATGTATAATTGGAATATGTATTTCCATGAATTTAATGAAAGAAGTTTTAACTACCTATTCAACAAAATCATGAAGAAACAATGTAACAGTTTTTCCCTACTGTGGCTTTATCTATTATTTCTCGAAAAATGTCTTAATCTTAGAAAACTTTCTAGTTATGTTGAAAGAATCAGTCGATGGTGTCACTGAGCTAATCTGCTTTGGTGGTTCTGCAGGCTAAACACCCTAATGACGGCCAACCTCATCTCTAGTAGAAATCTACCAAAGACAGGAAAAAGAAGTCCTATGGGTTTAAAGTGTCTTGATCTATCAGGAATGAGACGTCTTTAAAACTCATGAAGCACATTCGATTCTTTCTTTTACGTATCTGTCAGTGCAGTCTGGTGGTATAAGGCATGGTCAGGGTGAGCCTGTAGAGCGAGAGTGGTTGAGACAGAAGACATACTGAAGAAGTGTCAGTGCATATTTGTAAATTGAGGATTTGGAGATTTATTCTCTTAAAACTATCTGTGCACCAAATCCCTTTGAAAGTTTTCACATTCCCTGCCCCCAGATGTGCTGAGACCCCAGGGTGAAGATCAATGGGTCAAAGTTAAGTAGTGAAATGTCTGTAACAAAGTCTGGAAGAGATGCACCAGTGGTCCCAATATGCCCACTATACACATCCTTATAGTCATTAGAGAAAAGAGATGTATAATAAGGGTAGTGGTTTAATAATGACTCTGCTGTTCACTGTTTTGTTGTTCTAAGTACAAGACCCATTCTCTAGTCCACTCAAGGTATCCATGTGCTTGGGATTTGGGGGAAAGATTAGGGTGTAGAGAGAAATGTAAAAACAGGAATTTATATTCAAGTAAAACAGGATTATACAGCGAAGCCAAAGTGTTGCCAAACCTTTTCTTTACTAACTTGTCAGTTACCTAGCTGGGAGGACCTATGTGGGCCATTAAGGCTAATTTGCAGTTGACAGAAGAGAATATGGCATAAAGGAAATTAGCCATCTTCTTATCCCAGGGCTAAAAGACAATGGAGAGCAATGGTCCTGGTAAGCGTCACCCCTCCCCAGTGACTGGGGGGAATGGACACACATATTGAAGGGACTTTTGCCTCCAATCTTTGGGTCTCTAGCAGAGGTTTACCTCAGGGCCTTTCAATATCACCCTCGATGCCTTGTGATAGGTCACATACTTAAACTGAGGAAGGCCCTGACATTTGGCTTTAATAGCCTACCTTTGATTTTTGTGTGGTATACACAGGACCAAGAAGTAGCAGAAAGTTTTGCTGGAAAACTTTCTGATAGACTTGTCATAGACTGATATCACCAAGCACACTGCACCAGCCAGTGGCCCTCCTAAGCTGGAGCCATCTGGGACATCCAACCAGAACTTAGAGGTATGTATAGCACCCGCAGGAGCTGAGGTGAGGTTGCCTCCCAGCAAGCACCACTGGGAGTCCACAGAACCCAAGTCATAGCAGCCATGGGTTTTGGCCTCCACTAGCCAGGCACCTAGCAACCAGCCAGATAAAGAGTGTTGTCTCACAAAGCGAGGAGCCAGAGCAAATGTTGAACAAGAGATAAAATGCTGAACAAACGTAGGAGTGCTGAGAACACTCACTCCGATTTTAGCCCTCCATCTTGTTCATGTTCATGCAGTGATTTTCCTTGGAACTACATGCTCCAGGCCCCTTGGAGCTTAATGTTTGCCCTGATAAGAATGCAGGAAAGCTTGTTCTGAGCTTCCTTCTGGTGCACAGATGGTACCACTTTAGATAACTACTCATTCACCTCACCACAATACCCTTGCTCTACATAAAAGCTGTGGATGAAGCTTTTCCTCACCAAAAGGTGTGGACTTTGTGGGAAATAGCTGCATAGCACTTGGATTGGCATCTCCTCCATCTCCCCCCCTGCAGTCCCCCACCAATGACCCGGTCAGTAATTACCCTGAATAAATTCTGTGAGAACAGTATGGAGTGGCTTCCTTCATTTTTCCATATCAAAGGGCCTCAGTCTGGAGAATACTGTCCCTCCTCTGCTTTCCAACAAGAAAGGTCTTTTTTCTCTCCAACTCCACATAGTGTTTAGAGATGAAAGAAGTTGGAAAAAAAATAGGATTCCTAGTTTTTATTTTTTCTAGCCAGGAAAGACCAAATGCTATCCAAAGTTACTATTTATATGCTGTTATCAGTCTGAACTTAAAACCAGATTGGACATTTATATTCTTTCCCTTGTCAGCCTGCTGGTGGGCACTCATGAGGAAAACCAAATCAGTCACAGATAAGAGAAAGGGATTATAATTTTCTCTGCACGGAGGAGCTGTAATGTTAAATTTATCATTCTGCTGCAGATGCATACGGATTTGCTTCTATTTCCCTACCTGCTAGAAGACTGACAATAGTAAGGAAGAAAGTTCTCCCAATACAGACATTCACTTGGTCATCTGTCTGTCTGGATTAAGGTGCAATTTCAAAGAATGGGCATCAGGCTAACCACCCTAAAACTGCATATTCATTTAGAGTGTAAGATCCTAAAGAAACTGGTAAATTCTGGAAGGTTCAGGAAGGAGCTGTCAGGACGGTTTAAAGCAAAGATACTTGCTATGGAAAAATACACTCACAGCTACTTTCCATCTAGGGCAACATTTGCCCCTGTGTGTGTGTGTGTGTGTGTGTGTGTGTGTGTGTGTGTGTGTGTGTATTCTAAAAAGTGGGATAGGAAAAGGGAAAATGACTAAAATGACATAAGAGTTTTCTCAACAGGAAACCAAATCTAAGAACCAACATAAGGAAGTTATATAGTGCTAAAGGAAGACAGAGATGAAATAGACATTTATGGACCACGTACTACATGCCAAGTAGAGTGTCAGGAGGGGCTTCCTCATACAAACAGTGGTGAATTTAGCTGACCATCATTTACATTCAATCATACAATTAATAGGGGTTTATTGAAAAAAACTTTCCTATGACCTTTTCCTCATGTTACTGCTTCCTAATTGGAAATGAATTATAATAACTTACTGGAGGCTGAAACTCACCAAGTAGTTGAATAGGATGTGAGATGTCTGAGCAGGAAAGTCTCCAATATTTAAGAGAAGTTTGCGTAGCATGTACATTAACTCATCCTGAAAGAAGAACAGAATATCTACATCTCGTTCAGCTACCATGCTGTAGGAAAAAAATGAACTTCTTAAAAAGTGGGGGAGGTTCCTGCTCTTCCTTCATGTTGATTTCCATTATCTTCAGCATTTTGATATAGTATATGTGATACTTAATAGTATTTAAACCAGTCATAACACCTTGTCTTAGGAGCCAACCTATGAAATAACTGAGCAGTAGTTACATAAGTTTCTTTTTTTTTTTTAAATAAAAATTTAGACTGTGTCTGTAGGTCACAGGCAAACCACAGGAAAGTTATATATTTTCCCAACTCTATTTTCTATGACTTCCAGGTGTGATGGAAATGTCAGGAGGACCTATCTTCAGATACCATTAAATATATATGGTTTAATGGACTTCACAAGTCTGTTTTCTGGGTTTTGAGTCAAAGAGATAATGTTAGGTCAAGAGAGAATAGAGATGTATATAATTCACCTCACCTTTCAGAAACTAAACTAAATCTTCTACAGAACAAGACCATAACACAGAAATGAACAAATACTTTTTAATCATCAGTGTATTCTGCTCAGAAAACTACTTAATTTGGCATAATATTTTACACAGGTGGTCTGCTCAATTAGATATATTTGTTAATGAATAGTTTCAACATATTCTAATAATCCCACCTGTATCACAGACTACCAAGCAATCAGAATTTAATAAATGTACTCATTACTAAGAACACTATACTGAATTTAATCTTTGTTTAAAAGGCTGAAAATCTTTTAGTAACTTAGGCTCATCACTATCAGTGCACCAAATACATATGGAGACATCAGTTGGTGGACACATTTGAAAGAAAAGAGCAAAGTTACGTACTGCTCATCATTACCATGATCTAAAGAGCTTATTTGCTATGTATCAGACACTGATGTTCTATGCATGGCACTATGAAAGCCATTGTTTGCTTTTCACCCTCATTGTTCACCCTCATTGCTACCCAGCTATACTATAAATAAAGAAGAATTTACTTGTCTATTGCTGATGGTCAGTTTTTCTAGAAAATGTCGAAGAACCGTTGATGGATCTTCAATTAGACAATTCCATAAGACTTGTTGGGCCACAGCACTCACTGCAGAAGAGAGAGGACATTGAACATTTGTCTCAAATAGAGATAAAGTGTTAGATAAACTATTCAATTTACTAAACTTTTCATTATTTTCTCTCGTTTTGCCTTATCAACGTTCTCTTTGTTGCTTGTTTATGAACATCTTCACCTGTAAAGAAAAGGTAATGAAAAAGTATAGGATGGTCTTTAGATTTTAGAATTGTTTTTGTAAAGAATACATTCGACAATGGAATATTAGTCAGCCTTAAAAGAAGGAAATCCTGTCATTTGTGATAATGAAGATGGAATTTGAGGGCATTATGTTCAATGAAACAAGTCAAACAGAAAAAGACAAATACTGTATGATCTCACTTGCATGTGAAATCTAAAATAAATCAAACTCATAGATACAGAGACTAGATTAGTGGTTGCCAGAAGTGGGGGTAGGGTAAATGTTTGAAGGTTGTCAAAAGGTAAAAACTTCTGATTATAAGATAAATAAATCCTGAGGATGTAATGTACAGCATGGTGACTAGAGTCAACAATACTGTACCGCATATTTGAAAGTTGCTAAGAGAGTAGATTTTAAAAGTTCTCATTATAAGATAAAAATTGTTACTACGTGTGGTAAGGGGTGTTACCTAAACTTACTGTGGTAACATTTCATAACATACACATATAATATCAAAGTATTATATCATATACCTAAAACTAATACAATGCTATATGATAATTATATAATTATATCTCATTTCAAAAAGAAAGAGGGGGCCTGGGTGGCTCAGTTGGTTAAGCATCCAACTCCTGATTTTGGCTCAGGTCATGATCTCACAGCCTGGTGTCAGGCTCTGCATTGACAGCATTTAGTCTGCTTGGGATTCTCTCTCCTTCTCTCTCTCTGCCCCTCCCCTGCTTGACCTCTCTCTCTCTCTTTCTCTCTCTCTCTCTCTCCTTCTCTCAAAACTAAACAAACATTTAAAAAAATAAATAAAAGAAAAATTACATTAATGAATCTTTGTTTTGGAAATTACCCTAATAATAGGAGTGATAAGTATCTGTCAAATTAAAGTCATATCTCAATATTGGTTGCATGGAGAAATTTCTAAAGTAATTATTTGATTTTTAGAAACTGTGTTTTGGTTTATAATGCATATGAATTAGAGATGATCTTACATGTTCATGTGAATGCTTTAAATAGTATCTCCTTTAGTGAGATAAAGTAATTAAACCTGTGATAATTAGGTTCCCACTTCTATGAGGATGTCTTAGGAATAAATAATTATTCCTAAAGTGCAGAAAGTGCTTCCACTACTTCGGGGGAAATGATCAGGCCAGGACTGCCTGGAAGTACCCAGGCTAGGAAAAGAGATGGGTAGAAGTGAGTGGTGGAGAAATATTGGATAATCTTCAGCCTATATTTTGAATAAATGATACTATTTTTTTTGTATCAGAAACTAACCCTCCAATGAAAATTATGGGCTATATAAATAAATAATATTAATAAGAGATATGTAAATGCAAACTTTAGCTTTCATGTGTCTATAAATAATTCAAATAAGTATAGGTTTTTCTTAGGTTGAAATTGGTTGCAAAACTATCTGGACATACTATTTTTATTTGTATTGTTGAAGTAGGGCCATTTAACACTTAAAAACATGAAAAATACAAAAAAGAAAAAGCAAAAAGACTACCAGTCATAGAAGCAAATATAAACATTTGCAACATGTTCTTTCATATATGTGAAATTTTTATTTACATACAAATATTAAATAATATGCAGAAAATATTCCTTGGTACTCAGTTTTTTACTTAGCAATATCTTAAAAACTTTCAATGTTAATGTTCTTCCAGAATGTTATCTCTAATGGGCACAGAAGGCTGTCATTTGGAGGCACTGTGATGAACTAATTGCTAAGTGGATATTTAAACTCTTCTCGACTCTTTGGTATTTTAAATGATGTACAATGTGCAACTTATAGAGACCCTTATATAGCCCTCATTGTTGCCCTAGGAAATTACTAGAAGACCAAATCTGTACCAAAGGGTTTTCACACTTTTAAAGTTTTTGACACATATTGTGAAACTTTATTCCCAGAATGCTTGTATTGAATTCTATATTCCCATCATTAAGGTGTGAAGATTCTTTTTTTCCCTGATTCTTTACCCACTATGGGTGTTTTCATTTAGAATAATTTTTTCATGGTAGCTCTACTTGAGCACAGGATAACATAGAGAGAAGCCAAATCACTATGTTGTACACCTGGAACTAATAAAACATCATATATCGACTATACTCAAATAAAAAATAATAAAATAAAAAAACTATAATTTTTTGGCTGAAATGTAAAGTTTTTATTGTTGTCTTAACATTCTGAGCCACCCAGGCGCCCCTTGGTTTTACCATATTGTTGTCTTAAACAACATGTTGCTTACAGATGCTATTGGCTATTGGACCATGTATTTATAACCTTTGCCCATTTTTCTATTGGGGGTTAAAAACATCATTATTGAGCCCTATGGGTTTTTTAATAACAACATTAATATACTAACCTGTTATCTGTCACAAATGTTACTCATCTTTACCCTTAGTTTATCGTTTCATTTTGCAGTTATCATCTTTAGATAAGTACCTCTGGAAAGGTAGTCAAGTGGACCAGATAGCATTGGTAGTGTAAAGGTAATAGCTAAGATTTCTAAGGTTACCATCTGATTTCCATGTGGCTAAATAAGTGTTATTCAGTTCTCTGGTCATAAATAATACTCCTAGACCCACATATGTATTTTAAATGCAACTTCTTGGTCATAGAGGTAGTGGGACAAAGAGATGAAGACAGTGATCATGTTAATATAGTATACTACAAATCTGTAATTGTAGCATGTACATAAGTCAACATGTGACCAATAGTTAATTTCTTCAAGAGCACCCTCCTGTCCTCCATCAGATAACAGCTTCAGTATTTTGTTAGAGTTATTGATGGGTTTACTAGTCAAAGCTATACCTGCTACGCCATCTTCCCGCACCTCACCATCCTCCATTAGATGAACGATGGGCAGCACGGCCGCACAGATGCATGCTGGGAACACTGCTTGTGGGGGCTGAGGCACATGGTGATTTGGTGTGTGTTCAGTGGTGTGCTCCTCATCTGAAGAGACAGACATAATTGGAGTGCTTTTCTCAGTACTGTAATTCTAATGCAACATTTCTCCATTCAAAGCTTGCTTATTTAACATTCTTTTGGTTATAGATATCTAGATGCCTCAGCACCATTTGTTGAAGAGACTATTCTTTCCTTATTGAGATTTCATGGTGCCCTTTTAAACATGACATCAATGTAAATCTTTACTTCTAGTTGTTCAATTCTATTTTATTGATTTACTGTCAGTCCTTATGTCAATATCACATAATATTGATTACTACAGCTTTGCAGTAAGTACTGAAATTGGGAAATGTGAGTCTTCCAGTTTTGGTCTGCATTTCCAAGATTATTTTGATTACTCGAGTATGTGGAACAATCAGAACCCTCATACTTTTTGGAAGGAATGTAAAATGACACAGCTGCTTTTGAAAATAGCTTGGCAGTTTACTCCACAAAACTTGTATGTAACTGTTCATAGTAGTGTAATTTATAATAGTCAAAAAGTGGAAATAAAGGTCCACAAACTGGCAAATTTATAAATAATGTGGCATATCCATATAATGGAACATTGTCTAGGAACAAAGAACTGATACATGAGGCAACATGGATGAACCTTGAAAATGTGCTGAGTGAAAGCAACCAGTCACAAAAGGCCACATATCGTATGACTCCATTTATATGAAATGTACAGAAAAGCAAATCCATAGAAATAGGAGATAGATTATTTTTTGCCACTGGTTGGAGAAAGTATGGATGAGGAACAACTGCTAATGGGTGTATGGACTCCTTTTGGATGATGAAAATATTCTAAAATTAGATGTGATAAACATTATTCTATTCACACTCTATAAATACACTAATAACCGTTGCACTGTATACTTTGAAAGAGTGACATTGTTGGTACATGAATCATACCTCAAAAAAATTATATCTGTTATTAAAAATGTAAATGAGTCTTTGTCCCAATTCCTAGAAGTTGTGATTAATCAGCCTTGGTGATTTTTGAAGTTCCTGAGGGTTGTGCAGCCAAAGGTTGAGAACCACTGGTTTCTGTACAACTTTCTAATAACTTTTTAAATCAGTGATGAAACATGTATTATCATGAGGTTATTCATAAGTAGAGAAAACATATTTTTTAAATTCTTAGAACTGAAGAGTATCACATTTCCCCCTGGAATCAGATTTCATTACAGAAGTAACATGAACTTTGGTCTTTCTTTGATTGTTCAATTATTCCAGAACAGCATCCTACAGCATTCTGGTGGGTCTTGGCCACTCTTTGGAATCTCCACCCAAGTATATTTTGAAAATACTAACATGTGGGTCTCATTCTTAGAAATTCTGATTTGATCTTGGGTGTGGCCTGGGTATTTCTTTTAAAGCTTGTCAGTTGATTGTAATGTGAAAACCATCAGCAATATGATTACTTACAATGTAATTAAAATAGAGCCAATTCATAAAGGACAATTACTGGGTAAGAAAAAAATTACAGTGCCACTTAATCTAATATTTATTTTTTGAACTTCAAGTAATAAAACAGGTTATTTAATAAAGATAGTGTAGTGAAGTGTAATAATAATACTAACTGGAAAATGTTTCAAAACACACACAAGTAGTGAGGAGTAAATAACACATTTCTAAGAGGACACACCTTCGGCACTGACAGCTGAACGCACAGACCAGACTGAACCTCGGCGAAAGGAGTAATTCCTGTGGGAAGTGCTGGAGGTACAGGATGGACTCACAGACAGTCGACGGGATGCCAGATTGGTGACTTCTTCTACTGGCAAAGAAAATGGGGAATGTAACCTTTGGTTTTATAACAAAAGAGTCATCATCTTCACAACTATAGCTGTACTTACATCACAGGTGTATACTGTTCTCAGCGCATAAGGCTAAAGTAAGTTAGAGTGGAGTGTACTTATGAATGGAAAAAAATCTTTTAGAAAGAAAGGCAGAAAATTCTTCCCATGGATTCTACAAAAGCTGGGCAGAGAATCACTGAATTAGAATGGTTCATAATTTTTTTCTGATACCATCCAACAAATTGGCTGCATCTATCAAGGTTGATAGTTAATGGACTAACCCCATCTCTAATGATGAAAGATTGATTGCATTTATTCAATATACACTCTGGATTTAGCTGTTCTCTGAATCATAATCACTGCTTGGTCCATTATCATATTGGTTCATTTAATGTGACTAACTTCCTCCTCTGTAAACAAGCCACTATAACAATTAAGAAAAGAACAACTTTCCTCCTCTTTCTTTGGATAGTGTCAGGAGGTGAGAGAGAAAGAGGGTGCATACATATTACCTTCTATCATATAAACATCTATTTCAAAGCAAGTCCTTTCCATTCCCTGTGACTTAGCCTCCCAAGAAGTCCCATCTATAGAGGGCACCTTCTTCTTCTGGCTCCGAGTTGGGTGTGCAGGTGGGTTCATAGCAAGCCTCTTGGGTGATGGGGATGGCGGTGATGAGGCTGGCTTCTCTACCAAGACGTTTCTTCTCTTCCTCCTGTTGTAAGTTCTTTAAGATGTGTTCTGCTCTCTGATGGGAGCGGGACACAGCCCGGGCTGAAAAGGATTTCTATGGAGACATGAAGACCAATTTACCTTATAGAAACTGTTTTGCAAGGTCATAGACATAAAGAGTGTTCCACTAGAATTACACAAATGTGGTACTTTGTCCTCAGAAAATGGTAGGGCACCCATGATCTAGCTTCACGGCTATTTGTTTTTCTATCAGATTCCCAGGTTATATGTAACTAAGCTAGTCATGTTCATTCAATGAGAATAATTCTTCAAGAATATCTATATGTTCTGGGATTTTACCTTTACAATTTGGGGTGATATCAATGATCTACTCTTTATTAGTTGTTTGTTTGTTTGTTTATTTAATTTCTGAGAGAAAGAGACAGCGTGAGCAGGGGAGGGTCAGAGAGAGGGGGAAATACAGAATCTGAAGCAGGCTCCATACTCTGAGCTAGCCATCAGCACAAAGCCCGATGCCAGGCTCCAACCCACAGACTGTGTGATCATGACCTGAGCCGAAGTCAAATGCTTAATTGACTGAGCCACCCAAGCGCCCCAGTGATCTACTCTTCAAACATTAAAATGAAATAAAAAAATTTAATAGTCTATTCCTTTCTATAATTTTTGAGATACTTTTAAATGAAAGACATTTATTTTATAAGGTTAATAAAAAAGAAAGAACCATGAAAGGAGGAGAAAAGAGAGCTATGTCTTACACAGACCAATTAGTTATAAGATTTATTTCATTTTTGTATCTCATGTATATGAAATATTTATTTTGTATAAATATTTAATTATAACTATTGTATGTAAATACAGTAGGACACTGTAAATACTTAACAATATTTGTAAAAATGTTAGTGAATAGAAATTAGGAGGATTGATAGTGTTACTAAGATTGAATGCAGGATCCTAACATAAGACTAATAGTTTCCTATGTAGAATGACACAATAGCAATTAAGGGCATTAGATGGGCCACATGGCAATTTATTTGCAGAGCCAGGGAATAAGCTGATTTATTATTTTAAGGTAAGGTAAGAATTATGGAATGAGAGAAATGAACTCTATTGAATCAGGGGTCTTGGTTTCAAATTCATTGTGATCTTGGGATAGAGAGTGTTCTTGGCTCAAATGAATCCACTGTCCGAATAGGAGACAAATCAAAGATCCTTATGCCAGTGGTACAGATGCTGGATTTATTATATATATGGAGATAGAACCAGGTGTGCCTTTCTCTTTGGCATGAAAACCATCAGATACAAAAACACTATATGCAGAAGAATTAAAATATTTTGATGGGTAAAGAGCTCAAACAAACAGCTCTCCAAACAAAACAACAATGCCAAGAAAATACATGATGTGCAAAAATGTTCTAGGTAAATTCATATACCAAAGTTTTTTTTAAAGAATTGTGAATAAAAAAAACAATAACTATTTTTTGCCAATCAAAGTCGCATTGAAAAAATAATACTGGCTAATTTGAATAAAGATGACACATGTGTAAAATGATAAAATCTTCCTGGAGTTTTTTGTGAGGTATATCCAAAATCTTTAATATTTATATAGTGATTGCTTTAATTCCAGGGAAATTTGTGCAAGAAAATAGCTGTGGGTTTGTGCAAAGAGATATGTTCTTTTCCTCCTTTCTTGCTTTATTTTCCGTATTTTCTACATTACAAGAGTAATCTACATTACTAGAAAAATGCTACCCAACAGGTGGAAAAAAGCACAATTTGAAGACTCATTTTTTTCAAAAGACATGTATTCTTGGTTCCTGTCTATGATTATACCATGTTCTAAACTTAGCTGTTTATGAATTATATTACATATTGAGTATCACATTAGAGTACATAAGACCTGAGGTCTCAGAGTGATATTTGTGATGACGATACTAATGATCAACAAAGTGAAGAACAGACCAACATCCAAACAAGGAAATAAGAACTACCAGTTCAGTTCTTTTTCTTATCCAGGGTCATTCTCATTAATTTTGGGGTAGCTTATGAATTACCAATTAAACAAATGTGTTTGTTTCATAATAACTAGAGACAAAGTGCTACCCCTTGGCCAAGAAATCAATGCCCAATGCCTTTAACAGCTGCATAAGGAGGCTGCCACTGTGACTAAAATAAAAGTGTTGGCGTGCAAGTCTGCAAATGCTCACTACCAGTTCCTTCTATTCTATTCATAAGAACAAAGACCTTTTATGGTTGATTTTCTGTGTTATTAGATTCTTATGACAAGAATGAACTAATTGTGTCATGTACTCATTTTCCTTCTCTCTTACACGTACACCATGGAGCCTGAAGATATGAGAAAGAGCCTGTTACTCACAGACTGGTCTTCATTAATGGGGTCCTGGACACTCCCGCTGCACTGAGGGACCCATGGGGGGTCAAACATTGGGACAGATGGCATTCCAAGCACCGGCGAGGGCAGAGTGAAGTTTATACTGGGAGGTGGGATCTGTTAGTTGACATCAGAAAAATGAAGTGAGATGGAAGATAAGCTAGAATCGGTCTGAAGTATAATTACGAAATAATATTATAGAGCACATGATGTTAGAGAGCACAGGATGAACATCTCTGGGTCTCAGTTTGCTCATTAAAAAAATGGAAGGTTTTAACTCTATGACCTTTATTTCTGTTAATTACCTCATCCTCTAAAAAACATCTATAAGTATAGCAAAGCGTCTGAAAGTTTATACCGCAAACTTTTTATATGTTTACCTCTTGGGATGGTAGTGGGATCTTGAGGTTTACAGAACATTAATTTTCTAACTCTACCACTCTTCTCTATTTCAACTGTTAAAGCAAGAATTCATTCATATATGAGTTAGATTTATGGGCCATACATCTTGGATTTGAGGTTCAAGGATTTAAACAAGTCTTGGGCTGGTTTGCTAATCTAATTCCTATGGGCAAAGCATCTCTCACCTTAAAAATCTGCTGTGCTCCTTCCTCCATCCGGGGCCAGACCTGGTATCGAAACCTCCAGAGTGTGTGGAACTTGAGAACAGCATTCAGCCTTTGTACAGTCTCTGGATGGTGGAATTCTGACATTAACATGTCAGACACAGCCTCAGGGACTTTCACCGCACACAGCAGGAACATGGCAGCTAGAGACAGCCAACAATTCATCAGCTACACATTTTTTACACGTGGTTGGTTCCTGGGGATGGGGAGAAGTGGGTAGCTGTTCCTGTGTCTTGAAAATGACTTCTGAGCTAATGGAGCCAGGCCACCAGCATTGGCAAAAGCACATCTTATTTTAGCCACTGGAAACCAAACATTAGACTTTGTGCCATCCACAATCTTCCATATGTCGTGAGGGCAGTGACAGCATGGTATTTCAGCAGAACACCTCATTCCAAGCAAATCTTCCTTTGGCTCACATTGAAAAGTGAATGTGTGAGGAAATACATGAAAAAAGGAAATTATATACTGAACTATCCTTTTTAGAAAATAATAAGAGTCATCTCATAGTACTCCTGGAACAGTATGTAAAAATGTCCATTAAAAACTGTTCTAGTTACGTTATATTAAAAAATAAAATCCACATTGTAGACTGTATTAGAAATGTCTACCCTTCTGAGAGATAGAAAAGATCGAGAAGCCCAAAGAGATTTCATGAATCAATACCATTGTTGTTTTTTAATTTTTGGGAAAAGTCAAATATCAGTAAGAGAAAGGTCAAGTGTCCTGATACATTACAAAGTTAATGAATAATGGGGCAGAAAAACATACTCTGTAGCACGGATGGATGAGCCAGTGTCAATCATAGAAACGTCATTTAAAATCTCTCTTGTACTTTTTCCTGGTTCATCAAAAAAATACTCAGACGATTGTGTTAGTGCAGCTGGATTTGAGTGCCAGCTCTGAAACCTGTCTGCTATGGGTTGTTAGGAGAGCCTCTCAACTTTTCTCAGCCTCTGTTTCTTTGGGGAAGAAGGTCAACGATGATGATGATGATGATGATGATGATACCTATCTCCAAATTTGTTGTCAGAATAAGATAATGTATGAGAAAGTGCTCTGTGATGTGAAAAGTTTACACACTTCTAAAGTGTGTTTCATTTTTTAGAGGCAATGTGGCATATGTGTGGGGCATCTATATGTGTGCAGTCAGAAGACCTGGGTTTGGTTTCCCAGCCCTGCTGATTCTGAGCTGTGTGCACTTGGATAAGCTCTTTCAAGCCTCTGAGTTGCAGTTTGCTCATCTATAAAACGGTGATTACAGGATCCAGTAAGACACCCTGTGTGCTGTAGTTAGTTCCATAAGAAATACTAGCTACTGTGACCATTAGCTTTTGATTATCCTTTTCTTTATCCTACTCGTTCCTTAAATGCCCACCCTGTTTCCTCTCTTTACGGCTCTTTAAAGTGTGCTCTACTCTGTCTCAGTTTTTAAACACGATGGTGGCTCTTTATATTATTTTAGTTAGAGCTCTACCTCAGTCTCTGTCCTAAAGCCATTTTCCGGTAATGCTCACTACTCAGTAGACCCAGTGGTATTTTGTTTTCTTTACAGCAATTGTTTCAGTTTTTAACAGCTTCATAAAACTCCCTCCGATGAGCTCTTTTCCTTTGCTTCCGTGGTTTGAGGTTGACTTTTTCTCCTACGTGTCTGGTCATTTCCCAGAGTTTTCTGCTCCTCTTCCTGTCCTCTGAAGGTAGAGAAGGTCAATTGCTTAGTGCTCATCCTCTGCTTTTTCATCTCTACAGATTCTTCCCTAGAAATCCCATCCACTCTCACTGCTTTAAAGGTCACATAGATCAGATTTTTCCCCGAGTTTATCTCTACTTTTGCCCTTTTCCCATTAGCTGTAATGTCATATCCCCAACTATATGTCTCCTCACTATCTGAAACCAAACTACTTCACTCATTGCTGCCACATTCAACTTGGGAACAACACACCTTCTATATACAACACGACTCTGGCTCAGAACCCATGAGTGGTTTTCCACAGTTCAATGGAAAGTCCATATACCTAAGTGTGTCTTTCAAGATCTGTTACAATCTGAGTCCCACTCATTTGTGTAATACCATGGACTGGGAACTCCTCTATAAAAGCCACCCCAGTTTCAATTACTCCTCGTGCTTTCCAAATAAGCCCCATGCATTTCCATACCCCATGTGGCTTTGCATACACCATCCTGTTCTAGCTTTTCTTAAAGCCCAGTCTACCTGTTTGTATCTTCCACGAATGTTTCCATGGCTGTCTCATATTTGGGGAGCCTGCCCTTCCCTGCAGCTATCCCTGAGAAACATGTGGTAGAGAAGCAAAAATCTAAGCTTTAATGTGAACAAAAATATTTTACAAAGACATTTGTTGCAGTGTAGTATAAAAATCCAGAGTAAACCTAGGTTTACTCTAGTAGGTCCAGGTTAAATAAATTGTTCTGCCACTTCATTCGATGAAATATTTGGTACCCATTAAAAAGAATGATGTTAAAAACTGGTATCCTAGGGAGTGCTTCTAACCACTTCTCATTTGGTGCTGTCCAATTTGATTCGGTTTTTGTTTGAATAAACTCTTCAAATTTTTAGTATACCCCAGTTTATCTTTTAACAGTTCTGGTGTCACAAGAGGGAACTGAAGGGTACCCTAATGGCCCCCAGGAGCAATGAGAAATCAGGTATAGGTACTTGTGGAGTCCTATAGTTTCCTTTCTTACTTGCTGCTTTCTTACTACCTACCTCTAGAGGTCGTGGGTAAGTCTCTTTTAGATCCTGATCCTAGCTCTGCAGCTTTTGCATCAGGGCTTGCAGACTTTTTTGAGCATTTCTTTTTCTGTACTGTGTCTGGAAACTGGAAAGAGTTAGCCTGGGTCAGGCTGGCTTCTGAGGACTGATTCAGATTTAGAAACTGGACTGGGTCTGGGGTTAGAACTAAACTGGACTGGTCTAATATGAGGCCTCAGGAGAATAAAACTTTGTCTTAAGGCTGAATAAGTGAGGTTAACCTTACCAAAGACAGTCTTTAATCACAATGGCCACAGTGGAAAACTTAATCATCTCAGATAAACTCTGGATTTGGGGAGGGTAGTTTCTTTTGCATCATCTTCATCCCCTCTTGTGTCCATTGGGGTTTTTTGGTACTGCCAGAAATGTTTACTACTTTTCCCAGATGAAACCTGACAAGTTATTAAAAAGGTTTTTAAAAAAAAAATTTTTTTTTACATTTACTTATTTTTTAGAGACAGAGAGAGACAGAGCACAAATGGAGGAGAGGCAAGAAAGAGAAGGAGACACAGAATCTGAAGTGGGTTCCAGGCTCTGAGCTGTCAGCACAGAGCCCGACATGGGGCTCTAACCCACAGACTGCGAGATCATGACCTGAGCTGAAGTCGGATGCTTAACCAGCTGAGCCATCCAGGCCCTCCTCCCCTTTTTTTCAAAGTAGTTCTGTGGTCAGAAATTAGCCAAATTGGAAACTGATATTCAGAGCTTGATAGAAACCTTTTCTTTTAGGCCTTCTCTCCTAAGTCAAAATGAAACCAAGCCCAGAGGGAAAGAAACATTCTGAAGCCGCTAGTGGAAGGATTTACTAAAACATTTCAAAGAAACACAGCTATAAATATAGAACATAGGAATCTTAACTTCCATCTTAGTTGAAGATCTCCTAGATTTAAGGAAGCAATTGTAATTGGATGGCTGGGTAAGCATCTTGGTATTCAAATTACAACACAGTTCTTTGTAGAATCAACAAATTGTCTTCTACTTGTCTAAAAAAACCAGAAATGCAGTCCTAGAAACAATTAAAACCCACCTATCTGTTATACCAATCTCCAAACCAAATGGCTTTCAGATATTGTAAGAAATGTGGATTTAGAGAACAAAAGTCCTTTTTGAAGAAATTTACATCCTTTCTGTGTGCCTTTGAGATGTAAATGTTCTATCTGGTCTTCCCTAGGAACCTGGAGCCATCTCTTGAAATGCAAACTTCAGGGAGGTATTCTTATCAGGAAAAAAAAAAAAAGAAAGAAAGAAAAGAAACTACTTGGGAAATTAGGTGAATGAAAATCTTCAGTCTTTTCCTACTAATATTCTTTTCTACTAATATTAGTAAAAGAATTAGCCATCTGAGCAAGTAATCTTAACTTAGTGTATCTGCTAGAAAACACTTTAATCCAAATTTTTTTTCATAAACTAGTCAGTTTTGCACTATCATTCCTGTCTCATGGCAAAAATTTTAAAGCAAATACTACAGTATCTTTGTGTCTGTCTATATAGCTATGTATGTTTATGTATGTATGTTGCAGAGGTGTGACATTTTCCTACTCCAGATAGTACTGCCAAAATTAATTTCTAAAGAACCCTATTTATTGGATTGAATCTAAACAAGCACTTACATAAATCAAACATACTCTCATAAATATAGAAACTAACCCAAATGTTTTTTAAGTTGATGTGATCTAGAAATATCTTTGAGAAATGAAACATTTGTTGATTTAGTTAACACAAGACAATCTTTAGAGTTATCAGCATTAAATATAATACTGTTATTGTAATAGGCTTACCGAAAGTCTCATAAACTTATATTATCTCTGTTATAGAATTTGTCAGCAAGAAAGATAACTTAAAATGATGATTAGTTGTTTAATTTCTTAATGTCTTAAGAAATTTTCACGAGTCAACATAATCATTAAGGATTAAATAGATGAAAGATTTACTATGAGGAAGAATATACTTCTAGAAATGGTGAAATGTTTTAATAAATTTCCCAATACACAGAATGCTACTATAACAGTCCACAACTCCTTACTTCTTAGTTATCACTAGGAATAAAGGATTCTAAGGGTTAAGAATCTTAATCAATATATACAATTAAAACTACTTAGAAATAATAAGGATGAAAAATAGCTAAGTAAAGTAGAATGATCAGTTGTTCCAGAATGAATAAGATTAAAAAAAACACACACACAAAAAAAATCAGAACAAAATCTGAATGGGTATGAAAAAAAATTATAGAAGGTTTATAGAAAGGAATTTTGGAAAATAAAAATAAATAAATAAATAAAAGATTGTGGGGTTTTTTTGTCTTGTTTTACATTTGGATAATCTACCTAGAAAGTGAAGATTTATGTCTTATCAAAATAATTTACTGTATTTCACGTTGTCTTTATCAGGTCATTAATAATTTAAGAAAACTCAATCTTTTTAATATTAAAATAGCTAAATTTGGTTCACAAGTATGTAACCTTCTGTATTTACCTTTAAAATCTATTGTGGCTTAGAAAAAGATAATTAAGTACTATTTCATAATGATCTGAGATTCTATTTAGTCAAATGTTCAAACCTTTTGCATTTTGGCAACTTCCCAAAATCAAATTCTAAATGAAGTCTTTTTGACTTCAAAGTAACTTTGGGTTTTCCCAGAGGTTCCCTAGAAAATCTCAAAGAATTTGTCTCTCATCTCTTAAGACAGATGTTAAACTAATTAGGTTTATTTGATATGTTAAATTATGTGGAACCATTGTCAAATAAGAAGTGTTAATAACCATTCTTAAGTTATATGTGTATGGATACATGTTACCAATACAGGTATTGCAGAAATTGTTCAAAGTTTCTAGGAAGTTGTTAATACTCTCATTGTCCAATTATTATCCTGAATTATTATATGCCACAGTAAAACTCTATTTCTTTACCAAATAAACTCCCATCGGATCCTTAATCATGGCCAATTTTTACAAGTCTTTTTGTCATTTATAGATAGTTCTTGTTTTATTCTGACGCTTTTGCAAAAAGCATCTTCAGAAAGATTCATGGTAAGATCATAAAACTGAACTGGATAAGAATTTCCAGAAATAATGGAAAAACAATTAAAGTAGAACAAGATTAATGATATGAGATTGAATGGACTGATGAGGATGATTATAATTTTTTAATAACTTTTTCTTTGAAACATTACTGGTTCCTTAATGCTTTATTTTTCCAGATTTAAAGAATTTTTTTTCCCTCTTCTCTTAAGCTATCTATGACTTCACAATAATTTTATAAACTACATTGCTATAAGTAGAATTAAAATATTCACTTTTCTCCTCACCGGATTCCTCCAGAATTCAGGAACTCACTGAGTATTCTTGCTTTCATGGCAATATAATTATTTGCATAAGTTCAATAAGAACCTGATTTTCATATAAGAGGGCACAGCTGAAAACATTGGTTTTATTAGTAAGGCTTTGACTGGAATATTGTATTTGAGAATATTCATAAAATCAGATATGACCAGACAGTTTTAAGGAAGGAGGGTTGACTTTATGGAGCCAATAAAAGTTCATTGGAAAAACTGGCCTGGTAACCTTGCTTACAGGATTCCCTGCACCCTTACCAGGTGAGTAAGGAAGGCCATTTCCTGGCAGGCCCAGGAAACTCCAGGTATCCTGGGGACCTGAAGAAGATTGAAGTTTAGCCAAATCTATAGGTATTCCAGGTGAAGTCTCATGTTGAGTTCTTCTCTTGACTTCTCAAGCTGGAGAGGTTTTTAATTTTTTTCCTATTTTTTTTAACTTTAAAGAAATTTACATTTACTTATACTTGAGAGACAGAGACAGACAGAGCACAAGTGGGGGAGGAACAGAGAGAAAGGGAGACACAGAGTCTGAAGCAGGCTTCAGGCTCCGAGCTGTCAGAACAGAGCCCGACTCAGGGTTTAAACCCACGAATCATGAGATCATGACCTGAGCAGAAGTCAGATGCTTAACTGACTGAGCCACCCAGGTGCCCCTGGAGAGATTTTCAAAATCCAGTCTATGATTCCTTATAAAAAATTCCAGCAAACCAGATTTGAAATAAGCCAATATGGTCAATCACTATTCCTGCTGCACTTAGGTAAAAAATCAGGCCACATTTAATGAGTCTAGACTTATTTTGCAAACAAATTAGTCTTACTGTGATTATCTTTGATAGAATTGAGCATGGTTGTAAAGGAAAAATTATGTTTCAGTAAAAAATTGTAACATTTGTGAATATCAAATTCTAGTTCTGTTCATTGTCTTTGATGTTATTTATCTGTACACCCAACTAGATCTTGAATCTTCTAGTTTCCTCAAATATCTGGCTACTACTCCCCAAACTAACATTTCCAACCTTCTGATTTGGAATCACTAAGAACAAAAACTGCCTTTGAATATCCTTGGAAGGGACCATACCAGCCCCTCCTTACTACTCATCGGCCAAACTGTAGGGACTGAAATGGTTTTTCTATATACTTCATTAAAAAACATTTCTCTAAACTCTGGGAACTGCATGCCAGCTGGGGATCCAAAATTAAAACTGACTGGGGAGGTTCCTCCTCTGATACAGATTGCATTTGGGAGACAGCTTTCCCAAGATCACAGATCAAGATCATCATTTCCAATATTAAACCATTATTCCTGCTGCCTTTTTGCTACTTGCGTTTATCTATGTTAATGAACAGGAAAGACAGTGCTCCTTGGCTCTGACAACCATGGCGAGATCTACTACTAAGGCCATAGCTGTAAAACAAAGTCTATATTTTCCTGGTAAGGTGGTTTTCGATAATAAAATTGCTTTAGATTACTTCCTGGCTGAACACAGAAACTTCTGTCCATGATAAAATAGTGCTTGCTGTACCTGGATCAAAATATCTGGTATTGTAGCAAATACAAGAAACTAACAAATAAGTCGCTTGGCTGAAAACAGGTAAATTCTTTGAATTATTTGATACCAACTAGTTTGGGTCATGGGGACCCTGGCTGACAAGCATCCTTTAGTCTCTTGGCATTATACTCCTAACAGTTACCATTATAGTCTCCCTTGTGTGCTATGTTCTCTCAGTGCTCTTAAACGCACGTTCACAACCATCAACCATATATTACATAGTCTCGCTGTGCTTGGAAAAGCAGAAAGAAGATGAACAAAGAGGGGAAGAGCAAAAACAATTGTTTTATAGATATGACATCTATGAGTTTCACAATGAAATAGGAGCAACTTAACTCTGATCTGATTGAGAGTGGCACTAACACCAAAGTTTTGGTGGATCTCTCACATAGGAGAGGATGACAAAAAGGGGAAGATTATTCATTAAACAAGGAGGCCATTAGAATGATGTAGCACTAATCCCGTGGTGACCTATGTAAGCAAACAAAAATCTAAGCCTGCAAAAGCTTCAAGGTTACAAATCATAAAGTTAAGGATAACCAGTCACAAACAGCCAGTTAGGCTTTTAGTTATAGCCAGTCACTAACTGCCTTACTTTGTTTCTGTTCTTTTTCTTAAAAAATTTTTTTTTAATTATTTCTTTTTGAAAGAGAGAAAAAGACAGTGTGAATGGGGGAGGGGCAGAGAGAGAAGGAGACAAATATTCTGAAGCAAGTTCTAGGCTCTGAGCTGTCAGCACAGAGCCCAATGTGGGACTCAAACCCAATGAACCGCGAGATCATGACCTGAGCCGAAGTCGGACGCTCAACAGATTGAGCCACGCCAGTGCCCCACCTTTTCTATAAAAGCCTGTTGGTAAAGTGCTCCTGAACACTCCCTTTTTTGTCCTGCCTGATTTGAAGAGATATTTCTTCAAATAAATTCTTTTTAAAAAAAAAAAAACATCTTCTACATATCAAGGAAAAATGCAAAGTTCAAAAGTCTTTATGGTATGTCTTATTTGTGTGACAATGGAAACACAGCATACACATTGGTACTTAGGCATATATGTCATAGTGTACCCTAGCAGGGCTCCTGAAAAACTGGGGAATTGTCAGTTCTGGGGAAGAGACTGACAGCCATGAGGAAGAGATACTTTTAGCTTCATACACTTCTGTGTTATTTGAGACGTTACCATGTACATTACGGAATTAAAACAACTATATAAAATTAAAAGAATATGTACAAAAAGGGGAAGAAAGAAGAAGAACCCACATTTTGCATGTACCTTTTACTAACTGTGTGCCTTTGGATATGTTTCAACAAATTTGTTTTGATAGTGTAATTTGGACCTAAAACATTACTTGTAACGATTAAATGAAGTTTATGATGGCAGCTCATGGGAAATTACATGAATCTGGGAAATCCCAGATTCCCATAAATCTGGGAAATCACAACACACAAAATGAATTTTCGCTTTTTGTGAAACATAGTGAGCATGTAGGTTCTGGGGTAAACCATTCTTGGTAATCTGATAACACCGGCAGAGAGACTCACTGCTCTTACGCAGACTACGGGTGAAAAGTAAAGGGTGTGTAGCACCTCACCCCCCTCCCTGTAGTGCACGGCTCTGTCTAGAGTCCCAGCCATTGCTGTGGATCTGACCTAGGAATGAAAGGGCGTGGATGGACGGCCCAGTTGAACCCCCAGGAGGAGTGGCAAGCAGGGTCCCCGGTGACGTGTCCTTACCCGCCGCCCCTGCCATGTGCTCGTCCACGCTGAGCAGGAGCTCCCAGGCAGCTGGCTGAATGTCTCCATACATCTCTTCTGTCAGAATCGGTGCTGCCTTGATTAGCAGAGACAAAGGAGCAGGCGACAGACTCATCACCTGGGAAGGATGGAAGTCACATCTTAAGATCTTTGAAGACACTGATTGCCGCACTCCTCTTGGGACCCACGTGCCACTTCCCTTCTCTCTGCTTTCCTTAAAAGACCGTAAAATACTTTCTAAAATGGGAGCATATTTATTGGCATGGTGGGTGATAAACTTTACACTTCATTAGTTGATTATAATTACAAAACGATATACTGCTTTTATGATGCTTTCACCACAAAAACTATTCTGTAGCCCCCTAAGAAATAAGCTGTAGAATGATCCCAAGAGAAAAGGAAGACCCCAGCCAGTAAATCTTTGTGTTACAAGTCCTGATGGACTTTCAAAGCATCCTATTTTCCTTTCTCTTAGGAGCTGAGGTCCACTGTAGACAAGGAGCAGCCTCGAATTCATAAAAGAGTTCCATTCAGAAAGTTAGTTTTCTAACAGCAAACATGGCTGACATTTTCCCTTTGAAACATTGTGTATTGTAGTTATGGCCCCAGATTAGGCCACAAAAATCCTATTTAATCCATTATTTCAGATAATTTAGATGATAAGTGTAGGTTCTGGACAGTGTAGGTCTTTAGCCATTTCAAACACTTCGCAGAAACACAAGTTGTTTTTCTTCCCTCCCTGCTACTTCCTCTCGCCCCCCACCACCTGACCCTGGAATCCCTGTAATGATTTAGAGTTAGGGCTTAGTTTTATAATAACAATATAACAATGTGTCAAGCACTGGGTAAGTAGATAAGTGTACTATCTCTTTTAATCCATGCAATAATCCTTTGAGACAGGCCTACTGTTATAATCCCCATATTATGTATGAGGCAAATAAGACCAAGAGACATTAAGCAACTTGCTCAAGGTCCCAGAGCCAGAGTGGCAGATGTGGGATTTGAACCCAGGACATTACATCCTAAGAGCTGTGAGCACGGCCACCACATGCCGGTGGGGGATCAGCTCCATGGAGTGGGCTGAGTGGGAGGAGACCCGTTTCAGGCACACGCCCCAAGCGCTGGCTCTCTGGAAGCTGGCTGGCTAACGAGAAAAGATTAGTTGCCTGCACACCTGGTGACACTCTTACCCACCAACTGAAGGGGTCTCAGTGCTATCACTGTGCCAACTGGCCCCGTGTGTCCCCCAAGCATTAGTAACAGGACACCTGGCACCTTCCTCCCCCATCACTGCTCCATGAATGTTTCTGATCCAGATATCAATACCTGCAGTCTGATGTATTTCAGCATTCCAGAGTCCTTTTTTCCTTCCAGGTTGGCATCAGAAACTCTCTTCTTCAGGGAAGGCGTCCTTAGGCATGACTTCTCTGAGCACTGTGAAGAACATGAGACGAGTGACCCAAAGTGTCACATTCTCTCAAAGTCAACAGTGCTGTGTTCCCCCAGAGTCTCCTAACAACCATCTTCTAATGGGAGGGGCAGTTTAGGCCTTTTTGGAGCCCCACACTTTCTGAAAGTGATAAAAATGGCTCATTTTGGAATGAAAGAGAGCTTAGAGATATTTAGCTACAAGGTCCTCTTTTACTATGGAGGTCCAGAGAAGTGGAATAACTTGGCCAAGTTACAAAGCTGGCTGTTAGCAGAATTAAAACAAGACAAGGATCTCTTGACTCCCATCTCAGGGACAGTTTTATTCCATGAAGCTGCTAAAAAACACAATTCTTAAAAACAAAATTAAGTCAGTTAAAACCCACTCTATCTAATAGCCCTTTTACAGGGCTGGATGTCACAAGGTGGCCATTTGGTCATGGAAGAAAGAATATATTTCATAAAGGAGACCTGGGAAGTAAAAAATAGACTCATCAAAGAAGTAGAAGTTCATGGCATTTATTACCTAGGCTGGGAGTGTAAGGTAAAATGATTTTTTTAAAAATCCAAACTCATTTAAAAAAAAAAAAAACAAATGCAAAAACCGTATAGGAGTCAGCAGCTCTTTTTTCAAAATGTCACCTCAACCAGAATCCCGAATAAAATGGACTCATCTACATAAACATGGAGGAGGTGGTTTCTTTCTCTGACTCTGAATGCTAAGGGATGGAGTGGACAGAGCAGCTGGGAGAATGATCGTTCCTAATGGTGACAGCCTCCTGTTTATTTATCCTGAGTCTTGAGTGTTCCCCATTTTGCACTCCGGGCCGTGCAAAGAGGGAATCCATCCTTCTACACAGAATAAATGCTCATTTGTTTTTCCAATGCCATGTCAATGAAACATTTTCTCCCTCCATGCTGGGGGAAAAAATGAACTCCTTAAGAATTTTTGAACAGAGCTTCACAGTGTTAGAGATGGAGATACTGGAAAGAAAAGACAAATCTTAAAGTACATGCATAGTCCAAGGAAGTTTTCAAAGCTCTGACAAAAAGACCTAAGACAATGCATCTGGTGTGTGACTGGTAAGGAATGAACTTTTAGAATGAATCAACTTCTAAACAAATGACTCAGAGCTCTTGCTGTGTTTTCTAAAGATAAAAACATGGGGGCACATAGTTGGGAACACATATCATTTGAGGAGTTAAAACCTTGCATTACATTTTTTCCTATAAATGTAAAAACAATATACAATATACATGTTTGTTTTATGATTTAGAAACTGTTCTAAAATCATATGGCAATAATTTATCATATAAATGTAGGGCTGTCTTTGACTTCCTTTTAAAAAAATTTAAGGTATTTTAAAAGTGGATTCTCTCTTTTATTCTTTCTATTTATAAAAGCATACATGCAAATTGTAGAACATCTGGAAAACACAGAAAAACCTGGAAAAGGAAAGAAAAATGTCTATGATTCCTAACCCAGTGATGCCCATTATTTTGTTCCTTTTGTCTTTTTTTTCACTCTGTGCATCTTAACACAGTGATGAGGATGGTATGTATGTGACACACAAGTTTAAACATTTCATTTTATTAGGATCTTATAATGAATATTTTCTTAGGTCATTACAATTATTTTAAAATATGATTTTCAAATTTTATTAATAGTTCACCTCTCTCCTTTGGCTGGACATTTTGTCTTTTTCAGATGTTCTTCTTGATTAAATTATATGTTCTTTAATCAGGCAGATATCAGCTTAGAAGAAAAAGGGTGAACATTCATGTTTGCCTCTGACACTCTGTGAAATGTAGGATTCTGTTTAATCCTACTTACTAGGGACAGAAGGTATATGTCAAGCTTCTCAGATCTCAAATATTTAATATTCTGGCATGCTTCCCTTGGAAGTATGGTGTGTTCTTGTGACTCATCATGGTTAGGATGCTTGTTTTAGACAGAAGGGAAAGGAATTAGAAGGGTTTTCACACTAGAGTGATGGGCTAGGCACTCTTCCCACATGACTTGCTGAGGCTTGGAATGTAGGTATCAAAGATAGGTACTTGTGTGATAAGCACTTGGATACACCCTGTGAAAGTCCTAAAGTCCCTCTACTGGTATGACCGCTAACTCAGACTGACAAGGCTATCACCAGTGGCTTTTCTAGTTCTGAAGGCATCTATTGCTTGTTAGTGTTTCACAGAAGAGTAAGAAATTTCACTGGACTGTGAGTTGCACTGTGGTTGGAATTACACATCAAACTGAGACCTGTAAAGAAACCCAGGACTATCATCCAAGACCAGAGGACAGAATGTATCACTAATAGAGATGGCATTCATTACTGACTCCATCTACCCAAGGGAAATATGGTTGATGGGAGGTGACTACACAGCCCCGTGAGATGTCAGGGATCCTGGGGCATGTTTTCTGTGGCATGATATGGAGTTTGGGCCACTGTCATTTTCTTCTCTCTGTGTGTCTTGGACATATACATTCACCATACTTGACTCTGGGACTTCTCTCTTTATTCTGACCACTATTGATTACATTTGCAATGTAAAACCAATCCTTTGACTGGTCAGGGATTTATCCTTTGTGATGTTTGGATCACAAAAAGGAGAAGTTGAGCCCACCAAATTCCTGTCCTAGGGAATTAAGGGGCACAGAGTCTGATTCATGTGGTGATAGTTGCTGGGGCTGAGAAATGATAACACGACCTGGAGATTTTCAGTTTACATGCAAGATAAACATGAGGACCGGGTCAGGGGACAGAGATGAATGAGCAGATGAAGATACAGAAAGAATCAGAGATGAGACATTCTGATAGGTAGGGTCAGCAGGTTTGGTTCTCATTCTTCTGAGTCTCAGCTGTTTCCTGGTCTGTCCCTGGTTTCATGAGATTCTGCTGTGTCTTTTGGAGAAACTCTAATTATTTGAACAAGTTTCAGTGGGATTCTTCCAATAAAAGATTATTGACCAGAGAGGCATAATACTTAATTACTTCAAATAAAAAATTTACTTATTCATTTAATAATTCAAGGCTGTTACCCTGGCATAAGGGTTAACCATATGCCAGGAACTGGGCTAACTTTTGGGGATATGCTGAGGAGCAAAGCTCCCTTGGTGTTTGCCTTCATGGAGAGCATATTTCATTAGGAAGGACATATAACCAACAAGGAAACAAATGAAAAATCATGGTAAGCACAAATGTCACAAATGAGAATATACTATTGAAATAATGAGGTATTTAAAACTGAAGACAATTGGAGTCAGTCTACTGAGATCTCTGGGAAAGAGTTCTTCCCAGAAACATATTTCATGCCAAGAGAAGCTAGACCATTGTGCCTCACACATCTTTGACATGTAAGTATGAATGCAGAGACATTTTAGCAAATGAACTCAAGACCCAGGGCTTGCTCTTGGTCTCCTAACAGTGTTTCCCAAAGCTCTGGAAAAATACTAGTTCTGCAGGAAATCATTTGCTCTCTTGTCACTTGCATTGGCTTCGCAGAATTTACTGACACTGTGCCCTTCCTATTTGGGCACATATCACCTTTTAAACCCCTCTTCTTTCTGGCTGAAAGTAAAATAAATTTTTTGTTTTATCTACTCCTTTTTTTTTCATCAGCAAGTACTAACTGAACATTTACTCTGTTCAAAACATAGCATTGGATAAGGTATATATATATATCTTATATATATATATATAAAAAATCAAAGAATTCTTATATATATATATATAGTTTATAAAAACCTCCTAAGCTTGGAAGTGAACTAAAATAGACTAGCAGGATGTACAGTGAATTTCTCAGCATTAAAATGTAGATTAGCAGACTGATCAGAGTTACTTACATGAGTTACAAAATGTACTAGCTGCCACAAATATATTCTGCCCTAAAAACCAATTCAAAAGGAAACAGGAATGAAATATCAATTGCTCATAAGGCTCAATTTTAATCAGAATCACTGCTTTTATTCTTGATTTATTGACTACTCTGTTTTCATTCTGGCCCTAGAAATGTGGGCATTCTTTGATAACATGACAGATTCAGCACAGGAAATGGAAACATCAGGAGGGAACAAAAAAGAGGTTGCACAGGAGGCTGGCATTTTGAAAATAAAATGTTTATCACAGCAGAGTCAATACATATTTTTCAGCTCTTCACCTGCATGACTAATTTAAATAGGTTAAGATTAGAGGACACTTAACTCTTGCTTTACATTCTCTTTCTCTTTCCAAAACATAAGCATTGCCTAAGGTTGGTAAGACTCTTCTGCCTCAGACCAGTGTCCTTGTTGGGCCCAAGGTAGAGGGCACTCATGAATGAGATAGCCCACTCAGCCATTCTATATTTATTTTTCTCTCTGCTATAGGAGAGGAACTCTATCTAGTAGGTATCACATTAAGACTGTCAATTTTCCAGAAGTTTATAATTAGGTGGCAGGGGAGAAATAGGGATATAAAGAGCCCCATTGTGTAGGCAGAGTGATCTTTTTTTTTTACTTTTTAAAATTTATTTTGAGAGAAAGACAGAGCAAGTGGGGGAGGAGCAGAGAGAGAGAGAGAGAGAGCGAGAGAGAGGATCCCAAGCAGGCTCCACACTGCCATTGCTGAGCCCAACGCAGGGCTTGAACCCACAAACCATGAGATCATTACCCGAGTGAAAACCAAGTGTCAGATGCTTATCTGACTGAACCACCCAGGCACCCCAGGCAGAGTGATCTTAAAACTCTCTGGGCTTGCCACAACTCATGGGATAAAGACTAAAATCCTTCCCAGGGCCTGGGTGGCCCCATGGTGTCTGGTCTCTATCTGCATGTGCTGCATGCACAAAAGTCCCCTGTGTTCCAGTCATGGTCCTTCCTTTCCCCGTCTTCTCTCAGGTTGGAAAATTCCATTTAACATCCATGCATCCTTCAGTCAAGGCTCACCTGTTACTCTGTTGAAGAGGCTGTCTTATTTCACTCAACAAGTTCAAAGTCTTTTTCATAAGCTGTCTCAGCACAGTGTGGCTTTTTTTTTTGTCCTTGCTCTTATTGCTGTTGCAATTTTATATCAATTTGAGACATTTATCTGATTAATGCCTGTCTTTCCAACTAGGCTGTGTGTATCATATGAAGACGGGCCATATTGCTTTTGCCCATTATACCACCCAGCACAAAGAATGGACCCAGCATGTCCATAGGTTGTTTAAAAATTTGTTGAAAATACAAATGGATTGGGGCGCCTGGGTGGCTTAGTCCGTTAAGCGTCCGACTTTCGCTTGGGTCATGATCTCGCGGTTCGTGGGTTCGAGCCCCGCGTCGGTCTCTGTGCTGACTGCCAGCTCAGAGCCTGGAGCCTGTTTCAGAGTCTGTGACTCCCTCTCTCTCTGACCCTCCCCTGCTCATGCTGTCTCTCTCTCCTAGAAATAAATAAAACATTAAAAAAAAAAAAAGAAAATACAAATGGATGGATGGATGAATTAATTAATGAATAATGGAATGAAAAATGAGAAAAGCATAAGTAAAATGCCATTGTAATTTAAAGAAAAGAGGGAATGAAAATAACATAATCATCCACCAGGAACATCATAAATGGTTTCAAGGACAAGGTGGTATTTGAGTTGGATCTTGAAGGATGTTGAGTTTGGTGACATATGGATTATAGGTGAAGGTATAGTTAGAGCAGTAAGAAATCTGAGCGTGTGTACGGTGAATAATGAACATTAATTTACATTAGTATATATTTGCAACTTCCAACATATAGTTTTCTCCTAAAACTAAGGGAGTTTTTATCTGAAGGAGAATTTACCTAAATAAAAATATATATACGTATTTATGTACATACATGCAGACACAAACACACACACACACACACACACACACACACATATATATATATATAATGACATCATTAACAGTCCCACATGATCTTCCCTCAGAATATGTGTAGTTTGAATATCATGAGATAAAATAGAATCTAGTCAAAAAAGCTCTGGATTTGATATTCCATATTTCTAAATTAAAGTCTAGCTGAATGTGTTAGAGATCCTTCTGAGCCTCAACTTTTTAATCTGTAAAATGGGGAGAACAGTATCGCCTGCACAAGCTTATAAGAATCAAAAAGCACTCTGTCAGTAATATATACCTGTGATAGAGCCTCACATATATGTTTTGGAAAAAAAAAAACAAAACACTGAAAGATCATATCCTAGAGGGCAAATAGCACACTTATGAGAAGCATGAAATACATATTTTCTTTCTTTAGGATCTTTTCTATTACCTCAAATTTCTTTGTAAATTGTAAAATAATTTAAAAACTTCCTCTGCAAGGGTTAAAGCATTACAAATTGCGACATGCCTGACCCAACTGAATTTTTTGTTGTTGCTCATATTCTCTAGTTGTTTGATTTGTATTTTATTGCCATCCTCCACCCCACCAGACCTGGCTTGCAAACTCCTTAGTAGAAAGATCCTCTACTCCTACTTATTTATTTTTTATTTCTTCCAGAATATCTGGTCTCATACTGTGCCAACAGCAGGTGCACAATGAATGCTCACTGAGATGAATAGGTATTATACCAAAATCTCTTTGTGAAACCACTTGTGAGAGGCAGCTGCAGGGGCAGCCAGAGGCACTCAGTCCGGAGTCTTGGCTATCACACCCATTCAGGGGCAGGTGGGTGACTCGGGGCCTCCCTGGCAGGGTCATGGCAGCCCTGGTTACGATCTTCATCTTCTGCCAGCTCAGCTGCTCAGTGTACTAGTCAGGAAAGTGCAGCTGAATGCTTAGAAAATGTAGTAGTTTCTTAAAGGAGTTTCCTGTAGTCCAATTGGATCTAGATTACTCATTTATTTGTCTGCGAATAGTTGGGTCATTTACTACTTATTTCTTAATACATAACTGTGTCAGTTTCCTATTACTGCTATAATAAATCACTACAAACTTCACAGGAAAACAACAAATATGTATTATCTTACGGTTCTTGAGGTCAAATCTAAAATGGAATGGCAGGGCTGTGTTCCTTCTGGAGGCTTTAGGGAATCATTCATTTCTTTGACTTTTCTGGCTTCTAGAGGCTGCCCAGTTTTGTGGCTTATGGCCCTGCATCACTCTGACCTCTGCTTCTGTTGCCTTTTGTTCCTTTTCTGAATCTGACTCTTTTACCTCCTTTTTTCACTTATAAAGACCCTTATGGGGGCACCTAGGTGGCTCAATCAGTTGGGTGCCTGACTTCAGCTCAGGTCATGATCTTTCGATTCATGAGTTTGAGCCTTGTGTCAGGCTCTGTGCTGACTGCTCATAGCCTGGAGCCTGCTTCGGATTCTGTGTCTCCCTCTCTTTCTGCCCCTCCCTTGCTCATACTCCTCCTCCTCTCTCTTTCTCTCTCTCTCTCAAAAATAAATAAAACATTAAAAAAAAAAGACCCTTTTGATGACAAGGAACTCACTTGGGCAATTCAGGATAATTTCCCCCATTAAAAGATTCCTAATTTATTCACAATGGCAAAATCCCTTTTGCTACAAAAGGTAACTTATTCATAGGTTGTAGAAATTAGAATGTAGACTTCTTTGGGGGTCATTATTCTATCACCATAATATACCTGTCACCACCACCCATACTAGTTTGTATTTATTCACAGAAATAAAACAAAACCCGGGGAAAGATTCCATATTCGCTTGTTGACATGAAGACAAAGCACTTGTCTTTCTTTGCTCATCTTCTGTCTTTGCTGAAAATCACACAGGTCTGTAACCTGGCTTATACAGCTGCAGTGGCCTGACATTTATATATCCAGAGAAAAGACTGCAGGACATCGTTTTCCTGTGATAGGCATGTTCTCAGGTGACGATTCACTCACCTCTTTCTGTTTCTTGCCCCGGAGAGCCACATTGCCGATGTTGCTGCTCTCTCGGAGGGAGTCCACAGTGTCTCCATAGAGCAGCTTGATGGCCCTGACCAGCCGGGCACAGGAGCGGCTGTGGTGCAGGTAGCAGTGAGGGTGGCAGTAGTCAACATGGGTGCAGATGAAGCTTTGCTGGTTGCACAGCAAGATCATGACCTAGAACACAGATATCACTGGGACTGAACCAAGCAATCAGGGTTGAAACCATAATTCCCACAAGAAAGCCAAGAGTTGCAGGTCTTTCTGTACTTGCCTTCTCTGCTTTCTCCATTTGCACTTGATAGAAAGATCTTTTTGAAACAATAAAAGGTAAAGCAACCTTGAAAAACTTAAACAAATTATTGTGGGGTGTATGATTTTCAAATATTTTTGAATGAAGATTCTAAACTTAAAACACATTAGTTTTTCAGCTCTTATGTTGTGGAAGGAGCCAGGTAAAAAAGCATAAACTGGTGAGAATTTTTGTGCCAAAGGATTTGGCTGGCCTTTGACAGCTGTGGGATGTCTTTAACTCCAGCTTGCCAACGAGGAATTGAAAACACTTCTGCGTCTTCCACCCTGGCCTAGAACCTTCAACTGAGCCTGAACCTGACTATAGAGCTTCGTTTTTTTCTCTCTACAAATTAATTTTACCCAGCTCTTGGGCTATTCTAGTTCTTGTGGCTTGATCTGGCTTAAATCTTCACATCACCTAGGCTTCCCAGGTAGGGTTCCAGAAAAGAACTCAGTTGCTTTGAAGGATATGGTTATTTTAAGATAAGGAACAAAGGCCTCTGAGTTTGTAACTTCTTACATTGCCCTCTAAAAAGACAATAGCCTTTCTACATGCATAAGGCTAGTCAAAGATGCTTAGAGTAAACTTCCAAATGCTACCATCCTTCATAACACCAGTTCCTACCCCAACACCTAAGCTGTGAGAGACCATGTACCATTCTGGATAGAGAATATTAAGTAAGTCTATATGGACAAGACCAATCAAACCTCCTCGGTAGGGCTGCTACACATTTCCTCAGGAATGAGAAGCTCTGATTACTCAAACTCAGATAATAATATCTCACATTCCTCAAAGCTAAAAAAAGAAATAGATGTTGCTTGAACAGAATATCCAGATCTCTCTCAAGATTCACTTAACATTCCTGATATTCCTATTTATATTGGTACGAAGTAGGGCACATATAAGAATTGTAAGGTTTCCCTTGTTATTCTCAAATCTGGCTGTTAAGGGGAAACCCCAAGAAAGTCAAACAAAAATGACAAAAACCAAATGAACATATTATCGGACTTTTGTTCAGGAGATTCTGATTTAGTATAGAATTTCTAGAAGGTGACCTAGAAGTCTATAGTTTGAAAGTTATGCTCAGGGATGTCTTTTTGATAGATATATTTCTAAGAGAGTTCCCAATGATCCCACCTTCTGTTATTAATGCCTTTGTGAAACCTCCTCCTGTTGAATATGGGCTGGCCAGTGACTTGCTTCTAACCAACAGAATGTAGCAAAGAGGATCAGATGTTACTTCTGTGATTAGACTGCATAAGATAGTGACTTGTCTCTTCTTACCAGACTCTCCTTTACTGGCTTTGAGAAAGCAAGTTGCCATGCTGGAAAGGTTCATATGGTAAGGAATGAGGGTGGTCTCTGGCCAACAGTCAGCTAGGAATTGAGGTCCTCAATCCAACAGCCCTTTAGTAACTGAAATTCTACCAACAATCATGTGGGCTTAGAAGCAAACTCTTTCCCAGTTCACTGGGATAAGACCCTTCAGATAAGACCGCACTCTTGGCCAATACTTTGACTGCGATCTTGTGAGAGCCTGAAGAAGAGCACCCAGCTAAACTGTGCCAGGGTTCCTGGTCCATAGAAACTGTAAGCTAATAAATGTGTGTTGTTTAACATACACACACATATATTAATATATATATTTGAATATACGTATTTGAATGCATAAGATTGCATTTAACACAGTGAGGCAGTCAGGACCTCAAAGGCAAGATGTGGAAAGGGCATTTACTGAGGTGAGCACAATGTCAGCATATGCCACATTTCTCCTTCGGGCATAAGTGTCCAAGAAGCCAGGCAAAGCTTTAGGCAATTTCATGAGAACTGGAAGATAAAAATTGGAGTTCAGAATTGCCAAAGGGAAGAAGAATTGAGTGGACAAGATCCTGTAGGGAAGGTAGACTTGGTGCTGGGTGACTGTTTTCCTTCTAGGCATTTGTTGATTGAGTAGCTAAAAAGCCAAGTAGGAACCAGCTGACAAGCATTATGGAGTTTTTAACAGTTTCACTGTAATAGGGAAGCAAAACTGTAATTTCTGTCCCAGCAAGACTGGAGTTAGTTATAGGACACACGCCAGACTCACACTGGAATGCTTGATACTAGGAGTTATGTGTTGGGGGGTAAAGTGTGGGGGAAAGCAATACTACAAGCCAAGTCAGCTTAGTCCTTGATTGGACTCAGGTGATCTTTGCTCTTTGTGAAAGTATAGGGTGAGTCCTCTCTGGAGGCAGATAGCATCATCTGGAACCTCCATAAATCTATAGTTTGTTTAATTAATAAACTTTATTTTAGAGCAGTTTTAGGTTCATAGCAAAATTGAGCAGAATGTACAGAGAGTTCCCAAGCACTTCCTGCCTCTTCACATGCAGAGTGGACTTCATGATCAACATCTCCCACCAGGCTGGATGTTTATTATAATCAGTGAATGTACACTGACACATCACTATCATACAAAGTGCTTAGTTTACATTAATATTCCTGCTTGGTGTTGTATGTTCTGTGGGTTTTGACAGATCAGTAATGGCATGTACCCATCACTGTGCTTTTATAATTTTTCACCCACCATAACTGGTAGTCATTGAAGTCACTAAGCATATTAAGGAACAGACCAAGAGAAGATAATAGATTCAAATATTGGTGTTATCAGTCATGGACTTGAAGTGTGTATGATTCAAATAAAAATTATTTTAACTGAATGATAATGAACATATGATATATCTAATCTTGCATTATACAGCCAAAGCTGTTTCTAGGGATCATTTACAGTTTTAAATGACTATTTAGTGAAGTGGTTGGAGATCAACATCTAAGTATCTATATCAAGAAGCCAAGGAAAGAAAATATGTTAACCTGAAAAAAGTAGAAGAAAATAATAAAAGTAATAGGAGAAATTAATAAAATACAACTCAAACATTCCCCAAATGACAAAACCAAAAGCTGATTTTCTGGTTAATAGAACTGACATATTTCTAGCAAGACTGATGTAAAAAAGGAAAGAGAGAGAGAGGAAGAGAGAGAGGGAGAGAGAGAGGGAGACAGGGAGAGAGGAAGGAAGGAAGGAAGGAAGGAAGGAAGGAAGGAAGGAAGGAAGGAAGGAAGAAAGGAAGGAAGGAAGGAAGGGAGGAAGGGAGGAAGGGAGGGAGGGAGGGAGGAAGGAAGAAAAGGTACAACCTACCAACATTAGAAACAATAAAGGTACATCATTATAGATCCTAGAATTTAAAAGCATTTTAAGAAAATACTATAAACAACTTGCTAATAAAGGTAAATATTTGTATTAAATTAACAAATTCCTAGAGGAAAAACTAAATGTGCCCAAACTGCTCCTAGAAGAAATTGAAAATCTGAAAGGTCTTAATCATATTACATAAGTTGAGTTTGTAATTAAAAACCTTCCCACAAAGACATGTTTAGATCTAAATTTCTCCTTAAAGAAGAAATAACACTGGTCTAACACAAATACTTTACAGAAAACTAAAAGCATTGCTGAAGGAAATTTGAGAGGTGGGACATAAATTGAGGAATAGACCACTTTATACAGTAGAAGATTCACTGAGTAAATATTTCAATTCTTCAATTTTAAATGATATTTATTTCAATATAAGGCTGTTTTGAAATCTTTTTTTAATAGAAATTAATAGGTGATTTTAAATGGAAATGGCTATAGTGAAGAATAGAACAAGCCATCTTCAGGAAGAGCAAAGTTGCAGGATTTACCCTAATATGGACCAAACAAACCATAATATGACAGGGTACATGACATATAATGCCAATTATTATGCATTTCAAAAACAGACAGAACTAATCTGTGGTGACAGAAGTAAGAATGGTGGTTACCATTAGGGGAGCGTAGTGACTGGTAGAGGGCATATTTAGAGCTTCTAGAGTAGGACAATGTTCTTGACCTTCTGGTGGTTACACAGATTGTCACTCTGTGGAAATTTATTGAGCTATGTACACATAGGTTTTCTATGCTTTTCAATATGTATGTTGAACCTCACTAAAGAGTTTACTTTAAAAACAGCTGCCTCAGAGAGTCTTGAAAATTAAGTACTGGGGATCACTTCCAAACATTTCTGGGGGTCCACCAATTGTGACGGCACAGCACTGTAAACTCTGAGGAGCATCATTTACCAGCCAGCCCTTATTTGACTGTACCAGGAAGTCAGATTAAAATCAGAGGAGATGGTAGAGTCCATACAAAATCAATGACAGTGCAGGCAGTATCCTGCAAGTTGTGGATTTGATGTTATGCTTCCTTACCTTTCTCATTCTTTCTCATGGCCAGCTCAAACCTTGAACTCTCTAATCCATTCCAAGTGCTTTCTTGAAATCCCCGCCTGCCTATGACCTCTGAAGAAACCTTTGGAGTGTGACCTTTGTCACCTAAGAATCTCCATGTTCTGGTTTACGGTTAGATCTATACAGACAGACTGATACCATGACCTTGCTCTCAGCATTTGTGGTGACTGTATCAAACTAATGGTGACACCTTACCGGTGGTACCCAGGCTGTCTTGGTCACCAACCTGGCCCTGTCCCTCAGGGTTTTTCCTGACTTATGGTGACCTACAAACCAGCCATAACAAAGAACCTTTGGTTTTAGTTAAGCCTAAAATGGAACACGATCCAACAGAATACCAATCCTAGTGAGAATTCAGAGGTTCCTATGGTTTTTCTTGGAAACTAAATTAGATTGATAGTTTTAGCAGAATCTTTTGTCCTCACTTCACAGATCTTTCTCAGTGCCAAAAGATACGGATTTCAGGTCTCTCTCTGAGATTCCTACTTACATGAAGCCATGACATGCTCCTATGGTAATTCTCCTCTGTGCCAGCAGTACTCATTCCCTCGGGCTCGATGCTGGGCTCGCTTGCACTCCAAGGACTCCCTTCTTCAAAAGAAAAATGCCAAGAAAGGTTATATTGTTCAGTCTCCATGGAGAACACATTGGTATGGTAGAGTTGTCCATGCTTTTGAATCCTAGGGCAGACTACCATGGCCCAGTGGGTTAACAGGGCATAGCCTTGACTTTAGTGGAGGAACGTTAATAGGAGCTGTTCCCTTCACCATCAGCTGAACAGGCAATTGCAAAGACATTTATGATCTCTGTACTGGTGGCTTCCATTCTGAGACATGGGAGCAAGGAAGAAACAGAGTCAAGTCCTTGAATTGCTGAGATGAGCAAGCTATTGGTTGAGTGTGCCCAAATCCATTCCAGACTGCCCAGACCTTACAGGTGTAGTTACGGAGGGACACCAAGCAACCTGCAGTGGCCATAGAGCATGCTGCTATCTCCTCTGCTGCTGTGACTGTGTCTAGTGCCACTGCTCTCGATATCACCTGGCTTTGCTGTCAGAGCTATTTCAAAAATGGACGGTGCCTCAAAAAACTAAGGAAATTTGTAAGCCTTTGTGGATAAACTCTTCTCTGTGGAAAAATATGGAGACATTTCTCAGGAATTCACTTCATAACATACCACTCAAAAAAGCTTCACCCTCAAATCTAAAAGCTTTTCTGGGTCATTTCTATGATGAAACCATGCCTCTAGGCTGACTTTTTTGATCCAGCTGGTCAGGCTAAGTCAACGAATTCAAATAATTAATTTTAATATTTCCCCCCAAAACTAAACGATGACATTCTTACAATCTTAGACCTGTAACAAAAGAAGTCACAGGTTTTTCTCTTTTCTACTGTCTCCTTAAAGAAATAAGCTGATTCTTAACTAATGCATAAATTAGCTATTTTCAAAGGTGAGGGTGGGTAGGTGTAGAAACAATTCTTATTTTAGACTCTCTTTAATTAGATACACTCAGCTTCTATTTCAGTAGACTTGATCGACAATTTATCCAAATATCCTGACTGACTTCTGAAACAACTTGCCTAGACAGGAGAGCTTTCTATTTTGCTTCTCACAGGGGGGCTGACTGGCAAAGGAAATGTACTTTAACTTTTACCTGATGGCTAAATACCAGGCAGCTGGTGAGTCCTATCTGCATACTTGCTTACTCTTTTTTCTTGTTAGTAATATGATCGTCAGGCTCATTGGACTAGCATATTTTGGGGTTCAAGAGTCTCTTTGGTGATCAACTTTGCCCCTAGTGCTTTGACTGTATAGTGTATGCCCATACTTTATAATCATCCCTTAATCTTTATCTTTAAAGTATCCCCTCAGAGTAGGCAGGAGAAAATAGAATTCTTCCCACTGCGTAGTTGGAGACAACAAATCCCTGAGATGCTAACGGACTTGCTGAAGATCACTCACTGTCAGGTCTAGACAATCTTCAATCTTTCCTCTCTGATATTTTTGTTGGTTTTACTATGAAATAGACACTTTAACATACAGAAGACCTTGATCTAGCTGCCCCCAAAGGAACTTCTACATTTTGCTTTCAAAGTCTTGATCAGAATAACAGAAGTGCAAACATCCGGATTTTAAAAATCTGTCCTGCCATTAAAGTATTTTCTTTCCCTAACGTATATTCTATATTCTCCACTGCTCAGACTGTTCCTGAACCAGCAGCATTAGCTTCACCAGAAAACTTCTTAATGGTTCCTACCCAAGACCCTCCGAATTCAAATCTGCATTTTCACAAGCCTTGCAGGTGACCTGTGTACACGTTAAGGTTTGAGCAGCCCTGCTCTAAAGGGTGGCATGGGGTTCAGACTGAATGAGTGGCCTAGCCTGTGGCTCTGCTCTCCAGCTCCTGACGTGTAAGAAAATGGGCTTCAGCTGTTTCAGGATTTGGGCCCTGTCTTCCTACCCCCCACGTCCCTGCGCACCCCACTCCTCTATGTTACCTAGGTCAGTGACAGTGTCCCTGCTCTGGGACAGCTGCAGCTCCTGAGCCTCGGACTCTGAGTCCTGCCGTGATAACTTGCTGCTCTTTAAGCTGCCGACTCGGCGAATGCTGGACAAGGAACCCCCCTTCTTCACCTGGAAACTGCGGGTTCCTTTAATCTGGAGCAGGCGGGAACCTCCTATCCTGATCTTCCTGCTGGGAACTGTATTAAAAGAATAAAATAGGGCTTTTTCCTCCTTAGTTTTCCCCAGCCAGTGTTAGATCCAAGCTCTCCCCAGCTTGTCCCTGAACAGCATCCTCTCTGTGGGCCAGGATGAGCAGCACAAGGGGCTCCTTCCACGCCCCCGCCCGGCCAGGCAGCTGTGTGAGGCGGCCAGGAGACTGCGTCCACCAGGAAGGGCTGGTGCAGCTTCTTTCTTGGGCACATAGCTCATCAGTTCTGGGAGCAACCTGCTGTCTTTCTGGCCCAGGGTTCACAAGCATGAGGGTGCCCTTGTAGCAGCATTATCGAGGACTGTTAGTGCACTTACAGAACATCATTCCTTGATTCAAAAGAACCACAAACCATTTGTTTTTATTTTTCCTTAGAAATGGGACTTGCAGAGTTATGTGAGTTATGCAAACCCCTTCATGTAAACCCCTTCATTTTGGAATACCTCATTAAGAAATAAAAACAAGAGGCGCTTCTCTCTCCAACAGCCAGCAGTGGGTTCCGCTCAGCTCCTCAGCAAAGGCACTAAAGGATCTGTTTTCACTGGTGTGCTTTGGGTGAACATGAGTGTGAAATAGTTCCATTTTCAATGCACCTAGTGATGTCATAGCATCCTTCTTTCAGTCAAAAGGCTGGGTGGGATGTGAGTCCAAATGTTGCAACACCCTGAGCCAAACTTACAGTCTATATGTACCAAGAAGAACATGCATTATTCATCTTTAGTGTTCTGGAAAAAACAGTCATCAGTGAAGAAAATAAGAGGGTAAAAGAAACACGTTTAAACTTGAAACCTACTTTTTTTTTTTTTTTACCAAATGCATCTTTACTTACCATGTTCAATATACACTCCTACTTCCTTTTCTTTAGGAGATCTGGTATTGCCACACATTGATTTTAAAAGGGCAGGATAAAGAAAGTTTTCAAAGCTTAGTCATTATTAGGAAGGGGCCATTGTTTTTCTAAGAAGATTTCTTATGAATTATTTAAGGCAGAGGTATGAATATTTTTTAAAACTTCTAATCAGGAAGATTGCACTTTAGTCTTGGGTTCTCGCTCGCAGAGAATATGTGACCACGATCAACCTTGTATAGCTCTACAAAATGGTAATTAAATATATATTGTCAGTGCCAAAAAAGGAGCCTAGGAGAACTTCTGTTGAATAATGTGCAATGTTTAATCTCCAATTTAATCTTGTGACTGAGAAAGACCAAAACCATCGCCACTGAGCTGGCAAAGGCCTCGTGGAGTGCCCAGAACAAATCTGGGTAGAATTTTACATCTGGACAGAAACTTTGGCTGTGCGGTTGGATAAATTCCACAAAGACTATAGACTATAATGCTCCTTCTTAATTATAGCACAAAATTTATCCACTGCCTTTTTCAATATTATTTTTAGGCTTAATTGAGGGTTTAATGACCTACCTGAAATACATCTGAAATAGAATATTATCACTTTTAATGACTATTAATACAATTTCATATCAAGGTAGATTGGGAAGTAGAGAACAGGTTTAGAGAGGTCTTTCTTTCTTTCTTTCTTTCTTTCTTTCTTTCTTTCTTTCCTCCTCCTCCTCCTCCTCCTCCTCCTCCTCCTCCTCCTTCTTCTCCTTTTTCTTTTAATAGAGACACTGTCTTGTATTCTGTGATTTCATGATACCTTTAACTGTACAAATTTGGGAAAGTAGCCCCAAAGAAAGAAATTCAATTTTGAGAACCTATTCTATACTACCAAAGATAATTGGACATATCCTGTAGCAAGTGGAAAATTAGCACTCAGAATTATGGCATGGATTATTTATGAAGGACACAACAGTTAGAATTCACATTTGATTTTGTACATGAAAACCTTTGGTTGCACTTGTACAGCATTGAGTCTTAGCCTTTACTTCCATGAGAACATGAACTAGTAGGAAAGTGAAACAAATACATCTAAACTAGATAGAACATCTTTTTCCCTTTTCTCTCATCTCACATTAAATCCACTAGCAGGTCTTGCTAGCTTCACACTTCAAAATTCCCTAGGAATTTGAAAGCCCCATTACCTATTCCCTGGACTATTGCAACTGCCTCACTGTTCCAGCTTACATCCCCTCCCACAGCTTGATTCATCTTTTAAATACATAAATCATTATTACATATATTATATCACTTTTCTAGTCAAAACCTGCCAATAACACTCAGACACACATACACAGAATTAAATCTATAACCATTTGTACATATCCTATGTATATGCTCTTTGACTATTTATCTAACCCCATTTCCTGCCCATCTTCTATTCTTTCTATAGTCTTCTACTTCAACTCTTTCTGTTGCAACTATGTTGGTCTTTTTGCCCTTCTTCAAATGTCCCATGTCATCCCTGCATTAGAGCCTAGCTCTCACTGTTGTGTCTGCTCAGAAGACTCCTGCCTCAGCACTTTGCCTGACTGGCTCCTTCACATCATACAGGTCTCTGCTCAATGCCACTTATGAAGTCCTTCTCTGACTACACTCCCTCCCACTCCAGGTCACTACCAATTCTCTGACCTTCATTTGTTTTTCTTCATACCATTTATCATTACTTGAAAGTCTAGTGTTTGATGTTATTCACTATTATGTAACTATTAGCTAACATAAACTAAAATACATGTGGGACATTTTTCCTGTTGATTGCTGTATTCTGGGAACCTGGAATAGTGCCTGTCCTATACCAGGTGCTCAGCAGGTAATTGTTGAATAATTAGACACATCGTGGTGTCTGTATTTTGGAATACCAGTCTTCATCTGTATTTGGAATGTGGGTAAAATGATGTGACAGACCTTGTTTGGTGATTTTAGGCAGACATTTTAGTTTGAGGATTCTTTTACATTTGTTTTCCCTGGTAGAATCTGAATTGTCCTCAAGTTGTTTATTTCAAGAACAACATTTTTAGCTTTTATAAAAACAGATGGCATAAAATTTTAAATAAACTTTTAATAATATAATTTAGCAGAGTACCCATGGCTTTAGCATCTGGTATCAACTTGTCAAAGGATTAAGGAATGCGTACGAATCTTCAAGAAGATTTTGCCAACCAGTAAAGGACATTTTATGAATATGTTCTTGTTTTATTTATAGTTTCAGTTTTCTGGTCACTTCTTAAACAACATTCATATATTAATGTAGCTATTCTATGAGGAGAAAACAATATTAAGCATTTGCAGTTTTGAACATCAGAGGAAATTTATATAAGTGATAATCATGAAATTAAAATGTTCTTTAAGATTAAGTTGATGTTTTAGTTTTTTAATGGTGTAGAATTTATTCTCTTCAAGTTTAACCATGTCCATATTTAGAATATTTATTTCAGCTATGTTAAGTAATAATTAGCATAATAATTTTGAATAGGCAAAAAAAAAGACCCTTGGGATAACTTTAAAAATGTAAGTTTTTTATCATATGCAGCTATCATTATCTGAAAAAGTCATAATAGAAAAAGATATTGACTTGATACTCCTTTATGCTCAAAAATTGCTTAAGACTTGGCTAGTAAATTCTTGGTTGACCATAAATTCTATACAATAAGTATTTGCATGTTAAGGTGTCATAACAACAATCTGATCTTAAAATATTAAACATTTTTTTCCAGTGTATATCCATTCCTTTGAAGATTTTAAAGATTTTCTGTTTTCTCTCTCCAGTGCTATTCCTTCCTAGAATCATTCATTCCTTCAGTTATCTGACATTTATTGAGTCATTGTCTATAGGATACCAGAAAATACACAAATGCATAAAATCATGTCTGGCTCTTAACAAATGTACTGATATTCTTTTAACTGAAATTCATTAGAAAAACTCTGAAGAGTGGTAGAGTTTAAGAAATAGCAAAATAAAAAAAGGAGATGTAGCAAAATCAGAGAAGTTAACAGTTTAAGGAGCTCTTGAAAGCAACTTAAAACTTGGTAACTTTTAGCTTATATTTAGGATTTTCTGCATGGGTTCTAGTCTATACACTCATGATATTAATAAAACCCACAACAGTGACAGCATTATTTATTCTATACCAATTAGGTACCAGGTACTTTGCTTACATTGTCTCATTTAAAGCTTTCAATATCACAATGTGTTTGGTGTTAGTAACCTAATTTTACAGAGCGGAAAACTATGGCTTAGAAGGTCAGTAACTTGGACAAGGTCATACAGCTGGTTGTTATATTTTAGCATTTAAAGTGCATATTTGTGTTACAACTGAGGCCATCATAACATCACTAGTGCCAGTAGCAGTTATGACACATTTGTTATTGCTTATGTCCATGTGTCTAAAGCACCAGCAACAAAATGTACAGACTAGGTGCCAGAGTGTCTTTTAACACCAAGGAGTCAAGTGGTAGTTGGCTGAAGGAGTGATAAATCAGATGTGTTTGGCAACATTCTTGAAGCAGGTACTGAGTATGAGGGTAGGCTACCTTTGTACAAGAGCACATTGGCTCAACCTAGCACCAACAGCTTTACTTCTTTTACAGATCATTTAAGAAATGATGTATTACTAATATTCTAATGACACAGGGGACATTATCATATAGAAAAACATGGACACTGATAATTCTGAGTTGAAAAGTGATTACGAAATTTGAACCTGGAATTGAAGATAGTTTATAAAGAGTTTAACCCATTTATTCTATTTATACTTTCCTCTCCTTTTTTTGGCTGCACAAGAATGATATATATTTATAATAAAAATTGACATCTAAGTCTGAAAGTCCTTCATTAAGAATAAAACACTAAGTAAGAAAGTACTGCATAAGGGATGAATTGGAAGTATTGTTTCTTCCTTATTGGTACATGAAATAGTGGTTTATCTGACAACTCTCTGGTGGCATCAGTGGGATATTGAGAGTTGCTGAGCTGGAATTACAACCTGAACTTCTCAGACTATGGAGACCAGCTGCTAACTAGCATGGTTTCCTACCTCATTAAGTGGACACAGTACTGTATGAAGCCAACAGTTTTGGATTTTGGGTGCACAATTCTGTGGTTTAGAACCCAGGTCAAATATCCTATGAGAAACACAGAAGCATGAAAAAAAATTCTTGCTTTCCATACCTTTCTTCTCCTCAGCACCTGCATCTGATTTGAGGGTGTGGCTACTACTGTGGAGGGAATCTTTTGAGTCTTCATTTTCATCCAGGACACCAGCAAAGCTGATCTTCCTTTCATATCTGTGCCGGTCCAACTCAGGATCCAAACGAAGTCTGCAGCTCTCCAAGTCCTGCCATGTTAGTGAGGAGTACATGAATATTGGCATCTCCTCAGCACTACATTGGTCTCGTGGCAAACCTCCCTCCATTTTGAATTGCACACAGCTAAATCTGCACAGAGCCAAATTCTTCTTTATCTAATGCCAATTTCAGATTGTGGCAAATAAAAATGTTTCTTGAATTAAAAAATAATTTTCTCTAACTCATAGTTTTCTCCTTTTCCTCAAATTTTATCTTCAAAAAGCACAGACTTTGTTTCAAATCTAGAATTAGCTTTCTCACCTTCTAACACTTTGTCCACAGTTTAGACTGCATCTTTGGCACGTATCTGTTTATTAAATAATTATGCACTAAGTGTATTGAGTATGAATGTGTTATGTACTGAGGGATAAATAACAAATTGTTCTTGCCCTAAAGGAACTCAAGATCTTGAGAAAGAGACTGAGTAGGTAAACACAAGATAAATTCACAGACTCAGAGACTGAGTAGGAACTTAGAAATCAGACTTGGATGCAGCATAATGGATCTCCAAAGATGTTTATGCCTTAATCCTTGGAAGAGGTAAATATGTTACCTTACATTGTAATAGGAAATTTGTGCGTGTGGATTTAGGTAAAGAACTTGAGATGGGAAGTTATCCTGAATTAGCCAAGTGGGCCTGGCCTAATCACACAAATCCCTAAAAGCAGAAAGCTTTTCCAGGCTGTGGTCAAAAGAGGATATAACTATGGAAGAATGAGAAAGATGCCAAATTACTGGCTTTGAAGATGGAAAAGGGGACCATGAGCCAAGCAATGTGGGTTGCCCAAGAAGATGGAAAAAAGGCAAGGAAAGAGTCTTTTCTAGAATCCTAGAAAGCGCTGCAGCTTTCTTAACACCTTGACTCTAGCCCAGTAAGACCCAAGTCAGACTTCAAATTTCCAGAAATATAAGATACAATGGTTGCCCTTTTTTAAACAGATAAATTTCTACAGAAATAGAAAATGAATAAAGAGGTAATGGTGGAGTTTTGTCCTGAGAAAGTTGGCTAAGCAAACAAATGGAAAAAGGCATTCCAGTCTTAAGAAATCTCTATGTGTGGGCCAGAGTCTCAAAATACTATCAGGCATTGGAGATATTTTTCACTCTTATCCAGAAAGACCTCAGGATAAAAGGGGTTCCATGACTATCTGCTTATGAACAGAGTGAGTTGGTACACTAAAGTAAGCCTTGGGGAAGGAAAATATTTGCTAGGAGTTTTGTCAATGAGGCCCCCCCAATTGAAAATTTGACCTGTTCTGTGATTGGAGACTTTCGTATTTAATTGTTAACTGTAAAACACTCTTGGAGGAAGTAATAAAGGAAAACTATGTAAAATGCTAATTTTATTTCTATAGAGCATTTCTCCCCAAATATGATGTAAGTTCTCAGATTCAACTAGATATGGAAAACATAAAAAAAATTTAAAAACCTAGTTTCCACCAAGATTAAAATCTAATGCTCTTAATTGCTATTAATAAGTGAAACTTTAGACTCTACATGTTGTTCCTTCTTTTCTATTTGATTGAGAACAGAAGTTACGTTTCAGTACCTAGAAAATTAGACCACATCTAGAAAAATAAAGGGACTACGTAGAGTCTATTTAGCATTTTTTTAAAAAAAATTCTAGGAATATAATTGCTTCCCTGAAATTAATCCCTTTTAGAAAACAAGTGGAAAACCTAATATATTTTCAAATTTGTTAGCCAAACTTAATTAGATAAATTTCTTACTTAGGATAAAAAGTAATATAACAACTCTGATTCTCAAAATTTATCTCTTCCAATTTCTTCTTTTATCCACTTTTCAAATCCCATCTATCTTTCAAAGCTACATTCAAATGTGACCTCCTATAGAAATGTTCTTCAGAAGACACAAAGAAATGGAAAAACATTCCATGCTCATGGGTTGGAAGAATATAGTTAAAATGTCATTACTACCCAAAGCAATCTATACATTCAGTGCAATCCCAATCAAAATTGCACCAGCATACTTCTCAAAACTAGAATAAACTATCCTCAAATTTGTATGGAACCACAAAAGACCTTGAATAGCCAAAGTAATATTGAAGAAGAAAACTGAAACAGGAGACATCACCATCCCAGACTTTAGCCTCTACTACAAAGCTGTCATCATCAAGACAGTATGGTATTGGCACAAAAACAGACATATAAACCAATGGAATAAAATTGAGAACTCAGAATTGGACCCAAAAGTACACAGCCAACTAATCTCTGACAAAGCAGGAAAGAGTATCCAATGGAAAAATGACAGCTTCTTTAACAGATGGTGTTGGGAGAACTGGACAGCAACATGCAGAAAAATGAAACTAGATCATTTTCTCACACCATACACCAAAATAAACTCAAAATGGATAAAGGACATGAATGTGAAACAGGAAGCCATCAAAACCCTAGAGGAGAAAGCAGGAAACAACCTCCTTGACCTCCACCGCAGCAATTTCTTACTTGACACATCCCCAAAAGCAAAAGAATCAAGAGCAAAAATGAACTATTGGGACCTCATCAAGATTAAAAGCTTCTGCATGGCAAAGGAAACAACCCATAAAACTAATAGGCAACTGACGGAATGGGAAAAGATAGTTGCAAATGACATATCAGATAAAGGGTTAATATCCAAAATCTATAAGGAACTCACCAAACTCCATACCCAAAAAAAACAACCCAGTGAAGAAATGGGCATAAGACATGAACAGACATTTCTCCAAAGAGGACATCCAGATGGCCAACAGACCCATGAAACGATGCTCAGCATCCCTCCTCATCAGGGAAATACAAATCGAAACCACACTGAGATACCACCTCATGCCAGTCAGAGTGGCTAAAATGAGCAAATCAGAAGACTCTAGATGCTGGCGAGGTTGTAGAGAACCAGGCACACTCTTACTCTGTTGGTGGGAATGTCAACTGGTGCAGCCCCTCTGGAAAACAGTGTGGAGCTTCCTCAAAAAAGTAACAATAGAACTCCCCTATGACCCAGGAATAGCACTGCTAGGAATTCACCCAAGGGATACAGAAGTGCTGACGCCTAGGAGCACGTGTACCCCAATGTTCATAGCAGCACTCTCAACAATAGCCAAAACATGGGACAAGCTTAAGTGTCCATCAACTGACAAATGGATCAAGAAGATGTGGTTTATCTATATGATGGAATACTACATGGCAATGAGAAACAATGAAATCTGGCCATGTGTAGCAACATGGATGGACCTTGAGGGTGTTATGCTGAGCAAAATAAGTCAGGAAGAGAAGGACAGATGCCATATGTTTGCACGTATAGGAGGATTAGGAGGAACTTAACGGACGACCATGGGGGAGAAAAAGGGCGGAAATAGTGGGGGAGAAGGAGAGAGGCAAATCATGAGACACTCTTGAATGCTAACAACAAACTGAGGACTGATGGGGGGGAGGAGGGCGATGGGCATGGAGGAGGGTACTTGTGGGACTGAGCACTGGGTGTTATATGGAAACCAACTTGACAATAAGCTATTTGTAAAAAAATTTTAAAAATAAATAAGCAAAACTGGGAATTTGGTTCAAAAAATAAAATAGCTAAGATTTGCAAAGAAAGAAAGAAAGAAAGAAAGAAAGAAAGAAAGAAATGTTCTTCAGGTCTTCCAGCCCCTTCCATGGCCAACCATGTCCCTCTGCCCCGTTTTTCATGGCTAGTCATATATTTTATATCAAGAATAATTTTTTATATGTTGGTTCTCCTGTTTCACTATAATTATCTCTGTGTCTCCTATTCCCTTTCCTGTAACTATTGCACCATCTTGCTCATCGTCTTACTCTCAATAAATATCCATAGTTAGCCTTTGTATATGTGAATTGTGTTTTGCTTCTGATTTTTTTAACTTTAGGAACATTTGGAATCCAGCAGCATATTTTTATATTTTTCATAACCCAATTTGTTAAATTCCATCATTACATTTGGCACAGCCTCTAGCACAATCCTGCACAAAAGCATCCAATATGTCACTTTCTCTAATGAATTAGTGTAGATCAAAGACTCCCTTACTGATTTTTACTTTATTATTGTGGACTCATCTATTCATTGTACAGGAATTACTTGTTTGAATTCATGTTGCTCGGCCAGTGGTTATTGGTTTCACTAATCAATTGGTAAACACTTGAATAGACCAGCAGTTTTACAAACAAAATTCTCTATTTAAAAATGATTTCTTTATTGTTCTCAATATTGTTTGGAAATTAATATCTAAAAATGTTTTATTATGATGCTATTTTAAATTATAAATCTTATAATAATGCTACTTTTTCTTTTTCTTTTTTTAAAAGTTTCTTTTTTATTTCTTTCTGAGAGAGAGACAGTGTGACCAAAGGAGGGTCAGAGAGAGAGGGAGACACAGAATCTGAAGCAGGCTCCAGGCTCTGAGCTCGCTGTCAGCACAGAGCTCGATGCGGGGCTTGAACCCATGAACTGTGAGATCATGACCTGAGCCGAAGTCGGATGCTCAACCGACTGAGCCACCCAGGTGCCCCTGCTTTTTTTTTCTTTTAAAAAAACATTATTTTTAGTATTGCTTATGAAACAAATAAAAATGCTACCAGAAATTTATTTAAGAAAAAAAAACATTATTTAAGTTGTATCTAGGGATCTGAGAAAAATTGTTAAGTTGGTAAAAATATATTTTAACTGATTTTTAACAGTCTTTGATGTCATTTTGTCTTTATTTTTTTTTCAACTCTATGCCCCCACCAATCCAGTGGGTGGCCTCCTGGGATTTCCTACTCTATCCAAGAAACAACTGTGGGTAAACTAATTAACTTCTATATTAATTATTGTACTTTAGGTTCTTTTGCTTACTTTTCAACATTTTGGGTATAACTAGGACTTCTTCAAATAAATATTTTGCATGAAAATCTCAACCATTTTGGAAAGGGTCTTTTGGCAATTTCTGTCAAAAAGACTTTATTTCTTGATAGAAAGTTTATGTCACTGATTTTCTACCATCCTCAAGTGTCTGTTTCTAGAATATCCATAGCTTCTCATATGATTACTTTACTACCTTATACTTTTATTATTTCATACATTAGGGTGGTTGGGTTTTTTTTTTTACTCTTATTAAAAATGTTACTGAATTAAAAAAATTTTCTGAAGATCCATAAATACTCTTGCAGGAAGTGTTTTGTTAAAACTTTATAATATTTCATTTTGAGGGTATAACATACACTGTTATACTCAGTCTTTAGTACAGTTTCAAGCATTTACAGCTTCTGTGTTGCTAAAACAATTTTTATCATACTGTTTTCTTTATAGTAGGTTGGAATATAACTTGAGAGGTATTTTGTTTACTATCAACTATTGTTAGATTAAACAGGAGAAAAAGCTTCTTCCCATTTATTTTATAAAGGTCACATCCCAACATAATACATAAACCTACAATGAAAATCCTAGTAATGAACAAAAGATCCCTGAGACCTTGTTAAGGATAATTAGCAGTGAAAACTTTCCTCTCATTGACTGAATGACTAAAGGATTATTTAGCTTAATTTCTTACCATTTTCTACTAGTCTGTCAGTTGATTATACTGTAATTTTTAACAAGTTTGGTTGATTTTTTAAAAATGAAACTTGTTATGATGATTAAGGATATGAAACTATAGATTCATTGAGTTGAAAGGGAGAACAAAAATAACTGAGTCAAACTTTAAGATTCTTATTTTGAAAAATCAAAATGAGTCTAAATTGTGACCAATAAAAATTTGAAAAATGAAAAGTAGATGTACCACCATGCTTTTACGAAGGCTTCAGTATAATTAGAATGTTGAAAAAATCACACTATTAGAGGCCTTACAGGTCAGATATTTCATCCCACTTAGCTTTAAACACATGTGCTGGCCTTGATATGATTTTGAAGAGAAGTCTCAGTATAATAGTAGAGCTGACGTTCAGTAAGTTAAAGGTCCAGGTTAATAGGAAATGAAATCAGGGCAGTAAGCTTTCCTTTCTGACATTCAAATAACATAGTTTTGCAGTCCATTACTGGTATGTTTCTCTTGAAAACATACATTTTACCCATAAATGTTTCCAATGTGAAAATATCCATTTTCTGTTTAAGAGAGTAAGGAAACAGGTCTTCCAGACATTGGAAAACCAGAGGTAGATGCAGTGCTCAGAAGTAATAGCACCGATTCTTTTATTTTCTCCCAGGAATTGAGGTATGGCCTTGTTCATGCCGAGTATGATAAAAAAACGGAGGAGAGCTGGTAGAGTGTAAAACTGGCTAAAAAAGAAGTGCGCGGATTGTGTAACAATTTTTTCTGGTAGAGTAGTCTAAGTCTTGTGTTAAAAAAAAAAAGGAATTTGTCTGGTTTCTCAGCTTTGGCCGGGTGGTGGCTGTAATAAAAGAACCATTGGAAACTTGGTGCCTATTAGAGGATTAAGGGCCAGGGAAAATCGGCTCTGACGTGTGGCCATCCCACACATTCTGTGAAGACTCCTGGCACTTGCAGAGTGTTGGTATACTCTGCTAAATAAATCAGGTCCTGGTGGTACAGGGGTATGTATGTGTGTGTGTGCGTGCGTGTGTGTGTAGTCTTCTTCTGCCTATTCAGATCCATAAGAAGTAGTGCAGGAATAAAAGTATATGTTTAGAGATGTCTACATGCTGATTAAATTAGATTTATTAAATTAAATAGATTAAATACTGACATAAATCTTTTTTCCCATGACTTAAATGAGGAAACTCTTTGGAAGTGCATTTCTATATGGATTTATGAGCAGTTAGATTTTTTTATGACAAAAATATTCTGTCAGTGGTTTCTGGAGAATGCTGGTCATAAAACTCCTCATAGTTTGCGGGGCAAAGGAAGTTAAGGGCTTGTGAAAGAAGATTCAAAATGAAGTAAGAGAGTCATTCAAAATAGAGACCAAAGGATATTGAGGAAGTAGGGCCTGTGTATGTCTTCTGTTTTAATCCTCACAATCTCCATGAAGTTTTTACTTTTGTCAATTGTCACTTGTCAGCTGCAACTCTGCCACCTCCTGGAACACACCCTTCTACTTTGAGTTAAAATAGAGATAATGTAACACCTGTTAGCAAAACAGCCAATCCTGTATTACGTAACTTACACTCTGCCAGGACCAATCATATACAAGTCTTTTAAACAAGTTATGTAACCTTGTGGCTTTTGCCTTTATAAGCCCACTCACAATTCGAGTTTGGAGCACCCATTCCATTTCCATGGACCCTTTGTCTCCCAGATGCAGTCCTTAAGATCTCAAACAAACACTTGGGTTGCTTTATAGCCTCTTATTGTATTTGACATTCGCAGCATAACTGACAGTGATCAATACCATGTTGTACCCAGTGCTGTTATCCTCAGTGATTTCAAGATCCGTTTCAGAATTATTATTATTTTCTTTGTAATAGAAAAAATGGTATTTTCTTTTTATATATGAAAACCCCTTGGTTGAACTTATATGTTATATGATACATTTGGCCATTGGGCATTTGAGGAAATTGTGGATACTCAAAACCTAGCCACATGTCTGGCCTCTTCAAGTAACCTGATTATTAGCACGTATACTTTACTTACCACCAGAGGCTCAGTGCGTGGTCTGGGCAGACAAGAAAAGGTTTCTCGCAGGAAGGTGGTAATCTCCAGGAGAAGCTGGCACGCCGCCATCTTCAAGGCAAAGGGGCAGCCACATTTAGAGGGGTTCACAGTACCTATGGAATGAAAGAGTTCCTTCATAAGTAAACAAACCAATAAAACATGCAGAGAGGCACGGGTTGATGGACAAAGCTACATATGTGTAAAATGAAATTGCATATGAGAATGTCACCTATTCGTGTCCAAAATGAAATTGCATATGAGAATGTCACCTATACATGTTCAATTCACCTGTTCCCTTTAGCATAATCTGCATTACCATATACCTCTTTCTCCTTCCATTTTGTAATTCTATAATGAGTTACTTTGTATTAAAATGTCAATCAATAAGAACTAAATTATTTTCTTTAAGACTCATAGCATAACAAAACACGGTCCACTAAACTAGAAAGACTTTTAACAAAAACAGAAATGGAAACCAGTCTTGTAAGATTTTCACATTGTTAGTGTAGTCAGATTTAGACTATGTACAAGGCAGTGAACTACTTTTGGGACTATAAAAATCTTCCAGTTTATTCTCTGAGAGCCATCTATCTTGGGGGCAGTGATGTTGCTTCCAGGTTAGCCCAGAGGTGTTTCTGCAGTGTAGACAAAACATACTTGATCATCTGTATCTTACACTTAATACAAGTTGGCCTATCATACTGAAGCATCGCTACACTAGAAGTATCCAAATATTCTCCTTTGTTCCGAAGAATATCAGTCTTTTAATGAGTAAAATGTTGCCTCTATCACACACCTAATAATGGATTTTGCTGTAAAGGCAGATAATGGCCAAGGCAACACCATAGAGATTTTTAAAATTCTGAGGATTGGTCAGATACATGTCATCACTAATCCTACAGAAATATACTGATTATAGGGGTGCCTGGGTGGCTTAGTCGGTTAAGCGTCTGACTTTCGCTTAGGTCGTGATCTCGCGGTTCGTGGGTTCGAGCCCCGCGTCGGGCTCTGTGCTGACTGCCTGCTCAGAGCCTGGAGCCTGTTTCAGAGTCTGTGTCTCCCTCTCTCTCTGATCCTCCCCTGCTCACGCTGTCTCTCTCTCCTAGAAATAAATAAAATACATTAAAAAAAAAGAAATATACTGATTACTTATCAGCATTCAGAAAAGAAGAGCAGAGTAATGTCAAGTTCTGCTTCTCATAAAACAAAGAAGAGAGTTATCTATTTGAATCAAGGGATCAAGCAATCATAACTATAGATCAACATTCCTAAATATCTAAAATATCTCCTGTGTATTAGGCTTTCTTAATTGAATAGCATATATATGTTATGGCTTATGTTGAAAGAGGGTGGAAGTTATGTTCTTTCTGAAGATATCTGATTTCCTTGTGAAAACCATTACTTTTTCTCCAGAGATAGCATGTGACTATAGACATTCCTCTTGTTAAGAACCGAAGAGATAAAATCCTCTGGAATTTCTAGATGAATACTTACTTGAGCCATAATTATCTTTTATTTTATTTATTTATTTTTTAAAAGCTTGCTTATTTATTTATTTATTATGTTTTATTTATTTATTTATTTATTTAGTGAGAGAAGGAGAGGACATGTGGGCTAGAGGAGAAGGGACACAGAGAGAGGGAGAAAGAGAGTCCAGAGCAGGCTCATCCTGTCAGCACAGAGACTGACACAGGGCTTGATCTTAAAAACCATGAACTCATGACCTGAGACAAGGTCAAGAGTCAGACACTTAACTGACTGAGCCACCCAGGCACCTGAGCTATAATTACCTTTTAAATGCAAGATGAACTATGTACTGACAAGAAAGCAGAACTAAACCAGACATTTCAATCTTCTATTCAATGGAGAAGATACATAACTCTAGAAATTGTCTGGATGTGCAATAGTTTTTAAATAGTGATCAAATACCAAATATTCAGTATAAACTTCTGGATCTTGTCCCAAGGTTATCATCCAGATTCTTCTTGTTAATCCTGTAAACAGTGAACTTGGTCTTAGTCCAGGTTGTCTTGTAACTATCATCTGAAATCTTCTGTTAAAATGAACAAGGATTGAGTCCTACATGCTCTTATCAAAAAACCAAAGTACCAGGCATAACATATGGGCAAATGACACTTATGTGGTCTCATGGAGATTAAAGTTCATTTTGGACTGTGAGGATGCATCCATCTAATGGTACTTTAGCTCATGTCTGTCTGAAGGATCCTTAGGAGATCCAGGGCAGTCTGGAGATGTCTTTTGGCAGCTCTTCACTAGTTTCTGTGATTGCTAGACAGTCCTCAAATAGTCCTAGGGTCAGACCCAATTCCATTTTCCATTCAATTTTCCAGAAGGATTCTAGGACAGTCTAGACTCCTGTGAACTTAAGGGAATCATTGGGGGCCAAAGTTCACTTGGTAGGCTGAAAGACTGATGTCAGAATTTGGTGGTATGTCAGCAGCTAAGTCAAGAAAATTTGCTCTGATGTAATAAAGGCTGAGAAAGGGAAAAATGATGAAACAATTTGCAAAGAAAATCCTTGATAAAGGTGGAAAAGAAGACAATAAATTTTCTTTGATTTTTATTTAATTTTGTTCAACATTACACCCTAACATGAAATGTTTACATTTTATGACTAGAAAGAGGAAGTCATCTTGGCATCTCTTAACTAACAACAGTCTAACGTATAATCAGGGAGTTAGAATTTCAAACCACTGGGGAAAGGCAAGAGGAAGAGGTATCATTTTTTTCATCAGATACTGTCACTAATTCCATAACCATTTAGAAATTTTATTTAGGTAGTAGTACACATATGCAATAAGCTTGTATGGTATACAACACACATATGCACAAAATGGTGTTGAAGAGAAGTGTACAGGAATGTCTTTGTCTCTAATCTTCCATGGTGGGACTCATTTCTAATTTTAACAAAGAAGTACAGTGCAGCAGACTCTGTAACAGTTCTAAACTCTGTTCTAAAACTCTGAATTGTTTATTTAATATTTCAAATTCATGTTAAAAACTATAATTAAATAATTCACTATTTTAATGATTTGGGAAGCATTTCATTTTCAATTTTATTTGGTCTATTTTTTTTAATCTCCAAGAGCAATAGACAATATGCAAAACCTGGGCAAACCTCTTTGGGGTCAGTGATTTTCCACAACTATATTTTCTCAGAGAGGCCTAATACTAATCTTTGTATAATAGTAAGAATCACAGATTACAAAGCATTGGATGTGCTGTATTGGCTGCAACTCCTTGTCTCTGTCTATGGTCTTCTCTTTCTGGTTCTTGCCCTCTCTTTGTGTGGCTTTATGCACATGCGTTACATCCATGAACAGGGAATAAGGGAAAAGGAGCAGTGGGGAGACATGGGAAGGTGGTAAGAATATGAAAGAAGAAAGAGAAATATTAAGTGCTCCTAAAGCAAAGATTCTTACAAGCAAGGGTTCTTGTAGTAAAGGGAGTCTCCTTACTGTCATCTAAAAAGTCTTCCTCCTCATCCTCCTTTCTCAGTCTCCTCTTGGTTTCCTCATCATAAATGAGACCCAGCAGGTTGGCGGGGCTCTCACTTTCCCCATGGCACAGCTCATTCAACCGGATGCCAATTGCCTACCATGGGAGAAAAAGAGTGAAACAGCACAAAGGATGTCAGACTGAAAAATAGCCTTTCACATTACAGAGGCCATAAGCAACTGTTAATGGGAAGGTATGTATCATCTCATAGTGCACATTAAGCAAAGAAACTGATGCTAATACATATGGCATAAGCCTTCTCTATATGCCACAGTGTTGTACTCACCATGTTTCCTTATGTAGAAACTCAAGGGTGGATGGCATTGACACTATATCCAAGGTCATTTAGTCTGAAGACTTGTAGGAATTGGAACAAAAACTTTGTGTTCTCATGCAAAATCTTTTCTGAATATATGTCCACTTATGTGAAGGTTATTTATTTTACAGATCTCATGTAAGGGAGTATGAAGTTGTTTTTAATGGAAGATTTTGTTGTAGTAAAAAAAATAACTCTCAGTTCCTCAGAGTGCTTCTTCTGATTATGCTATTTTATGAGAATGTCACTGCCATGCTAATGAGTTTGGAGGTTGGCATGAATTCTAGTACAGCAATTTTATTTATATCTGCCATTATGTACATAAGTAATGGCTTTTTTTTATAGACTTTGTTCTCCCACTCCATGATACTCTATGAATGAGTAAGAGACACTAACTATTCCTTTGGTAGAGTATCCAACATCAACATGGAATCAATACTTGCTATCTGTTCTTCTGAATCATCATGGACTATTGTCTGATTTACCAAAAGGAATTTTCCAAAAGAAGAGACAAAATACACCACCTCTATCTAATTCTTTTTATATTCCAATTACTTATGGTGTACAATGAAAGAAGAGATACATGCTTAGGAAGGAGAGTCAAAAGCTAAAATGAGCACTGAACTTGGGGCTTGACAGGCTGTGCATTACTAGGAACAAAATCCCAACTAATTTTCTTCTTCCTTCCAGTATTACTTCTTTCAAATATTTAGAAAGGTTGCTAAATTCTGGGCCTGCAAGAAATTAGCCAAAGTACTAGAAATGGACAAAACATGTCCCAAAATCTTTAAATAAAAGCACAAGTTGTTTGAATGTCTTGGCTATCTAGAAAGAAAAAGCTCTCCTTAAACTCTGGAATTAAGTGACAAGTAACAAAAACCATATCAATGAGAAAGAAAGCATTGTAAAAAGGTATCGAGGCATCCTAAAAGTTTAGTCACTAACCTGAGAAGTTTTAAGCAAACAAAACAAAACATAAAACCAAAATCTACTACCTCAATAAAAAGCCTTGTCCTGATGCTACTGTTTTGGAGATTCTCTCTAACAAAGGAGACATGCAATTATGAGTCTGGAATGGAGTCAACAAACTTAATGGTGAGAGTCAAAGGGGAAAAGCCTACATCGATCTTCCAGGATGTTGACACCAAGGAATCTAAGTTAAATCCACAGTTCAAAAAGCTTAAAGGGTTGCTCAGAAAAGGAACTTGCGTGGGAAATACTAATTGTCTAAATAATAATTTAGAGCTCTGTGTCTCTTCCAAGGCTAGAAAAATGCCTTGGGGATAGGTTTGTTCCTTTCTTCATTCATCAAATATTTATTAAGTGAAGTAATTTGTTGGGTATTACATAAAACATAGAGTTGAATAATTGTTACAGTATGCTCTACTGCTTAAGGTGACCTAGTAGATAATAAGCCTTCATCTAGAAGGGTCACTGTTTGGCAACTGGGAAGGTGGGAGAGGTTGAAAGACTTACTCAAGGTGCCTCAGCAAACTGGGGTCTGAGATTCAAATATAGGGTGTCTACTTTTTGCTCTTCCCCTCAAGGAGCTTAGTCTCCTGGGGAGGCAACAATACATCAAAATAACACACATTAACTATTGAAAGAGACAAAAGTATCTTATTAGTTCAGGAGATGGACAGATCAGATTTCATTCAGAGAATCACAGAGTATTTCTTTGTTGTAGATTGCTGTAGATTTAAAGAATTGGTGTTTTGGCTAATGGAGAAGGGGAGGAGTAGATACTCCAGGTAGAGAGTTTCAAAAGATCTATCAAGGAAGTGCATGGATGTGTTCAGAGACTGACAAGTAAGCCACTTGGCCGAAACACAACTTAGTGAGAGGAAATCATGCGCAGGAAGGCTGGGAAGGTAGCTTGGGACTAGATCCTATAGTTCTTCAAGCCGAATCTCATTTTGTATTATGAAGAAGGGTGAAAGGTAATGTGTGAATGGGGGAGACCCTTAGTCATTCAAAAGACTCTGTGTTAACTGGCTAGAAATGTACAAACCATGTATCCTGCTTCCAAAAACTAATGTAATAACTTATTATTGAATACCTGTTAGATGGAAAGGTTTGAAATAAATGTTCTTCTAGATATATTAGCTCATTTGATTTTATCATCCATAATCTTGCTATAGTTTGAATAAAGGCTGTGGAGAAAGCAGTGATGCCAGGCTAAGCAATTTGGGTTTTATCCCAAGGGAAAAGGAGGCTCACTGGAGCATTATAAGTGGGTAAGAACCACAGTCTGATTTGCATTTTAGCCTAATCACTGTGAGAGCAATTTGGAGAGTGAATGAGAGGGGGCAAGTCTGGAAGTCGGGAGATAAGTATGAGTGTTCTGCTTTTAGATGGGCTCTGCCATATGGAGATCATTTTATTGGCAGAGTGTAGGATGGGTCAGATGAGGGGAAACTGTGGGAAGAAGACCAAAGCAGAAAATGTTTTAGTCATCCAGATGAAAAAGAATAAAGATGTGACCTAAAAGGACATCAGTGACAAGGAAGAGGTGGAATCAATAAGGGAAGGAAGGTTGGAATATGCTCAAAGCCTGTCGTCTTAGAGAAATGGTGTTAACCATTTATAAGAATAGAAATCTCAGGAAGGGTTGCAGATGAGGGTGTATTTATATTGGAAGAAGAGTTTTATTTTGGTCAGATTGTGTTTCAGGGTATTAGTGAATGCCTCCGGAGTTCAACTGGTAATACTGGCCTGGGATCTGAACAGTGCTATGGATAGAGAAATCTATGCTACTGGCATGCAGGTTACAGATAAAAAGACAGGAATAAATGTATTCCTGGGGGAGTTATGCAGGAAAAACTATAATAAATTCAGGAAATGTCTGCATTTATAAAGGGGAAGGAGGCAGAGGACCAAGGTACGAGACAGAGGAAATAATGTCTAACTTTGTAGATTTACTGAAAAGATTAAATGAGTTAATGGTTTTTTGAGTTTTGTTTTTTTTTTTAGTGAATGGTACATAACAGATACACAATAAATTGTCTCTCAAACAAACAAATAAACAAACATAAATACAGAACTTCTTCACTTCACCCAAGCACCTGAATTTTCATATTAGAAAATCATAAGCTCACGTCTCCCCATTGGTAGAAGAGCTTGGCAGCATTCCACTGTAGCTTCTGGTTCCGTTTGTTGCCCACGATGGGAGAGCGTCCCCTAGAAAGGCCTTTCTTGGTGATATTCACGTGATGCCCTTTCATCCACTCTGGCCAGTTGCCACGGTTGCAGCGGTGAACAAAACGGGCACATTCCAGGAATAGAGCTGCTCTGGCTACCACAGGAGCTTCCTGAGGACAGTTGTTGAGGAAAGAATGATGTCGGATTAATGAGCAATAGGCTGACCTTAAAGGGAATTACTAAGCACTCTTAGTTTATTTCAGTCTCCATATCTTGATTTAGGTTAGTCATATTTCCCAGGGCAGTAGTAGCATGGTTAACAGTAGTGGGAATTCTGGAAAATAAGTCCTTGAAGGCAAATTTGCATATTGAAGAATTAGACATTTTAAGTAGATTTCTGTGTTTAGCCTTCCCCTTTTGAAGAATCTTCAGTAATTTCATGATTTTATATTTGCATATTTAAGAGATGGCGGGGATTTGAAGAGGAGAGCGAGATTATTTTCAAAGGGGTTTTTCAATAGGAATCTTTTGTTAAAATGTTAACCTGAAGCAAACCAGGATTCAATTTCTAGAGCTAGTTTTATGTTAATCAAGGGATTCAGCAGTGATCTGGTTCCAACAATAATGTTATCCATGACCATCCGCACACTCCAAGGAAGAACAACTATTCCTGTGCATTTTGGCTAGTAAGAAAAGGAAGTGCTTATTAGATTTTGTTGAGTTCGTCTTTGTTTGTCCTTTGTGATGAATAACAGATCAAATTCTGCTTAAATAGGCATGGTTTCAATCGAAAATGTTTGACAAAAAGGAACTTATTTAATTGATAAATGAAAAGCAGAGCATTTCTTCAGAAAAAGAGAAATATGGCTCCATCTTGTCATGTCAAGACGTGCTTGAAAAAAAATAAAAGAAGAAACAACTTTCAGTTGATACCCAGAAACTAGTAAGGACCAGCTACCTATTGAAATCTTTATAATCTAAAATAGATAGATAGATAGATAGATAGATAGATAGATAGATAGATAAGGGGGTATTCCCATAGAAAATCAACAGGTCACAAGAAATACATCAACAACTAATATGCCTTTTAACTTGTGCCCATTAAAAAAAATATATCACAATACTGGCCATCAACTCAGAGTTACCTGATAGCCATAAGTTGATTAGTAACTAACACTTATAAACATTTCAAACAATAATATTCTTAATAATGCATTGATCCATAATATTAAAATAGGGGCTAATATATAGAGAGTATCAATTACATGCCAATTAGATTTTATGAGTTGTCATTCTGAATAATAATAACAAACCTCTGGACTAGAAATAATATCTTCATTTCAATGTTTTTAAAAATGAGATATAAATTTTCTGTAATCATACAGCTGGGAAGAGGAGAATATAGGATTCAATACCAGGTCTTTCCAATGCCCAAATTGATGCTAGTTCCTTTTTGGTATCTGCATTGTCTTAATATATACACATATAAATCTTGACAAAAGATGATTTCTAGAATGCATGTAGAAAGTCATTGTTTAAAAATGGGTCATTAATGTCATATAATGTTACCCTCTAAAACACAAATATATGATTATTTTTCTATTTAAAATTTATTATAGGTTCCATCCACCTCAATCATAACATGAATAAATATGCCCAACCTTTCTCATCTGGTTCATCTCTCTTTCTATCTCTGTATCAAGTACTCTATGGTCTAACTCTATCAAACTGGTTACAGTCCCTTAAATATGACATCTTCCACCTTTTCACATGTTGTTTCCATGATCTGTGGAGCTGTTAAGCCCCTTTTCCATCTTGTAAATTCCCACTTTTAAGAATAAGTTTAGTTACTTCCTCTAAGAAGCCTTCCTTAATGTCTCTCCTCTTAGGCAGAATTGATACTTCATTCTTTGAGTACCACAGTATCTCAAACAGACTGAGTGATTCTAGTAGGTTAGCCCTTTAAGCATTTTCTCATTGTCCATAACTTAAAGGAAGCCATCAAGAATTCAAATAAGAAATACATTTATGTAGGAATGTAATATCACAAAACAAATGATGTATTGCTACTACATGCAGAGTTAACCTATGTGAAAAGGCAGAATACAAGATGAACACTAATGGTAGAAACCTATCATTAATAAAAAATGGATACTAATGATGAGAATCTATCATCCACTGCATTGGTGCCAAGATTTGGTAGTAGGTCACAGGAATAGAAACACAAGATTGAGAGGGTCAAATTCCTTTCTGCATTAAACTTATCAGTATTGTGGTACTATAACATACAGAATAAATGTCTGCACTCTTTTCTTGTATTAAATATTTATTTTACTAAACATGTCTGATGTGCTAATCTGTGTCTGGAAAAGGCTTGAACATCTGTCTCTAAAAATGAATGGCAGTCTGGAGGGCAAGGTGAGTCATGCGAATTTATTCTCAGCCCATCACATTTTGACACATTCCCAATATAAAGCAATGGGATTCATTGCTCAGTGATGGGTAGACAGAACCACTGTTGGGGTGGCATTATGTTGTAAACCCTGGCTCTCTAGGGACTACCAAGGCCAAAAATTAACCTAACTCAAATATATGGGGCAGAGGATCTTTTTATTGCCCTTAACTTTTAGATGACACTGAGAAGATTAACAATAAATGAATGAAAAATCCAAATTGTGCCTTATGAGTTTTCTCATGTACACTGACTTGCCTTCTTCAGAAAAAAAGCTTAGAAAGCTCAGGGCATTTGAATGAAAAGGAATTTTGATTTTCTGTTATCAAAAACTAGTTACAATAAAACCCAGATATTACTAGGTATCACTAATCTAAAGTGTGGAAGTGGAATTGTGATCATTATGAAAATAATTCCCATTAACTATACAGCACAACACTAAATGGAGGGTTGATTGTTATCTGATGAATTTGATCCATGTTAACTGTAAAAGCAAGGATTTTTTGGAAATTCACTATCTGCATGAAGAGATGAGGACATAGAGTAACTCATATATTGCCTTTTCATTATAATCCTCATCAATCTGGTGGATGAAAGCAGGCTTGAAATACTATAGCCAAGATGACACTGTCAATACCCTTTCTGGGGGTATTGTAATATATATCTCATGATACAGACAGTTGAGGGGGTTGTTGAAGACTCTACAAAGCTAAGGAATCTACTGTGCATCCTGGTAGGAGATATTTAGCAGTAAGTACTGACTTCACAATGTGTGTGAAAGAGCTTTTGAGGCATTCTAGGTGTGGGTATGGCTATGGGGAATTATTTTACTTATAAGTTCATTTCAGAGTATGGTTTAGAAAGCATTGATTTTAGGGGTAGGGTTCTAGAATACCTTGGACAAAAGATTCATCCTGGACATAGAGAAGAGTCAACTTTTCCTCTTTTGATGGAGGAAGAGCTTACCTCTTACAGTTCGGCGCAATCTGAAGAAGCAGCAAAGAATGGAGACATGACAGAATGGATAGGGATGGACTCATATCACAGAGAACAATAGCACAAATGGAGAAAAATGAATCAGAAGAACGCTGCATTGATGAAAACCAGAGTGTCAGAGCATAGTCAAAGGTGAACATCTAAATAAAATTTGGTAGGACTGGTATACCACAGAAAATTTTTACTGGTGGTCTTGAAAGAGAAGTAGGCATATTTCAATATCTGTCTTATTAGCATGTCTGCTAAATTGCCTTCGTATGTTTCGTAATGCCACAGAATGGCTTCAATTCAATTGTTGCATAACCTTATAGTTCTGGACAAGATACGAATCAATTTTAACTGGGAAGATAAGATTACTCTAAAATATTCACTGAAATCTTACGGAATTTGTAAGTTTGAAGGTCAAAAATAGTTGAATACTAACAATTTTACATGGTTCACTCTTACTTAAGGTGTTCTCTGCAATGACTGCAAAACTGTTTAGTTAGAGCTACAAAATGTCATAAGAATGTCATTATGCATCATGGATTTCTCTGACATTCTCTGACTAGAAAGGACTGGCTACTTCTCCTTGACTTCCTTTGTCACTTTTTCCTGCATTTTATAAGATCATTATGTATATTGAATGTTTCCTTTATGAAAGTGAAGGAGAGAATTGGAACACTAATTCAAACAGCTGTGCTCTATTTTGCCTGGGGACTTGGAAAATATTGTTACCAAGATACGATGGTTAATTGAAGGTTATAATTGCAATACATTTCTTTCCCTGAAGGACTATATCTAAACTTATTATGTGAGAAGAAACCTAACTGATTCTGAAAACTCATATAAAAAACACTGGACAGGAACTAACTATTTTAAAACACTGAATATTTTATGTTGGCCCCTGGGGAATTACATAATATTTTTATTGCCTTACAATAAAATATAAAGCTCTTGCTGGCACAGGGTACCTGTTTATTTAAAACCAATGGGAATAAGCAGTTATTGTGGGTCCTAATGTGCATTGGAACCTCGTTTGCTAGAGGGTATGTGCTTGTGAGTCAGTATTTATTGCTTAGCCTGTATTGAATACTCTGCCTGACTGAGATCATTAAGTAACAGGCTGCCTCTGCCCTTGCTCATTTCCACAGTAGCTGTGGGCAACTAGCGTCATTCGGTTATCAGACTAGAGGCAGGCATTATATTTTAGTACATGGTCTAGATGCCTCGCCATTTTAGCAGTTACTCAGATCACACTAAATTTTGGGAATTGTAAAAAAATAAATAAAGTCTTCTGTTTCTGAAAATATGATGAATTAGGTGTGGAAACAAACTTCCTTGGGTTTAGACTTCTAAAAATACTAGATAAAATATCCTCCAAAGTTTTCATTTTGCCCTTGTTTTTGCTTCTAACATGAGATAATAAACTGCTGGAGAGGAGAAATTACAAGAAAGTATAATTCTGGGTAGGGGAGAGAATAGGGTGAGAGATGGCATAGGAATAATTACCCTAACAGTTTCTACTGACTATGGAGAAGCTAGACCCTGGGTTTTCAATGGTCCGTAAGTTAAATGTCTGAGCCCAAGTAGAGTGAGAATTCAGTTCATTCACTCCTACATAAAGCCAAGATCCCATGTGTGAGTTAAGTTCAGTGCATGAATAAGAAAAAGATCTACCCCACAGAAGTAGGCTTGCCTGACTAGACTTGGCTCTGGTCTGGGTAAAACAGAAAAAAATAAAAAGAAAGAAAGAAAGAAAGAAAAAGATTCTTTTATGAAATTTCCTAATCAAAATCCCACATTCCTGTATAAGTTTGCACTAGAATGGGCATGACTTCCATGCTCCTTGACCACCAAAAAGATCATTTAAAAATAAAAATGATCTTAGGTTGGTGCTGTTTCCACCTGAGAAAGGAAACGGAAATCCTGTCTGGAGGAATATTTTAAATTAGTACTTATATCTTCAAACTCAAGTGTGTAGAAGAGTCACTGGGAATACAGACAAAAATAGGTTTTTGGGTTCCCACCTCAAAGATTCTGATTCAGTAGATATGTTGAGGGCCTGAAAATCTGCATTTCAAACATGCTCAGAGATGATGCTGATATTGCTGCTCTGCTAAATAACGCTACTTTTAATACAGGTCTTAAAGAATTCTCACATAAAATTCCAAGAAATTAAGCTCATATAACAAATACATTTAAAAATCTACCAGGAGTAAGAGCAGAAACAACAAAATATAGAATCAAAGTCACAAAGACAGGAGTTATTAGAACTGTACTTTACAAACACATTGAAAGATTAATGTGGATATTGAAATGTATGGTGAAGAAATAGGTTATCAAAGTTGACCTGACAGTTTTAAAACGAGACTCAAATAAAACTTCTACAAATGAAAAGTAGTAGTTGAAATTTAAAACTCAATGTATAGGTTGAAAGATAGATTAGGTCAAGTGTTTTAAATTTCAGCACAATCACCATTTGGACCAGATAATTCTTTTTTTATGGAGGGTGCACTATGTATTAGGATATATTTACCAGCATATTTGTTTCTACCCAGGAGATTCTAGCAGCAATTACCAGGTTGTGACAATAAAAAATTCCTCCAGACATTGTCAAACATCCCTTCTAGGGCAAAATTTTTTGTGGTTTAGAACCATGGGATTGGACAAAGTTGAAGAGAAGTTGAAAGAGAAAATGTGAAATGGAAGAAATATCTCAGCAACTTACTCAGGATACAGATCGAAAGAAACAAAGAAATGAAAAATATAAAAGAAACTGTCAAAAACAGAGGATAAAACAATAAGATCTATCATATACCTTTTCAATTTATAGAAGTAAAGATTAGATAAAATGTGAAAGATATAATCTTTGAAGAGATAATAGCAGGACAATTTGCAGAATAGATGTAATATGCTAATTACACAATTCAGGAGCTTTCTGAACCTAAAATAAGAAAAATAAGCTAGAAACATCTAGTGAAACTGCAAAAAGCAACAATAAAGGTAACAAAAGCAATTAAGAGGGTCAGATTAGATTATGTATATTACTATAAATGAATGTTGATAAAGTCAGAAGAGAATGGGATAATACCTTTGAAGTAATAGAAAGAAAATGTTAGCCTATAATTATAATTACAGCAAAAATATCTTTCAAGAATGAGACCAAAATAAAGACATTTTCCAATAAATTGTATTTGTGAGAGCTACTGCCAAGTGACTATCACTAAAGAAACTTCTGAAAGGTCTCCTTCAGAAGGACATGGATCTTAGGAAGAATGTATAAGATGCAAGGAGAAAGGGTGAGAGAGAATATGCTAAGATTTTGGGTAAATTTAAAAATACTTTTCCTGAAAATCAATAAAAATATTGTCTACTTTGTCAATGTTAAAATAAAAACAAGATAGAACTAAATCTCAAATGATAGATGGGTTTAAAATACTCTACAGTATTTTACTGTTTGAGGGAAGAATATAGATACTAATTATAGACTTCAAATAAAAAGAGATTACAATAATTTCCAATCTAGTGAAGGAAAAAAATAAAACAAAGTTAAACCAAACCAACAAAATCAATAGAAATAAAACTAAATCCATTATAATCTAAAAGAGAATATAAATAGAAGAACACATATACAATGAAATAATGAAAAATGTGATAAATAGGCAAAAAAAAAGTGAGGTGAATCTATATGAGCAATCATAATCTGTGCAAAGGTACTAAATTTTCCTGGGGAAAAGATTCTTAAAGTGGTATAAAAAATTCAGTATATGTTTTTTATGAGAGTCCTACCTAAAACACAAACATACAGAAAATTTGAAAGTAAAGGTTTGGCAAAGGGACATATGCAGCCAATGTTAACCAACTACAATGGTTTCATCTGTACTGGAATCAGAAAGAAATCTATCTTACTAAAAATAAACTGGGTCACTAGCTAGTAATAAAAGGCTCATAGCACCAGATACTTGCCATACTTCTAAACTGCTACTAAATAAATAAAAATTGTCAGAAGTACAAGTATAAATACCCTCAAATTTGCCATCAGGGTGAAGATTTAAACACAACTTAGTGATCAGCACAGCAAGCAGTAAGAAGTAAATAAGAATGGAGATTTGAATATAAAATACTACTGAGACTATACATTCTTTTCAACCACAAATGGAACATTTATGAAAGCTGATAGTGTTCTGGTGCATACAACAAGCCTAAATTTATTCCAAAGAATCAATATTTAAAAACAAAGTTATAAATCAATAGCAAATGGATACCTAACAAAACCTTGCATTTAGGAAACTGAAACATACACATACACATCTAAGTAACCCATGGGAAAGAAAGAAAGAAAGAAAGAAAGAAAGAAAGAAAGAAAGAAAGATCCCATTGATTTCATTAAAGAAATTAAAAATAAATTAAAAATAAATTATAGCAAAAACACAGCTTATCAAAATTTATGATGTGTAGTCAAAGTAGTATTTGAGGCAAATTAATAGCTAAGTGATCAATTGTGAAAAGAAAAAATGAAATTATGAGCTAAGCAATTAGCCAATAAGCTAAAAAATACAATGAATTCAAAACAAGAGAAGAAAATAAAGAGCAAGAAGTAATAAATTTGAGAACAAAGATAACACAGAATCAACAAGGCCATTAAAAAAAACTAATAAAATTGACAAACATCTGGCAAGCCAAATCAAGAAAAAACCCTCACAATTTTAGAAATAAAAACAGATAAAATAACTACAGATGCTGCAAAGATTAATAACTAATAAGAAAATGTTTTTGACAAATTTTATGCCCCAAAACATGAAAATGTAGGTGAAACTGACAAATTACTAAAAAAATTAAAATTACTTACACTGATTCAGAAAGAAGCAGAACTTTTGACTAACCAATTCACAAATGAATTTCAGTTTGAATTTCACGTATCTCTACTTTTATCTATGAATTCAATACAATTCCAAGAACAAATCAAAGGATTTTCATGAAACCTGACAGCCTAATTATAAAATTCACACTGAAGAGCAAAGAGTCTTGAATAGCTTAGGTGATGTTAAAAGTTCTAGCTTTTAAAACAGAGTAGTTTAACTTAGGGTACAAGTGGAATAGAACATTAAACAAAAACAAAAACCCTCAGAATTACACTCATGCATATATGAAAATCTGACACATAATTAATACTATGAATTCAAAGCAATAAATGAAATGAATTCTCTGCACATCAGAGAATAAAGTATGAACTAGTCATTAGGCTAGCATAATTATTTTCCATGTGGAAAAAAAAAAGGATTAAGGAAACAATTTCCTATCATACCAATCACATAGTAACTTCTAGCTAAAGACTTTGGTATATAATGTAAACTTTAAAACTTTTAGAAGAAAAAATAAGAATATATTTATTGCCTTGGGATTTTTTTAAAAAGATGTAAAAAATTGCTAGCCATAAAGAAAATTTTAATGAATCAAATTAAAATTTTATCTTTATTAAAATTTAGTATAAGGAATTAAATGAATATAAGCCACAAATTGGGAAATAATGCAATGTAGAGAACAGGAAATGGATTCTTATTGACAATATCTACACTCTTTTAAAAATTATCAATAAAATTTAAATAATTCTCCAGTAAAAAATAAACAAAAGACATGGGATCTTTCACCAAAGTGAAACATGAATGGTAAAAGCCTATAAGGAAGCATTTGAGATTTGAAGTTGAAATATAAAGTATTGTTACTTTAATTCATCAAATTGGTGAAGATAAAAATGTTGGACAATACAAGTGCTGACAAGAACACAGAGGAACATCCTCTTCTATGACAATATTGGTGCCAGTAATTGCTGCAACTACTTTGAAATACACTTTGGTATCAGACAGTAAAATTATGACTCAGTAATTCCACCTATATGTGTATTTGGAAAACTATAAATCAAGGCCCATATGCGGTAATACTCATGAAGGCATTGTTAAAAAGTTTGAAAAAATTAAACATTTAACATTGAATGGATATGTAAACTGACATATTCGAACAAAGAAATACCATATCATTTATCAGTGAAAATGAATGCATTAATGGCAAAGCATCAAAGACGATGAACTCAAAGGTAACGTTGAGAGTAAGAGGGTGGCATGATTTAACTTAAATGAATTTTGGAACTAGGCAAACAAAGCAAAAAGAAACAATGTATTTCCTAGGGATATAGTGCATGTGGTAAAATAAAGCATAGGAAAGATAAAACAAAGTTCAAGGGAGCAGTGTCTCCTAGGAGGCAGGGAATGTATGATTAGGGAAGGGAATTCAAGTGACTTTAAAAAACTGGAAATGTCCTCTTTTAAGGTGGTGGTGGATATGTGACATTAAAACTTTTTCCCTTCAACTTTCATATTTATGATGTATATTACTTTTATGCTACATTTCATAGTTAGGATCTTTTAAAAAATTCAATTATATAGGAATAGCACTAGAATCAAGTGAATAATTTCATGATTTAGTTTTGAATTATAAGAAAGGTTGACATAATTCAGTAGAAATCAAAACTAAAACTATGATTTAATTTTGATTTCTACTGAATTATTTCAACCTTATGATTCAAAAGAAAACACAATATGATTTCACTTTGATAGCTCCTCTTATGCATGTATATTTCTATTTCCTGGAAAGTAGCTAATTTGCATTGATCACCAAGTAGTCTTGTGATAGAAAGCCCCTATGTGGATCAAATTCAATGCAGTGAACCTGATAATGTGACTATATCTATGGGAACCAGCATTTTGTTTTCCCCAGACTTCCAGTTTATTCTGTTTAACTGATATAATTCTCAATAGCATTCCCTTTTACTCTCCAAAGTGCTGCAGTTTGAAAAAAATTATATAATCATTCCTAAAGCTATCTATTTACAAGGCCATGTAATTTACCAAGAATTAGGTTTTCTCCATCCCAGACCAGAGAGAATTCTATAATATCACTGACTTTTTGCAGTCTTGGAATTTCTCCTAATGAATACTAGTGTTATTCATGTTACTAAATTAGAAATCACTATGTGTGTACAATTTATAATTCAACTGAATAAAAAAGGATAGAATATTTCATCTGAACTATGAAGAAAGCAGAATGTTTTATCTGAACTATATAGAAAATAGACAGAAGTGCCTTTTGTTAGAACTGTTTAATTTTTCTATTTTTGTGCTTGTAGATTACATAAACCTGGAGAAAAAATGAATTTTTTCTAAAACATGTCTTTTCTAAAATGCTTTACAGTTGTGTCTATTAACTTTGTACTAAAAAGAAAGAGTGTGAGGCAGAGCTGTGCTGGACTTAAAATTAAACCAATTATCCCCAAGTTGAGTAGTCAGAGCAATGACAAGAGAATTGTTTAAAGCCAAAACTGCAGAAACACTTGGAATGTTGACATTTCTAACATTTCTTTCATTTAATGATACTTTTTAATTCTGAAGAAAATTGCACATTGAAAAAGTCACATTTGCATTCTATGATTAAGGCAATAAAACATGGAAAATTGTTCTGAAATAAAAATTATAGCATAATGCAATCATTGTGTTTAAGCTGCACTTAAAAATAATACAACATCCAACAGAAGCAAACAATAAAGGAGAGAAGGGAGAAAGTGTTGGAATGGATTGTGATAATGAAATGAACACATTTATCTTTCCCTCCTCTCCCAAATCCCATTAGATGAAACGGTAGAATCTAGAAGTATGCCTGTATCTGTATCTATTAACTGGATCTGGGTCTCATCTGTTCATCTATTGATCAGCAATCTATCCATCTATATCATTTATATTTACACCTACCTGTCTATATATTTCTATATGGTAGAAATATAGGTATTTCTGTATTCACATTTCTATTTGCTAGAAATTTCTATTCATATTCATATACATATATGAGAGAAACCACAAATGCATTGTAAAACATATAAAACATATTTTAACAGTGAGGCATTTCTGAAAGCCAGGAGGCAGATGAAATCAGATACTAAGTGAAGCCAGATACAGAAGAAACAAAGCTAAATTTACATATAGTGGAGGACATTTGTGAAAGAGTAATTTTGAGAAACTCAACCCAGATGAACAGGTACGAATAACTGCAGTTGTCATACTGGTGCCAATGACTGTAAACACAGAAGGCTACCTTGATTCAAGCACACAGGACACATAGCTCTGTTCCCTGTCCTCAGGGTGTTCATCAGAATTCATCAGTGACTTCAGTTCCTTTACTTTTCCATATTTGAAAAACTGGATTTACGTGTGGCCTTAGTTCAGGACTATTCCCTGAGCTGGTTCCTTTTCTCTCATATAAACAAGGCAATAAATGTGAAGGTGCTTTATAATCTATCAAGTATAATGAAAAGGTTACTATGGTCATCCTTTACCACCACCACCACCACCACCACCACCACCACTACCACCATGTTATCTATCTCTTTTATCCAACTAACAAGTTCTACCTGGATTCTTCATCTGATAATGGAGACAACTGCACTCCATTAAACCTTTACTGATTCTAACATCTGGAATTCTGACCTCTGACCTATGTACACTCCTTGGCGTTGACCTTGGATCAAAGACTCAGGCATGAAAGGGAATCATAACAAACCATCCACTTCTTGAGGTCCCTGTATAGTGGTCCCCATTGAATCCAGTCTAGTGACAAAGAGCTAATCACTTCTCAATGGAACTACCCCATCACTAAACATCTACAATGATCAGAAAATGTTTTTTTCTTTGAGACTCAAAGACACTGCTTATAAGCATCAAGCCCCTTTGTTTTATTTCTTACCATGAGATTTATAAGATTGAGAAGGTCAGGCAGGGCCAGTGTAGGTTCCAAAGGAGAGGAGGAAAAGGGAATCTACTAGTCTGGTAATAGTCATATTTTGGTGAAGTAAAATAAATTTTAAGTTTTCAATGGGATTCAGCCCAACTTAGTGGTAGGAGTCAAGCCACAGGCAGGAAAAGAGTGTACTTGTATCTGAAAACTCCTGTAACCTCATCTCCCTGAAAACTTTAAGCATTATAGCAGTTGGAAATCAAATAGGTATGAAAACATTTGGTGGGAGGGATGAAATCTCAACACCCAAGAGACTTGATTATCAAAGTATTCATCAGTATTCATCTTAAAATAATCTCCATTCAGAAACCAGTATTAATTTGTTCTATTGGGATTATTTTTCAAATCCTTAAATGCTTTATTTGTGACAAGCCTCAAATTTCTCCCATGCCCACATATCTTATATAATTCCTAAGTATTCCATATAGGAAGTAATTATTCTGTTATTATAACACCAATAAGCATTAATAAAACTAATAAATCCAATTACTTGATTAAAAAGTGTCATTTTGCCAGTAATAACGCAATTAGTTGAGATTGAATTCTTAACAGTTTTGTTTTAATGGATAGGTTTTGGGGGGGAATCCATGAACCTTTTGATATTATATGCTTAATTTTGTCTCTAAGTATACTTCTCTTAGGAAAATTTCCCCACTGGTTTAGTGGGGCCCCTGGGTGGCTCAGTCAGTTACAACTTTGGTTCAGGTCATGATCTCGTGGTTCACGAGTTCTAGCCCCACGTCAGGCTCTGTGCTGACATCTCAGAGCCTGGAGCCTGCTTCAGATTCTGTGTCTCTCTCTCTTTCTGCCTCTTCTCCACTCATGCTCTGTCTTTTTTTGTCTCAAAAATGAATAAACATTTAAAAAAAAGAAATACTGGTTTAGAGAGTGAATATGTGGTATGAATCTTTAAAGTTGAAAACCTATATTTTCTGATTATGAATTCATCATGTATTCATGTGTAAAAGAACCTTTTTAAAACATTCAACTGCTTTTGGACCATTAAAGATTATTTACAATCTTCTTTATTCTGGAGACCATATTCATCTAAGTATATTCTTAATCTATAAAGAGATACTCATTCTGATTTATTATTTCTATATGTGTATTTCTATCTATTATCTATCTCTCTATCTTCTATCTATCTATCTATCTATCTATCTATCTATCTATCTATCTACATACCTACCTACCTACCTATCTACCTACTTATCTACCTATCTACCTATCCAAAGAAAGCATATGCTATTGCCACAAGAATCCTGAGTGGAATCAGAAGATTCTGCTCTGAATCCAGTTTTAGCACTGACTGGCATATCTGACCTTGAGCAAAATCACCTTGGCTCTTGTTCTCTTGTGTGGAAATGTTTGAATGAAAAGACTTCTCAATAAAGTTCATTCCATGATATATACTTCTGTGCAGATTTCAGCTCAGTATCTCCGAACTTGGGGCCTACCCAGACTTTCCCAGCAACTAAAGGACAACCTATTATCTCTGTCTTCAGGTGCTTATGTGACTAATAGTTGTTTAAATGCTATCATGCCATCACTTTCCAAGTTCTATAGACAGCTGTGTCTATTATCTTTCTATTAATTTTTCAACAGTTTGAAATAAAATGATTTGTTTTATCATTTGCCATAATCTCATTAGGCAGTTGCTTGAGAAATTTGATGCCCCACTTTGTCTAAAAATCTCCCAAAGTAGTTATGATTTAGGATTGACACAAAGATAGACATGACAGTACCTTTGGAACACTATAGCTTAAACCATCTACCTATAAAGTGCGAGTGCACAATTATTACTGTGAGTTCAACTAACTTCTGTCATCTTTAGTTTCTGACATTTAAATTACCATGTATAAAATACAGAATTTATTATTTTGCATATTTTAAAATAACTTCTTATAGTTATCTCACATAATTTTTTAATGAGACAACCAAAATATAGTCTTTAAAGACACACACAGGTCTAATCTGGCTCTATCCTTTGCTAGCTGTGTAGCCCTGGCCTGTTAGTTTGTCTTTCTGAGCTTCAATCTTTTTTTCCTTTGGAAACAGTAGGCACACAATAAATGTTAATCATTAGCTTACCAACCTTAGAATGCTGTACATTAAGAAGGTTGGAGGGGCAGCTGGGTGGCTCAGTCGGTTAAGCGTCTGACTTTGGGTCAGGTCAGGATTTCACGATTTGTGAGTTTGAGTCCTGAATCAGGTTCTGTGCTGACAGCTCAGAGCCTGAGGTTTGCTTCAGGTTCTGGGTCTCCCTCTCTCTCTGCCCCTCCCCCACTTGCACGCTATCTCTCTCTTTCTCTCAAAAACAAATAAACATTAAAAAAAAAAAAGAAGGCTAGGAAATGGATCACTATGCAAATGTGATCATAAGGAAAGGTTCAAAACAAGTTGAGTTTTGCTATATCATTATTAACAGCTAGCGCCATGTATGGCACATGGGAAGCTCTCAAAAGATATCGGTAGAGTTAATTAATTTTTATATGATGTGTATCTTTTAAGCCACATTGGGCCATATCTTTTAAGCCGCTTTTTAATTCCACCACTCATGCCATTTGATATAATTAATATGTAGAGAACTGCCCCTTCTCTGTGACAACATCCACTCTAAAATTACTTACTATCAGGGAGGGGGCAAGGAGTGTTCCACTCACCATTACTGCCATCTCATTATTACCCTGTCGTTCTGAGTTCCTTCTATTCTGTAATCAAATCCTGCTGCTTTCACTGCTAACCAACATCATGCAGTGGTGTCTGACATTTTATACCCTGTCAGCACTTTCTAATCATTAAAACTTTGATAGTTGGAATATAGGAATTTATGGACATGTTAATGAGTATTTCTTAAGTGCAAATAAGATGAGGCATACTTTATTGGGTGTTAGTATTTTTGATGAACTGGCTGTTCACATGCTTACTCCTTATGTGTTCAATTGTTTATCCTTTCCTTATGAATTTGTTACATTTATTTATTTTAATCTGCTCCTTTAGGAATAAGTCAATAGTGATTAAAAAATTCATTGCATAACTCAAAGGAGTGACAGGCTAGTTAAAAAGCAAGGAATTGGCTCCTTGCCTTGTCAAACTCTTGCTTTAGACAGGCACCTTGTTCTTTGATTAATTGCCACCAGCCTCAGCTCTCCCGAAGGCTCATGATTCTTCACATTTTATAGTAACCAAAGCATGCATCAATACACATGGAACATTTTGTAATTCACAAATATCCTCAAAGGCCAATATCTGGGAATGGGGAACTGACTGAGAAATATTATACAAGTTATCATTTTGGGTGATTACAGTGGTATTTGTGTTTCAGGCTTAAGTGAAACCACATATCTTGTTGGTCACTATCCCGAGACCAAAAGCTGCAAATGTTACAGAAAAAATGTCATAAATTACATGATTAGGTTTGGATTTTTTTTCAAGGTAAAATATGGGTGGCTACTGATCAGTTATTCATGTGCTACAAAATCTGGAAAAGGGATCATTTATAGGCAGCCTTAAATTTTTTTGTTTTTTAAAAATGTCTGTTTTAGTTTATACTTTTAACAAGAAAAAATAAAAGACTTATTCTTGATGCTTCTCTGGTATTGAGTGCCCAGTATTTATACAGTGTATGAAGAGTTTATTAAACCAGACGTAAATAAAGGAAATTGAGAGACTGAGTTCAAATCTCATATCTGGGCCTAGATTACCTGACAGAAACCCTTTCTAAAGAAGATCAACTTTATTTAAACCCTTACAAGTGTATAGAATATCATGAAGTTCAAAGTATTTCTGCACAATTAATTTAAACTGATCTTTCCTTCATATCTTTCCTCCAATTGATAGATAATGAAACCAAGGCTGAGAGATGTTTAAGTATTAATACATGGCAGACCTAAAACTAATAATAACAAAATAATAATAATGACCTACTTTATTAAGCAGTTACCTTATCAGGCACTGTGATGAGGGCTTTCTATTTAATGTCTCATTTAATCCTAACACTAGCCAGAAGAGGTAGGCATGTCATTATTACTCTTACTTTCATTTACAGAAGTTCATCTAGTAAATATCAGAGTGATTTTGATCTAGGTAGTCAGATTCAGGAGCCCTCATATCCTTTTAATCATGATGCTATACAGTCTACTTCTCAGTGCAAATTTATTAAAATTTTTCCTTTTCTTTTTTTATCTCACCACCTTTCTTCCTCTTTTTACCATTGGTGCTGAGGAAGGCAAACAAACAAACAAAAAAACCCCCACAAAAACTATATTATCATCTCAATAAATGTAGAAAAAGCATTTGACAAAATACAACATCCATTCTTGAAAAAAACTCCCAACATCATAAAGGCCATATACAAAACACTCACAGATGACATCATATTCAATGGTGAAAAACTGAGCTTTTCCTATAAAATTAGGAAAAAGATAAGAATGTCCACTGTCATTACTTTTATTCAACAAAGTATTTGAAGTCCTAGCCATAGCAATTAGACAAGAAAAAAAAAAATAGAAAGCATCCAAATTGGAGAAAAAGTAAATCTTTTACCATTTGCAGATGACATGATACTATATATAGAAAAGCCTAAAGACTCTACCAAAAATCTACTAGAACTGATAAATAAATTCAGTAAAGTCACAAGACACATATTTAATATATTGTAATCTCTTGCACTTCTATGCACTAATAATGAAGTAGCAGAAAGAGAAATAAGAAAACAATACCATTTATAACTGCACCCAAAATAAAAAAATATCTAGAAATATGCTTAAGCCAGGAGGTGAAAGATCTGTCCTCTGAAAACTATAAAGCATTAATTAAGAAAAAAAGATAACTCCACAGATAGGGTTAAGATTAGGGACTCATGCTTTCCTCCATTAGCAGTATTAATTGTGATGGGAGACAGACTGGGCAAATTCTTCTAACAACTTACAAGATCCAAAGCAGCAGCCAAGATAGATGCATCAGGAATTGTCCCTGGCTCACAGCAGTTTAATAGAAATTGAAAGCGCTTCATGCCTTGTCGGATTGCTCCAAGATTCACCACATTTTTGCTTTTTCCACCATCTTGGTTGGAAGACAGATGGTCATCGAAACTGTGGCAACCTGTAGCATTTTTCCCATGGTAGAGGAATGAAGAAGAGAGAGTATAATGAATCATAGATTGAAAAAGAGGTTCAAAGTTATAACAGCATGTTTTCTGTAGTGTTGGCCTGAAACTTTCTCCTTGACACCATCTCCTTCCTTTCCAACCTAATGCCTGATTTAGATGTACCATGACTTTGGGAAATCTGGTGATACATAGCATATGCATGTGCCGAGTTTTACATAAATATAAGATCTGATCATTTTGCTACCAGGTCTCCTCTCTAATACTGGCAAGAGCTCTTAGTATATTTAAAATTACTCTTCCTGTAATTGACAACTAACTTCTATTTTATGGAAGATGTAATCCCTGTGAAATTTCAAATCTGTTATCAAGGATAGGAACTTGATATCTCAGTTATAATACAAAGAATCACTGACTTTCGTAAAGAATCTGACATTGGTCATTTAACTCCAGAATCTCTAAACCTGCCTATATATCAAAATTACCTAGTAAGTCTGAATCTCATTCAGACTTTCAGAATCAGAATTTTTAGAAGTGGAGTGCAGAAATTTGTGCTTTGTAAACCTCTCGGAAGATAACAAGGCACCCAGCCTGACCCAGCTCTGTGGCCAGAGATTTGGGAACCACTGATCTCTCCCCACACTTACTTTTCCATAATTAAGCTCTCTATGAATAGGAATTGATCTAGAGCTTATTAAATACAGAATATCAGGTGTTATCCTAGAGATTTTGATTCCATGTCTGGGGAATACGCATATTTTAACAAACACTCCACATAATTTATTGACTACAGAAAGTCTAAGGATCATACATTAAGAAAAAAATGATACAAAGCAGTTTTTCATTACTTTTATCCAAAGGCACATTCTATAGACCTAAATATCTCCTAACTTTACTATACCTTCTGACATATATATATATATGTTATATATATTATATAAATTTATATATATTTGTTTATATATATACATATAAACAAATCTCTTATATAAAGGCATTATGTTGAATATTGTTTTTAAAACCCCATCCAAGCCCCTTCTCAGGATTCTGAAATGTACCTCTGATACCTGAGAATACACCCCAAGGATGAGAATCACTAATTTAGAGTATCCCTTAATTTCAGCTTGCACCACTCATTTGTGGTTACCAACTCCAGGTTCTCACTGAGATGCCACAGATCTGATCTCCAGAAATGCCAACTCTTCTGTTAAGAATACCCTGATCCCTTCCACCTATTGCCCTATTTTTTCCATGCTGCATCATCGCAAGGCATATATATGTATGTATGGGGTTTATTGTAAAACACCTTTAAAAAGCATGAAAGATAGATGAAACAAATATGGAAAATTTTGATTATTCTTGCAAATGGGTGATGAATATTTAGGATTCATTAGACTATCATTTTTACTTTTTGTCTATGTTTGAAAATTTGCATAAACACAAAAAATGCTTCATAATATAATTAAAATATCATTATCAAAATTTCCCATATTTCATTTCTTATGGGCATACTTCCTTTCCAGATGCAAATGTCCCACATTCAAAATTCCATATTCAACACCTTTGGCACTTTTTTTTTTTCAATTAGTGTGACATATTTTGTATTAATTGCAAAATGAAGTAGCTTCTGGAAGACAGAAGCTCAAAGGAGGCAGAGCTAAAATATACAGATAAGGAGAAAACATTTCCTAGACAGTTCCCTTTCAAAATGTTACTCTATTTATTCATGGTGCATTATCAAAACTACCAGAACCAGTGACTTCCTGTTATTTCTCCTATCTATAGTCCACTTTATTAGTCATTTATATACAGCCCTTTAAGTTGCACATTTCAGCAGAAATCTCATCTGTTAAAAGTATGCCCTTAGCAGTCCCTTTAACTCTGAATTTAAGATATACCTCAAATAATATACTTTAAATTAATCCTGTTGTGGGGCGCCTGAGTGGCTTAGTCGGTTAGGCATCCGACTTTCGCTTAGGTCATGGTCTCGAGGTTCGTGGGTTCGAGCCCCGCGTCGGGCTCTGTGCTGACTGCCAGCTCAGAGCCTGGAGCCTGTTTCAGAGTCTGTCTCTCCCTCTCTCTCTGACCCTCCCCTGCTCACGCTGTCTCTCTCTCTCTCTCTCCTAGAAATAAATAAAACATTAAAAAAAATAAATTAATCCTGTTGTTTTGTTACTCTAATTAAGATTTATTAGGTGATAACATTAGGTGATAACTGCTTCAAATTTGTAATAGAACTAATCTATAAGACAGTATGTATGGTCAATAAACTTATTTAACTCATTTATTAAGGACAGTTGCCATAATCTTATTAGAGGAGGCACTAAAAATAAGTATAATTTTTCCCAATATTTATTTGACAAGATAATAAATTCTAAAAGAAACTATTTAATATTACCAAAGGAAGTACTATTTTGATCAAAAGAACTTCAGAAACAATATGGTTAAAGAGTCTAAGTAAAGTAATGAAGAGAGAAGTGATCAAAACAATCTTTGTCAGGAAGAACCTATTTTCTTTGCTTCTCAGAATGATGGATATTTATTTTAGGTATAAAGATCAGCAGAATCCTATGAGCTCAGGACATAAGAATCACGCTTGTAAGAGAAAGCTATTTATAACGGAAAATTTCCATTGTATCTAAATAGCATTAATGGATAACCTTATATTTGCTACCATTTTTAGCACTTACTACATGCCACATACTGTATGAAATATTTTATAATTTATTTTTTGTAATACCCTCATTTATTTAAAAATGAATCTTTAAAGATGATTAAAAAAAAGAGAAAGAGACAGAAAGAGAGAGAACAGAGTAGTAAGAACATAGAGAGATACAGAAAGAAGGGACAGGTTAAGTAGCCCAGTCAAAGTTCATGCAAGAAAAAGTTATCAAGTTAGCGTTCAAATCCAGACCTAATGACCATAAGCCCACACTCTTACCATTACGCCACACAGCATCCTCAGAATACACAACTGTTCTTGTTGAAGGATGCTAGAGTTTTCTATATTGCTGAAGGTAGAGATTATGTCAGGAAAACTTAGTAAGAAATAAATCAACATTTTACATGTTACAAACTCATTGTAAAATTGTCCCCAGTTGGTATTCTATGTTGTAATACTAAAAGAAATGTTAAAAAGTGATTTGGCTATAAAATACATCTCCTGTCAATCTTTTATATAAACTTACTGGGATGGAAGGATGCCTCATGTCTTCCTTGAACAAAGTGATTAATTTTTTTGTCTTGGCACATTATAGTTGCATTTATTTACTATTTTTTACATTAAATTTACTGACATATAAGTTATAAATTTATATAGAATACAGTTTTATAATCTGTTAAATTTAAAAAGGGGATATTTCACAATATAGTACTTCTTTAAGCAGCATTTGCCATGAAATTTATAGCAGAGCTGAGCACAAAGAAGATATTCAGTGAATTTTATAAATTGGTTAAAAAAACACATTGCTTTAATAAAATATTTTCCCTCAAAGACAATATGATTCCTAAAGTGAAATATCTTTAGTCAAGAAAAAGCTTATTATAAATGCAATTTCAGTGTTGGTAAATGTTCAGATATATTTTTCATTAACTGAATAATTTTTTAGATTTTAAAGAAATCCTACTGGCTATAGCATTTCATCTTAACTCAGTGAATTTTGAGTACTACATTTAAATTAAAAGTAAGAATGCTTGATGCTTGTTTTCTTCAACAACTTTAAAGAACCAGAGACAATATACAGTTAAATTAAAACAATTGTGAAAGAAAAGGACAGTATATCTATAATGTATGCACAGGAATCATTTATGCATAAGGATTGGAAAGGTAGGAAGGAATCAAGGAAGGAAGGGAGAGAGAGAGAGAGAGGGAGGGAGAAGGAAGGAAGGAAGGAAGGAAGAAAGGAAGGAAGGAAGGAAGGGAAAAGAAAAGAAAAGAAAAGAAAAGAAAAGAAAAGAAAAGAAAAGGAGAAAGACAGGCAAAAGCAGATCCAGAGATAGAAATGTTTGCATGGCCAAGGCAGTTAGTTGTTGCAAATTACAATGTAGTAAAATTAATAGATAATTTTTTTAAGTTTTTTTTTTTTTTAGAAGAGCTAGGGATACCTGGCTTCTGCAAGAGATCCCAAAGGAATTACCTCACAGAAGACCTTTTATAATCTCTTTTAAAAATTTTTTAAAGTTTATTTATTTATTTTTGAGAGAGAGAGAGCAAGCATACACTCAAGAGCAAGGGTGGGGAAGAGAGAGGGGGAGAGAGAGAATTCCAACCAGGCTGTGCAATGCCAAGGCAGAGCCTTATGCAAGGCTTGAATCCACGAACTGTGAGATCATGACCTGACCCCCAAATCAAGAGTTGAACGCTTAACCAACTGAGCCACTCAGGTGCCCCTATAATCTTTTATTAGCCAGAGAACATGGGCAAAGAATAATGATGATATGTAAGCTATCTTCTCTTGCCAGTCAAAAGCACATAAAATTTGAGTTAGCAGTCTTAGATTTTTTGTCTCCTATATACACAGTCTTATTTAGGGTAATGTAGACACAAACTGATCTCAAAGTCAGACTTTATGAATATTCCATATCATATTTTTCTATCATTTTTCTATCATTCCTTTCTATTTGTGAATGAAATATAAAGAACATGTACAACAATATGTAAAACTCTGGAATACCATGAAAAGTGAAAAGAGTCTATAAGAACTGAAAATGACAAAGGTTCTGATTGTTAGGAAGATTCTTGAAACCACAAACTAATAACTTTGATGTACACCCTAGCCAAATTCTGTAGGAGATAATTAGATAAACAGAAACATTTTTTTTTAAACAGAAGTAATCATAGGAATCACTATAGTTTCATGAAGAATACATCATATTGAACTAAGCTGCAGATTTCCTTTAGATAGAGTTATAAAGATGTGAGTTTTCTTTGGTAAAATCTAATGATGGTTTTTATTATGAAATGGAAAATATTTGCTAATTGCTAATAAATTAAGTAAATGGTTGGCTGAAAAACTGTAACCACAAATTGTTAATTAATAAAAGTCAATTATTTTGAGGTTATATAAGAGGTTATATCTTTATATTTGTCCAGTCAGTAATAATATCAATAATTTGGATGAAAACAGGGAAATGTGTAAGTCTCTGCAGATGAATCCTTATAGCACAACTGTAAAGAAGGAAAGCTTCCAAATTCAATGTGGTTTGGGTTCTGTGTCATAGTTTCTTTCCATGGCATATGACTTAACCACCTACCAAATTAATGAAACAATAAATTTTATTTATTTTGAAATGAAAAATAATGGCCATATCAAAATAAAGTATGATATTCATTCATGTGAAGGAGAACTAGCAAAAATTAATCCAAAATAGAGTACAAGCCAACTATGTGATATAAAAATGGATAATGCAAACTTAAACTATGTTCATACACTTGTTATGTCCCTGGACCTTAATAGTTGCACTACTTATTACACTGATAAAGTCAAATATGATGTATTGCAGTCCCTCTGAAGCTCCATATTTTGTAAAGTATATCATTTAATTAGAATACAGAGTAAAATGGAATAAGGATGGTGATGGATCAAGAAACACTTCCATGTAAGGAAAAAAAATGACTCAGAAATGTTTAACCAGCAGAAGTGAGATCAAAAGAGAGAATGTGCAATAGATAATAGGCAAAGCTAGCATTATATGTGTATATGTGTGTGTTTGGTCAGAGATATCATAACTGGAACCAATGAATCAAATTTATGGATGAGAATATTTTCAGAACATAAGGAAAGACTTTCTAACAATTAAAACTGTCAAGTTCTGGAACAGAACAAGTTGCTTTGGAAGGTAATAGACGCCCCCTCATTAGAAGTGTCCCATGGGTGGCTGGACAGTGGTCAGGGATATAATGTGCAGAATTTCTAAGTGGATAGGTAGATGGATATCTGAATGTTCTTTAAAGCTCTTAGATTTAACAAAGAATAGATAGCCAAAGGAGAAGTTCTTTGTAAATCTGATGTCTTCCATAAATGTCTTTGAACAAAATTGATAAGAAATTCACAAGCTATAGTAGTACAACACACATATAAGGACAAATATCATATGTTTGCACATATAGGAGGATTAGGAGGAACTTAACTGAGGAACAAGGGGGAGAAGGGGGGAAATGGTGGGGGGAAAGGGAGAGAGGCAAACCATGAGAGACTCTTGAATGCCGACAGAAGCTGAGGACTGATGGATGTGGGGGGGAGGCGGGATGGGTATGGAGGAGGGCGCTTGTGGGGATGAGCACTGGGTGTTATCTGGAAACTAATTTGACAATAAACTATTTGTAAAAATAAATAAATAAAATAAAAGTTCCTCTCCTAAAAAAAAAAAAAATAAGAAATCAATAAAAAATAGAAAATGGACCATTTTATCCAAACAAATTTTTGTTCTGTGTGATGAAAACTTAGGTTGCATGATATTTACCAAGACGTTTGAAGAAATTCTCCTCTTCATCTCTTCCATTTTCCATTCCACTTCCTGGCCCACCTTCAGAAAGCTTCACTGCACTAGTAAATTTGACCTGAGAAGAAAAGGGAAATAGTGAGTTGGCTAAATTCAAAGGCAATGCTTTGTGTTTATACTAACCCTTGACTTGACAAATACGTTGTTTAGAATATGAAGATTACTTCAGTTCTTCAGATTTCCACATCCAGTTAGTCAGTAAGTATCGTGTATTCCTATGTACCAAAAAAGATATCACTTATAATTGTAATTTGAAGGAGGATCCAGTCATAGATTGAAAGTAAATAGTCAGGTACTATGAAAATAATTCGGTGAATAAATGAGATGTTCTTAGAGTTTAATTCTGATAAAATCCAAACATATTTATGAACAGCAAGCCATATTATCCTTTAAAAACCATACAATTCAGAATGAAACCAAACTGGAAGACAGCCAAGTAGAAGATTTCAAATTTTTATGAAATAAAAACCAGTATAAATTCATTCATAAAGTGCCCTATAATTAAAGTGAAATAACACATTTGTTTGTTTTTTCCTGAGGAATTAAGATGTATTCTTAATCTTGCCTTTAGACCAAGAGTATTAAATTTTTCAGCAAGCAAGGAATCTATGGGCCTCACATACTCTCAATATTTGGTCAATATTTTAGCAAAAAAAATGTAAACGAGAAAATATATTTTCTAAATGTCATAATGTTGATATATTCTTTTCATAATTTCAAAGTACTACTGTTAAAACCTATAGAAGAAAACTGGTCTTAGATTCAAAGCAGAAATAATATAAGCAGATGATTTATATATAAAGAAATGTAACTCTTATCATGCACTAAAAATTATAATGTGGATCATGCACAGGGAAGGCTCTTGTAGGAAGTGGATTTCACTAAGAATAAGTCATTACCTTTTCCAAATAATGTGCTGTTACAATGCTTAATAGTATTATGAAGAAACACTTAATGGGAAAAATTATTCTGAATTTCTTTATCCCTTTCAGTACGGAGAATGGTTCAGGTAGTTGTGAAAATAGTAGAAACAGGATGAATGTGTATGTGTTTTCTGATTGCTATAAATAGGATTTCCAGTACTATGTTGAGTAAAAGTGGTGAGTGGAAATTCATTTGCAACAACATGAATGGATCCAGAGGGTATAATGCTAACTGAAATAAGTCAGTTAGACAAAGACAAATTTCAAATGACTTCACTCATATGTGGAATTTAAAAATCAAGAGAAAGAACAACAACAAAAAAGAGACAAACAAAAAACCAGACTTTTAAATACAGAGAACAAACTGATGGTTACCAGAGGGGTGGTGGATGGTGGGGTGGGTGAAATAGGTGATAAGAATTAAGAGTACACTTATCATGATGAGCACTGGGTAATGTATAGAATTGTTGAATCACTATATTGTACACTTGAAAGTAATATAGCACTGTATGTTAATTACACTGGAGTTTAAAATAATAATAAAAAATATAACTAAATAAATAAAGTTAAAACTGAACAACACAAAAATCACTGGAAAATAATACCCAGGTTCATATTTAGATCTGCATTATAATTTTATTAAAATTTTTTGTTACTCTTTTCTTCCTTTCTATAATAGCCTACTACTTAGATATCTTAGTTTTCATTGCTCATTTAAGTTTCCAAACTTTGTTCAACTTGAAGACGGGGTCTTTAACTCTTTCTTATTTGGCCCATCCAGGTGTTTAGCATTTCTCAGTCCTGACATTTTTCTATGAGCAACTCCAAGGTTCTCTTGCATAAGTGATGTCCTGCTTACCTTGGAGCTTTGTCGGATGAAAGACAGGCGGTCTACAGAGCTGATGTCCAGAAGGTCTTCCACACCGTCTGCCAGGCCTGAGAGGGAGGACCGTTTCAGCCAGTTTCCTATTTAATCATTTTTGAAAAGTTAGTCCATTATAGCATGTTCTCCCAAATGGATTAAAAAGAAATGTCAGCATGTGCTCAGCAAGCAGTGAAAGTTATATGGCTTGGTATAAATTGAAGTGAAGGCAAATTGCTTTCAAAATGTACATGCTTTGAATATTCAGTGTTGGGCCGTAAAATTACATGACTGAGTAAGACCAGGAAAAAAAGAACTTCGGCCTCTTTGGTAAATAAAACTATATTCCATCCAGTTCTCCTTGACAAGTTTCATATCTTCTATTAAGTCCTATTGATTTTACCTCTTTTTTTAATGCTTATTTATTTTGAAGGAGAGAAAGCCAGGGAATGAGTGGGGGAGGGACAGAGAGAGGAAGAGACACAGAATCCAAAGCTGGCTCCAGGCTCTGAGCTGTCAGCACAGCTCAGATTTTACCTCTTAAGTGTTTCTGAAATCTGTCCACTTCTCTGTACATGGTCACCACCTAGGCCAAGCTTCCATTACCTCTACCTGGACTACTAGGTAGATTCCTATCTGCTCTCCCTTTAACCACTTGTGCTCCCTCCAGTATGCTGTCCAAGCAGTGATCCTTTAGAAAAAGTTAGCCTGTTTGTGTTATTCCCTTGCTCAACATCCCACCTAGGCTATTAGGGCTATAGAATGAAGAGCCAACCTGACCTGTAGGGTCCACATGCCCTGGTCCCTCTTGCTCTATCATAGTCATACAGCCACTCTTCTTATCTTAGTTCTTCTACTTCCCTCCCTCCTAATATTTTACAAATCTTACTGCTACCACTTAGAGCGCTCTCCTCTTCCTTTCCCCAGTACTCTGAAGATCTTAATCTCTCCTCCTCCAGGAAGCTTTCTCTGATCTCTGCTTCCTGCCCCCAATTTAGGCCAGGTGGTGTTACATGCTTTCATAGCACAATGTATATTTCCTTCATAAAATTTACAGTTTGCAACTATGCTTAGTTGTATCTGCGTTAGTGACTGTCACCCCTAATAGATTTTAGGTTCAGCAAAGTAGGGCACTGTGTTAATTTTGTTCACCATTTAATCCTTGATCCCAAGTATAGGGTTTGCACATCATAAATGCACATAGTAGGGGTTTAAGAAATACCTGCTGAAAAAGAATGAATGAATGAATGAGCCAATCTAAGACTTGAAGCCTTCCCCTTTCTCTACCCTACCATGCATTGTTTTGTTTTCATTATGAGCTGATTTGAGAACATGGCAGGGAATAAGAGAATCCATAAATAAATACAGACATACTTTTACCTATGGGGAGTTTAAGCTTCTTCCGGAGGGAAATTCTGCGGGACCGTGAGCGGGCGCGGCGGTCAGAGGTGGTCCCTGAATGGGCAGTGGTGCATTCTGAAGTATCCTGCTCAGACTGGCTGCTGGTGTCACTTGCTGCACTCTGGGATTTGAACATCTTACGCCAGAAATCTTTCCGCCCCAGGTTGCCTCCTTGCATTTGTTCATCGCTGAAAGCAAGCCGAGGATAGAATTAAACATCTGACAACACATGTGAAATTCCTTTCAGTTTCTTTCAACTTCCTGCCAATGACATTTAGGCAAGGATCATGCAGGATGATCTTTGATGGGTTGGGATTTAGGATGAGTCAGAGTGGGAGTGGAAAAAGTGAGACCACGCTTGACTCTGAGCTCTTCTTGAAAACAGTCATGTCTCAGCTGTCAAATAGAGGTAATCATTTTTTTCAACTTTAAAGAATAGACCAAATATTATTGCAGGTATTCATCTGTGGGCGTGAGTCATAGTAGCAGAAGCATTTATGATGTCTAAATATTTTAATTTTTTGAAGTTCCTAGAGGCCTGTATAGTACCGTATCTCACTCCCTACACTCACCCAGTATAGTCTAATTCTTGGTACTAAACAAACTCACAAAAGATATTTGAATAAATGAGTAAGTGAAGTGCAACCACACTCACAGGGTCCATCATCCCATATCTGTTTACTAAATTATTTTCATCATGCCTGATTATTTAGCTTTCTTAAGTCAAAGAAACTTATAAAAGGTTTATTTTTTTATTCTTTCAATGTTTTATTTTACTTTTGAGAAAAAGACACACAGAGTGTGAGTGGGGAAGGGGCCAAGAGGGAGATACAGAACCTGAAGCAGGCTCCAGGCTCCATGCTGTGAGCACAGAGCCCAACTCAGGGCTCAAACCCACCAACTATGAGATCATGACTTGACCTGCCATCAGAGGCTTAACCAACTGAGCCACCCAGGTGCCCCTAAGTAAGGTTTAAATGTACAAAAAAATTAGTCTGACTCAATAAACCAAATGGGAACACCTCCAAAGGGATTTTTGGCTAAGGCATTCCACAAGAGGAAAAAGACAAGTGGCCAATAATACGCAGAGGTTAATCTCACTTGGAATTGAGTGTGTGTGTGGGGGGAAGGTCCGTTGAAATGAGATCCCTATTTTCACTCACTAAATTGGTAGAGATTAAGAGGGGAAAAAGAAAGCAGTGGTTACTCTCTTATTGCCAGTGATATGATTAATGTGATTGCTCTGTTAGTGTGACTTTTAAGGAGGAAGAAAAAGAGAAGGGTCAGAAGCAGAGGGAAGGGCAGAAGAAAGAGGATAATGGAGGAGCCACGACTGTGTACTGACCTTGCTCCAGTGCTAACAGAGGATATTGGGCACGCTCATCTCCTGGGCCTACTCAGAGCAGGGAAAAGCTCTATATTTAACATTCTATGACATCCCTTCCGATGGAAATTTTTACGTAGGATATTAAAACATGTATTTTCATTCAAGGGGAAAGATCAGAGCCATGCTAAATGCTGATATTAGGCAGTGTTTACAGAACACTGAAGAAAGAGAATATTTTGCAATCTAGAAAACAAAATCACCTCTGAAGATAGATGGTTTTATTTTTTAAAATCCAATTTACTTATTAGATCATTCTCATTGATTATATTAGCTTAAAAGCTGCTAGTGCTACTTTGAGGGAAAAAGACTCTTTCTCTCTTTTTTAAAATGTATTTTTGAGAGAGAGAGAGAAAGAGAAAAGCATGAGCAGGGAAGGCATAGAGAGAGGGAGAGAGAGAGGATCTGAAGCAGGCTCTGTGCTGAGAGCAGAGAGCCAGACATGGGACTGGAACTCACAAACCATGACACCATGGCCTGAGCTGAAGTTGATGCTTAACCGAGCCACCCAGGTACCCCTCTTTATTTTATTTTTTTTTGTTCATACTTTGCATATAAAGACTTTTAACTAGTCTTGTGGCTATTCAGCTATAGAACTTTGCCATTTACATTATTTTCCCCATTAGAGCTTGTGTTTGAACTTTTACTATGTCCTTAAAGACTTCCTTGAACCTCACATTTAAGAAAGGAAGTTAAAGAAAACAAAAGCTTAATGATAATTTGACAATTCTATCCTTTCACTGATTGACTGCCATTCATTCATCTATTTATGAAATGGATTTTAAGTGTTTACTAGGGGGAACCAAGCGCTGTCTAAGCATTGAAGCTATAATCGTAAGCAAAAACTCACATGATCCTTAGACTCATAGAGTTGACTTACTTCTCTTTACTTTTCTCCAGACATTTATGGGCAGTGTCTAAGATTTTGAATTGCTATAAGAACTATGCAGGTTTTTGTTCTTTAAAGGTTTTCTTTGCTTGTTGTGAATTACCAAGTACTATTTGATGATGGTGATCTCCTTGGCTATAGAGAAGGTATACCATAAAATCTAGAATACCCTGTAGAATTTGTGGGAGGATAATCATTTCACAGTAAACCAGAGTTTGTGGAAGTAAAATGGCATACCTTAAGTGATGTTTGTATTTTAAATATGGATTATACCATTTGTGAGTAAATAGTTCTCAAAAGAAGAATATATACAAATGGGCCTTGCATAAAGATAGGCTTTGTGTTTAGTGTCTAGAGTAATTCTCAAATTTTCTGGGGGCACTAATTTTAAGATGCTTTTTATTTTCCTATTATAAAAATTAGAGATAAACTGGTTGATTTCAGAGAACATTCTCCCTTGGTATTGGGAGAATACCAAGGTGAAATGGAGTACAGTCTACATTTCAGCTAAATCTGGGGACAAGAGAAGTTTATCTTACTTATTTTTGGAAAAGCTTCATTGAGCACATTGACAGCCATTAATACATTTAAATTTTTAAAAAGTTTTAAGTGGGCTCCTGGGTGGTTCAGTCAGTTAAATGTCTGACTCTTGATATTGGCTCAGGTCATGATGTCAAGGTTTATAGATTTGAGCCCTGTGTAGGGCTCTGTGCTGACAGCATGGAGCCTGCTTGGGATTCTGACTCCCTCTCATTCTACCCCTCCACTGCTCTCACATTCTCTCTCGCTCTCTCTCTCTCAAAAATAAATAAATAAACACTCAAAAAGTTACAAGTGATTTTAAGCAAGAGAGTGGATGACATCTCCACCCCACCTGACAGACACACTATTTTTCATGATTTATCTGCAGGCGTGTGCAAGAAAAGCAGAAGTGGGGTAGAGATTGGAAAAGGGAAATGCAGTTAAGCAAGCTTCCTGTAGTCCTGAGGTTGGTTATTTGTGATTTGGGTTTGTAGAGATTAGTGGCTTTGGGAATGAAAAGCAAAGGTCAGAAGCAGGGCAATGTTCAAAGAAGATGATTTCTTTGCAGCAGGAAGTGTTCAGCCCATTGCCCTGGAGACAAAAAAAAAAAAAAAAAGAAAAAGTCAATACTACTTACTGCTCTGGAGTCTGTGAGGGGCGACCAGACATGAAGCTCCGACATTCCTCAGGTGCAGAGGACACTTGGCCTTTCTCCACAATGCTTCCTGCCTCTGACCTATGCAAATAGTGCATTCCACCAATCACAACAGAACAGGACACCACTCCTCAATATCTCATAAACTTCATAAAGCAAAACACTCCCATATAGGCAACATATATTGCTTTCAAACCCTATCAGCACGAGTCTATATTGTATGAAATTTGTATCCTACCATTTAATTCATGACCTAGCTGCCTTATTGCCTAAGTATATCACCATCATCACAAACAGAGTTATTAACTACAAACAAGATTTTAAATTTAGAAGTTTCTTTTGATCTTGGTAAGTGTCATATTTTATATAATAGGCATACAATAAACATATTTACTAGAAGAAAAACAACAGAGGACTGCTCAGCAATTCATATTCTGTCATGTTTAAAATATTACTTACTGAACAGTAGGATATGGTATCAATAATTGTTTTTCCTCTCTGGACAAAAATGTAAATTATCTATGGAAAAGACTAACACACAGATAGCATTTCACCATATTGTTGAGAGCTGTAAAGTAAAAGTCAAGTGTATGCAAGCCTGAAATTAACAAGCTTTGTTTTATAGAGAGGTAGGGTTTATTTGATAGTAAACACATCCTTTTTCAAAGCTGCAGCTGGACTATCACCAGTTATGCCATTTGTTCAAGACAGTTCCACCATCTCTGCACTAGTTACACATGCTATGAACCACATGGATTGTACAACAGAAGATTACATTCCACTGATAAAAGCCAAACACTAATATTTATATACAGCTCAAGCTTCCAACCTTTTACTGCCTGCAGTCTTAGATTCGGATTCATTCTCCTCCAGCTTTTTGCCTGGTGCCAACTTCTCAGCACTGTCAAGCAAAGCGCTGAGGGCCACTCTCCTGAAGACATTCCCATGAGCCTCTTTGATAAATTGGACCAGCTGACGGATGTCACAATACAACCCCTGTTTGGATGCAAGAAGGAAGGTTTGGGGAAAGTCGTGTGATTAAATGGTTTTCACAGAAAGAGAGGGAGAAGCTAATTCCTTAGATTTAGGTCAGCATTGGAATCATAAAAGGAAGACAATTTATTACAATGAAACCAATGGTACACTGTCTCTCCATTGTTTCTACAGCAACATTATCAAGAACTTTGCCAGTAGGATAAAGGATGGTTACCATGCTTCATATTCAGAAAGTTGGCTGTATCATTAGAAAGACATCAATTTACACTTTAAACCAATGGATTCCCAAGCTTTAGTTTTCTCTCTTAATTGTGACTTCTGAATAGATGTCTGCAAAAAAAGGCAATCAGAAATTTGTTTAGACTGGAGATTTCAGTCTCTACTCAGCTTCTTTAAATTTTCTACATCACGGTGATAAAATATGCTAACTCTTCTAGACACTTCTAACAGAGTCTGATATTCAAGGACAACTCATTTTGCTTGACATATTTAACAAATGTGTCTGTTGAAGCCCATTTGTATATGAACCTGACTATGAACTACAGTGATATAGGGCTATTAAAACCAGTGTATTGATGAATCCACATTTAAAAATATATACAGGACCTTTTTTCTTGAGATATTAAGCTTTTCAATCAGCATTCCCCCCTCTCTCTTCAAGAAGGTAGTTACTGTATTTTTTGCCTTAGAAAAGGTTCATGGGAAAGCAGGACACAGAAGCCTAAAAAAGCACTTACCTTGATAACTTTGTTTCAAAACCTAAAAACACTGGGACAATCATGTCCATGACTCTTAAAAAATCAGAAGGAACAGTAATTGAGGAAAAGATGGAAAGAATGTTTTTTCAGTCCAATGGTCAGAAATACTCTGTGCCCTGTATACTTTGGTAGCTCTTCCCCAGAAAGGACACAACCCCCAAAACAAGGGTTCCAAACTAACTGGAATGCCCAGCCCTAAGCATGCAGCAGAGAGCAGTATATGAAATAAGAGGTGTGAACTGATGATGGAGGCCCATGGAGCTTCTCAGGTCCCAAGTCCTACCGAAGACTTGGGATCTTTGCACCACTCTATGAAGTAAGGAAACCCAAGAATGACTGGGGTTTAATTTTCAGCCATTCTGAAATGAGAGTTAAGTCAAAATTAAGATTATTTAAAGAAAGTTAAGAAATACAGTTATTTCTTGTATACATGGTTTTGCAAACTAATACGTATAACAAGTATTCACACATATTATAATCAACTTGTCAAATTACTTCTTGCCATGACCAAATTAAATGCATGGATGGTGCCCATGTTTTTCTCAAGCTCCAAAGAACTTTGCTGAGGTGGCTTTGACAGTCAGCAAAATTAAATTGCCTTTGGTTTGGGGCTTTAGTTTGTTTACCTCAAGTCATGTGAATAGTTTCAATAGCTTAAAATGATTTCCTTGATTTCAGTAGATTAGCAGATAGTGTCGATATGTATAAGTGGGCTAATTTCTACATAGACATCACAATATGTAACAGATTGGTAAGACAGAGCCAAGTTCCTTTACTCCCCAGAAAGAAATGAATTCATCTAGTCGGGTCAGATCCATCAGCCTTAATCTACTCCTTGTACCCCAAACCACAATCTCCTTGGTAGCAATTAAGCACTAACTTATAACCTGCTTCTTCCTCCACACTACTTGTGGCATTAGTAGTTTAATTAACACAGTCATTTATGCGGAGTAGCTAAAAAAAATTGTGGTGTTCAATAAAAGAAAACAAAACCAGTTCCAGAAGCATATTTAATTCTTAAAGTGAGTTGGGTTTCAAAACATGCTTGGTATAGTATTATTTAATATTTTATGAGTTAATAGGCTGGGCTCCAGCTCCTCTTTCTTTTTGAGGGCTCAAAGTACCTTGCAACTATCTCAGCAATCACCACAGAATCAATGAGGTAGAAAAGGAAGATAAGTCCATTTTCATGCAGGATAATGAGTAACAACAAGGAGAAATGTGTCACTGAGACTTCACCACGAGCTACTGGTCATTTTGGGAAAAGAGAGATTTTAACTTTAAAGTGCAGACTTTTAGCCTTTAGCTTGTCTCTCATGGCAATGACTGAGAACTTTTCTTAGAGCAGAGACCAAGAACCCCTGTGGGAAGAAGAGGTGAACTTCTCACCAGATTCTCAGGGCTGTGCAATTCATGCGTAGTTGAAGCACAACGGGTGATAAGGGATTTAAACATGGCACTGACGATGATGCCTTCCACGTTTTGGGCTGTGGATTTGTTGTCCACCGTGGTGAAGTTATTTCCAAACCCAGCCTTGTCTGCAATGCAAAGGCACTAATTCAAGACAATGTTTTCATTAATCTATACAGGTTAAAAAAGTAACAAAGTATTTGCCACCTAGGAATTAGTGAAGGGCTATGTGAAATTCAGAAAAAGATTAAAGATTTTTGGAGATAAACAACTCAGAGTCTCCCTCAGAGTCTTTACTATGATATATTCCATCATGCTGTGGAATGTTTCTATTGATAAATCTTAGCAAAAATGGAGAATCAACTATTGACCTTAAGAAAGACATTTAGACCTAGTTTTTAAACAGGTTATCACCTAAAAAGTAAAAATCCCTCACTAAAGAGAGATTTATTTGATTCAGCCTTTTTGGTGGTGTGGAATGCTGGCTTCCCAGTGGAAATTGTTCAGTCTTTCATAAGTGGAGTGAGGGGGGCCAACCCCCTGAGCTGGCCAGGGGGAGGAAGCGGTGGGAAAGGGTCCTGACAGGGATTCATACTGGCATTGGCGATAAAAAGGAGAATGAGTCCTGCCATGAGCTGCATAGAACTTCCATCAGCTTCTTGCTTCCACAGACTCAGCATACCAAGAGGGAAAGCTTACCACCTCTCTTAGAGCCACTTCCTTATAACTCACTGAAATGCGAAATGCCAGTGAACTGAGGCTATTATCCTCCTATGGCATTTTATGCCACTTTTTAACATAGCCACAGACCTTTTGTAGCAGAGACTTTAGGTATTCTGGGAGCCTTTCCAGAAGATTCCTAATGACTTTGAGCCATCCGTGGACTGTACGGTCAGGATGTATGTAGCCCTGAAACTGATCAGATAGGGACCTGTGTGTTTGGCTGACTGATTCACTGGGAGCTACTTCCATCTCTCAAGAGTCCCAGGAGGGATTCGTCACTTTATTACAACCTCTCACTGTCTCTCCCTACTGGCCAGGGATTAGCCCTAGATTTTGTATTTTATATAGAACTATTTTATATAGAAAGAAATCTTTTAGTCTTTGTGTGTAATTTCTATCTCAAACAGCTTAAAATAGAGAAAATTGTTTGTAATCAGAACTCTCTCTTCTCACTTAACTATTCTTTAAAATTTGTAATGTGCTCAGCTTATAACCTGCTCTGATAACATACTTTGTTTTAGGGGCTCTATAGAGGAACAATATATTTTTTTAATATGATCACTGAACAATATAGATAGGGAAACTGCTTCTAAATTCATCAAATAGATCTTCATTATAAATTAATCAACTATCACACATGTATTTTATAAACCACAAAAGCTCACACGCAGAAGTTATTTCTTCCCAGACTCTAATTAAAATGTGTATTTTACTCAACTCAATCTTCATGCATCACTTTCATTTCATTATTGTGTTTGCATCCAAGTGGTATGAAAGGTGTTAGGTCTATTATGAGTGCAGGTGGTGTTCACCTATACCATAGATCTCTACAGTAGAGTTTTCTCAAAACCACGAAGCTCTAAAATGTTGTGTGGGGTTATCTATATATCCATGTGCCTTTTTAAAAAAATTTCAGTATACATGTGTATATGAGCATGTCAATATTATGTTACTACTATGTTTCTATATATCTTTTCTTTCCTCTTTTATCTTGTGAATAAAATTCCCAAGCACTCTGCCTGGCACATAATAGATGGTCATTTCATATTTGTTGAACTAATGACTATACTCCTTTGTTCCTTGATTTCTGCCTCAGTGGTCATAAAATAGAAAGTGGTACGAGAGAGAGAAGTGCTATGAGTGATAGTATATAGATTGAGGGGCTAAGGGTGGGGATGTCACAGCTTTACTAAATGCTCTTTGCTGAAGTAAGTTCTCCTCAGAAAGCCTCCAAATGTGTTGCCAAAGATAATGTGCAAGCTTCTCTTGCATATATTCTATTTCTCTCTCTCTCTCTCTCTCTCTCTCTCTCTCTCACACACACACACACACACACACACACTCCTTTTCCTCTAAATTCTATCCCCACATATTCAGGGTACCTCTGAAACTCTACCTGCTTCACCTCACAGTGGTCTCTCCTCGGAACACAGCACAGCTTTACTTACTGTCAGTGACTGGCTCCATACAAAATCCTAGCAAAGCATGCAAGAAGTCCACTACATTATTGAGAGAGTCCTTGTTCACATAGTCCCTCATGGTTTGTCGGAACTGCATCTTATCTAGCTTGTACAGTTTAGTGAGGCAGTTCTGGGCCTGCAATGAAGGAAGAAAAGTGAAGAAGTCACAGGTACCAGCTTAAGCTAGGGATACCGTTAGTCTGACAGAAACCTCCAGAAGGCAAAGGCTTCCGTCCATTCCTGATGGCTGGTGCTGGCCAACCCTGCAAGCCCCCCTTTGTCCAAGCAAGGAAGGGGTGGAGATTAAGCTGAGCAGTATGGGGGACTTTACTTTTAGAAGGGCTGTCAAATAAAACCCAAGGCTAACATCTAATGCTGGTGCCAGAGGAATACAATCTTTTCACCAAGATCAAGATTTTAAGATCATAATGAAAAAAGCTCTAAGTATAAAAATTAGGCAGGTTATAGAATTGGTAATCGAGGTTTAGGAAACCTCAAAGGCTTTGTGCAATGGGAAGAAGGGTGCCACTCCCATGTTCTGCTATTTTGAACTTAAGTAGATTTAATGGAAGGGGTGAGAAGGATATATGAAATAGGTATCCAGTGTTCTCATATATGTCCAGGAAGGGAAGACCCTTGAAGCATGAAGGAAGCATAAAATAAAGGCATGTCTACTTTTCTTATTGTCTACATTTCAATGTGAAAGTTTGATATTTAAACAGAACTTGGCCTTGTAGATATGACAACCAAGTGACCATTGGCTAGACCCTGCTACTCACAACTATATTTCAGATAATCCAGAATATAATTCTGCCATCTAGCAAAGACAAAGGGAATAATCTCTCCATCAGAACAAATAAAGTCACAGCCATTGGCTGCAGAGGGCCACAGACAGAATGCGCTGATAGTATCTAGGGTCATTAGAAGCCTCCCAGTCTTCTACCAGGGAGAGAAAAATCACATCTGGGTGGTGCTTTGCTATTTAAAACATGTTTCTTGCTTGTAATTGTGTAACATTTGACTTTCACACCTCTGTGATTTGATGAGTGTCTCCATAATACAGGAGAGGAAATTGAGGCTCACAGAAGTCAAGGACTTTGTCCGAGTTAATCTCCTTAATTGAGGATAGAGAACTTTGGACAACTAGGCACAATCATGGAAGTAAGATTAGGGAAAGCAAGCCCTAAGAATTTAAACTTGTAAGTTGGGTCTTTAATGGATTCTCGGAAGAAAATTTAAGTTACATCACTATTTTAACAAATCAACTCCCAGAGAAAGATTCTGGAAAAACTTGAGAGGAAAAGAAAGATTATAAAAGACTGAAACTTGGAATTAGCAATAAACTTCGTGGTATGACCTTGTGGTAATCTCTCTGGCTATTTATTACAAAGTCAGGTGGATTGGTAATTGTTTTCATTTGGTAGGTCCTAGAATATTGAGAAATTGGGTGTTTTTATTCCAGAAAGGTTATTGTTTGCTGGTTCTCAGGCAAATTCATTTTTTTCTTCTTATAAAATAAATGCTGTTTGCTATAAAATTATGTTTTCAAAGCATTTACATAAAATATTTCCCTCACGGAGTAGTATTTAATTATTACCCCATAAAAATATGTGAAGATCTTCATTGCAATAATTATGAAGCACTTTAAAATCCTGTTTTGGAAAGCCCTAAAGCACAAATTATCCTATATTCTCTACAAAATACTCCAATGACAGCATAGTTTCAGATGTACTGTTTAGAGGTTATTAGAATGTCTAAATGAGTTCAGTGGGAAGTTTAAGCAAGAATCAGGGTATTAAACCTTAAGTATTTTGATTCTGAATTAATATTCTGAACTTCTCTAAGAGATATAAAACTGTCAGAGTGAATTCCCTTTCAATATTTTGAGACGACCAGTGAATGGTTAATGTAAAAGATACGTGCTGGAATTACTAGGCATTTTGATGAATATTATTATAGTAATTATCTATTTTCCTTCTTTCTCTTTCTTTTCTTTGTCTTTCTTTTCCTTCCTTCCTTCCTTCCTTCCTTCCTTCCTTTCTCTTTCTCTCTCTCTCTCTCTCTCTCTTCTTCCTTCCTTCCTTCCTTCCTTCCTTCCTTCCTTCCTTCCTTCCTTCCTTCCTTCCTTCCTTCTTTCTTTCTTTCTTCCAAGAACTATAGAGGCTCTTGGGGCATCTGGGTGGCTCAGTCAGCTGGGCATCTGACTTCAGCTCAGGTCATGATCTCACAATTCCTGAGTTTGAGTCCCATGTCAGGCTCTGTGCTGACAGTTCAGAGCCTGGAGCCTGCTTTGGATTCTGTATCTCCCTCTCTCTCTGCCCCTCCCTTTCTCATTCTCTGTATCTGTCTCTCTCTCTCTCAGAAGTGAATAAATGATTAAAAAAATTTTTTTTTAAGTGTAGAGGCCATGATCTGGTAGAAGTAAGAAATATTCTTAACATCTTAAAAGTTAAGCAACCTCTGAAAATTCAATGCTTTAGAAATGTGTAAAGACCTACTTTCTTGAATTATACTTTCCCAGGGGTAATTTCTCAAATTTGTATATCTTGGACAATGTGTTTGCTGAGTAAAAATAAGCAAATATAATTCCTATAACGAGTATTAAGCTGGGCTACAAGGGAATGGAAGAGTTGCCATATAAGTCAGCACAGCTGAGAAGGCAGGTAAAAAACTGTCTCACATCCTGACACGAAATATTCAGTAGTCTTGGTAAGGAAAGCATGGTAGACTAAGCAACAACAATGGTCTCTCAAGTGGCTTCTGACCCAATACTCCTGTTTTATTCAAGTCTAAAAGACAGGTTCTGGGCTCAGAGCCAGTTTAATAGCTCCAACTCAAGCATGGCACTGACTATTTTTTAGTGTTTCATTTCATGAACTGGTCTTCTGTATGAGGAGTGATAATGATTTAACCTTGAAGGCATTTATTCCTACTGTGCTAGAATTAAAAGTCAAACATTAAAAATAGCATATGTATGTGCAAAGATGGGGGCAATGTCAGCTTTCTATTGCCTTATTAATTATTATTTTGATATTTAAATTTTGGACCTCAAAATCTAGATCTTGGTCAAAGTTGCCAGGTTTCATAATTTAGAAGTTAATTACTGTGAATATAATCCCCCATTTACATTCAATAAACAAATATAAAACAACATAATAGAATATAAAAGAAAGAGACAAGGATGGATAGATGGATAGATAGGTGGATAACACATTAAGAAAGAAACCCAGCATGCTAATACTGTGTGAACATTTCATGACAAAAACTAACACCAAGAAAAAATGGGCTGGCATTAGATTTTGACATGATCCTAAAACTCTGCCAAAATATGCCAAAGGGTTTCCTGGACTCAAATTTGCATAAAAGTCTAATTTTCACAATGGTATTTTCTTATGATTTCAATTCGAATGTATGCATGAGGCAAATGTCCCAGCTCGGACTTGTCGTGGAGGTGGGTTATTGCTCAAGAGTGAAGGGAAATGTAGCGATCAGCTGAGGCAAATGAAATGAGCTGGAATGAGACCATGTTTCATGACAGCATTATGCTTTGCAAGCCCAAGCGCAGAGTTTCAAGTTTCACACAGTTCAAAGGGACATGATCTCAAAAATTTAGGAGTCAAGGTTCATTCTCAAACAAAGCAGCCAGAACATGACGGGCTACTTTTACAGTCCTGTTTTGTCCCAATAAGGGCCATTTTCCCTATCTACATAAGAATAACAAACTAAATCTTAAACTTTAACCCCTTTAATATAAAATAGGTTTCTACAGTACCCAGGCAGATGAAAAAAAAGTCATTTGTCACAGACCATTAGAGACTTGCTAAATGTATTTATCTTTGCATAGGTCTTTCAGACTCTAATTCACACTTTCCAGTTAGTTATACACCCTTTCACCAACTGGGAGTTGGCCTGCCCTAGGCAGAAGGCAGAAGTGTTTCACAATTAAGCTTTCCTAGGCCTGGGTTTTAGAAGTCTTGAGATATGTTGTGGGAATCCTCCCAATCCAAATCAGCATTAACCATCCCTATGAAATACAATATTTTGCAGGGAACACTGACCCTCATTGTCAAAGGACTCATTCCTAAATTGGAGGGAGGGAAGAGGGAGAGGAAATGGAATCTACTTTAATTCTCTTACATTCTCTCGGAATACCTGGTGTCTCAGACGATCTCCAGAGAGCCCTCGATGTCCTTCACCGCAACCATAGGCGCATCCCAAAGACTTCACTATTTTGATGAGCATGGTCAGAGCAAGCCTATGGTTGCTTACAGGTGTACTTTCATCCTAGCACCCACAAACAAGAAAGAAAAACATCTGTTCACTTAGTCACTAAGCCCTTTTAGTATTGAGATTCCATTTTATGATTAAACCAAATTTTAAATGATTTATGGTAAGCATGTGCAACTTGGAAGACAGAATTGTCAAGGGCTCACCAAGCAAGTTAACCTTTCTTAAATTCAGAATATGATTTAAAAGAAAGAAAAGTGCCTGTGCATTTTGATTACCTGCTAGTGCTAAAGGATATAAATACAGACTTCTTGATTAGAAAACATGCTTTCTGTATCCTTGGCAGACTATCAGAACCAACTAGAGACAGAAAATGGGGACTATCAACGTTTATATATCAATCTGAATCACATGACTGTGGAAGAGCTCTTCACAATTTACAGAGCAATGCTTACCCATTATACATTATTTCCTTTGTTCTGCACAGTAAACTGATTAAATAGAAAGGAAAACTATTAGAATCTTTAGGTCTTGTTGGAAATAACCCCACAGAAGTCCATTTTTCTGGAAGCTATGTACTTCACTAACAACAGGAATTAAATGGGCAAAAGAGAGGATGACGACTGTTCTCATTATTCATCTCAGGAGGGCTTCCTATTTACCTTCAAAGGAAGAAACAAGCTGACTGTTGACAAATTTTGTATTCTTACTTTGCTTGGGCATGAGTATTACAATACAGTGAAAATGTAAATTTAGAAAATCCCTTAAAATGTCAGAAGTTGCCATGGGATTTCAAAGCTCCAGACACTGATCATTTCCAGAAATTTAGCAATAATCCTTGTCTGGTGGTACTATCAAAAGCCTGCTGAAGAGGGTAGCTTCTGGGAAAATCTATTTGCCTTCATCACTGATAGTCATTGGAAGTATTCAAATGTGGGTAGCATGTGAAAGAGATGGAGTTATCTGGACATCATATTCCATAATTTGGGTAGAGTAGACTCTCCTTCCCTAACGTTAATGCAGCTGGTCTTCCTTATCCAATCTACTGGCTCAGGTAGTGGATATGGACTTAAATGCCTTCTGCAGGAATGAATATTTATTCTCTGAGCCAGTTAATGGCTGACACTGAGCTCCACTGAGCTCTTCTTCAGACATTGCTCTTAGCTAAAGCAAGCTGCCTTGCCCAAGGTTATGCTTTTCCTGGTGGCAACCTGCCTCCATTGGCTGGTCAAAGGCATAATGAGGGTGGGTGGGTGGATGGGGGTGTATAAAGGTGGGCTCCCTTCCTCCACCTGGAGATGACTTTGAAGAGCCATCCTTGTTTTAGAGCCCTCTGTGTGATGGGCTGAGTTCTCTGTTAACAACTATATTACAGTTCAACTTATATCTCTACCTCATCCTGCTTCTTTGACACCTCATAGATGTTGATCCTGAGAGGACACCCCAGGAAACTTCCTGCACACACATTTCTATATTTTAGTGTGTTTCCTGGAAATTATATAGATCAGATGGTTGCAAATGGAAGACTCAGACTTACCAATAAATACTTATTAACATAATATATATACATATATCCTATATCACATATATCGTATATATCACATATATAATTAATATAATGTCATATAATATATATGACATTCAGAATTTTTTTAGTTTGGATTCAAATCTTAGTTCCATAGCCTTGGGCCAGCTACTTAACCACTCTGAGCCCTACAAAATGGGAATCATAATAATGCCTATATCATACAGCTGTGAGGCGAACATGAGTCAAAATATGTGAGGCACACAATAATAGCAGAAAAATGTTAATTATTATATCTAGGTGTGGGATACTGCTCCCCTATGAGGCAACTTTGTGCAAATTAGAAAAGGCATTCCTCTGGGTAAATGAATTAGAAAAAGAGAGTCCTTTTAGTAAATGCAGCCCTTGGGTGAAGAGCTCAGTGAGCAGAGATTACACTGGATTTCAGTCCCTCTTGGCTTCAGAAAAATTCACCCTGGGTAGGGCCTGATTTGGAAGATTGGTTTACGTACATTTTTAGATTACTATACATTCCTTAAAAAATCTGTAGCTCCAAAACTCTTTGAAACTATCTATTCAAGTTTGATTTTCTTTAGACCTTCAGATGTCCTTAGAGCAGACATTCAGAAAGATGTATCAAGCTATAGGCAGAAATCAGGACATATACATTTCAGGCTCTCAGTATTAGTTAGTAGCAAATATAGAAATAGAAATTAGATCTTCCTTTCTGAATTAATCAATTCCCCATATTTCTCATATTACTAGAGTGCAAAACTAGATAAGCTCTGATTTCCTGAAAACAACAGGGATTTCGGGAAGAACAGACCTGTGTGAATCACAAATACATGCCCTTGACCTATGGTTATGTTTTATTTTATAAATTCTTTGTACGATAAAGAACATTATTTTGCATTACCACAAAACATTGATATTTTGGTGATTATTTTTGATCCCACATAATCTGACTTCAAAAAATTCCATCTAATCAAGAGTGATAACTTAAGTCGAAATAATATTTATATTACCTAGTATCTAGTATAATAACTAGATTTACATTGGCAAGAGACTTTCAGGTCTATACTAAGAAATCAGATGAAGATACTAATTGTATATAATTTTAGAAGTAAAAACAAAAAATATAATACTAATAATGAAATTCAGAAATCCTTAGGATACATAACAAAGCCCTCTTCAATTTAGTTGGAATATCTAAGCTTTACTAATAAAAGTCTATCAAAATTTCACAACTCCCTTTTATTGTTTTCTATTTTCCCTTGAATATTGTAATGGACATTACACCATTTCTTATTGCTTTGAGTACCAGCTTAGATTGATAGGTAAAACAGAAATTTAGTAAGAGTGAGGTATGAGGATCTTTAGATTGTCCTTAGTGAGTAGGAGTAGGTAAGAAATTAGGAACCTTAAGTATTGGAAGATGCTATCAGAATTGGAAAACACATATTTATGATTAAGGTAGAGGAAAAAAAATCTTAAAGATTAAAGAACTCAAATATTGGTAAAGAATATTTGGATCAGAGACCCAGAATATTGGGAAGATAGGAGTAGGTAATGAGATGAAGAAACACACATGATAAATACACATTAAAAATGTATCAGGTAGGATTAGAAAGACATGAAGAAGAAATTATAAAAGAAGAAGGAGCATTGCAACACTTTTTCAGATGTAAAAACCTGACACACTGTAAGAAAAAATGGACAATTCATAGTTTAGATGATATGTAGACGGTAGAATTCTGAACAGTGTCATCTTACACCTGTAAACGCCACCTGCTGTGTACAAGGTGACCTGTTAGAGATTCAAATGTCTTGCTGATTTCAACTTGTTAACAGCATTTTTCAACAATAACCTCATACTGAAATCAGTATAAGTTATGTGATTTTAAGCTATGGTAATTCTTATTTAAAACTCAAATTAAAAGAGAAAACTAATTTTTCGCATTAAGTGCAGAGATCATAAAGGAGGTGTTGCCAAAGCAAAGGGAATTAAATTCAGGGATAATCAATAATAAGAAAGCTAAAAACATTAGATGTGAAACACTGAGACACAAGAGTACCAAGGGTAGTCTTTCAAAGCAACACCAACAACCAATTAACTGAACAAAATTCTTCCCTTTCTTTCTCAACCATGATGTAAATCGGCTGTCCCAAAATGCATTCCTTAGATCAAAAGAAGAAACACTATCTTGAGGAAATATTATACGGCTTGTGTTTCCCCCCAAATTTGTATGTTGAAGCCCTATTGTTCAATGTGATGGTATTTGTGGCCTTTGGGAGGTAATTAGAGTGGGGCCTAGGTGGCTCAGTTGGTTGAGCATCCAACTTCAGCTCAGGTCATGAGCTCACGGTTCATAGGTTTGAACACCCGCGTAGGGCTCTGTGCTGACAGCTAGCTCAGAGCCTGGAGCCCATTTCAGATTTTGTGTGTGTGTCTCTCTCTCTCTCTATGACCCTCTCCTGCTCGTGCTGTCTCTCTCTCTCTCTGCCTCAGAAATAAATAAAAACATTAAAACATTTTTAAATATTAAAATTTAAAAAATACATTTTTTTATTGAGATGGAGCATTTGAGCAGGGGAAAGGGCAGAGGGAGAGGGAAAGGGAGAGGGAGAGAGGGGAGAGAGGGAGAGAGAGAGAGAGAGAGAGAGAGAGAGAGAGAGAGAGAGAGAGAGAGAGAGAGAGAGAGAATCCCAAGCAGGGTCCATGCTCAGCACAGAGTCTGACACAGGGCTCAATCCCACAACCCTGGGATCATGATGTGAGCTGAAATCAAGTTGGCCACTCCACTGACTGAACCACCCAGGCACCACAAGATCAGTGCCCTCTAAGAAGATATATCAGAGAACGCACACTCTCTCTCTCTCTGGGAGGTGTGTGTGTGTGCGTGTGTGTGTGTGTGAGTATACAATGAAAAGGGGCCAGGTGAGCACACAGAAAGATAGCAGCCACCTGCAAACCAAAAGAAAAAGCTTCAGAAGTCTTGCTAGCACCTTCATCTTGGACTTCCTAGCCTCTAGAAATGTGGGAAGCAAACTTGTTTTGTTTAATCTACCCAATCTGTGATATTTTGTTACGGTAGTCTGAAAAGAAAACATTGCTCAATTAGGTCAGTCCCTGAAAAACTCAAAAGGGGTTACTGCTGGTGGCACACTGAGAATTATGGTGATGTAGTATTTTGGAGATACCTTCCTGGAGGAATAGCATGACCAGGGAATTAGCTCTAATGCTGCTTGAATGGGTTTTTGAATTGAGAATACAGTTTGTGAACTGAGAATACAGTTTCATCTAACTGTTTCTACTAATGCCTGATGAAAGCCCAATGAAGAAATTTCTAGGCTCACCACTTTCTTGTTGTAGAGACTAGTGGTGATTAGAAGTCAACAAACTGCTGACAAACAGGCACTGGAAAGAAATTGGGGGCAACATTTCATGAGAACACAGAAGGTGGTTCATTCATACCTTCTCTTGATTCTTATCATTCTTCTCATAAGGTCCACCTCCACCTCCTCCACCTCCTCCTCCGTCGCCTCCATCACCTCCTCCACCTCCACCTGCTCCTTCTTCTCCTCCACCATCTCCAGCTCCACTAACCGAAGGGCCCCCGAATCCACAGGGTGAACTTCCAGATACTCCTTTGAATTGAAAGGTTCCCTCACTTGCTCTTTTTTCCATAGTCTCATTTTCCTTGTTTTCACTCTTCTTTCTGTTTTTTTCCACACAAGGCACCACACCAAGTTGAAGCAAGCATTCCACAATGTTTAGTGCCACATCACAGATACGAGAACTGATGTCATGGTTAAGGACAAGATAAACAGCCTTCAGAACCACCTGGGGGGAAGACGAAGATAAAGAGAGGATGGTTAATTTACCTCAATTACTTACACCTTCATACATAGGTCTGGTTATTCTGTTTAATCCATGTCCTTTAGGCTATTCTATGCATTTAAGCATAAATAATTCAGTTAATTCTCAGATATTCCTATCTACATTGCATTTGGGCTTTCTGTACATGTTTAATGTAGAGCGTAAGTCATCCAAAGAATTAAAAATGTGTGAAAAAAATGTATGTATTATCTCATGTATTCTAAAACTTGCCAATATAGACAGTTAATAGGGGTAATGAAAAACAGTGATTAATGGGGCAGACCTTTTTTATTCAAGTGGAAACTTGCTCAACTGAGTTTTTAAATCAAAATGCTTTAATTCTCTGCCTTTCACTTTTTGTCAATAATGGATAAAGAACAATAATTTCCATATCTACATAATAGAGGAACATTTATGTATTCACAATTGTATCATTATTTACACTTCAATTTTAAATGCAAAATATTTGCATGTTTAAATTATGTCCTTTCATTGATGTTAATATTTTAAATTATTTGCTAAGCCAGTTCCCTAATGTGAAATAAAACATTTTGTGAAATATAATTGTAAAATATAACAACCCTTTCATTTGATAATAACTATAATCAAGACAGGCATTCTTGAGAATGTAAGGTTAAATCTTTTAATGGACTTCTATTCATGTTCCCTTGCTACACAGGAGGTTTGTAGTCATGTTGCTTATATAATAAAAGAAAACAAACAGAACTTTTTATAAGGGACTTAGCACACACACACATTTATGTACATTTATATATGCATATTCAGGATTTGCTAATACTTCTGGATTATAAAATCATTCTGAGATCATATCACACCTAATGTAATGCTTGAAAAAAAGGGGGAAAGATCTAACATCTATGATGGTTGACACATTTGTGACATTTTTCATATGGGTAGCCTTTTCATTTTAAGATTCAACATTTCTAAGGATCCATATACCCATTTTACCCAGCATTATAAAAGCTGGATCAAAGAGTCATTATCTTCCAAGCTTTGGTAAGAAAAATTCTTTCTTCTTACAGAAAGATCAAGCATGCCATTCTTGTGGACAAAGTTATTGGTCCCATCGATATGTTCCGTGTCCTCTAAGTAGCTGTAGTTTATGCAGGAGTCTGTGAGGCTTCGAGGCAGGTTTGCACATGCCAGGGGCTCATGTGGCATCTCTGGGATAGGCACCTGGTTGCAGAGCTTCCTCATATGCTCACTGAAAAAGTCTGCATAGCCTACGTTGAACGATGCCAATGTGGTATTGAAGGTTGCGACTGTAATAGTGGAGATCTGGGATCGCACTAATAAAAAGAAAGCAATGTCTTAGTTTTCCCCATGGTAACTTGCCACGCTATCATTTTAGACAGTTATATTATCATAACAACAACCACAGCTGAAGCTTTTGTAGATGTTTGACTTATAGTCTCAGAGCTATTCTCAATTCCCACGAATCCCCTCAAGTGTTAAGGCCATGTAATATCTGGTAAAAAATGAAGGTTATAGAAAACATGACTTCCAGCTGGCTTCTTTAAGACCCAAGATAGGATTTAACTTTGTTTAATAGGGGGATTTTGCCCACTATTAAATGGCAGATGCTATTGACATAGGTAAACTAGTTTAGTTAGAGTATTTCTCCCCAAGTTTGTGGCTGGTAAAATATTTGGTTTTATCTCGCGTATTTAAACAACAAATAAGGAGGAGTTTTTTCTCCTTTGTTTAAGAGTATTAAAACATAAATTTGTGGTGGTAACTAACTGGTATCATCAAATACTTGAAATATGGTCCAGAGAAAAGAGGGCTTAGATTTATGCTCATAGATTAAGAGTACAGAATAAGAACCCATTTTAGATTCCACCCAGACATACACATTTTTTTTTCCAAATAAAACATGTAAGGCACTTATTTGAAATCATAGCTGTTGGAAGAAGGAATCAGTGGCCATGGAAGGTGGTCTTTCCTTGCACTGAAGGTGGACAAGCCCTTTAGTGGGACATCATACAGGGAATCCAAGTAGAGCATATAATTATCTTCCAAGTCTCTTCTAGCCCTGTGGGTATATGACCTTTTGAAAACAAATACGAATGGCTTGCTTTCCCTCTGAGACTCATGGTGTTTGCAGTATGCCATCAAATAGCTTCGCTACTAAGGAAATCCTAACAACAGCTCACAAGTAAATTACCAAGCAATGTAATACATGAATGTAAGTTTTCACAAAGTGTAAGGAGCCAAATTACAATGAAAATGAAACATGGAGTAAAAACAGGAAACAGGAAAAGGAACCTGAACTCCCGCCTGCAGGTGTGGCCTCCGACCCACCTTCCTTGACAGTGTTTTCTCCGTGGCTGTTGGAGTGATCTGGTAGGTCACTCACCAGGGTGTGGTGGGAATGTGAGTGCCTGGTGCTCAGGCTCTCCATCTCCGTGGCTGCATCCGAGCTGCCCCGCCGGGTAAACTTCCCTGAGATAGACAAGAGCACCAAAAGAGGGTTTGAAAGTGGAAGATTCTCTGCTGAGATGTTGTTTTTCCAAAGGATGACAGTGAGAGTAAAGGGACATTGGGAAGTGTATGAGACACAGGCAAATAGTAGGAAATAGACTAGCTCTGGGAATAGTCAGGGTCAAGATGACTGAGGAGGCTGCCTGTTGGAAGATCAGCCCCAATCTAAGCCAAATGTCAGAAACCATATGTAGAGTTCCAGCTAGCTGTCAGCTCCTGATTTTAAGATGGCTTTCTTAATATGTCATCCAGAAAGAAAAAAAAACAAACAAACTTTTCTTTACATTTTCCTTCTGTAATATCCAAATTAAAGTCTGCCTTTGGGTTCACAATGAAAGTTAATGCACGAGACCCTTTAAGGCCATATTTCCACACCTAGAGTACTTCAGAAATAAAGCCCTTACCTAATTATACAAGGTTCTTCTATATTTAATTAAATTAAATTATCTGCATTCCTTTGGTACTAGGAAGCTAGCATCTGGGCTCACATTTCTTGACTAAGCTGTTCTAGAAAGATGCAGATTTGCCCGGGAGCCCTAGATCCAGATTTCTAAACAGGTCACTCAAGCTCTGCCCTACTTTGGAAAGTCCTTGTGGTCACCTAAAATGGTGGTTTGCCAGCCTCCTTTTTCAATGCCGCGCCTGTCTTCTCCAAGCCCAGAGAAACTTCCAAAGGAGAATGTGCTTCGGGTGGGGGATACATCCAGGTGGTCCTCATGAAGCAGGAATGGCACTCCCATTCTTCGAGGCCTCCTCTTCCCTGTGTGGTGGAATGGGATGGAGCCTTTCCTTTCTCGGTCTTCTTTGCGGCTCTTGAACTATAAGGATGAGAGGTTAAGGGTTAGGCACAGGGCAAGGAAAAGTGATAGTTTGCTTCCCAAAGGGCTCTATAATCTATAGTAAATAAAGGAATGTTCCAGGAAGAAGAGACTCAGAAAGTCACTGAGTATCACCCAATAGAGATGGGTGAATTTTCCACAGTGTATTGAAAGAGTGAAAGAAACAAAGCAAAAGGCAACATATTTCTTAGGTCCTTTTGCCAGGTTGGATTGTTTCTGGACCAGCAGCATCAGGATCAAGTGAGAGACTGTTAGAAGTACAAACCTCTCAGGTTCATACTACATCAGAAACATAGAAGATAAGACCCAGTGATGTGTGTTTTAATAAACCTTATAGGTGATTCTGATACATGCTAAAATTTTAAAATCACTGAGTTAGAGTATAGGATATCTAAATCACCACTTGGACCAGCCAGTATTTTCTGTTCCATGTTTCGGGACTGAGATCAATGGTTCTGGCCAGACAACTTCAAATGTGTGCCACTGTTCATAAGAAGAGTTTTAAAAGATACACAGCACGAACTGGTACAGACCCATTATTCCTACCAAACAAGTTCAAAATCCAGTGTAAATAAGAGTTCAGTATAAATTAGCTTCTTGGGAAGCATTTAAAATATTCCAGTGTCTGGGCCTAACCTTCAGCAATTATGACCTAATTGGTTTGAGTTCATATCTGGGCACATAAATTTTTAATGGCTCCCCAGAGATTCTCATGTGCAGTCAGTACTGAAAACTTATTCTCCACTGATGATCGACATTTTTAGTAAAACTATAGCCACTGACTATTATTGTGTTAACAATGAAGTAGACATGACTACTTGCTTAGCAACACTCTGAGCTCTAGATAAGTTAATAATATGTTCTGTGACTTTCATAAACACAATTGAACTAATTATTTTGTAAAATAGAAAATGAAGCTACTGCATATATATTATTTTACAAATATTATTTTCTATCTCATTAGCTCCATATATTTCCAGAAAGAGAGGTGGAAGGGCGGATTCATAAAAGCATGAACTATTTATTTCTTTTTTAAATTTTTTTAACATTTATTTATTTTTGAGACAGAGAGAGAGCGAGTGGGGAAGGGTCAGAGAGAGAGAGAAGGAGACACAGAATCTGAAGCAGGCTCCAGATTCCTAGCAGTCAGCACAGAGCCTGACATGGGGCTTGAACTCTCCAGTTGTGAGATCATGACCTGAGCCAAGTAGGACACTTAACAGACTGAGCCACCCCAGGAACATGAACTATTTAGCTTAACAACCTAGTTTTAAGTTTGGTTAAAACCTTTCAGAAACTACCACAATTTCTAAGCCTCAGTTCCTTCCTTTCTTTTTTTGAGAATAATCAACATTTATTGAGTCTTTACAAAGTACCAGACACAGTAAGGAAGGACCTTATATGAATTATTTTACTTAATCCACTTAATCCTCATAACCTTTTGAGGTAAGTATATGTTATATCCAATTTTCAAATGAAGAAACTGATACATAGTATCACAAGATTAAACGGGCAGAGTGAGCATTTGAACCCCGATTAGCTAACTCCCAAATGTAAACTCAAAGTTCTTTGCTCTAAAGACTCTTCTTTTTCTTTTTTTTTCTAAATTTTTAATGTTTTATTTATTTCTAGGAGAGAGAGAGAGAGACAGCGTGAGCAGGGGAGGGTCAGAGAGAGAGGGAGTGACAGACTCTGAAACAGGCTCCAGGCTCTGAGCTGGCCGTCAGCACAGAGCCCGACGCGGGGATCGAACCCATGAACCACGAGATCGTGACCTAAGCGAAAGTCGAAAGTCAGACGCTTAACCGACTAAGCCACCCAGGTGCCCCTAAAGACTCTTCTTTTAATTTCTCATCTTTAGAGTTTTAGTGGATGGTTAACAAATGCTTATTGAATGGAAATCTACGTTATGATTTATAACAAGTTGTGAAGGTAGATAATATAGTGATCTGTTGGAGGGATTTGCTAAGTTATTAAGAGTTTGGTTTATTTGTTGTCTTTAAAATGGAGATAACTTCAAGAATAAATGTTCCATGATGATTAAATCACTGTGAACTTCAGTAAAACTTAATACCTTAGGTGCAAAATGTGGGAAATGAGGATCTCATTGGATTAAATGAGAACGATTTATATAAAATGCTTGATAAAATGAGATGAATCCTACAAGTGTAAGTCATCATCACAGCTATCACAACTATCTCCACCACCACACTACTGAAAGCACTCTACACATATCATCAGCATTAAGCTTGGTAGCATTTAGAACAGGAAACATTTCTAAACACAGACCTTGTACCAGTTCATGCTACAAGCCAGTGTTATAACTGGAGGCGGACCTCTCTTCTCAAGGTTCTTTTCCCAACCCATCCCATTCTGATTCATGATCAGAAACACTTCATGTCATCGTGATTTGATTTCAATTACCAAAATACCAAAGAGCATAAGTATTTGACTCACCTTCTTAAAAATGTTCATGCCAAGGTCTGAAGAAAGGTCTGGGACTGCAGACCTACGTAAATTTGTCAATGAAACCTTAGAAAATGCCTCCGGGCTAAGAGATTTTTCCTCTTCATTACACTTCATGGTGAGATCCTTAACAGAAAATAAAGGTAGACTTCATGACCAAAAGCTTAGAGCTTTAAATCCAAACATTTTTCTTATTGAGATATCATATTTTTATGAAGGATATGCCTACTGTTTTGTTATCTATGAAGTATTTAACTCACATGTCTAGACTTTTAGAATCCATAATCCTGCTACTGAGGAGAAACAACATATATTAACCATAACTTCTGTTTGGAGTTTTCAACAGTAAGGCTATGAGGCTCCAAACTCAGGAAAGCTAAGAAAATAGGGAGGAGACAGGTATCTCATTTTTTCTTATTAAAAAAAGTTTTTCTGTTTAATGACTCACCAAAGAAGATTTTTACTTTGAGCAGAGTCATCTACTACTAAAATGGAGTATCTCCTCTTTATGCATTTACACTGCTCATGTTTATTTTCATAATATGCAGACTTTTTCAGACATACCCAATTCATATGTAATTAAACCAAACAACTGGGACATACTTCAAATCACACTTTTTTTCTCTACATATTCAACATATATGGTATCGATGAGAAAGACAGAAAGAAAAAGTGTTCAAGTTGCTATTAGCACATTCATTTACCAAAAAGTGATTTTCAGGGGGATGTCATCAAATCAGTATACAGTCAGTTTATTTTTTATAAACATCTATAATGAAGAGCAAGACTATATACCAAAAGCAATCATTCTAATTATGATACTGAGGTGCTGGAAAATTCTGAGCTATGCAAAAAGTTAAACCATGTTCAGTAATAGGAATGTCACACATTTCCTGATACCAGAAAATAATGGTTACCTGTGAAAGTTATTAACTAGTATTTTAATTAGCTGGAAGGCCCAATTTTCCATTATTCTGGATCAAGAGTCTTAACTCTAGATTAGTGTGTGCAAAAGGCATTTAGATACCATTTTTTGAGCATTTTTTGATACTAAAAAGAAGCAAAAGGATCTAGTAAAAGATGGAAGGGAAGGATAATTAGAGTAAGCCACCAACAAAATAGTCAGCACTGGATAAATAAGAGATGGATGCATAGAAAAAAGAGAATCTGTTATGGCCAAAATTGTTGATTCAAAAGACAATGGACTGAGTTTCTCTTACTTGGGTTTTGTGGGTGTTCACTAGTGAGGGAGCTGCTGCTACCATCGAGCTGCTCCTGGGTCTGGGCAGGAGAGGAATATCTGGCTCTGGGGGCTTTTCTGGCTTCTCTTCCAACATGTGCCGCAGCCTTTGTAGATAGTACATCAAAGACCACTGAGTACCTTCCTCAGACCAATGAGGCTGGAGTAGGCAGCGAAGGACAGCAACATCAAAGTAGGTGGCATAGCGGGACCTTTGGCATGGAGGTATCACGAGAGAGGCTCTGTTTCCAATGACAGAAAGAAGATCATTATATTGGAAGTCAAACATTCCAAAGGGTGACACAACATGGCTTATACATCTGCTTTTCTCATTTGTTTCCTTATTCATTAACTTTTTCTAGTTTGCTCTCATATCCTCCCAGCTGGTCTTACTAATTTCACTTTTACTAGACACTTCCTGGAAGTAGACAGGTTAGAAAGAGTTTTGAAGGATAGGTAAGAGTTAGCTAGGCAAAGTTGAAGATGAGGTGGTGGTGGGGGGGCCGGTAGATCAGCATTTCAATGAGGGGAAACAATGCCTACAAAGGAATGGAGTTAAAAAAATCATGGTGGAAGGGAATAAGTAATTGGTGCAGTTGGTGAATTATTTGGGTGGTGGGCAATGAAGAGAGTCTACAGAAATAGATGAGGTTCAGATTGTGATGTTTCTTTTATACTATGCTATCAGTTTTTTTTTTACCTTGATAGAAATGGGAATATTTGTGTACTTTACTGGGCTATTTTAATCTCGATTGTGATAATAGTATGTAAAAGAATCAAGAAAACTGCAAAGTACTAAATAAGCAAAAGTTATGTTAGGAAGAAAATTTTCAAATTTTTCAAAAACTTGAAATCATTTTGAAAATTATAGAGCTATATATTTGTATAAATAGCAAAACTAACTTTTAAAAATCTCATTTCTGAAACTCTGTTTTCCAATTTAAACACATGCTATAGTCATTATTTAGTGTTCAATTTAATTACACTAAAAGTAAGTTTATTTAATTACTGAGTATAATATATAATCTTAAGGATGTTAGGGGATGTGAAGATAATTAAGTTTAACTTCTTAGTCTTGAGTAACATATAGACCAGTGAATGACAGACAATAAATGCTGAATTATAAACTTAAAACTTCTGGGATACAAAATGGGGCCTTAAAACTAATATGCAACTTCACCCGCAAGCACAGTTTCTTCCTCACTTAGGTGACGCAAAAGAGAAGTTTTTTTTGTGCCCTGCTATAAACTAGCAAATGGCACTACTCACATGAAGATCTTTGGCAAAAAAAATTTAGCCACTGAGAAGTGAGAAGTTTTTCTAAACTTCCCAGACCCATATTTTTGAACTAAAGGTTATGGCTCATTATTGGTTCAAGAATTAATTCAAAAGTATATGACTACTATTGAAAAGTTAACTAGAATAAAAAACTATTAGAATACAACAAATGGAATAAGGATTTGTATGTTTAGCAAAACTTGTTTTACTTCACATATTGTCATTACTCTTGACATAAAATAGATATCTTACCACAAATTATAGTAAAAAGTTCAAATATACAAACCCAGACCAAGTCTGGTGTCCTGGGGATCAGTTTGATAGTCTTTGTACTTCCCTAAAGGACACAGAACTCTTGGCTATTTCTACTCTCATTAGTAGCACTGTCCGGTGTGTTGAGGGGCAATTGCCTATGTACACAGTGGTTTTGAATGTCAATGCTGTCTTGCAGATTAATCTTGAGTATTTTGATTGATAAGTAGCAAACTAAATATAAGTTAAAACTCAACCACAATAAGGTACTACAATACTAATTATTTAACTGAGTCAGCAGTCATATAAAGAGGAACTTTCTACAATCAGCTAAGTTCCCATATATGTTCTGATAGAGTGTATTCTTTTTCTAGGGAGCTAGAGTACTCTTTGAACATCAACTACATGTCAACTTTCAATCCATGAGAAGGTTCCATAGATTCTCCTTCCAACCACTTCTCATCAGCTCCACAGTCACCAACATCTTACATTAAGCTTATTGTAATTACTTCCTACGAGTCTCATTGCTTCTTCTCTAGATCCTCCTCTCCTCTCCTCAAACCCTTCCAACAGATCTTCAAATCATCCTTAAAATAAAATACAAATTTCTCAGAGCGGTCAACATGGCCTACATAATCTGGCTGTGCATATGAATCCAACCTCATTACCACGATTGCCCTGGTGTACCAATTATTTATTTGCTGCCTCTTTGCTCCAAATTCATCTTTTTTTCTTGCTCTGAGAAAATGGATCTGGACCTTTAAATACTTTTCCATTGATTGCTGGCATGATTTTTGGCTTTGCCAGTTAGGAAATGGAAAAGTTGTTGCAGGAAGAAAGAATTTTCTTTCTAACCCTGGTGTACTTGCTCAGCACATTCCTGCAATGTGTGTACAGCTTCCCCAGTACCAGGCTCCTGTGACATTTGTGGGTTGTCTAGCACTTAGCTCCAGCAGTGCACATGACTTCTGCAGCATGGGTATTTTTCCTAGCACCAGGCTTCTAAAGCACTCAGAGCTTTTCCTTTGCTCGGCTCCTATAGTGTCCAATAGCCAGTAGCATTCAGTGGCCAACAGCTCCCCTGGCACTTCACTTTAGAAGTTTTGTAGTAGCAGAATGTGTCTACTAAGACACCTTCCCGTGAACAGCTTTCTCTAGCACCCCAGGGAGTTGAATTTCTGACAAGTTCCAGAAGGCAGATTTCTGACAAGTCCCTGTAGTGCAGTACCATAGTGATTTCTCTGCTATCCAGTGAGGCATAACTTTGCCCTTTTTAAGAGGGTCAGAATCTCAGTCCTGAGGAGAAAAAGGTCTCCCTTGGTGTTTTGCCTGACCTGTAAAGTTAGTGACTGCTCCATTATATCTGCTATTCCTATATTCTTCAGAGTTCTCTTTACAGATTAGCCAGTCCCTCACTACTCCAATACTCTAATCTTGATATAGTTAGTAATTCCCTACATTAAGCTTGCCTTGTTCAAATTACTGTTTGGTTTCTCTCTTCTGGTTGGACCAATCCTGATACATCTGGTAGCTGGGTTTCAGTTACATTGGCCTTCTTACTACTCTTGAATACATCAAGCTTGTGCTAGCTTCAGGGCTTTTATCTATGTGGAAATTTCTAATCTCAATGCATAGGTTTTATCTGGGCTCTCTTCTAATGACATCCCCTCAGAAAGTTCTTCCTCAAACACTATGTAGAGTGGCTTCCCTATGCCACCATCCATCTCTTTACCTTGTTCTAATTTTCTTCATAGTATGTAGCATAACTTGAAATTACACTGTTTACTTGATTAGTGCCTTCCTCCGTTTATTTGAATGAATTAATAAATTTTAGAGGTGGACTCAAGACAAAGATGGAGAAACCAAAGGCTTTTGTACATACAAGGAATACACATTTTGAAAATGGAAAGAAAAAAAAGAAATCCATTCAAAATAACAGCAAATAGGTAAATGCCAAGGGTTGAGGAGAAAATGATGAGGAATAAAATTGACAATATAACTTAGTATGTTCAAATGCAAAGAAAATTTGACCCAACAAGCCGAAAATAAACATCTATTCTAAAAAGTAATGTAAAGAAATGTCAATTTAATATCAACTGGTACCAGTAATAGGTAGGAAATATCTAACTTTCAACATAGACTTGATCATTGTTCTATATGACTTGAAACAGTGACCACTATCAAGGTAGACTAGAAAGATTGCACAAGCATTAACACATGTTATCCTTAAACATCCCCCCCCCCCTACTAAAACCAAAGGATAATAAAGAGACTGAGGGCACTTGGAGACCACCACAAACAATACTGACAAACAGCTTTTTTTTTTTAAACCTTAAGAAACAGAGACAAACTGTTCACATTGGGATAAATTCTTAACATTTTAAAGATTTCCATTCCTGTCCCTAATAATCTATTAGTTTAATGTAATTCTCTTTTGCATTTTAAACCCAATTTCAATGTGTATGTGTGTGGGGGGGTGGGGCTTCCACACCATAAATAGTTTTCTGGGTCCATTCTCTGTCAATTGAATTCTGACACGTTATCTACCCAAAGATAGTGTCACATTCCACAGGTTAAGGACTCAATCCTGCAAGACTGCTCTCCCTCCCACTTCCAACACCAGTCACAAGCCCCAGTGTCACCTGTGCTTATAACTAAATGGCCAGAGACTGAAGGATCCCGTGTTGCAAGTCTAGGTTGTTACCTATATTTTTTATTGACAGGTTCTAAGTTAGAAGTTCCATTGATCCCCTCCTTGGATTCAATTTTCTACAGTGGCTCACAGAACTCAGAAAACCCATTTACTCACTAGATTATCAATTTATTATAAAGGGATAAAACTCAAGAACAGCCAGACAGAAAAGAGTCTTAGGGTAAGGATGGGGAAGGGACATGGACATCCATGTTGTCTCTAGGTGCATTGCACCTCCCTGTGTTCACCAGCCCAGAAGCTTTGTGAACCCTGTCCTTTTTGGCATTTTTTGGAGGCTTCATTACATAGACATACTTGACTAAATCATTAACCATTGGCAACTGATTCAAACTTCACCCCTTCATGTAGGTCAGGAGCAGAACTGAAAGTTTCAACCCTCTAATCAGGTGTTTGGTTCTCCTGGCAAAGAGCCCCAGTCTTAGGTGCAGTTCAACTCTCACCTCATTAACAACAAAAGCCACCTGTGTTGCTCTCATCATTCAGGAAATTCTAAAGGTTTTAGGAGCTCAGTGACAGAAACAGGGACTAAGGGACTAATTAAATATAAGTTATATATTTCTTATTATAATTCATAGTGTCATACATTCTGAACAAAATTCCAAAGGAATTGATCTTTTTATAAATCAATACGGCTATTCCGAAATTTAACTAGATTAATGATTACATATTTGAGTGTAATCAAGAAAGACATAAAAGAAAGTATAAAGGGTGTAAGTTGTCAGATACTACTGAATGTTTTACAACAATAATATTTAGCCAACTAGTGGTGATTTAGGAATAGAAAAGAGTTCAGTGGTATAGAATATGGAGTTACAAAAGATTCAAATGTTTATAAGAATCTAATCTATCAGAAAGTTCATGCATTACATCAGTACAAAGGATATATAGTCAAGAAATAATATGAGCATAACTGATTTACTCAGAAAACTATAACTTAGCATGTCTTAAATTGGCATATTTTATTCACCAAATAAAATCAAGATAGATTAATTTTTAAATGTAAAAATAGGGGCACCTAGGTGGCTTAGTTGGTTAAGCATCCGACTTCAGCTCAGGTCATGGTCCCATGGTTCATGAGTTCCAGCTCAGAGCCTGGAGCCTACTTCAGATTCTGTGTCTCCCTCTCTCTCTACCATTTCCCCACTCATGCTCTGTCTCTGTCTCTCAAAAATAAACGCTCAACCCAATTTCCCATTTAAAAAAAAACCCAATTTCCCATTTAAAAAAATAAAAAATAAAAAAACAAATGCTCAAAAATTTTTAAGAAAGACTTAAATGTAAAAATACAAAAACATAATAGTGCTAGAAAAACATTTTGGAGATTTTTTATAATCATGAGTAGAGAAGGACTTTTAAAAATGCAATGACTCCAAACTTAACTCAAATTCCCATAATAAGTGAATGTATAAGCAAACTGTACATCCATGAAATGGACCACATCTCAGCAATAACAATGACAGAATTGTTGATATAATCAACAATTATGCTGAGAAAAAAAAAACAGACAAGAAAAGACTGTCTTTTCATTTATATGAAATTCTAGAAGACTGAAAACTAATCTATAGTGACAGAAAGCAGATCAGTGGTTGCCTGGGGATGGAGAAAGCATGGGGCAAAAAGGGTAAAAATTACTAAGGATCACAAGAAAACCTTAAGGGCATAGTAGATGTGTTCATTGTCTTGATTTGTGGTGATAGCTTCATGGGTACCTATAACAATATGCAAAAAGAGAGAGAATAGCACTCAAAAGTTCTTGTGCTGTTCAAAAGAAAGGTTGAGATTTTATTGAATTATAACTTTTAGTAGTCAAATAACCATGTTAAACTTTCAATGATAACCATATCCTTCCAATAGAAGGAAAATGGGATTTAGAAAAAAACTCAGTCAGTGAATGAGAAGAGGAAAAAAAAAAAGAAACATGTAAAAAGCAGAGTAAGTAAAGAAGCCCAAAATAAAATGAAATTGAAAATATAAATCCAAATTGTCAGTTATCAAGCCAAATACTGAATTCACCCAGGAGATAAAAGACAAACATTGTCATATTGGATTTACAAAATAAAACTCAGTTACAAGTTAATTATAAAGGAAATCCTAAAATTGGGAAGGGAGAGAATGGGTACAGAATGCAAATTTAGCAGCACGTGGGTGGCTCAGTCGGTTAAGTATCTGCCTCTTGGTTTGGCTTAGGTCATGATCTCGCAGTTCATGAGATTGAGCCCTACATCAGGCTTTGCACTGATTGTGCAGGGCCTGCTTGTCATTCTCTCTCTCTCTCTCTCTCTCTCTCTCTCTCTCTCTGCCCCTCTCATGCTCGTGCTCTCTCTCTCTCTCTCAAAATACATAAATAAACTTAAAAAAAAAGAATGCAAATCTAACTAAAACAAAGTTGGTGCAATAATAATGAAAGTAGACTTTGATGTAAAAATATTATTAGATATAAAGATGTTCACCACAATGCTAAAAAAAAGTTGCTAGGAAGCAATGCTAACTATCAACAGGTATATACCTGGTAACAAAATTTCCATATGATTAAAGCAAAGCCTGAGAGACTTGTAAGGGGAAAATAGATAAGTAAATAATAACAGTAGTATTTTTAACACATATTTTTCAAAAAATAATAGATTAAACATATAAAGATTAGTAAGAATGGAAGAGATTTGAGTAATACACACATTATTTTTTTGCACCTTGGATGTTTACAAATCAAGTCTCAAAAGAAAATGAAGATTCAACATTTATATAAACCTGGTTCTCAAACCACAGTGTATCACAATAGAAATCAATAGCAAAAACAAAATCAAAAAAAAAAAAAAAAGAAAGAAAGAAAGAAAGAAAGAAAGAAAGAAAAAAGAAAAGCTCTAATGGATGAGAAAATTTAGAAGCACATTTGAAATAATCCATGAGTCAAATAGAAAGTTATTATGAGAATTTTTAATATATTTCATGGAATGATGATTCTTTTTTCTTTTTTTTTAATTTTTTTTTTTTTTAATTTCTAGGGGAGAGAGAGAGACAGCGTGAGCAGGGGAGGGTCAGAGAGAGAGGGAGACACAGACTCTGAAATAGGCTCCAGGCTCTGAGCAGGCAGTCAGCACAGAGCCCGACGCGGGGCTCGAACCCACGAACCGCGAGATCGGACCTAAGCGAAAGTCAGATGCTTAACCGACTAAGCCACCCAGGCGCCCCATGGAATGATGATTCTATATATTAAAACTTGTGAGATATAGCTAATGCAGAATTAGAGGAATATTTAGAGCTTTAAATGCTTCTACCAGGATAAAGGATATAAAAAATAATGAGAGAAGCATCTACATTAAAAAAAAGATTTAAAAAAGTTTAAACTGGTTAAAAAAGTAAATAAAACCCAGAATAATAGAAAAAAAGGAACATAATATAGGAGCATGTATTAATAAAATATAAGACAAAGGTAGATAGGATTAACTAAACCAAATGTTGTTTCCTTGACAAAACTAATAAAAATCAAGAAATATAGTAAAAGGTGTGATCAAAATACTACTGCTGAAAATGCAGACATACCTAGATATAGTGATGATTTAGAAAAAGGAAGGACATTAGAAACATGATTAAAAATGTGAATACCGGGGTACCTGGGTGGCTCAGTTGGTTGAGCGTCTGACTTCAGCTCAGGTCATAATCTCATGGTTCATGAGCTTGAGCCCCACGTTAGGTTCTGTGCTGACAGCTCAGAGCCTGAAGCCTACTTCAGATTCTGTGTATCCCTCTCTGTGTCCCTCCTCAGTCATGTTCTGTCTCTCAAAAATAAACATTAAAAAAATTTGAATACCTAGACAGACACGTTTATCCAACCAAACTGATCTGAGAAGAAATAAAAACTTCAATAGACCCTTAAAAACTGAACTGTGGGAAATAAAATTCATTTTAAAATCCATCAAGCCCAGAAGTTTTTCAGCCAAATTCCATTAATCATTAGGGAAACAGGTATCTCCAGTATTCCAAGACAGAAAAAAAAGGAAACATTCTTCTCATGAGCCCAAGATAACCATGGGACTGGAAACAAAACAAGTATAGAATAGGAAAGGAAAATCATAAGCTCATTTATGAGCATTGATGTAAAAAAATACATAAAATGTTAACAAACTATACCCAGCATTGTACACATTGGTTTTCTTCCTAGGAATTTAAGGATCATTTATTATCAGAAAATCTAGTAAAGTAATTCACCAATGTGCAAAGGGTATAGAAGGAAATTTCACCAAAAAGGAAACCTAAAGAGAGACTAAACAGAGGGAGGTGCTCCATTAATAATCAGGGAAATGTAGGCTTAGTGACAATCAGAATCCATCAGGTTTGTGAGAATACAGAAGGCTGAAGATGGGTAGTATTGCTGAGGGTGTGACTAACCAGAAACACTATCACTGCTGGTTAACATAGAGTGCACTTAGTTGATATCTAGTAAATTTTAATTGTCCTTGTCCTATGATTCAGATATTCCATTCGTGAGGAAAACTCTGTCTTAGGGAAACTCTTGCCCATGTGTACAAGGAGACAGTACACAACTGTTTATGGCATCAGTTTTGTTATAGTAAAAAATTAGAGAACATCCTGAAAGCCAAAGGAGAAGAGACAAATAAATGCTGACATGTATTTACCAAATGCTATTTACATGTTATATGATGTGACAGGCTAGGGTGCTTATAATGCTCTATTTTATCTGCATGGTAATTATTGTATTCACTTGTGAAAAGACATAAAACTGAACACTTAGGTGTCGTGTTCTTTTCTCTGTGTTTCTTTAGAGTACATTGGCTAAGATCTTGGATTTTATCAACATGGAATAAAAACCTACCATTTATGTCTCTGTATATAAATTATATATATTAGACACACATATACTTATATGTAACATCATACATTTATCTATAACATAAATATACAATATATAATTTGAGTATTTATATATGTTAAATAAGTATTAAATATGTATCTATGTGTATATGTATGTATAGGTATATATGCTTTTTGCATAAATTAGTCTCATTATCCCCCCCCGATGATGTGTTATGTCTGTCTTTTCAAAGTATTTTGTCATCTAAATTGTCATTATACAATCATTTTAATAAAAAGATTGAATCTCAGAATTTTATGAGTTGCCAAGTTTTCTTAAGAAGCATGTGAGCTAGATTCAAAATGAAGGTTCCCATCCCTGGCAGGAAGTCTTTTATTTGCTTTCAGCCCCTACTTCCAGACCCCATTCAATCTCCACTCTTCTCTACCTCCCTGTCCTGAAAGTTTGATCTGTCCAGTCTCTACCAACAACTCCCCCGCCTCTGGCTCCTGACTGAATTTGACAAAAGGAGGCTCTCACAAGAGACAAGACGCAGAAGGGCAGTGGCATCTTCCCCAAGACTTCTTCCCAGAGGTTAGTCTAGGGCTGGCACTGTGACCTTGGGCTGACCTAGCCATTGGTGGTCACAGCCCTTGTTAGTCACTCTCTCCACAGAGTTCTCCATAACCGCTCCCTCATGTAGCCCTTCCAGGCCCAGAGCTGATTGTCTTCCTGGAGTATAGGCATGGACTTCTGGCCTCCCTACATCCCGTCCAACCTCTGTAGATAACTCCTGTTGTAATCGTTTCTCAAATTAACCAGTGTGCCACTTGTTTCCTCTCCTGAGATTACAGGAAGGAACTAACTGATTATATTCTCAAGCTCAATTTGAGGGAAAGAAACAACACTGATTCTCGTTTCTACCATTTTCTTAAGAGGCTTTCAGTGTACTTCCTGCCACTTTTTACCTCCACTTCTTTCTTTAAAAAGCTTGGATTAAGCCCCTCCTTTCAGCCTGTCCTTTATACCTAGAAGAATAGAATTCCCCCATGTTCTGATCTTGGATTTATAAGGAAAAGACAAAGTATGAGGTTGGCTGGCAACCAGCTAGGTAATTCTAGGTCATCAAGCATTTGTGACAATCACTGGGCTTATTATAAGAGCCCATGAAGACTATTGTTTTCTTGGCTAGGCTGCTGTGATTAAAGGAGATATTACTAGTTCAACAGAGTTATTTTTCCCTTATTGGACTAGCTGTCTTTACCCTTTACTTCCTGCCCCATACCACAGTGTCCCCAAATGTTTCTAGTTTGTAAATGAGATTAGGGAGTTCCATAAATTATTTTAAATCCCTGGAGCAGTGTTCTATATAATGAAGTGTCAGTGGACAACTTCTCTGAGAATCCCAAGTGGATAGGGAGAAGAGAGGTTGTTAAAAATGCACATTCCCAGGTCTTATCCCAGACTTACTAAAGCAGAATTACTGGGGATAGAGCTCAGGAAGCATTATTTTAGATAATATCTCCAGGCAATTTTTAAACACTCTTAATAAGCTAAGAGGACAATTGCCCCAGAGAAACATGCAATGCATGACTTTTGTACTGTTAGGCCAACATCCTAAACAATTCCAATATGGAAATACTAACTGGAATGGTATGTTGACAGTTTTGTCCCTAAGGGTGCCAGATGACTAAATTCGTGTCTTTCTCTACTTACAACATTTATTTGATGAAAGTAATTATTAACTGTACAGTTGAGTCCCCTGGTCCTTAACTACTTCCTGACAAACCATGTCAGTTCCCCTAAGGATGGACTGCATGACAGGAAGAGAACACCAACAAGGCTGTGATGTGAGACTAAAATGGAATCTTTAAGTTAATAAAAATTTGTTAAGTAAGTTCACATTTCAATTGCTCAACATTTAAAGAGACTCCATTTGAAACAACAATGAAGAACATTCTGTAGCAAATATTAATAATCCAAAGTACCTTCATTTGAGGTGTTATTCAAGCACAAGTTTCTTTGTCTTAAAGTGTGAGCTATACTGGAGTAGTCAATTAAAGGCAAGAATCACCAATAAATGTGTACTTTCATTTATGACAGCATTATCAGATAATCATCTTGTCACTTAACAACCAGTAAGTCATTTTAATTAGCAGTCTAATTAACACATGACAGAAAAATTTACGTAATTGGAAAAAGATAGTTTGCAGGCTATCATTATGTGATATGATAAAATGTTCTTACTAACTCTAATATTCTGTTATTCTGTAAGTTGTTTTGTAGAAAAACAAAGATTTTATAAAAGTATGAATACAGGTTTTATTCTAAATGCTATATGCAAAAATAATAAAGAAAATTACACATATAAAAATTAATGGTGTTTAAATATTCCTGATGAGCTTATAGATGATACTTACTTTAAAAAACTACTTTATACCTTTAGATTTTTTCTATAATTAGCATATAGTTCTTTTATATGCATAAAATAAATAATACATAATGACCAAAAAAGGCTGTCAAAAAGCTAAGAATTTCTTTAATATATATTCCGTGTAACTATGGCTTCAGGAAACCAAGTTATTATTAATTAGAGTTGGGGGATGCTAGTAGATAGCATCCAAGGCAGAAAAATACTCTGGAAATAATAATCTGTGGAGGCAGAGAACTGTGGAAATCAGTTTTGACCCTACACAATATTTAACAAAGCAGAAATTAAGTCTGTGCATATGGTAATTGAAGATGAAATCTCACATTAATTAAAAAAAAAACTAGCTACCTACTCACTGATTGCAGAGTTCAGGGAAGAGTGATGTTCTGTTCTGTCAAGGTCAGGGCAAAAGAGATGATGAATTGTATTTGTTTGATACAAGCAGACAGCTTTTGTTTCTAAGCTATTTGCATTGCTTTGTTATTAAAGTTCTCTTCATTTCTGATTAATACATGAACTCTTCCAACAAAGACGTATTAACATTAGCATTTTCTGAAAGGTCTACCTTGTGCATCATTTCCATGGTAACCAGCCACTGCAGCTAGGCAGAGAGAAGACCTAATTCATTCTTCTAAAGTGTCACTGATTCATGTCTAATTCACATATGTGAGTGTGGGTGTGCTGTGGGTGACTGTGTGTGCATCAAGAAATGCATATGTATATAGATGTTAGAGTGTGATAATCTAAGAGAATGGAAAAAACAACATTCTTTCACAAACAGGAAACCTTGAACCTCACAGTTTGTCAAAGAAATATCACATGCAATTTATATTTGCAAATTTCTAATGCATAGTATGGCTGAGAAAAAGGTATAAGAAATATAAGCTCCTAAATATCTTAATACCTCAAGATTTCACCCTGATATTGTTTTTAATAATTTTTAAAAGTTAGGTCAAAGTATAGTATTTGAGGTAAGAAATTACTGACACTTAAACTTTTTGGAAATTGTGTAGAACAGAGTTAGTGAAGGAGGACTATGAGAATACTCAATAATGGAAGAAAACATACAGATACTGTTATCATAGTTACATAAAATTATGATGATATAATCATCATTATTGTTTGTTGTAGCCACCTTCAAAACAGGCTCCAGTGATTCTTGCTTCTTGGTATTCACACCCTCATATGGTCCCTTCTCTACACCAGTGTTGGTATGATCCACAGCATATTGGAGTGATGACATGTCACTTTAGAGATTAGGTTTAAAGACACTGAAGCACTGATCTTGGTTGTTCCCTCTCTTAATGGGGTCATTTGTTTTGAGGGAAGCTAGCTGTCATGCCATGAACAGCCCTGTGGAGAGGCCTGAGGGCTGCAGAACTGAAGCTTCTAGTTAATATCCATCTAAGTGATCTTGAAAGCAGATTCTCAAACCCAAAATTCTGGATGATGGCAGTCCTTGCCAATATCTTGACAGACCCTGAGCTACAGCCCTTAGCTAAGCTGTTTCTGGATTTATGAGCCTCAGAAACTATGTCAGATGATAAATGTTTTTTGTTTTAAGCTATTAAGAAATTTGGGTAATTTTTTATATAGCAATTGATAGTGAATACAGACTTGAATACCAAGATAACATCTTTTTTTTTTCTTCTTTTATTTATTTTTTTTTCAGGAATAGAATTTAGTGATTTATCACTACATATAACACCCAGTGCTCATCCCAACTTAGTATCCTCTTTAATGCTCCTTGCCAATTTAGCCCATCGCCCCCAACACCCATTCAGCAACCCTCAGTTTATTTTCTATATTTAAGAGTCTCTTATGGTTTGCTTCCCTCTATGCTTTTATATTAGTTTTGCTTTCCTTCCCTTATGTTCATCTGTTTCATGTCTTAAATTCCACATACAAGTGAAGTCATAGGATATTTGTCTTTCTCTGACTGACTTATTTCTCTTAACATTATACGCTCTAGTTCCATCCACATTGCTGTAAATGACAAGATTTCATTATTTTTGATTGCCAAGTAATATTCCATTGTATACGTATGCCACATCTTTATACATTCATCAGTCAATGGACATTTGGGCTCTTTCTATACTTTGGCATCCATTCTGGAAAACAGTATGGAGGTTCCTCAAAAAATTAAAAATAGAACTACCCTACAACCCAGGGATTGCACTACTATTATCCAGAGGATACAGGAGTGCTGTTTTGAAGGTACACATGTAACCCAATGGATGAACTATCGACATTTGCCAAAGTATAGAAAGATAACATCTTGAATGTTGGAAATGGTTTGGGGATCAGGCAGTAGCAGAGACTGTTTTTGTTTTTTTTTTAATATTTTTATTTATTTCTAGGATAGAGAGAGACAGCGTGAGCAGGGGAGGGTCAGAGAGAGAGGGAGTCACAGACTGAAACAGGCTCCAGGCTCTGAGCTGGCAGTCAGCACAGAGCCCGACGCGGGGCTCGAACCCACGAACCGCGAGATCATGACCTAAGCGAAAGTCGGACGCTTAACCGACTAAGCCACCCAGGCGCCCAGGCAGTAGCAGAGACTGTTTTTTTTTTTTTTTTAAATATTTTTATTTATTTCTAGGAGAGAGAGGGAGAGAGAGACAGCGTGAGCAGGGGAGGGTCAGAGAGAGAGGGAGTCACAGACTGAAACAGGATCCAGGCTCTGAGCTGGCAGCACAGAGCCCGACGCGGGGCTCGAACCCACAAACCGCGAGATCATGACCTAAGCGAAAGTCAGACGCTTAACCGACTAAGCCACCCAGGCGCCCCAGGCAGTAGCAGAGACTGTAAAGGCTTTGAAGAGTGTATTAAAAAATAAAAGCATAAATTGCCTTGCACAAATTACTACTGGAAATCCTGAACTTTAAGGAGGCTGCTGGTAAGGGCTTAAAGGGAAGTAAGGAACATGACACTGAAAAGAGGATGAAGGAGAATCCTTTAACAAGGCAAAAGCTGCCTGCTGTGTTGTGGAAAGTTAAAGAAACAGGCTTACGAACATAGATCTAAATAAGATTTCCAAATAAAGTGTTGAAAGTGGCTTCTAATATCTTCTTGCTGCTTATGGAAGATTGAAAGATATGACCTAACTGAAGAACTGTTAAAGACTAATGACCTAGGACTTGATGATTTTGAAAATGCTCAGTCTCTGCAGATGGGAAATAATGCTAAAATTAAGAAATGGCTTCTGAGCAAACATCAAATCTAGGGCATTTTTGGAAAAACATGGTCTAAAGATAAAGTCAAGGGTGAAGCAGTAAAATCATTTTAGGTCTTCAGAATGATCTAAGATCTTGCCTCAGAATATTATTCCATGGGACCAAAGGCCAACTAAATTTTTTGAAAGTGTGATTCACATGTAATAAAGTAGGGGGAAGGGTTCAAAGAAACTTAAGGGTGTTGTTCTTTAATCTTCTTCCAAGTTAGAGAAAGATTACCTTAAAGAAAACTGTCTAATGAATAGACAGTTCTCTGAAGAAGACATCCAGATGGCCAACAGACACATGAAATGATGCTCAGTATCACTCATCATCAGGGAAATGCAAATAAAAACCACACTGAGATACCACCTCATGCCAGAGTGGCTAAAATGAGCAAATCAGGAGACTGTAGATGCTGGTGAGGATATAGAGAAACGAGCACCCTCCTACACTGTTGGAGGGAATGTGAACTGGTGTAGCCCCTCTGGGAAACAGTGTGGAGTTTCCTCAGAAAATTAACAATAGAACTCCCCTATGACCCAGCAATAGCACTGCTAGGAATTTACCCAAGGGATACAGGAGTGCTGATGCATAGGGGGCTTGTACCCCAGTGTTCATAGCAGCACTCTCAATAATAGCCAAATCATGGAAAGAGTCTAAATGTCCATCAACTGACGAATGGATCAAGATGTGGTTTATATATATAATGGAATACTACATGGCAATGAGAAAGAATGAAATCTGGCCATTTGTAGCAATGTGGATGGAACTTGAAGGTGCTATGCTAAGTAAAATAAGTCAGGCAGAGAAAGACAGATACCATATGTTTTCACTCATATGTGGATCAGGAGAAACTTTATGGAAGGCCATAGAGAAGAGGAAGGGGAAAAAATAATTATAGAGAGGGAAACCATAAGAGACTCTTGAATACTGAGAACAAACTGAGGGTTGATGGGGAGTGGGGGAGAGGGAAAATGGGTGATGGGCATGGAGGAGGGCACTTGTTGGGATGAGCACTGTGTGTTGTATGGAAACCAATTTGACAATAAACTATATATATATATATATATATTCATTTATTATATATTCATTTATATATTATGAATATATATTCATATATATATTCATTTATATATATTATATTATATATATACTATATATTATTATAGTATTATATAGTATTATATATAGTACAATATATATATTATATATATGATATATATATTATTATTATAGTATTATTATATAGTACAATATATATATTATATATATGATATATATATTATTATAGTATAATATATATTATTATTTATATATAATATATATATTATTATAGTATAATATAATAATATATATTATTATAATATACTAATATAAATAGACTTGTCTATTCTACTGGGCCCCAATAAGGTTCACAGTGGAGTGCCAAAGATTTAAAGAATTTTATGTAAAAACAAAACTGCCAAAGCAGTATCGAATTAAAAGAGGCTTTTGTACCCCTCCAAATTTTACTGGCAGGAAGCAAACTATAAACACATATATCTTTCTTAAGAAAGGAAAGGTGACTTAGAGCATGGAATCAGTAGCCCAAAGGGTGGAGCTAAGAGCCATAGGCAAGAATAAGACCGAGATCTAATCAAGGAGCTTTCAATATTTGTCTAGCTTGATTTCAGAACTGCTATGGATCAGTGCCTCCTATGTTCTCCCTCTGAATACACACATGTCCACAGCAGTTACCATGTGTCTATCCCAACATTGTATTTGGATGTTTTGGGTACAGATAACTTGTCTCTTTAGTTCACAGGTGCATATATTGAAAGGAACCATAATTAAGGAGTTGTGCTTAAATTGTACACATGAGGTATCTTATTTGCACCTAGATCTGATTTTGATGATGAGATCTGGACTTTGACTTCATCTTGTAATTGGATGACATTTGGGCAACCTTGGTGAGATTAAGTGTATTTTGCATGTGAAAGAGATGGAAATCACAGGGGAACCAGAAGCAAACTATGATAGCCAGATTCTAAGATCTCTCCAATGATCCCCACCTTGTTATAATCATACCTTTGTATAGTTTCTTTGTAAAATGTATTCTGTTGGTCTGTGTGAATATGACAGAAATAGTGGTATGTTACTTCTGAAATTAGTTATAAAAAAAACCTCTCTCTCTTTCTCCCCACCGCCTGCCTCCAAACCATTCATTTTGTGCCAAGTCATCTGCCATATTGTGAGCAGTCTCCATAGAGGGGCATCTGAATCTGAGGCATCTGGGCAAAGCCACCAGAGTGATCTTAGAAGCAGATCCTCCAAGTCAGTCATGTCTTCAGATGACTGCAGTCCAAGACAACATATTAACTAATCTCATAATAGACTCTGAGCCAAAAAAGACTGCAGCAAAGCTGATGGTATGGATATACAACCTTCAGAAACTGTGAGATAATATATGTTTGTTGTTTTAAGTCACTTAATTTCAGAGTAATTTGTTATGCAGCAACAGATAACTGATACACTGGTTTAATTCCAACTAGATTTCAGGTAAGTCTACTAGAGATGCAGAAGTATATAAAAATTACATCTCTGATCTTATATTTAATAATTTCTGAGGTAGTAGAAATAAAGGACAAATTAGAGGAGGGCCAGGTAAGTGAAGCCAAAGAAAATATCTTGAAAGGTTTAGACCTACCTCTTCAAGTGGAAAGAAAGAAGATTGTGGACCATGGAGGTGGTTAGATTGGGCTCAAATCTAGCTTTTCCAACTCCTGTGTGTCTCATTGGGGGAACTATTTAATCTCTTTTTGCTTCAGTTCTTCATATTTAAAAGAGGAATAACATCTTTGCATGGATGTTGTAAAAATTAAACTCCTTCACTTATTCAGTACCCTTCACTGAAGGTCATGTACCAGGTACTGGAGAGAGGAAGGAGTGAAAGAGACTTGGTCTTGTCTCTTGTGTGTGGATTTTACAGCCTAGTGGAGGAGATCATTATTAGACAAATCATCATACAACTATTTATATCATGTTTGCTTCTCATGCTATAAGAGAAAACATGGAGTTCTATGAATGTGTTAAACATCTGCCAGAGCCTCTCTAGGGAGTAAAGAAATCATATTTAAATTTAGTCTTAAAGGAAGAGGATTTGGTTAAGTGAAGATAGATGAAAGAACGATGCAGACAGATGGAATAACATACTCCAAATCTCAGAGATAAGGGGAAGTTTGAAAGCCAAAATACCGGTTGATGTTTAGTCACTGAGGTGTGGGTAGCGGCATAATGTTAGACTAGAGAACTGGACAGCAGCCAAATAATGTGGAGCCTTGAGGGGCACATCAAGGATTTTAAATTTTATCTTGATAACAATGGATAGCATTAAAAGAATTCAAGAGTAGAAGTGTCATGATTTGTTTTTTTATTTTTAATCTGTATGTTCTATATCAGTCAGTGGTAAAGTTGAATAACAGAAGATGAATCAACAAGCTAATGAAGTTCTCCAGGCACAGGGTGTAGAGTAGCTTGAATGATGGTGGTGGCCTTGGAGACACATGGAAGTAGAAGATTGAAGTATTTTTATATAAGCTTTTTCTCAGCCTTCCTTAGCTCATAAATTTAATCACCATTCATGCAGTTGCTCTAGCCAAAATCTTCAGAGTTATGCTTGATTCCCCTTTTTCTCACTCTCCAAATTCAATCATGTCAGCTTTGCCCTGTAAATAAATCCCAATTTCAATCTCATCTTAGCCTTTTCACCTATACTACTACCACCTTGACCAAGGCATATGCTCTCTCACCTGGGCCATTGCAACAGTCTCCTATCTAGTCTCTGTGTCCACTTTTTCCCCCCTCCCCGGCCATGTCTATTTTCCATAAACCATCTGGAATGATCTTTAAAACATTAAATTTGGTTAATATCACTCCATTGTTTCAACCACTCCAATGTTTTTTCATCACACCTGGAGCAGAATACAAACTTCCTAACATGGTCTCTTGGCTCCCGTGTGATCAGACCCCTCAAAACCTCTCTGACCTACATCATACCCTCTTGCTCAGTGCCACTGCCTGGTCACACTGGCCTTCTTGATGTTCCTGAAACATGCTGAGTTTATTACCATTTCAGAACCTTTACATATGTTCCTTCTGCCTACATTGCTCTTCTCAGATCTTCCTGAGGCTGTCGCCTATATTTCAGGTCTCAGTGAAAAAAAAAAAAAAACCTACCTCCCATTCTTTTATTTTGCTTTTGCTTCATAGTCTTAAAGTAGTCTACAAATAATTTTACTTAATTACTCTTTTATCTGTCTACCTTTAAAGAAAGTCAGCTCTTTAAGGATAAAAACTTTGATACTGCTACAACCTATATCTAACATATACTTAACAGATATGGATTGGAAGAACTATTATTGTTAAAATACCCATATTATGAAAGCAAATCTACAAATTTAATGCAATATCTATCAAAACACCAATACCGTTTTTCACAGAATTGGAACAAATAATCTTAAAATTTGTATGGAACAACAAAAGACCCTTAACTAGCAAAGCAATAATGAAAAAGAACAAAGCTGGGATATCACAATCCCAGATTTCAAGATATCCTTCAAAGCTCTAGTAATCAAAACAGTATGGTACTGGCACAAAAATAAATAAATAGATCAACAGAACAAAATAGCTCAAAAATAAACCCATGCTTACATGGTTAATTAATCTCTGATGAAAGAGGCAAGAATATACAGTGGGGAAAATAGTCTCTTTAACAAATATTGCTGAGAAAACTGACATCTACATGTAAAAGAATGAAACATGACCGCTTTCTTACACCATACACAAAAAATCTCAAAATGGATTAGGAAACTAAATTTGTGTCCTGAAGCCTTAATATTCCTAGAAGAAAACATAGGCAATAATTTCTTTAGCACTGGCCATCACAACATTTGTGAATATGTCTGTCTCCTAAGGCAATTGAACAAAAGCAAAATTAAACTACTGGGATTACACCAAAGTAAAAGGGTTTTGTACAGAGAAGGAAACCATCAACAAAACAAAAAGGCAATCTACTGAATAGAAGAGGATATATACAAATGATATATCTAACAAAGTGTTAATATCCAAAATGCACAAAGAATGTACACAACTCATTGCCCCCCAAAACCAAATATGATTAAAAGTGGGCAGAGTATCTATATAGACATTTTTCAAAAGAAGGCATACAGAGAACAAACTGAAGGCTGATGGTGGTGGGGGGGTAGGGGGAGGGGGGTAATGGGCATGGAGGAGGACACATGTGGGGATGAGCATTGGGTGTTATATGGAAACCAACTTGACAATGAACTATTTTTTTTAAAAAAAAGAAGACATACAGATAGCTAATAAATACATAAAAAGATTCCTAACATCACTCATCATAAGGGTAATGCAAATTAAAATAATAGTAAGAAATCACTTTATATTTGTCTGAATGGCTAAAATGAAAAAGACAAGAAATAAGTGTTGGAAAGGATGTGGGGGAAAAAAGAACCCTTGCACTCTGTTAGTGGGAATACAGATTGGTACAGCCATTATGGAAAACGGTATGAAGGCTCCTCAAAAAATTCAAAATAGAATTACAGCGATCCAGTAATTTCATATTGAGTATTTAACCCAAAGAAAATACATACACTAATTTGAAAAGATTTATGCACCCCTATGTTTATTGCAGCATTATTTACAATAGCCAAAATATGGAATCAACCCAAGTGTCCATCCATAGATGGATGAATGGATAAAGATGATGTGGCATATATACACAATAGAATATTAGCAAGGAAGAATAATGAAATTTTGCCATTGGCAACAACATGGATGGACCTAGAAGGTATAATGCTAAGTGAAATAAATCAGAGAAAGACAAACACCATGTAGGATTTCACACATATTTGAAATTTAAGAAACAAATGAAAAAAGAGGGGGGGGGAAAGGCCAAAAAAACTAAACTCTTAAATACAGATAACTGGTAGTTGCTAGAGAGGAGATGAAGTGGGGGAATGGATGAAATAGCTGAAGGGAATTGAGTACATTTATCTTGAGCATTGAGAAAAGTATAGAATTGTTGAATCATTACATTGTAAACTTAAAATGAATATAACACTGTATGTTAATTATACTTTAATAAAAATTTTTTAAGGCAAAAGTAAATGCATAAATAAAAATTTAGGTAATATTACAAATGTAAGGACACTAGTTTCGTTTTTGACATATAAAGATATCCAATAAAAGGTAATAACCCATTGTTTAGTCTGTAACCAAAGTAAATACCTTTTCCCTAAATCTGATTTAATTATGCCATTGACAACTTTGTTAGTGAATTATTATTGTTATCAAATAAAATGGAAGCCTTGATGTGTGTTTGTCCTTCATAATAGCTACTTTTGAATAAGTGAAAAATTAATATGGGAAGAGCCTCTACGTCTTTAAAAGGACTGTGGTAAACACACTTAGGAGAGCCACCCCTGATTCTCATCTGGTGGTAGTCAAACCTTCTATAATCCTCTTCTCCTGAGTGTAGGTAGATCTGTGACTTTCTTATAATCAACAGAATATTAGAAAGGCAATGAAATATCACACCTGTAATTATGTTATATTATAAAGTTTCTGTACTAGTTGGCTGGAATTAGAATTTCTCTGCCTGTTGTAAGGTAACTATGGAGCGAGTCACATGGCAGTGAATTGTGGGCAGGATCTAGAAGTTGAGAGCAGGCCCCAGACAATCGTCAACAGGAAAATAGGAACCTCAATCTTCTGCCAAGAACCTGAGGGAGCCTGTATATGATCTTTCCCTGGTCAAGCCTAGGATGACATCCCAATCCATCCTGAAATCTGGATTTTAGCCTGGTCAGACCCTAAAGCAGAGAACCCAGCTAAATTGTGCTTGTATTTCTGACATACAGATATAGTGAAATAATAAATGTAAGTTGTTTTAATCCAATAAATTGTTGTAATTTGTTATATAGCAGTAGAAAACTAATATAAGAACCAAAGACAGAAATTACAGAAAAGCAAACTTTGGTTAAATATAAGAAGGACATGACACTAAATACAGCTGTCTAAAAATGAAGTGAACTTCATTCAAGAATATAAAAGTTCTCGTTGCTGAACGTGTTCAGGTGGTAAAAGTGTTGTCAGGATGAACTTGGTTATCTTCACAGGGCTCCTTCCATGTTAAAAATAATATGATCTTAGGAGTGCCTGGGCGGCTCAGTCAGTTAAGCATCTGACTCTTGATTTCTGCTCAAGTCATGATCTCCCAGTTCATGGGTTTGAGCCCAACCACTGCTTGGGATTCTCTCTCTCCCTCTCTCTCTCAGTCTCTCTCTCTCTGTCCCTCCCCCACTCTGGCACATTCTCTCTCAAAATAAATAAGTAAAGAAAAAATGATATGATTTTAAGTACTCATTATCACCAGTGACCTAGTACAGTCCATCCTATGGAAAAATACAATCTCTGCTTATACAACTAATGCTGTCAACATTCATCTTCTCAACCAGCAAAAGATTATTCAACTAGGCCACTTGCCTATTTTAAAGTCCAAAATAAATACTGAAAGATAAATTCTTTGGATATTATTTTTTAAAAGCACAGCATAGTAGTATTTCAGTTAAAAAGCAATTATATTCATATAACTTCATGCTTTCAACAATTCTAAGAAATCTTTAAAAAACTCTATGCCCATGTAGCCTGGTTCTGTTGCTAGAAGGAGGTAGATCACTTAAAAATTACCAAATGAAAAGGTAAGATAAAACTGAAAGGAAATATCTGTGTAAAAAGACTTACAACTAGAATATATTAAAAAAAACTGCTATAAGTCAATCATAAGGAGATGAACAACCTGGTTAACACGTGAGCAAGAGGTTTGAGTAGACATTTCACCACAGAAGGTATTCAAATAGCTAATAAGCACCTGAAAATGTACTTCACATCATTAGTCATTAGGGAAAATATGAACTAAAACTACAATCAGATCTCACTTTACACCCACTAGAATGGCTATAGTAAAAGAGACAAGGATACAGAGAAACAATGAGCTCTTGTGCATTTCTTATGGGAATGTAAAATGGTGCTGCCATTTTTGGAAAATAGTTTGGCAGTTTCTTAAAAAATTGTACATAAATTTGCTATACAACTCAGCCATTTTACTCCTAGGTATCTACTTATGATACCAGAACTGAAAACACATGCCTGGCCAAAAACTTGTATGTGACTGTTCATAGCAGCATTATTCAAAATGGACAAAAAGTCAAAACAACCCAAATATTCATCTACCAATAAATAACTAAAATGTGATATATCCATACAATAGAATACTACTTAGCAATAAAAAGGAGGGAACTACTTGTACATGTTGTAAAGTGGATTAACCTCTATAGTATTATGCTAAGTGAGAGAAGCCAAATGTAGGAGATCATATATGGTATAACTCCATGTATTTGAAAATTCTATTAAATTCAACTATATAGACAGAAGATATATTAAGTGATTATCTGGAGCAGGTCAATCATCTGAGAGAGACTGAAATGGGCACAAGAGATATATTTGGGTGATAGAAATGTTCTGAAATTGGATTGTGGTAATAGCTGCACAGTTCTATAAATTTGCTAAAAATCATTAAGTTGTACACTTTAACTAGGTGAATTGTATGGCATGTAAATTATACATCAAGTTCTAAAGTAGAGGTACACAAACAGTTTCAGGGACTCCTGGTAACTAAGTGTGGTTTCTAGCTGAGTTCAAAGCAAGCCTCATGAATATAGTCTTTCACCATTTTAGTGGGGAACAGGAAGAAGTGACTTAATGTTTGTCTCAAGGGAAGACATTTTAAAGTAAATTTACCACATACACAAGCTAAGGAGGGGATAGTGTTGTAGTGTGTACAAAGAATAGCCTTTTCAATTCCCTGTGCACACTTTAAAAGCATCCATTTTAATACAAGAATCTATGAAAGTATTTTTGCACATGAAATTAGCAGATCTTGTCGCATCTCTGCAGCATGATATTTGAGAGCATAATTTGAGTTTCTGCATTTAAATATTTAAAATATCTGGGGCGCCTGGGTGGCTTAGTCGGTTAAGCGTCCGACTTTCGCTTAGGTCATGATCTCGCGGTTGTGGGTTCGAGCCCCGCGTCGGGCTCTGTGCTGACTGCCAGCTCAGAGCCTGGAGCCTGTTTCAGTCTGTGACTCCCTCTCTCTCTGACCCTCCTCTGCTCACGCTGCCTCTCTCTCTCTCTCCCAGAAATAAATAAAACATTTTTTTAAAAAAAATAAATAAATAAAATATCATGTAAATCAGACATCTCATTATCAGGTGTCTCCCCATTTCCACCCAAGTTTGTTTAAATGAGAACCTTTCATAGCACATTTCTGGAATTATTAATCTAATTATACCATGACCAAGAATACACATTCTATGCACTGACACATTCTAAGGAACAGAGACCACACAAGTAGGTAAAAATGCATATTTAACTTTTGGTGACCAGGGAAATAGTTTTGTCCCTAACATTGCAATCATGTACCTGGAATGTGTTGGGCCTCTTTCCTGGGAAGTTTGGGAGGACAGACTTCCATCAAAGGAGTTTCCACGGTGGCAGCCTGACATGGTGGCCTTGGGTGAGATGGGATCTGACTGGAATGTTTCACAGACCACCTGGAGTCCCTTTGGGAGGCGGAGATAGCAGATTAGTTTTTCTTTTTCTAGGTATATCCTCTAGAATTAGCTACAATATTACATACGTTGTTTTCTAAAGTTGAAAATTTTTCTTTGTAACACAGCTAACTACAATGTCATAGACCAAGGGATTTTGCCTTCATTTAAGAGGAAATGGAAACAGATTTCTAGAGAGCAATGTATATCATTTTAAGCATTCAGGTAAGTACTTTGATATACTTTATTTCTTTTTGCCCTTGATTCTTTTCTTTTTCACCTTTATATCCAGTAGCTGTGAGAGAAAAGTTATAAGCCAACAACTCATCAAAGATATGCCAATACTGACAATCAAAAAGAATGAAATCTTGCCATTTGCAACTACGTGGATAGAACTAGAGGGTATTATGCTAAGCGAAATTAGTCAGTCAGAGGAAGACAAATATCTTATGACTTTACCCATGTGAAGACTTTAAAACACAGAACAGATGAACATAAGGGAAGGGAAGCAAAAATAATGTAACAACAGGGAGGGGGACGAAACATAGAGGCTCTTAAATATGAAGAACAAACAGAGGGTTACTGGAGGGGTTGTGGGAGGGGGAGATGAGCTAAATGGCTAAGGAGCATTAAAGAATCTATTCCTGAAATCACTGTTACACCATATGCTAACTAACTTGGATGTAAATTTAAAAAACGTAAAGAAATTTAAAAAAATAAATAAAACTACAAGAAAAAAGAATAACTAGGAATTGAGCAAAAAGAAAAAAAAAAAAGATATGCCAATACTGAGATGAATTGAATAGAGACCTGAGGCTGGGAACAAGCACCAGGTTAGTAAGAGCATATCAAACTGAAGCCAGAACATGAAAATTAAAGCACAAGGTTCAGGTTTTTCCATCACTCATTAAAGGAAGATGTGATACATTTTTCCAATTGGATACGATGACCTTTATTCTGATTTGATATGTACAAGTTCAGCCATTTTCTGACAGAGTAGCCTATTTTAATTATTTAGCTAATAAATGTAACTCTACTAAGGAAATATGACATTATCTTTCCATAGGTATTACAGATGAAATTCTTCACTTAAGTGTAAAGACTTTCAGTTTATCATAGTATTTTAGTCCCTATAATTTCCATCTTCATATGTAAAATAAGAAAGTGTTGTCCAGCCATAATGCATAGAGAGACCAATACAGCTAAAAATTTCATAAAATGAGTCCTGTGAACTAGGTCGAAAAATCACTTAGCATGAGCATGCTATGTGTGCCTCATGTTAAGTAATTTGGGAGATAAAAAGTATTAGAATGAAACTGAACCTTGAAATCAAGAACTTACAGTTAAGTTTTAAGACAAATGAATACAGATTAGAGTAGCATGTCCAACAGAAATATAATACAAGGCACAAACATTAGACACATACCTACTTTTAGAAATAGTAAAAGAAAAATAGGTGAAATTAATTTTAATATTATATTCTGTGTAATCCCGAATTATCACTTCAACATGGAATCAATATAAAAATTATCATCAAGATATTTATACTTTTTTCCCTACTAAGCTGTCAAAATTCAGTGTACATTTGATACTTACAATACATCTCAATTCAGGCTAACCCTTTTTTTAAAATTTTTAATTATTCCTAAGAGAGAGAGAAAGTGCAAGAATGGGAGGGGCAGAGAGGGAGACACAGAATGCGAAACAGGCTCCAGGCTTGAGCTGTCTGCACAGAGCCCAACATGGGGCTCAAACCCATAAACTGTGAGATCATGACCTGAGCTGAAGTCTGACGCTTAACCAGGTGAGCCACCAGGCGCTCCCAGACTAACCTTATTTCAGGCGTCAGTAGCCACATGGGCTTAGTGGCTACCATATTGGGCAGTGCAAATTTAAAGTAATTAGACATGAGTTCATGGGCGAGTTGAAAGCTTAATTGGTCCTTAAAAGGAAGATAAAACGTAGACAGGCAATGATGAGGAAACAGCATTCCACTTAGAGGAAACAGTCTGAGCAAAGATCGAGCATGCTGGCTAAAGCAGCATGCTCTGTATATTGGAAGCAGTGCTTAACTACCTGAAGGGTAAACAAGGTCACTTAAGAAAAATGCTGCCAGGTGGTAGAAGGCACAGAAAAGCAGGGAGAGAAGTTTGGCCTTGAGGTCATGGTAAAAAAAAAAAAAAAATCACTATAGGTTCCTAGGGAGCAAGGGATATAAAGAAAGAATGGCATCTTGCATATAATAAGCCTCTGTGGAATGATGAGTTAATAAATAAATGATGCATTAGGAAGGTTAGTCAGGCATTATTAAGTGGTATTTATGTGAAGCAAGAGAGGCTAAAGGTAGAAAAATCCAATTAGGTGCTTCCAGCTGCAATCTAGTTATGAGGACCTGGATTTAGAGGACAGTGCAGGCAGGAAGCTTCAAGAGCACATCTGAGCCACATAACAAGATAGAATGATGTGACTCAGCAAGAAATCAAATTGAGAGGAGTAAGGAGAATGAAATGGGAGATGTATTTTGCTGTATCTAAGATGTCAGCAGTTAGAAGACACACCATTATTTTATGTTCAATTAAGAAAAAAATCTCTGTTAATTAAACCAGGACACTTACCAGTGAGGACTTTTTGTAATATACTTATTAAAAGCAGTATCTTAGAATTAATTTAGGTGTAGGTTTTGATTATATATCCATTCTTTGTATATGTAAAGAGGAAGATATTAAGTGAAATAAATTGGTGTAGGTATTTTTGAAATTTCTAAATTTCAACTCAAGGAGGAGAGGGGAAAATGGGTGATGGGCATTGAGGAGGGCACTTGTTGGGATGAGCACTGGGTGTTGTATGTAAGCGATGAATCACAGAAATCTATCCCCAAAACCAAGAGCACACTGTATACATTATATGTTAGCTAACTCGATAATAAATTATATTTAAATATTTTTAAAATTAGAAAATTAAAAAAAATTCAAATCAGGGTTATTGATATATGTTTTTCCAAAAGAGTGACCTACTCAGTGTCAAAAATGTTATTTCCTAAAAGTTCTGTTTCTTAAAACAGTGCTCCACTATTCCCTCTGACATATTCTTCTAAGCCACTAATCCCATTTCTACAAAGTTAAATGACAGAAATGACAAATTCATGCTGTACAAGAATGACAACCATATTAGTATTGTTACCAGGCAGGGAAATTTTAAGAAGTCAACGATCATCAAACTCCCCTGATTTCAAATATGTTAAAAGTAAATATATATATATATATATTAAAAGTAAATACATATATATATTAGAATAGAAAAAATACACACAAATCACAGTGTCTATATTTAGCAATAGTTCAGTAAACATTTGATATAGTAGTACTCCAAAATTTCCAGTTTTGAGGCTGTAAAGAATGATGACGCTGCTGACAGTAATGCATTAGTTAGAAAGAGGGTCCAATGTTCATGGAAAGCAGCAAACTATCTTGCATACATTGGACTGGAACTGAAGGCAGGTAATCTAAAAACACACTAAGCTGGGGCATCTGGGTGGCTCAGTCACTTAAGCGTCTGACTTCAGCTCACGTCATGATCTCACAGTTTGTCAGTTTGAGCCCCGCGTCGGGCTCTGTGTTGACAGCTCAGAGCCTGGAGTCTGCTTCAGATTCTGTGTCTCCCTCTCTCCCTCTCCCCCTCTCCCGCTAGTGCTCTGTCTCTTCTTCAGAAATAAACAAACATTGGGGCGCCTGGGTGGCTTAGTTGGTTAAGCATCCGACTTTCGCTTAGGTCATGATCTCGCGGTTCGTGGGTTCGAGCCCCGCGTCGGGCTCTGTGCTGACTGCCAGCTCAGAGCCTGAAGCCTATTTCAGAGTCTGTATCTCCCTCTCTCTCTGACCCTCCCTGCTCACGCTCTCTCTCTTCTAGAAATAAATAAAAATAAAAAAAATAAACAAACATTAAAAAAATTAAAAATAAAAACACACTAAGCTAATGGCAGTATACATAGCTATGTGGCTTCGAACAACCCTGGCCTTCACTTCTTTCTTTTCCAAACCAAAGAATGCATGAAAATTTTTCACTGAATTATAGTTTTTTTTATTAGGTATTCTGTTTTATGTGTTCATTAAGCTTTATATTCCTTAAGAGATAGGACTATACCTTACGCCTCCTTTCTACTTTTTCCCTCCTCCCCACCTGCTGCGGCATTATGTTACCATATTAGGATTGCCTAAAAAATATTAGAAGATTTAATAATTAAGAATAATTTATGTTGGATGAATAATGGTAACTAACATTTATTGAATATTACATGCTAGCAATTGGGATAAAGCACTACTGATTACACATTAACCATTTAGATAGAGCACTACTGATTACACACTAGCCATGGAGATGAAGGACTACTGATTACACTCGCCACAAAGATAAAGTACCAGTCACACATAGTCCCGTTTCAGCCCTCCCACATTGGGAAAGTGCATAAAACTATTTTGAATACTTGATAGTAAATCTGAGACTTAAAGTTTTATATTCAAAAGTAGGAGCTTGATTTGAAGCCAAGTAGTATCATTCTAGAACTCATGTCTTATCTTTCACCCTACACCACATTCAGGAAATGACCACCTCCTTTCTTCCCAGGATCACAATAAACTCACCTCCTGATGGCTTGTGTCTTGATTTGGGGATTCGCAGGTTTGACTTTGACTGTTGATAGGAGAGCTTCTCTTAGCTGCAAAGATGGAAGAAATATCATCACAGATTTTATAAGATTACAATAAGTTATTTTTATTTCATAATTTCCTAAAAATCATTTTTACATATCGTTATCACCCTGAAAGATGATATTTAATATCATATGCTGTAAGAGAAATCAAATAACCAATTAAAAAACCTTAGCATCGCTAGGTTATCATAACAATGTAGATTTCTTCATCTATTCACTCTGACTCAATAGGCTGTTGGTGCTAAAAAGTTGGCAATACTAAAATTAATAATGGTTAACATCTATATGGTACCAATGTCTGCCATGTTCTTTTTAAGTCATTTTACAGGTGTGGCTCGGTGGATCAGTGAGTTAAGCATCCGACTCTTGATTTCAGCTCTGGTCATAACCTCAAAGTTGGTGAGTTCAAGCCCTGCACTGGGCTCTGTGCTGATGGTGTGGAGCCTGCTTGGGATTCTCTCTCTCCCTCTCTCTTTGCCCCTTCTTGTTCTTTCTTTTATTTTGTAAAATAAATAAATAAATAAATAAAGAATTTGACATATACAGCCCTTATCTGCTGTATACTTATACTTTCTTATACTTATACTTAAGCCCTTATACTTTCTTATCTGCAAGGGATCTGTTCCAAGTGGATGCCTGAAACTGAAGATACTACTGAACCCTATATATACTGTTTTTTCCTTCATATGCATACCTATGATAAAGTTTGACTTATACCTTACACAGAGTAAGAGATTAACAGCAATCACTAACAATAAAATAGAACCATTCTAGCAATATACTGTCATAAAAGTTATGTGAATATGGTCTGGTCTCTTTCTCTTTTAAAATACTTCATGATACCATATTCACCCTTCTTGTGGTGATGTGAGATGATAAAATGCCTACATGAGGAGATGAAGTGAGATGAACAATACAGCCATTGTGACATAGTGTTAGATTACTACTGACCTTCTGACAATTTGTCAGGAGGAGCAAATCATCTGTTTTTGGACCATGGGGAATTGAAAATACAGAAACCAAAACCACAGTTAAGGGACTACTGTCTCATTTAACCCTTAAAATAACCCAATAATAACATTGGGATGGTGAAGGGAACAGCCCCAGTGATTCATGAGGGACACTATGTCTTAATAGGTTTTAATACATCTGTTAAATGATAGTTTATGTATTAATGAGAGAGAGAGAGAGAGACCTAAATGTGAAGTGACCTCTTATTCATAAGGTAAGTGATAAGGCTTATAAATATGAAAAAATCCTTAATCAGCATAAGGATATAGTTTTTTCAGTAATAGTTTTGTTTTACTGTGGCATATTTTTTCTTTTGTCTTATTTCTATTGTTTTCAGTTTTTAATATTATACATCTGTCTTCACTCTCAGATTGTTTAAATTCTATGAAATTAACCTCATTCTATCCATGGAATCTGAAGTAGATGACTTCTGGCTATGATATCTTATTTAGTTCCTTCCTATTTGAACCTTATGACAGACTATTACTCTCAAATTTATAATTTATTTCACTAGTTAATGCATTGTTCACAAATTAATTCTGGAATTAGTCTACTTTTACTATATGAAAAATTTCATCTTTTGTTTGAATTACTATACTAAGCATGATTTGTCACTATAAGCATCTTATCTTTTATTTAGAAAATCCTTTAGCATACTAAGTACCTTGCAAAGGTATGTTACAGGGGGAATGTATATAAAAACTTATTAATGGCTTCCTTCACCTTACAAAGCCCTTTTACATGCATAATCTTCCATTGTCTGCAAAAAAGCCTTTTGAGGTTAGCAAATGATGTATATCACACACACACACACACACACACACACTCACATACACACACACACATATAATGTCTCTATAGACTTACCACACAATTTATCTCTTTCTAAATGTTATTATTGATGATAAAAATTTGGTTGGAAATAGAAGGATGGAATTTATAAAGCACTCACTATAAAATGGGTACTTTATGTAGATTCTTAATTATTCCACACTATGAGGCTATATAAGATAGTATTATTATCTCCATTTTAAAGAACTAGAAACACTCAGAGAGGTTAGTTTACATACATAGTAAGAGATACATCTGGAGTGAAGCCTGAGCTTTCCATGCACTTTTCAAGCTATTAAATGTTGCTCTTTCTACAATTCACCAAAACAATTATTTCATTAGATGATTCCTGTAGTGAAATACTTTGATAGCAAATAAACACGAAGGCAAGATGGTTAAGGAGGTGTTAATCTGTCTACTATAATGATTATGAAGATATAATAATAATATCTTTTTATTATTTTTTAATGGTTATTTCTGAGAGAGAAAGGGGCAGAGAAAGTGCAAGACACAGAATCTAAAGCAGGCTCCAGGCTCTCAGAGCCTAACATGGGGCTTAAACTCATGAACTATGAGATCATGACCTGAGCTGAAGTCGGACACTCAACTGACTGAGCCACCCAGGCACCCCAATAATAATATCTTATTTACTTACTATGTGCCCGACATTCTTCTAAGCAATTTTATATATAACTAATTCACTTTTCATAACAACCCTGTAAGTACTAGCAATATCATATTTTACTTCTTGTTTTACACATGAAGAAACTGAAGCACAGGAAATTTAAATGACTTATCCAAAGTCACTCAACTGAATAGCATGTGCTCCTGGTTTAGAGTTTCTCATATGTAAATAAGTCTTGTGCCCAGGACACTTATATAATAACTCCCTAGAGAAATTTTCTTCCTCTTGGTTTCTTTCTCTTTTATATCTTTTATTCTTCCTTCCTTGCTTTTTTCTTTCTTTCTTTCTTCTTTCCTTTCTTTCTTTCTTCCCTTCTTTCTCCCTTTCTTTCATTCTTTCTTTCCTTTTTTCTTCCTTCCCTCCTTCCTCCCTTTCTTTTCTTTTCTTTCTTTCTTTCTTCTTTCCTTTATTTCTTTCTTCCTTCCCTTCTTTCTCCCTTTTTTCATTCTTTCTTTCCTTTTTTCTTCCTTCCCTCCTTCCTCCCTTTCTTTTCTTTTCTTTCTTTCTTTCTTTCTTTCTTTCTTTCTTTCTTTCTTTCTTTCTTTCTTTCTTTCTTTCTTTCTTTCTTTCTTTCTTTTCTTTCTTTCTTCTCTCTTTCTTTCTTTCAATTTAAATCCAAGTTAATTAACATATAGTGAAATAATAATTTCAGGAATAGAATATAGTGATTCATCACTTACATATAATATCCAGCGCTCATCCCAACAAGTGACCCCATTAATGCTCTTTACCTCTTTATCCTATATCTCCACCCAACACCCCACCAGCAACCTTCAGTTTGTTCTCTATATTTAAGAGTCTCTTACGGTTTATCTCCTTCTCTGTTTTTATATTATTTTTGCTTTCCTTCCCTTATGTTCATCTGTTTGTATCTTAAATTCCACAGATGAGTAAAATCATATATTTATATTTCTCTTAGCATAATACACTCTAGTTCCATCCACATTGTTGCAAATGACAAGCTTTCATTCTTTTTGATCACCAAGTAATATTTCATTGTGTATATACACACAGACACACACGCACACACACCATATTTTCTTTATCCATTCATCACTTGATGGACATATTTGGGCTCTTTCTTTTAATGTTTGTTTGTTTGTTTTGAGAGAAAGGGAGAGATGCAGGGAGGGACAGAGAGAGAATGAAAGAGAGAATCCCAAGCAGGCTCCATGCTGTCAACACAGGGCCTGACACAGGGCTCAAACTCATGAACAGTGAGATCATTACCTCAGCCAAAATCTAGAATCAGTTGCTTAACTGACTGAACCACCCAGGTACCTCATTCCTCTTGGTTTCTTAAGGGCAAATCATTTCATCACACTTACTCCTACATATGAGGGAGTCTGCTAAGACCGTCCCGCTGGGTGTCCAAGTTACGAACCTGTAATGATGTTCCTGATGGGTTTCACCAGTGCTGTGAAGCCGGAGACTTCGGGCTGTCTGTGCTCCCACATGGGCTGCCATATAACAAGACCGCTGGCCAGTCGGAATGTAAGGTCTGATTCCTGGGGGAAGAGAAGATCTATGTCCAATAACTGGCTTGTAAAACCTGGTTGAAGAAACCAGTCATTGCAATGATTAACATCATTCACAAGATTATTGTCAAAGTAGGTTGGGTTGATCTTCTAGACCTTCTTTCATCACTCAGATGAGTGTTTCTAGGGTAAACGAATAGTCCTAAGTTATCATCACAATTATTATGGAAACCACCGTGGTCTGCTTTTGGCATAATTAATAATTAAAATGCAGCTTTGGCCAAAGCATGAAACATAAATTACTGTTTTGTGTTAGCAGTGATCAAGGCCTGTTTATTTCAAGAGCCTTGGCAGTTCTCTTGTGGTTATCATTGTTATTCCTCTTAATTATTTAATTGTCCTTCTTTCTCCCTCTTAAATCAATATTCTCAGATATTGGCTATTTTGACTTGTTATTCTCCAAACCGTGTCTTATTTTTGCATTTCATAGAATCAGGAACATATATTTAGACCCTTCTAGTATATTGTTTTGTAATGTTGCTTTCTTAACAATCTTTAATTCCTTGAGGGCAGGAGTCTATCAGATATCTTCACCCATCGACAGCACTTGGCATCATCACAGGGCTCAATACAGCATTAGAAATTGGGTACACAATAGGAACTCGGCAAGTACTTGGTAAGTTGCACTGATGTTACAATTCATACTCATTCCATTTATCTACAATTTAAGGTCTTTTCTAGGGAGCACATTTTCTGCTTCATCATTACATCATTTTGAGAGGCTGAGATATTTAAAATACTATCTCATATTGTGTAAGTACAAATATATGACATTCTGAGATTACATTTTAAACAGCTCAGCCACTGATGGGAATTAAAATAAATACTGAAAAAAATAAATTGACAACCCAGTCTCTCAAAAAAAAATGTAGAGGTGGAAGCAGAGAATGTTATCACAGATTAACGAACACAACCAAAACCCAGGAACTCACATGGGGCAGTGGTGTGCAACCCTCGCTTGCATATTATAATCACCTAGGCAACTTTGGAGGCCCAGATGTTACTTCCTCCCCTGCCCAGACCAATTAAATTAGAATCACTCAGTTCCATGCTGACTTTCATGTGTAGCCATGGTTGAAGACCATTGATCTAGAAGGCTAAGCTGTAGGAAGAAATTGGAAAAAAAAAAAAAATAAGAAAAGTGATCCTGCAAATGGTGAATCAACATGGCTCAGTGTCAAAGGAAACTTTGGCTAGAAGGGCTGATGATATCCACACATATATACAGAGCAGCCTCTTCTGTAAGCTATAGGCTAGGATCCTGGCACTACAACAGTGCCTGCGATGGGAAAACATCTAGGACTCCCTGTGAAGGTATTAGGAAAGCACATACAGCATTGGTCAAATTCAGTCAACATTCATTCTATAAATATTTGTAGACCACCTACTGCATACTTACTACTATTCTAGGTTCTGGGCTAGAATAGTGAACAAAGCACACAAAAGTCCCTGCTCTCCTGCTACAAAAGAGAGGAAAAACAGGCAAAGGGATGTGTCAGGCAAGGTGTTGATATTTTAGACAGCATGGCCAGGGAAGCCCTTATTGTGAAAGTGGCTTTGAGTAAAAGGATCTAAATGGAATGAAGGAGCAGCCAAGTAGATATTTTCAGGAAAAACATTCCATGAGAAGAAATCAGCAAGTGCAAAGGTCCTACATATGCCTTGTGTGTCTAGAAACATCCAGGAGACTGTTTCTGGAGTCAGGTTGATGGCAGAAGAGTAAAAGAAAAAAAATAAGGTCAAAGAAGTTATTGAGTTCCAAATAATACAGGGCCTGATAGGTCATAGTAAGAGCTTCAGCAGTTACTGAGTAAGATGGGAGCCACTGAGGGTTCTCAGTAGTGGTATGACATTACTGGATGTACATTTCATTGGTTAACTGAGGCTATTAACAATATTTTAAGAAAGAGTAGGGGTGGAAAGAGAGTCTATTTAGGAAGCCATTATTATCATCTAGGTGAAAGATGATTAGAGAAGGGTATTAGTAGAGGGCAAAATACGAAGTGGTAGTAGATTCTAGATACATTTTGAAGATACAGTCTACAGAACTGACTGGAAGTGGAGGGTGAGAGAAAGGGGTGTCAAAGATTTTTGGCTTTGACAAAGATAGGCAAGATGAAGAAGGAGCAGGTTGGGGGATATCAGGAGCCTAGTTTCAGACATGTTAAGTTTGAGATGCCTGTTAGACACTCAACTAGAGATATTGAGGAAGCAGCTTGACAGGCATGTCTGAAGTTATGGGAACCTAGTATTATACGTGTTAGGCCCAGCAAGCAGGGGACTAACAGTAAGCAAAACTTATCAGATCTGTCTCCAGAAATGCAGGAAGCCAAATCTCAATTGACCTGGTTTTGAGAATTTCATAGCTTTGGAACTCTGTCCTTTTCTATGTTCCTGATAAGTAGTCTTGGCACAAATAAAACTCCTGTGGACACACATAAGAAGGTAAGCCCTCTTATACTGAACCCCCGGCTTTTAACACTGGCTCAGTTGATCCACTCACTGATGGTTACTGTCATTATTTTGTTTTATTTGATATATATCCAACTAGATTATATATTTATGGAGACAAATTGAGATCTCCTTCTGTGTATTCTCCTTGAGCATCAGTTTATACTTGTTGATTAATGGAGTATAGCTATTCCGAAAATAGCACCAATTAAACTAATCATTCTTCAGACTTGAAAACTTGCAAAATGTATGGCCTCCTCTTATGTTGTCATGTTCCTTTGTGAGTCCTTTTAAACTGGCTGAATGCATAAATCCTGGGACTCTAATTTTTTCTTCTGGAGTCCCCATTAGTGGGTCATAGAATGCTATGTATGCACATATGGCCAGCAAGTTGATAGCTGGAAAAGACAGTATCATTCAAACGCTGTGGGACAGGTGGTCAAGTAAGGTCCTTAGAAAAACCAGAAGACATAACACTGGCAGAGACAATATCCCTACATTTCAGATGCATTTCTTGCTTTCACTGAAGGCCTGTTTCCATGATGGCATGAAACTATTCTAAATATGCTTAATAGTAGTTTAGAAAAATCGAATTTAAAAAGTATTCTTATTTTAAATTTCATTTTAATGTTGTTTACTTCATACATACAGATTTTATAAAAACTTCCTTGAGGGCTTGGATTTTGTTTTATTCACTGCTGAATAAAGCACTCTGAAGAGTGCCTTTCATAGAGAAGGCACTCAATAAATATTTATTGGAGGAATAAGTGAATATGATCAAATCATGACATCCCATTTAAATTCCTTAGTTGTAATAAATACTCAGCATTTTTCACTAATGAAATTAAATTTAGTTGAAAATAATATATTTGACAGAACTTTTAGATTATTGGTTTCATGTAACATATTTGAGGCAATTACGGGGCGCCCGGGTGGCTTAGTCGGTTAAGCGTCCGACTTTCGCTCAGGTCATGATCTCGCCGTTCGTGGGTTCGGGCCCCGCATCGGGCTCTGTGCTGACTGCCAGCTCAGAGCCTGGAGCCTGTTTCAGTCTGTGACTCCCTCTCTCTCTGACCCTCCCCTGCTCACGCTGTCTCTCTCTCTCTCTCCTAGAAATAAATAAATAAAACATTTAAAAAAATAAAATAAAATAAAATAAAATTATAGAATCAATGTACAGAAATCTGTTGCATTTTTCTACATACTGGAAATGAAGCAGCAGAAAGTTAAGGAAACAATCTCATTTATAATTGTACCTAAAATAATAAAGTATCTCAGAATAAACTTAACCAAAGAGGTGAAAAACCTGTACCCTGAAAAGTATAAAACACTGATGGAAGAAATTGAAGGTGATATAAAAAAATGGAAAGACATTCCATGCTTATAGATTGGAAGAACACATATTGTTAAAAATGTCCATATTACCCAAAGCAATCTACACATTTGATGCACTCTCTACAAAATACCAACAACACTTTTCACAGAACTGGAACAAACAAAATTGGTCCTAAAATTTGTGTGGGACCACAGAAGACACTGAATAGCCAAAGCAATTTTTAAAAAGAAAAACAAAATTGGAGGCATCACAATTCCAGACTTTAAGTTATGCTACAAAGCTATAGTATTCAAAACAGTATGGTACTGGCACAAAAATAGACACATATATCAGGGGAACATTATAGAAACCTCAGAAATGAATCCACAATTATATGGTCAATTAATCTTTGATAAAGGAGGAAAGAATATGAAATGGGAAGAAGACAGTCTCTTCAACAAATGGTGTTTGGAAAACTGGACAGCTGGATGCAAAAGAATGAAACTGGACCACTTTCTTACATTATACACAAAAACAAACTCAAAATGGATTAATGGCCAAAATGGATTAAGGATATGAAACATTAAAAGTCCTAGAAGAGAGCATAGGCAGCAGTTTCTCTGACATCAGGCATAGCAACATTTTTCTAGATATGTCTCCTGAGGCAATGGAAATAAAAGCAAAAACAGACTATTGGGACTATATCAAAATAAGAAGCTTATACAAAAAATAAGAAGCTTATACACAGTGAAGGAAACAACCAACAAAACTAAAAGGCAACCTACTGAATGGGAGAAGATATTTACAAATGACATATCCAATAAAGGGCTAGTGTCCAAAATATATAAAGAACTTATTAAACTCAACACCCGTAAAATAAGCAATCTAATTAAAAAGTAGGCAGAAGACATAAACAGACACTTCTCCAAAGACATCCAAATGGTTGACACTTGGAAAGATGCTCAACATCACTCATCATCAGAGAAATGCAAATCAAAACTACAATGAGATACCACCTCACACTTGCCAGAACAGTTAAAATGAAAAACACAAGAAACAGTTGTTGGAGAGGATGAGGATGAAAAGGAACCTTTTTACACTATCGGCAAATATGCAAACTAGTGCAGCCACTGTGGAAAACAGTATGGGCATGGCTCAAGAAGTTAAAATAGAATTACCCTGTGATCCAGCAGTCACACTACTGGGTATTTACCCCAAAAGTGCAAAATATTAATTCAAAGGGATACATGCATTCATATATTTTTGCAGCATTATTTACAATATTTACAATAGCCAGATTATGGAAGCAGCCCAAGGTCCATCAATAGATGAAAGGATAAAGAAGATGTGATATATATAATGGAATATTATTCAGCTTTATAAAAGTATAAAATCTTGCCTTAGCTATGACATGGACGGAGCTAGAGAATATAATGCTAAGTGAAATAAGTCAAAGAAAGACAAATGCCATATGATTTCACTCATATGTGGAATTTAAGAAACAAAACAAATGACTAAGGGAAAAAAAAGAGAGACAAACCATGAAACAGACTCTTAACTGTAGAGAAAAAACTGATGGTTACCAGAGGGAAGGTGGGTGGGTGGATAGGTGAAATAGGTGATGGAGATTAAGGAGTGCACTTGTTGTGATGAGTATTGGGTGATGTATGGAATTGTTGAATCATTATATTGTATACCTGAAGCCTATATAACAATATATGTTAACCATACTAGAATTAAAATAAATTAATAGAAAAAATGTGCATTGAATTAATTATACACTGTCTTACAAAAGGATGAATCATTTATATTAGATTTATTTGCTAATTAATGAATTAACACAGTCAAAAAATATTGATTGGATACCTACAAAATTGAGATAATATGTTAGCTCTTCAGAGTACAGTGATATCTCCCCACCCTCAAACCACTGAGATTCTAATGGGAGAGATTGACCCATAAAGAAATAATGATACTAAACTAAAAATAACAATAAAAATCTGTCTATAATATTATAAAGATAGAGGAAGAGAGGGATGGATCTTAAATTAAATTGTGAAGGTTAAGTAGGAGTTTTCTAGGCAGAAGAGCAGGGCATGAGAACATTCTAAGGTGCAGAACCAGCATGAGAATAGGCCTGGAAAAAAGCATGTTGTGTTCTTGGGGAGAGTCCAAGAACTTGGAGCTCATTGACCGGAGAAGTATCCATGCAGGTTATGGAGGGCCCAGTTACCAGACTAAAGAGCTGGAATTTCACTGGTTGTAGGAAATTAACAAATTAAGCATGTTGGTGATTTGGTCAGATCTATATAGATCTCTTTAGTGTTGAAGTTGGATTTATGAGACAAGCCAGGAGACTGCAAACAAGTTAGAAAGTGGCCTCAACTGGATTTCAGCCTCCCACACTTCCTGCAGCACCATGTCCTATAAGAGCCTCAACCTACAACACCGTCTGTAGAAGTGCTGACTGGCTACTTGAGGGAGTAAAGTGGCTACTTGAGGGAGTAAAGTCAAGAGAAGACCTGAGATGTGGGGCAGCACACAGGGGCTGAGGACTACAACTTTGTAGAAACACCAATCTGGATGGTTGTGTGGTTTCCCCCCAAAGGCATGCAGGTATCTGGGGGCAGGGATAGAAAAAGTGGATTCTAGGCATGACCTGAGGTTGGAATTTTAAAAGGCAAATGCAATGGAAGGATAGGAAAAAGGGGTCATTAATGGTGCTGGTGAGGAGTAGTTCACATGGGTGTAGAATGGATAGGAAAGTAGGGAGAGACAGGATCTGATAACCAGTAGGCAAATGAAAGACCTAAGACAGTGATTCTCAATGAGGGGCAATTCCCACCCCCTGCCTATCCACTGGGGACACTCGGCAATGTATGGACTCATTTGTGGCTGCCACAACTCAGAAGGAGGAGATGATACTGGCATCTTGTGACCTGGGGTCAGAAATGCTACTGATCACCTACACACATCACAGGATAATGCCTCACAGGAAAGAATTATCTGGCACCAAATGCTAACAGTGCCAAGGCTGGGAAATCCTGATCCGGGGACTGTACACTTCTAAATACATTTTAAAAAGCAAACACCTCACTCAGAAGGAAAAGGCCTTATGGATAAATTTATTGACTCATTAATATTTTTTATTCCCTATAGCATCTGGAACAATATTTCCTTCATGGCAATAATAAAATGATGAAATAATAATATGCTAGTAATGACAGCTAATAATAATAATAATTTATTATGATTTAATCATTGTATGGTATTTTATATGCACTGTCTTATTCCCTTATAAATGCTCCAATTACTTCCTTATAAATACTCCAGGCCAGAAGTAAAACTTGAGGGTTTTGAGCCATAAACTATCTGGAAGTGTCCCGTGAAAGAGGATCTGGCTCCCTTTCTACTAAGAATACAAATACTAATAGCAATAAAACACCAGCACTAAAAGCAACTAAACATTTGTTAATGCCTTGTTATGTGTAATGTGGCTCACCATTGCACATTTAACCACAAGGCCTCATAAAACTATTCTTATACCCAATAGTATAACTATTCTTATACTTGGGAAGACAGAGGCTTAAGGAAACTAATAGTAGGAAGCAACAAGCACTGGATTTAAATGTAGGCCTGTTTCCCAAACTTGGACTCTCAGTTGTATCTTCAGATAAAATTACAGCCATTCCTGTCACTTATATATTTTCACATTTTTCAGTCCAGAGGATATTTCTCCACGATAGTCATCACTATGGGCAATCATTTTTTAAAGACCCCTTCTTTCCCGTCCTATCCATTTTAAGAGCTATGTACCTATGTACGATTGCTACTCTTAGCACCTGGATCATCTAAGGTGATAATAACTTGGGTTTACTCGGTGAGTCTGTTATTAAATATTTATTTGGTACCTCATTTTTGCCAGATGCTATTCTAGACACTGAAAATACAGTGTGACCTGAATAAGCAGTGTCCCTTTGCTCAAGAACTCTGTTCTAGGAGGGTGATGGGCAAGAAACATAAAAACAACCACAGAAAATAATTTCAGGAACTGATAAGTACTAAGAGGGTAAATATAGTCATGTGCTAGTGACACTAAAATAGTCAGGAAAATTTTCTCTGAAGTGATGACATTTGAGTTGTGAGTAAATTGATAAGAAGGACACAGCCATATGAAAATTTAGGGCAGGAGGGGGTTCTCTCCAAGAGACCTTGGAGGTTAGTTAATGAGAGAAAGGCTATTGACATGGAGGGAGATGAGGCTGAGAAGGAGGGCAAGGGCTTAGACCTGCAGGTCTCATAAGCCAGATGATGGTCTCAATTAAAGTAATGCATTTTAGTAAGTGTAACCATCATAAAAGACTTTTTAAAATGTAAAGCCAAAGTTTTTAAAGTAGCAATTTAATCAGATTTTACAGCATTTAAAATTTTTAGTATGTTTCATGGGCAATGTGGCCAGTGCATGCAAAGCATGTGGGGAAGTTACAGGTAATTTCAATTCTATTGAACAGCAATTGGACAGAATCAAGTTAAAGTGTGTTTTAACTAAAACTGAGTGAAGACTCACTAGTCCATTCTCCTTATAGTGATTGTTAATGGTCTCACAACCACCTACATGTATGAGCACACACATGCACACACACATGTGCACGCACATACACACAACGTGAAACATCCATTCATCAGAATCCTAATATTCTATCAAAGAACATTTGAGTATATTAATTTCTTAACTCTTAAATTGGCACTCAGATGGAATGCTGTAATTTATTCATTCACAGGAATAGCAAATAGATCATGATTTCTCTCCTTGTGTTGGAACACATATATTTACCTTGTGTTTGAGATAGCCACAATTGTATGCAATGGAGGATCCGAGAGGTTAAACAATACCACCAAGATCATACAGCTAGAGAGTGGTGGCATAGTAATTTCAAATGATACTCTTTTTCAGATCCAAAGAGTACTTGTATATAATTGTATTTTTAATACAATTGGTTTCCATGTAATCCTATCTTTTGTGTTTTATGCATTAAGAAATATTTTGAAAAGCAATTCTCAGCTTGTATCACATTGTCCAAAAATCCACAGTATACAAAACATTTAAAACTTCTGCTATAGATTTGAGAAATCATGAGAAGAACAGAGGAAGGAAAGAGAGCAGAGTGAACAGCAAGGGCATATTCAGGGAATGGCTCCCAGAGCTGGGTCATGATGATACCAGTAGGGACTAGCAAATGACAAATTAAAAGATATACTTAAGCCTTGGATCATGCTTAACTTGATATGCCATGTTTAATATTTGGATGTTATCTTGGGGCAGAAGGAGAACCACTGAAGATTTTTAAGTAGATAAACGATATGCAGAGAATTGTTTTTGAAATTATGCTCAGTGGTTTAATATGAAAACAAAACTCTCCATGTCTTGGCTTGCTATGACATCGTACCAAGACCCGGTCAACCAAATACGGAAATACGGAAGTATCATTTGAAGCCCACCTCACATCTATCCACCCTCAGCCTCATACTAGCCCTCTGCTTACCTTGATCCTGTGTACCAGAGGAGCAAACAGAAACACAAAGAGCTCCACAGTAGCCATGGAGTTCTGGAAGATCTTCCTTCGGTTACTCTCTTCTTCATCATTGGAGCTGCTTTGGCAAGGCTGCCCCGGGGAACCCTGATTTTCTACCTGGTGGATGAAAGCACTGCTGCTGCCACCCCAGCTGGAGCCACGGTCTGTGCCCCCAAACCGCTCGCTGTTGCAGTCCTGAGGGGCCTCCAGGAGCATCCAGTGCAGGGTGTGAAGGAGCTTCGTCTCAGCAACACCCAGTTTATCCTGGTGGCCTGCATGGGGACAACCACAGAGCCATGTTAAGGCCAACTCTGCTACCAGAACAATAGATATCCACTTTTGGTCTGGGAAGAACATTCTTGCTTTGCTCTGTGGTTTGATTTCCTGGGAGACACTGGCATTTCTCTGCATGTCTTACAACCACTGCTAGAAGGGCTCATTCTTGTTTTTGGGCTTTCTAACTGGTTAAAATCTCTGTAGAATAACATACTGCCATAGGGACATCACATGTCTTTAGTCAAATATATATATATGGAAAATAGCATGTAGAGAGTGTATGCAAACATTGGGTGGATGTTAGGACATGTTACCATGTGATAAAAGCAATCTGTAAAATAATCTAAAAAAGGGGAAGAATCTTTATGCACATGCAGGCACATACACTCAGTACTACAAAGTGTAAGGGGTCGCTGTGGCAGTTGAGAGGGTAAAGGAGACACATCTGATTGGGACTCATCTTGGATGGGTGATAGTCTTTGGCTTCCCTATAACCTTCTAATGTTTAAAAGAAAAATATAGGGATGCCTGGGTGGCTTAGTCGGTTAAGCGTCCGACTTTCGCTTAGGTCATGATCTCGCGGTTCGTGGGTTCGAGCCCCACATCAGGCTCTGTGCTGACTGCCAGCTCAGAGCCTGGAGCCTGTTTCAGTCTGTGACCCCTCTCTCTCTGACCCTCCCCTGCTCATGCTGCCTCTCTCTCTCTCTCTCTCTCCTAGAAATAAATAAAACATTAAAAAAATTTATAAAAGGAAAATATATTCACATATTGCTTGAAACAAAAGAAACAGTTCTTTCCTTGGTAAGATGGAGATCATAGTGGTATCAAAGGGAGGGGGCTTTTGTGAGGATTAAATGAGACCGTGTGTGCACAGTGCCTAGGAAAACAGTGAGTAGCCAGTAAATGTTGTTACCATGCGGGTAGTCGGCCACACGCCAAGAAGAAGTAATGCAGAAGAACCAACCTAACTTGTTCCTGTTGGAAAGCAGGGTTGCCGTGCAATGGAGGACGTGAGGCAAAGCAGCTTGTACCAGCTCCCACCTGGAAATGCTCTGGATGGCTTCAGAGAGCGCTGGAGAAAGGCCATGCAATTTGTTTTCTACCAACACTCGTTCAAAGGACTGTAGATACCAAAAAAGAAGAAAAAACGTAAAATAAGGAATTAGAGATACTGATTGACGAGAAAATGGACACCAAGGTATTACGAGATGCAAACGGGTGGAGGAGATATTTTCGAGGGCACTCCCACTGCATTTCATTGTATATGTTGACATATAATGGGTCAGTGAGAATTTCTTTTTACCCATTTTAGGCGTTTGATTTAAAATACACGATTTGAATTATTAAATGATTTTTATTTCCACCTAAATAAGCTTCTTCTTTAAAAAAAAAAAGAGCACAACAACATATTTCAGTCATGAGTTCTTGGATGTAATATTTTATAAAATTTTGCTGAGGCATCCAAAGGGTCTGTGACAACTGAAGAACAAAGTAAAATGGCTTTTATGAAAGTGTTTGAGGACTGAATTTAGGTCAATTTTCAACAAGTGTTAAATAAGATACAATTCTTTCAAGAAATCTGACTTTGGGGTCTCTGAATTATTCCATGGCCGAAGCAACAACCTGGGACAAGACATCCTTATCTAATGCCTGTCACCATAAAAATACCTAACATATCTGTTGAATAAAGAAAGAATGGGAGGGAGAAAAGAAAAAATGGAAACAAGACATAAGCTTTGCTCATTTATTAAATCTCCTGTCTTGTTCAGGGAGTGAAGCTTCCCAGAAATGTGACCTACTCAGTGTCTGTTGTTGTTGTTTGGATGAGGAGGGTATCACTATAAGGTGTTAGGGGAGGTATAGCTACCAAATATTAAAATAAATTTAATAAATATTTGTCTTGTAAGAACTTAACCTGATTGCTGCTTGATGCCACAAGTGACCAAGAAGATTGTGGAGGTGTGGTCTAGAGTGATCATAATACAAGTTCTAAGTATTCAAGCTGTATTATTGATATTATTAGGATATCAGAGCAAAAGACACCACTTAATACAGAGATTCTCCAAAGAAATCTAATTACTTTTTGACTCAAAAAAGGAAAATAAGAAATTTACCCTCATAACAAAAGTTATGCTGAGGATTTGATATGGGGTAAAAACAGAGATACAGTCTTTTTTTCTTTTTAACTAAATAAAGACAGATCCAAATGCTTTTAAATTCTTCAGCCCTCAGGTATCTAAGCATTCATTATATAAAGGGTGAGTATGTTGGGCATTAAAAGGTTATAAGGAATTTATGCAGTCTTGTTGAAAACATTAGAGGATGAATTATATAATAACAGATAACTCTGGGTACTTAATGTCATTTTCTTCTTAAATGTTACTAATATAACATTTTATTATTTTTCAAACCCTTAAAATTATTTTCTATATTTTTGTTTCCCTATTTATGTGACTTAGTTATTTTATATTGAGTGACTATATTAAAAATGTCAGACATATCTTTGCCGAGAACAGGAAAAAGTCAGAATTATTTTAAGTTAGTATAATTGTAAGCATGATTTATAGAAGGCCCAGAGGTTTTTGAAGTGTCAAATTACTCTGACTTGAGCTAAGTACAACAAGAAATTCCATTAAAAGGTTCTTAGGAGAGAATTATATTTTAAAAATATCCTTGTGGCAACTTTGAAGGGCAGGCGATACAAAAAAACAAATTCCTATTTGAGTGTGTGTGCCTGTGTGTTTAACTCTCTAGGTGGCTTTGACCAGTTTTAAAAAAATGTTTATTTATTTATTTTTGAGAGAGATAGAGAGTGGGAGTTGGGGAGGAGTAGAGAAAAAGGGAGAGAGAGAATCCCAAGCAGGCTCCACGCTATCATCACAGAGCCTGATGCGGGGCTTGATCTCATGAACTGTGAGATCATGACCTGAGCCAAAATCAAGAGTAGAATGCTTAACTAACAGAGCCACCCAAGCACCCTGGCTTTCATCATTTTTTAAAGCCCCTAACACATTTCCATACTCCTTACTAGAAGGTCATCTATGTAGTCATTGGCAAATATTCATGGCAATGTCCAAACAGGTAGGTGTTAATATATGAAGTGTGAAGACCTTTACTTGAGCTTCAAATTTTAATGAAACCTGTGAAAAGTTTATTTCATTTTGCCTCATGATTTCATGCCTTTTGTTTTCAATTTGTGAAGTGGGAAATTTTAGAGATAGGGGATTCCCTTAGAATCTCAGGACAAGTGCACTCTATAGGATATAAATTCTGAGAGCATTACTTTCATAATTATTTTACATCATCTATTTTCCGACTTGCACCAAACATTTAAGACATAAAGGTTCAGAACTGCATATTACCTTGAGTAGTTCATAGGTACTCATCTCATTAGCTTCCTCTAGAACAGTCTCTATTTTGTTTAAGGATTGAGCTTACTGTGCCTGCCCTGTAAGACCCTGGAATCTCGCCACCCTTTCTTCTCCTCTGCCCCTATCCACTCTGGGCTAAGGTCCTTTAGATGTGCTGTTCCCCTCTTTTCTTTCCTATTCCTCCCTCCTCTTTTCCCCACATCTTTGTCTACGAGTTACATTGGCAGGGAAACCTTACTATCCACAGCTCTAAACATGGAAGCCGCCCCCTCCTCCAGCTGCCAGTGTCTTCAGTCTGCTTTGTTACCTCATTTTTCTTCATAGTATCTATCACTATCTGGCTTATTATGTATGTTATTTATTTGTGAGTCACTTGACTTCCTCCCACCAGAATGTAAACTCTATGTTTTGATTACTGCTCTATCCCATCATTTAGAACTATGCCTAGCACATAGTAGGTGCTCAATAATATTTACTGAGTGAATTAATCTATACAGTCAATTTAATGCCTTTCCTTGGTTAGAAATTGCCACACAAAATATGGAAATAATCATTAAATGGTGAATATCACATACCACACATGAGGCTTCATATTGTTTCCCCAGTTTAGGCCTCAAAAATGCACTGAAAAATTAATAGAGATATTTGTTATAAGTAGAAATTATTATAATCTTTATGACATTTTTTTCAACGAGTAAGACATGGTTCTATAAAACTCAAATCTCATGCCTCCCTATAGCTTGTTAATGAGCAGGTATTGAACAGCTGACGACATTTGCTTTTACATGTGTAATTACATATATGAAAGAGATGTGGCTCTCCACATTTTCTGTATCCACTCTTATTCTGCAGACTTTGACCTAACCAGATTCTAAATTGCCAATGGTCGGGAGTTATATACGACCCGTGTATGTAATTATATTAAAAACTAAAAAGGAACACAGTTTGTGGGTTATGATTTCCAAAATCTAATTTGTTATCTGATACATTTCCAAAATAGTAATAATAATGATAATAATAATAATAATAACAATACTGGAAATCTTGTTTCCTGTTTATTGGAATAGGTTTCAGGTCTTTCCAGGAAAAAAAAATCTTATAAAAAATCCTCCTCCTCAGGGTCTTGAACCAAGAAGACTACATTGGCTGAATCCGAGCAAAAATGATTAACAAGTGGGCAGAGCAGATATTCGCCAAACAGGAGCTGGAAAAACAACAGGTCACCGGCCTGGAATTACAGCAGGAGATGGAGGGGAAATCGGACGCAAGAACACAACCAGTCATAATTACCCTCCCTAGTTCCCCGCCCCCTCTTCCTAAGCTTTCTGCCCTCCCACCCCCTAAATAATGTATATATTTATTCAACTGCCAATCTGCTTGTCGCCAAACTTCCCGAAATATTTTTAAAATGCGTGTTTTTAAGCAGGTGCTGAGGGCTCGCTTTCCAGCCCCAGAGAGGGAGCTGCAGGCTGTGGCGCGGCCTCAGCAGCCCTGGCAGCCGTGGCGGTGACCCGCGCGGCCCCAGGAGCGCCCCCAGCCCCGCGCGGCCCGCGGCGCGCCCTCTGCGCCCCTCACCTGGTTTGCCGCCACAGGAAGGTCTGGATGGGCAGGGGGATGCCGCGGCCGCTGTCCTGCTCCTGGCCCTCGGAGCTCTTCCTCTTCACCATGATGGTGGCTCCTGAGAGTCCTACTGCAGGACCCAGCGCTGGCTCCTGGCTAGCCGCCGCCGCCGCCGCCTCCTCCCGCTGCTCTCCCCAACTCTCATCCCCTCCTTCCCCGAGGCAGAGCCGGCTCTCTCCGCCCTGATCCCCCGTCCCTCTCTCCTTCCCCCACCCCTCCCCGCGCGTGGAACATGGCTGCGGGAGGAGGGGAGGGCTGGAGGAGCCACGGAGCGGGGAGGGGGGCGCTCGGAGGAGCTGTCCGCCTCGCCGCCCCCGCGCCCGCTCCTTGCTTTCAGTACCTCCCACTGTGGACAGCGGCCCGCGCCGGACAGCCCGGCGGCAGAGAAGGGCAGGGGACAGGTTGAACCTTGAACCGCAGCGGGGTGGCCCGAAAGGTCCACGCTCCGCACTGCACGCTGATGCCCTCGGCCTCTTCAAGCCCCAGGATTCGGCTTCCTTCCTTCCGAGCTGCACCCCAGGAGTGTCACCTGTCCTGCTTCCCAACCTCAGCGTCCAAAGAATTGTCAGGGCCTGGGGAGGAGGAGCTTTCAGAAACTGCAGAAGAGTCACTAACCCTGGCATCATTAGCACCTCTAGCAAGGAGGCCAGGAGTCCACCCTTGGGTTTTAGCAGAAGGAGCACATGAAAATTATTAGGAGTGTAAACAAGGAGGAGATCAAGCCTGGCAAGACAGAGAAAGCTTGAAAGTTTTCTAACGTGAGAAATTATTTTAAAATGGTAACCACAAGAAATTAACCTTGCTCATTTTGCTAAAGCAGGAATATCCTCAAACTAAGCAGTTGTGGGCATCAGTTAATTATAAATTGAGGAAGAATATTTGAATCATGCTATTAGGAAATGCTGTTTATTATAGTCCATTAATGTCCTTGGGTGACCCTGTTCATCCCAATGATATTTGCCATTTTCCTTCAGTTGTCATAGTCAAATGTCTATATAGTTAATAGATGGATTTCTGTTAGGTGTTTTATCTAGCAGCAAAACAAATGGGGGTGGGGTGAAATGAAGGCAGTTGGAGTAGAAAATCATTGTTGTGAACCCGACTACCTGCAAACAAATATAGTCACACACCTCTTTGAACAAAATATTGGTCTAAGAGTAGAGGCTTAGACCACAGAACCTGATCTCAACAGTTAGAAATATTTCCAGTGTAATTAACTACAAGTGCATCTACTCCATATAGAGAGAATTATATGGTATATATTAGTATTTTCAGTCACAAATTTAAATTATGCATTTAATACCTTGAAGTAATCTTTTAATAGGAATTTTGAAACAAGGAAAGATAGATTCGAAATACAGTTTTTTCAATGTATGTTTACTGAATTTATTTTATATGCCAAGTATCATGCTATATAGATTCTTGCTCATAAAGCACTCATGGCAGTGAGAGGAATACAGACATGTAAAGAAAGGGGTACCCTGGGAGACATGACACAGATTCACTTACAAACAAAGGAACAAGGCAGAAAATATGAGCAGAAATTGAATGGAGAAAGATTTTCTATGGCATGCTACAAAGTTTAGATAAGAAAGACTTTAAGTAGGGCAGTAAAAATGTTGCTTCTATTTAAATGTGACAGATATATGACTGGGATGTAGAGATCATTTTAAATAAGCAAGAGTGGTAGATGGGAACCCCAGTCTGGAGATCAGAGAAATATTTCATGAGATGCTGAACTAAGGCTATGATAGCAGAGCTAGAAGTAAGGAGGTAATTTTGAATGATATTGCAGAGGTATAATTAGTAAGATTCAATAACCAGGCAGGAATGGGGAGAGAAAAATAGATGGAATAGTGGTTAAGAGCTTAGATCATGAGCCAGACAGTTTTGTCTCTAGCACTAGCTTGTCCTAGGTATAATACCCTGGTAAAGGTTCTTGGCCAAGGTCTCCAAATAATAGTATCTTTCCCATAGAGATGCTGTTAGGATTAAATGTTAATATTTGTAAAGAATTTAAGAGATTCTCTAATCTGTAGTAAGCCTTCAATAAATATCAAGCAAACCTAAGTTTTCTATTTTGTGCAACTGAGTAAATGACAATCTCATTCAAAGAAAAGTTGACAGGGAGAATTACGTTCTTATTTTAGGTATGTGTATAGAAGCATTAATGAGTTTTCCTTAAGTCTCTATTGGAAATTCCAATCAATCCCATGAAGAGGCATCTAGAAATATGAGTATGGAGTTCAGAGGAGTTCACTAGGTAGGACAGATCAATTTTTTGTGGTTTACACTGTATAAAAAGTAGTTGAAACCATGGAAGTAATTAAAGTAATCCAGGCAAATATATGGAAAGAGAAAAAAGAGAGAGCCCAATTTATAAGTCTAGGGGACATGAACTTTAGTGCATTTTCACAAGCTGACAGCATGGGATAGATTAGTGGGATAGGCAGAGTTCTAAGAGGACCCCCAAGATTCCCACCATCTGGTATACATAAGTACCTTCTACCAGTTACTCAATCAAATACTAATTTAGGTGCTTCTGTGAAAGGATTTCTATAAAGCTTAAGGTTTTAAAAATTATTTAAAAACATTCTTAGAGCAGTTTTAAGTTTACAGAAAAATTAAACCAAAACTACAAATAGTTCTCACATATTCTCTCTTCTAGTCCAGTTTCTTCTATTATTAACAACTTGCATTGATGTGGTACATTTATTATTCCTGATGAACCAATATTGATATGTTATTAACTAAATCTATAAAATTCACTATATCTATTGTGCAGTTGTACAGATTTTGCCAAATAATGTCCTGCATCCATCATTATGAATCATAAGAAGAGTTTCATGTCCTAAAAATCCTCTGTATTTTACCCATTCTTCCCTCCCTAATCCCTGGCAACCACTAATATTTTTATTGTCTCTATAGCTTTACCTTTTCCAGAATGTCACATGGTTGAAATCACATAGTACATAGCCTTTTTAGATTGGCTTGTTCACTTGGTAATATGCATTTAAGTTTCCTCTATATGTCTTTTTGTGACTTGTTAGTTCATTTCTTCTTATTGCTGATCAACATTTCATTGTATAGATGTACCATAGTTGGTTTATTCATTCGTCTACTGAAGGACATCTCAGTTGCTTTCAGTTTTGGGGCAATTATGAATAAAGATGCTACAAATATTTCATGTGCAGGTTTCAGTGTGGATGTAAGTTTTGAACTGGTTTGGTTAAATACTGAGGAGTACAGTTGCTGGGTTGTATTTTAAGACTATGATTAGCTTTGTGGAAACTGCCAAACTAGGGGTGCCTGAGTGGCTCAGTCAGTTAGGCATCCAACTTTGCCTCAGGTCATTAGCTCATGGTTCATGGGTTCAAGCCCCATACCAGGCTCTGTGCTGACAGCTAGCTCAGAGCCTGGAGCCTGTTTCAAATTCTGTGTCTCCCTTTATCTCTGACCCTCCCCTGCTCATGCTGTCTCTCTCTCTCTCTCTCTCTCTCTCTCTCAGAAATAAATAAAACATTTTTAAAAACCTGCAAAATTATCCTCCAAAATGGCTATACTATAGAGGTTTTTCAAAAAATTTTAATGTTTATTTATTTTTGAGAGACAGAGCATGAGAAGGGGAGGGGTAGGGAGAGAGGGAGACACAGAACCCAAAGCAGGTTCCAGGCTCCGAGCTGTCATCACAGATCCCGATGTAGGACTCAAACCCATGGACCACGAGATCACAACCTGAGCCAAAGAAGGACACTCAACTGACTGAGCCACTCAGCCATCCCTAGAGTTTTTTTTTTTTTAAAAATAGGAAATTTGAACACATTTATGGGCCAGAATTAAGAAGTCATGGAAGAAGAAACTATTGAGGCTATTTGAGAGAGGGTATAAAAGTTAACAAGGAGCTGGAGGATATTATATCTGACACACAGAAGGATTAACCATTCTTTGGTGGAAGAATAATTCCTAAGAGGGGAGATAAAAAGGAAGAATGGTAGAAAAAGAAGGATAAGCATGGGACATGATGGAGGCTTGATGGCCTATGTAAACTGTGAAGTAATCAATATGATCACTTTTTAAGAGTGATATTTGATTTTGGAGGAATAATGACATTTATCAGAAAATATTAATAGCAGATAACATATATTGAATATTTGTTACATGTCAAGGTCTGTTTTAAATGTATCAATTGATCAAAAAAAAAAAACCCACAAAACCCCAAAACTCTACTAGAAACATTTTAATAAGAGAAACCTGAGACACAGGAAGGTTACATAACCTGCCTGAAGTTACACAGTAAGGAATGAAAGAAACAGTAAAGCCAGCTTTAAAAATTCTGCCCCAACTTTTTAGTATAATGCTAAGTGTTGTGTAGTTGTGAGAGTTTGGAAAAATTGCTATGAATCATGTAGGTGAGCACTGCTCAAGGACAGATGCAAGAATTACCCTGTTGGTGATACAAGATGAAGAAGAGCTAATAGCTCTAATCCCAAATGACCTTAAGGCACTGAGTCATTTAAGGATGGAAGAAATCTATAATAAGCACTTTCAAGATTAGTTTTCAGAATCACATTTTAGTGGAAAAATCAAGACTACCATGATGGTTTACATCTCCTATGCCTATTGAAAACCTCCAAGTAATTTTTGGCTTTTGGGAAAAAACCTGCCCTCCTTAAAATGCTTTTATCTACACTGCCTTCTGCCATGCATTTCTTTTTCAATTCAGATGAACACTGTTGGAGGGAAGCTAAGAACTGGGTTAATCCAGTCAATTACACCATCACAGTTAATAAACCAGCTCTATTGTAATCACTGCATGATATTATAATCTCACTGTGCAAGAATGAATTGGATGTGGAACTTTCCCAAAGATGGTGTCAGTGATAGAATGGCCTTGGGCAGAAGAAGAGACAGGCTACTGGACTTACAAAGCACATGAAAGGAAATTGCAAAAGGATCCAGACAGATGTAGCTTTGAAGGCTCTCATCTTTTAAGTGGAAGAGTGAATTTTGATAGTGGCCAGATTTTGAGTTGCCAGATGAATATATAAATAAACATTCTTGGCAGATAGGTTGAACAGAGGAGAACTCTGACTGGGTCTTGGAAAAGACTGCTTCAGTAAGCAGAATCTAGAATGCTGTGTACGTATGTGAGAGCCAGTAATAATAAAAACACTCATAGTAATTAACAAAAATAGTTTTTTGACATGAGACCACCATTAATCTTGGCAACCCATTAGAATTTAAATGTGAACAATGATTGCTGTTATATTTGTCAGTGAGAAGCATATGACAAATACATTGATGCAGTAGATTTGGAGTTTTAGGAGAAAGGCCACACTTACCTTAAGGTCACTCCTATTATACAGGAGTGGGTATACCCAGTGTGTCTTGGGCATCCTTAGCCCAAATAGCTGATCTCTCTAAGGAGGGCAAGTCCCACTGGTCTCTGAGTGAGTAGAACAAAGTTCCAAATCTCACAGTCCATGCTCATTTAAGCTTGTTACTCAGGTTGCAAGGGTCTTCATGATGTGACTGTATTTCAAAACTCTTCCTTCTCCACTTTGTTCTAGACAGACTGGCCTTTCAAGTACCTTGAATTTTTGGTCTTCTTCCATATATATATATACAAGGCTGGCACCTTTTCACTGTTCAGGCCTCAACTCAAATATAACTTCCTCTTGTAAGACTGTTTATTAACCTGCCTAAAGTAATCCTCTCTATACTGTTTCATAAATGTTCTACTATAATTCTGTTTTTTAATTCATAAAACCTATCATTTTCTGAATATCATGTTTAATTGCTTTAAGGTTTATCTGCTCAGCTGACAGAATAGCAAAAAATTCTATAAAATATCCAGGAATAAATTTAACAAAAATATTTAATGGCTTTGTGTAAAAAAATATAATAAATTGTTTAAAGGCATAAAACTTGCAAGAATACCATGTTCTTAGGTAGAAAGACTCATTTTTATAAAGATATATTTTCATAAAGATATATTGTTGTTCCTTAAATCCAATGTTTTTTAGGATTTTTTGTAATCTTAAAAAACTGTTCCTAAAATCTATATAGAAGAATAATGAGTCAAAAAAATAATTAAATAAATAAATAAATAAATAAAAGCAGGCAGCTTTTAAGCTGCCTTTGCATCAAAGAAAAGAAAAAAGAAAAAAAAACAACAACAAGAAGAAGAAGAATGAGTCAAGGATAGACAAGAAGGAAAGGGTTGAGGAATTATAAGACCATATAGTAGTTAAGGCAATGTGATTGATAATAACATAGAGATGGAAAAATTAACTAGTAGAACAGAATAAAAAGTACAAAAAATGAAATGTGAATAAATAGCATGTAATAGAGTAGATTGTGTTATTTCTATTTGGAGAAGGTAAATGGAGATTCTTATCTGAGCCATACCAACAAAGAAATTATTCAAGATGAGTTAAAGACATAAATGTAAAATTTAGAAGGCAAAATTTAATTTTTTTAAAAAAGAAATGGTTTTGATTTCCTGATTTTTATAAACGCTTTGAGTCTTGAGACTCAGAAATTGAAATTATATAAGGAAACATACATAACTCAAATATATTACATATTTTCTGCAACGAAAGTTTCATAAAAATAAAAGTATATATCCTAGAATGGGAAAAGATATTTGAAATGCATTCAATAAACAAAAAATTAGAATCTGGAATATATTATTAAATTTACTAAAAAATCAATAAGCCAAGACAAAAATTTGAAAAATGAAATTATGCTTAAATCTCATCAATAATCTGGGAAAATACAAATAAAAATTTTAATACCTCTCCAAGCCATAAAGTTAAAATAAAAAAGCTTTACATGTCTGATAAATTTAGCTAATGCAATAAGGCAATAAAAAGAAATAGAAGGTATACAGGCTGAGAAGAAAGCAATAAAGCTTTGCTCACAGATGATATGATCATCTGTGGAGAAAATCCAAAAACAATGACAAAAAAAAGTCCTCCTGAAGCTAATAAATGATTATTGCAAGTTTCAGGATGTAAGATTAATATAAGAAAGTCCACTGTTTTCCTATATACTAGCAATCAACAAGTGGAATTAAAAATGAAAAACAGGGGCACCTGGGTGGCTTAGTCGATTAAGCGTCCGACTTTCGCTTAGGTCATGATCTCGCGGTTCGTGGGTTCGAGCCGCGTCGGGCTCTGTGCTGACTGCCAGCTCAGAGCCTGGAGCCTGTTTCAGTCTGTGACTCCCTCTCTCTCTGACCCTCCCCTGTTCACGCTGTCTCTCTCTCTCCTAGAAATGAATAAAAAAAAAAACATTAAAAAAATAAATAAATAAAAATAAAAATGAAAAACAATACAAGTTATATTAGCACCCATTAAAATGAAATATTTAGGTATGAATCTAAGAAATATATATCCACAACATCTGTATGAGGAAAATTATAAAATTTTGGTGGATGAAATCAAAGAACTAAATAAATAGGGACTTACTACATGTTCATGAATAGGAAGACTAAATATTATCAAGATGACAGTTTTTCCCAACTTGACTTATGAAGTCAGTGCCATCCCAAACGAAATCTCAGCAAGTTATTTTATGGAAGTTACCAAATAGATTCTAAAGTTTGTATGGAGAAGCAAATGTCCCGGAATAGCCAATACAATACTGAAGAAGAACAAAGTTAGGGAATTGACTTTATCCAATTTACAACTTAATATAAAAGTATGGTAACCAGGACAATGTGGTACCAGCAAAGAAAACAAAACAAAAAAAAAAAGTAGGGAAATAGATTAATGGAAAGAATAAAGAGCCTAGAAATAGATCCACAGATTATAGTCGCTGATGTCTGACAAAAAGGCAAAGGCAATAAGATGGAGCAAAGTTGTCTTTTCAACAAATGGTGCTGGGGCAATTAGATGTGCACCTGCAAAAAAAAAAAAAAAAAAATCTAGCCCTGACCTTATTCTATTCACAGAAATTAACTCAGGGATGCCTGGGTGGCTCTGTCAGTTAACTGTCTGACTTTGGCTCAGATCATGATCACACAACCCTGCATTGGGCTCTGTGCTGACAGCTCAGAGCCTAGAGCCTGCTTCGGATTCTGTGTCTCCTTCTCTATCTGCCTCTGCCCCCAGTTGTGCTCTGTCCCTGACTCTGACTCTCTCAAAATATGAATAAAAATTTTAAAAATGAAGAAAAAATTACCTCAAAATGGATCACAGACCCAAATGTAAAATGCGAAAGTATAAAAGTCCTAGAAGATAAAAGGGCAAATCTAGACTTCATTAAAATTAAAAACTGCTTTGTGAATGACAATGTCAGGAGAATGAGAAGATGAGCTGCAGACTGGGAAAATATATTTGCAAAAAACATATTTGATTAAGGACTATCCAAAACATACAAAGAACTCTTGAAACCCAAAAATAAGAAAACACAAACTCAAAAGAAAAACAAACCAAAGAACTTCACAGACATCTCACCAAAGAAGACAGTTAGATGGCAAATAAGCATATGCCATCTATGGAATTTAAAAGTAGTATGGAATTTCCTCAAAAAGTTAACAATAGAACTATCTTATGATCCAGTAATTGCATGACTGGATATTTAACCCCAAAATACAAAAATACTAATTCAAAGGGATACATGCACCCCTATGGTTATTGCAGCATTAATTACAATAGCTAAAATATGGGAAACAGCCCAAGCGTCCATCAATAAACGAAGGGATAAAGAAGATGTGGTATATACAAATAATGGAATATATTGAGCCATAGAAAAGAATAAAATCTTACCATTTGCTATGACATGGATGGGGCTACAGAGTATAATGCTAAGTGAAATAAGTCAGAGAAAAATACAATATGATTTCACTCACGTGTGGAATTTAAGAAACAAAACAAATGAGCAAAGGAAACTAGAGAGAGAGAGAGAGAGAGAGAAACCAAGAAACAGACTCTTAACTATAGAGAAGAAGTTAATGGTTACCAGAGAGAAAGGGAAGGATGGGTAAAAGGTGACAGCGATTAAAGAGTACACTTACTGGGCCACCTAGATGGCTCAGATGGTTAAGTGTTTGACTCCTGATTTTGGCTCAGGTCATGATCTCACAGTTTGTGGGATCGAGACCCACATCAGACTCTGCACTGAGATTCTCTCTCTCCCTCTCTCTGTCTCTCCCCCACTTTCAGGCTTGTGCTATCTCTCTCTCTCCCTTTCAAAATAAGTAAATGAACTTAAAAAATACACTTATCATGATGAGCACTGAATAGTGTCTAGAATTGTTGAATCACTATATTGTACACCTGAAACGTATGTTAACTCCATTGGAATTAAATATTAAAACTTAATAAAAAAGATGCTCTACTTTGTATGGCATCATGACAATGTAAATTAAAATAACAGTGAAATATCACTATATACCTATCAGAATGAACAAAATTTGGAACACTGACAACACTAAATGGTGATGAGGGTGTGGAGTGAGAGGAACTCTCATTCCCTGCTGGTGGGAGTGAAAAATAGTTCAACTACCTGGGAAGATAATTTGGCAGTTTCTTAGAAAACTAACATACTCTTATCATATGATTCAGCAATCATATTTTTTGAAATGTGCCCGAATGAATTAAAAATTTATGTTCACACAAAAGTCTGCAAACGTATATTAACAGCAGCTTTGTTCTTAATTTCCAAAGCCTAGAAGCAACCAAGACATTTTTCAATAATTCAATGAATACTTAAACTGTGGTACATTCAGACAATGGAATATTATTCAGCAATAAAAAGAAACAAGTTATCAAGCCATGAAAACATATGGAAAAACCTTGCACGCATATTACAGAGTGAAAGAAGCCAGTCTGAAAAGACTGTATGCTGTATAATTCCATCTCTATGACATTCTGGAAATAGCAAAATTATGGGGACAGTAAAATCCGTGGCTACCTGGGATTGAGGAGGGGCAAGAGATGAATAGGTGAGAACAGAGGGTATTTAGGGTAGTGAAAATGCTCTGTATTATACCATAAATTAATGTTATTATACATTTGTTTAATCTATATAATGTACAACACCAAGAATAAACCATTGGTAAAACATGGATAACAGGTGATTATGACAGGTCAATGTAGGTTCACTGATGTAACAAATGTGCCAGTCTCATGGAGATGCCAAAGATGGGGCAGTGTGAGGGCAGGAGATCTGTACCTTCATCTCAATTTTGCTGTAAGCATAAAACTTTTCCAAAGAATAGTCTTTAATTAAAGTCTGATGATACCAAGTTCTTAGGACTTCTATAATTTTGAAGACAACTTTGGCTGTGTGTGCACACTTCAATCCAACAATTCCCTAAGTAGACCCTGGAGGATTCATCCCATATGTGCATAAAAAGATAAAAACATTACTCATCACGTCAACATTTTAGCAGTGAATTCTAAGCATCCTATGTGTGTTCATATACAGGAGAATGCATAAATTATCTAAGATACATGGATACAAGGAAATAAAATATAGCCTTTAGCATGTTTGATTTATAGCTTCATGGATCGACATGGGAAAATTTCCAAAATATAATGCTGAGTGAACAAAACAACTTATGGAATGATCTCATCATATAATACCATTTGTTCTAAATGTTTAAAATATGCAAAACAGCTATATACTTTATACATACATAGCCTTAATCATTTAGTGAAAATATTTTCAATTATTGTCTTGACCTGGGCTTCACAGGAAGCTGGACTTGAAACCGTGGCTTATGTGTTTCTGCCTGTTAGGGAGTGCAATCTAAGTGGGCAGAAGTGAACTAAAAATACATAAGGTGGAGGAGACAAAGCTGATAGGATGGCATATTACCAAGCTGACTACTACTTTGTATCAAATGCAATACATTGCTTGATCTGGAGGTGGATCCCTGAGAGCCTGCTTCTCAGCATAACTGCTTTACCGCTTCTCGGGAAAGTGTGTCTACAGAAGGAAGGGAGAAGAGTTTATCTGGAGGTTGTGTTTGCTCTGTTGCATGTTAGTTTGTCCACACTTCTGACACATACGTACGGGCTCAGAGATGGTCCTATAGCATCTTGTGCCTCAGCACCAACAGGGATTCCCGGGTCACTAGTCCTATATGTAGCAGGAGTATTAGGCAAGGTGAACTTGGTTAAGAGTCCACACAGTATTGGTCTCTTTACAGAAGAGGCTGAAATGAGAGCAAGTGGTCACTGGCTTCAGAAACAGATGAGGCCAAGAATATTTAAAATGGCACGCAAGAAGTTCAGATATGATAACACCCCATTTCAAGAACCTTTAGAGCAAGGGTCTACCTTTTTTTCACTACCTGGGTTCAAGTACCAGTATTGCTGCTCATAACCTATGTAGCATTGAAAATGCCACTTAATGTCTCTGAAAGTCAATATCTCTTCATTTGAAAAAAAATGAGAAAAATAAGAGTAGCTATTTTGTAAGGTTGTTTTGAGGATTAAATGAATCAATTTATTTTCTGGTCATAACTGTTACATAACAAATGAATAGTCCAAAGCTTAGTCTCATGAAACCACTATTTATTGTATTCATGATTTGTGAGTCAGGAACTTGGGAGGTCTTGCCAGACAATTCTCCTTTAGAATCTCTCATGCAGTTACAGTTAGTCATGGGTTGGCACTGCCGTTATGTGGGGATTTGAATGGTCGGTGTGCTTAAGGGGACTTGCTCACATGGTAAACAGTTGAGGCCGGCTGACATCTGGCTGCTCAGCTTAGGCTATCCACTGGCCTTTTGATGATAGTCTCAAGATAGCTGGCCTTTTTACAGCTCAGTTCACCCAGAGAGAAGATCCCAAATGGACCATGGAAGTTGCCTAGCCTTTTCTGATCCGGCCTCATGTAGCAATACTTCTGTGGTTTATTGGTTTAAGACACAACATATCCTTGATTCCTGAAAGGAAGTGACATAGATCCCACCTATTAATGGGAGAAGTGTCAAAGAACTTGTGGACATATTTTAGAATAACTACAATATATATATAAAGCTCTTGGCACAGTGCCTATTCTACCTTATCACGAGTCTTATTCTTTTGACATGATAACATAGCCTTTTAACCTGTCACACAAACTCTTGCAAAGCTTAGCCTTCTTTTTCATTTTGTCTTGATGGTACAAATTCATGGTGCTCTTTCATGGAGTGACACTAAGAAGATGGACAAACAATGGTTCTGATTATTCTCAGCTGATGTTCTATAAACCTTGCAGTTACGTGGAAAAGATGGCTATAGCATTTACATTTACATTTTTTTTTTCCACTTGATATCTTATTAGGGCTTGTTTGTCAACATATTCCTGAAGCACAGGGTAAAGTTATATGGAGTGGCTCACTGATGCCTGTGGACAACGGGGATGGATGTGAGCTCCAGACATTGCTTTGGAATTCATTTATTTGAAATCCTGACACACTGTGTTAGTAGGTCAAATCTCTGTTTTAACTTTAATTTCAATGGCTTTACCAAAGGAATTCATGCCAGCCCAGCCCTCTGATTCTGGTCAATTGTCTCACAGCTCTGTTTTAGGAGTATGAAAGCTTTTTTTCTGCTACAGGTTTAAGAAGAAAAAAAAAGATGCATATTGTACTTTGGTAGACTCAAGATCTTAAAACCACCTGTCATTTGTTTCTAGTTTTATAAACAAACACATTTTCTGTTTAAAGAGTATGAAAGCTTCACCATGCTGGAAGCCATATTTGCTGAGTCATCGAATAGTCATTTTCATTTGACATTGGTAAGGCTTGAAATATTTTTAATCCTCCAACTTTATTAGTATGCACACTGTCATGTGATGAAGGTGATAAAGATGTGTAAGTTTCCACTTAATAGTATACTGTAATGGAGGGAGCTTTATTTTATCAAGGTGGAAATGCTGAACAGCGCCTTAGAAAACTGTTCTTCAATTTAATTTGCCCCCGGTATGTAGCAAAAAATCATTTTTAAAAAACATCTTTTATACTATTACTTGTTAAAGGAATGGTGAAATTCACGTTTTCCAGGAGTCTAAACCTTTTGTGCACTGGGGCCAATTTAGAAAAAGCAAAATGATTTGTTTTTAGTAAATACATCCTTTTCAAATGTGGAAAAGCAATCTCTGCACTTGAGTATTCTTCTAAAGGCTTGTTTGTGTGTGATGGGCTGAAATTTCAGAAGTACCTTAATTAGTGTGTTCGGTGATGGGTAGTAATGAGCACTGGCGTGAAGAGAGACACGGCTTGCTGGGCTCCTTAGGAAATAGCCACGGAGAAATAGTTTGGCTGCAGCTCTCCACCCCTTCTGCTGTGTTGTTTTTACCCCTCACTCCTGTTCCTTAGTGTGCGTGTCCTCTCCCGAGGTGGCAGCTTCTATCTGTGACTCAGTCATGTGACAGCACCAGAAACCACAGACCCTGACCTGCCTTCAGCAGAGAGAGCTTTCTCTGTTCTATAGTGAATGTAACAATTATTACTTGTGCCCCAGGCTGCATCTGAGAGTTGGCTTCCAGGGAATCCAACTGTGTGACCGTAGGTTGCACTTCCTCTCCAGAGGAGGGGATTTGATCTGCAGAAACATTTGCAACTTGATTGAAAATACCAGCAAACTGACAGCTTATGGTTTTCTCTTTTTTTTTTTTTAATTTTTTAATGTTTTATCTATTTTTAGGAGAGAGAGAGAGAGAGAGCGTGAGCAGGGGAGGGTCAGAGAGAGAGGGAGTCACAGACTGAAACAGGCTCCAGGCTCTGAGCTGGCAGTCAGCACAGAGCCCCACGAACCGCGAGATCATGACCTAAGCGAAAGTCGGACGCTTAACGACTAAGCCACCCAGGCGCCCCAGGTTTTCTCTTTTAAAAAGGCAAGCGCTAACCATTGATAGAATACTTTATTTTCAGCACAATCACTTCTGTTGCTAGAACCAAGCTTATGCAAGGCTTCCCATTTCATGCTGTTCTTCTCAGTTATCAGCATATCAAGAATCATCTCTTCACCTGTATCCTGATCCAAAGTGTTGTGCATCAGGATCAATATCCTTTTATATGATTAAGAAATAAACCACACACTTATTAACCCTACTGCTGACTAACTGAATTCTAAAAGAGGTTGGTCGGTTTTTTTCTCAATCCTGGTGATTAGAATCTTACCAGAGGAGGCACCTGGCTGGCTCAGTTGGTAGAGCATGTGACTCCTGATCTTGGGGTTATGAGTTCAAGCCCCACTTTGGATGTGGAGATTATATTAAAATAAAGTCCTTAAAAAGAAAAATCTTGGAGCGACTGGGTGGATTAGTCGGTAGAGTATCCAAATTTGATATCCACTCAGGTCATGACACCGGAGTGGTGGGATCAAGCCCTGGGTCAGACTTTGCCCTGAGTATGTGGCCTGCTTAAGATTCTCTTCCCCTCTGCCCCTCCTCCCTGGTTTGTGTGCCCTCTTCTCTCTAAAAAGAAAAAGTAAAAGCTCATCCAGAAACCCCAAAAGACATTAATATCTAGCTTCCATCTTTGTTCACTTAAATCAGAATCTTTGGGGAATAGTTGGGGCGCCTGGATGGCTTAGTCGGTTAAGCGTCCGACTTTCTCTTAGGTCATGATCTCGCGGTTCATGGGTTCGAGACCCGCGTCGGGCTCTGTGCTGTCAGCTCAGAGCCTGGAGCCTGTTTCAGTCTGTGACTCCCTCTCTCTCTGATCCTCCCCTGCTCACGCTGTCTCTCTCTCTCTCTCCTAGAAATAAATTTTAAAAAAATCTTTCAAAAAAGAATCTTTGGGGAATAGAAAGCTTATGAATATTTTTTGTGAAGGTTTTAAGGTGACTATAGTGCACAAAATAGATTGCAGTAGAAAAAGCAGGTAAGTAGCTCAGGCCAATGGGGACAACTGAATACTTTAAAGGCACAAGATGACAACACTTTTTTATTTGAGTATAGAAAAGACAACTACACAAAAGATTGAAAAACAGAAGTAAACAACTCTAGCTGCTGCATAAATAGGGTTAATCAAGAAAGTACAGTTTTATCATCAGGAAACGCAGAAATAAATGTCATAAAATGAAACACAATCTCCTATTTTCTCCCTGCAAGCCTTTTATCAACATTGATCATAGAATAGTCCTCATCCAAAATAAATGTCATGGTTAGTAGTATTTCAATGAGAAATAATTTATAAGTTTGCCTACTTTAATCATATTTTAACTGTGCCCAATATTACATCAATATGTAGTTTGAATGTCATTTCGAACATTACATGCTAGTTTCCTTTATTATTTTCATAATCATATGTATGAAAATATTATTTTTATATTCTCCCCCAAATCCTATAGGTCTACATAGGTCTTTACATACTGTAGGAAGGAAATAAAAAATGTTCCATGGATCAATCAGTATGCCTTATCTTGGGCTTATTTGGTCCAAAGTAGCAGACCTAATCAGATGAACTTAAACAAAAGGGGACATCATCAGGAGGGAAATCTGACCAACCCAGAAGTTGGGCTTAAGTCTCACAGACAAGGAAGCAGGGTAGGCAAATGTGTGAGGAGGAGCCACAGCAGCAGGTCAGGCTGGACTTCCTGTTAGTATTGTGGCTGTGCTCCGTGGGCCTGCTCCTCGCTGTCACTCGGCCTAGGGTTTAGCTGCCTTTGACGCATAGTGTCCTTAGTGGTTCAGTAAATGGTGATAGAATCCGGAGGAGAAAAGACATGTTCTAACCATGACTGTGACAGCAGGGGCTCTGGGGGGTAGAGTTCAGACTCACTTTGAATTGAAGAGTGAGGCAGTAAGTGATAAGCCCAGGATAAGGGGACAGTGGAAAAGGCAGCCAACTAGTTTTTCCAGATCTAAGAGGATCTACGTGGGTGGAGGGGAAAAAGCCTGGCTTTGCACTTAGAAGACTTGTCCCTGGGGCCACCTCGGTGGCTCAGTCAATTAAGCGTCTGACTCTTGGTTTCAGCTCAGATCATCATCTCAGTGTTGGTGGGATCAAGTCCCTGTGTACGGCTCTGTGCTGACAGCGTGAAGCCTGCTTGGATTCTCTCTCTCTCTCTCTCTCTCTCTCTCTCTCTCCATGCCCCTCCCTGGCTCTCTCTCTCAAAATAAACAAACATTAAAAAAAAAAAAAGACTTTTCTGTGTTCAAGTTATAACTCTTTCATTAATTTGGAAAATTACTTCATATTAGTTTTCTCCCTATATAATGTAGCAAAACTGTATACCTCACAGGACTATTTTAAAGATTAAATAAAGGTTGAAAATCTAAAAACATCAGAAAATGTAAAAAAATATTTCAGTGTACTATAATGTCAGGTTAATTACTGTAAGGACGCCAATGAAAGGTAACTGCTTGTGAATAAATATCAGCTTGGCTGTCCATTTTAACTTGTGTGTCCAATATATTGATACCATACCTCACCTATGAATTTTCCAGAGCTGAAGAATGTTGGCCCTTACATAACTGCTTTCACATGAATGAAGGGCATCATATGGATGATTCCAACTTTGTTATAAGTAAGGGAAACTTTGTTATAAGTAAGGGAAAGCTGAGACAGAGAGGATAAGTTATTTAAGTCCATACTACTAGTGAATTCTATTTTTTTATTTTCTTTTTTTTAATGTTTTTTATTTATTTCTAGGAGAGAGAGAGAGAGAGACAGCGTGAGCAGGGGAGGGTCAGAGAGAGAGGGAGTCACAGACTGAAACAGGCTCCAGGCTCTGAGCTGGCGGTCAGCACAGAGCCCGATGCAGGTCTCGAACCTACGAACCATGAGATCATGACCTAAGCGAAGTCGGACACTTAACCGACTAAGCCACCCAGGCGCCCCATACTAGTAGTGAATTCTAGAGCATGATATGAAGTTGTCTAGTATTGTGAAAGGATACAACTCTACTTAAGACTAAAAAGGGCACCAGTCTCTTCAATGACCGATCCCTCTAGCTATGCTGTCTCCTCCCATGCTTTTGTTAGATGAAAATTAGGAAGCATGAACCACATGAAAAGACATCTACCCATATAGGAGGTAACGAACTATAGCCTAGGCCAAATCACCCCTTGTCTGTGTAGGCTAATAATAGTTTTTATGTTTTAAATAAAAAATAAAAAGAATAAAAATATGAGACATGTGAAAATTATATGAAATTCAAATTTCAGTATCCATGAATAAAGTTTTATTGGAACACAGCCACACTCGTTGTTTATGTGTTGTCAGTGGTTGCTTTCATATTCTAAGTGGAGTTGAGTAAACAGGGAAAGTAAGGCTCGTAAAACCTAAAATAGTTACACTAGACCTGATCATTACAGAACAAGTTTATAAATCCCTGATGTAAATTACTGATTACTTTTACTTGAAATTAATTGATCAGACACTATTTTCTTATTATCAGAGTATTTAGATTAAAGAACTAAATGTACGTATAACTCATTGGCAAAGATAAAAAAAATTGAAGTAGTAAAATATTCCTCTATTGTGACAATAAAAAGGAGCGTACAGTTTTGGGAGGCAATTTGACTACATGTATAAAAAAAAATCCTTATATATTTAACTAAATTCCACTGATAGAAATTTTGGGAAGGAAATAAAGATCTGTGCAAAGATGTGGACAAGCAGAATCATATATTATAGTGAATATCTGAAAACAGACCAAGTGTCCAACTGCTTTGGTAAGGTATAGTATATCCACCAAAAGGAATGAAATAAAGTCATTTAAAAAGATAACACACAGCTACATTTATTAAATTGAAAGATGTTCATAATATATGTTTAGGGGAGAATAGCATGGTACACAAGAACATGTATAGTATGTTCTTTTGGTAAAATTATGCTGCGATATTTCATTAAACATTTTTAAAGATATAAAAAATGGAACAGAAAATTTAGCATATACTGAGTATCAAGTACTCTATCAGACAAACTTACACATTTATTTCATTTAAAAATCCCAACAACTCTATGAGCTGTTCTCTAAATTTAATTTAATCACATTTTAATGTCTGTTTTACAAATATTCTCAGGCAGAGAAAAATTAAGTAAATTGTCCAAAGTTAGTATATCCAGAAATACTAAGATCAGGATTAGAAAGCTCAGGTTCTTTATTCTATGATACAGCTTCCTTTCATCATTGGGTTGAAGGTTTTATTTTAATAAAAATCATAAGTAAACTTTAATACTTTTCTTAATGTAAATAACTGATGTCCTTCCTGGGATACAGCATAGTGTAGTGGGAAAACTATGGGTTTTCCAATCAGAGAAACCCGTGGAATCCACTGCTCAACGATTTATTCACATAAAAAGTTATTTAGCCCCATAAGCCTCCATTTCCTTAAAATCAAATGGACAAAATGATGCTTTACTAAGAATTATTATGAAGAGGGATGCCTGGGTGCCTCAGTCAGTTAAGCGTCAGGCTCCTGATACCAGCTCAGGGCTTGATCTCAGGGTCTTGAGTTTGAGCCCCACGTTGGTCTCTGCACTGGGCCTGAGGCCTAAGTTATTATGAAGATTAAAAGAAGCAATGTATCAAAGCTCATAAGGTATATTGGGAAAGCAATCAACTTTGATTTCTTTAAGTATGTAATAAGAAACCAGTACCACAATTTATATCCTCCATATCTGCATATAAATGGCTGTTAATACCCAGCAGTGATTATGTAATTTAATTCTGCTTCTTTTTTTAAAGTTTTTTAAAAGTTTATTTATTTTTGAGAGAGAGAGAGAGGGAGAGAGCATGAACAGGGGAGGGTCAGAGAGAGAGAGGGAGACACAGAATCCTAAGCAGGCTCCAAGCTCCAGCTGTCAGGATACCTGACACAGGGCTCAAATCCTTGAACTGTGAGATCATGACATGAAGTGAGGTTGGATGCTTAACCAACTGAGCACCCATATGCCCCTTAATTCTGCTTCACATGACTAGTTGTCAACAGTTGGTAACTACTAATTTACTTTAGAGATCATTAGTTTGGTTTTTTTTCAAGGAAACCACTCCAAAGACAAAGACTTCGCTCGCACATAGTGATCATTCTCTGAGCCCTCGCTATAGAATGTATACAGTCCTTCTGCTTATAAACAAGTACCCTTAACATCCAGAGGCATTACCCGGCCTGCTTAATGATATTTGCTGAAGAAAATGTGTTTGCAAGAAAAGATGCAATTCTTCAAAAAGAATGATGCCGGAAATTTCCTGCCAGTTAGCACTACTGCCTAGCAAGTTAAAAAAAAAAATTCCACCAATAGAGGAATGGTTGCTATGGGTTCCTCTTGTAAGTGTCATAGCTGGGGTACCAGAAATAGCTGAGCCAGCCATTGGTTCAAACACAAGAAAACAGCCTTGATCAAGTGTCTTGTACCGAGAATAATGGTGTCTCGTGATTGAAACATTTTTGAGACACCAAAGGTGTTTCATTTTGTTCCATGATTTGTGCTGTGCCACACTTGGTAATTTTAATCTTTATTTTTCTAGCATATTTTCATCTGAAACTAGCCAAACAGACTTCTTTCAGTGTTTACATCTTTCACAGATGTTACAGCTAAGATCTTTCTCTCAAATGTATAAAATTGATTCTATGACGCTTTAATGTCTATAGAGAAGATTGATGAGAATTTTGCTATAAACAGGGAATGAGTGGGATGTCTGGGTGCCTTAATTAGTTAAGTGTCCAACTCCTGATTTCTGCTTAGGTCATGATCTCACAGTTTGTGGGTTGAGACTCCTCTCGCTTCCCCTCCTATCCCTGCCCCCACCCCCTGCCCTGTGGGGCTCTGTATTGGCAATGTGGAGCCTGCTTGGGATTCTCTCTCTCTCTCTCTCTCTCTCTCTCTCACTAAGGAAATAAACATTAAAAAAATAAAGGCATAACACTGGGTATGGATTTGACGTTCAGAAAAAAGTATTCTACTTGCTCTCTTTTGTTTAATCCATGTTCTAAAAAAGAATTGAAGTCATCTATTTATGTTTTAATATATAATAGGATTCCATTTTTTTATTGGTAAAAATTTTCTTTGTAAGGCATAGGTAAATGCCTCATTTCCTCTTGGGGATTTTTCTTGCTTTGCAATAAGTTGTGTTGTTCTGAATATGGTCCTCTAATCAAGCATCATTGTTCCTCTGGCATCAGGAATGAAAGCCCAGGCCAGATAGCTGGAAAAAACAAGCCTGCTGTCAGAATTAACCTGCAAATTTAGTTCCCCTTTCATTCTGGAATAGTCAGAAACACTTCTCATTTACCAAGAAATTAAAAACTAACTTAATTTTAGAATACGCATGTCATAAAATGTAGAATATTAAGTGTGCTCACATGCATGTGTATGTAAAAGCTGGAATCAGATCAAAATAGAAGTCAAAGGCAAATATGTACAAGTGACTGCAGGATTGTATAATGCATTCGAGTCTATCTAGAGAAGAAATCACAATAAATTATGTAACCAAAATTAATCTGTGGTTTTCCAAACTGGCCCTGCAGGCAGAGGGTTTTAAATTCATCAACTCATTATTCACTACTCTCATGATGTATTAATGAGAAAACTTTATCATTTTCACCTAAGAATCACAAATTACTCTGCAAATCTAATTGGCTAAAACACATGGACATAAGTAAGATTATTTTCATTCTCGTGGCTGGATGGGTTGGTTGAAGGATTTAATCTAAGACCAACAAATGAATCAGTAATGAAACAGGTATTAATCACTTTTTTTTAAAACCCTGATATGCTTTGAGTTGCTTCATATACATAATCAAAGCCTGTTCATTCTTTTGAAAAAATTTATTTATTCTTTTTATTATACAAGCAAATACATCTACTGATATTCATTTAGAAGTCAGTGTCAGATTTAGCAGCAATGTGCCAGCAAAATAGCAAATGCAGGTGCTTGTGAAATAATGGAAATAGAAAGAAACGTTCAAGAATTGCTTTTGATTCAGTGCAGAGAAATGCCTTTTCACCATTCACAATATTGACAAACATTGCGTACCCTGGATGAAAGGCATATCAGGAAAAAACATTTATATTTGAAGTTCTGCCAACTATATATGGGAAAATTCATTTCAGATTGTTCTTTTGGAGCTGGAAAAGGTTGGTGGTTTTGGTTTGGTTTGGTTTTTTTTGCTAGCGGCTCAGTTATGTAGTTGACCCTAGGTCATATATAAGCGAAATAAAGAAGTACAGCCCAAGAAGCTACTCTGTCTTCAGCATCCACTACTGTTCTGCAAAGTCACCAAATGAGCTATTTTAAAATTCAATGGCTTCTCATTTCTCACGTTTGGCAGACTCTGCAAATTTTAACACTCTGAAACATCCACTCCTGGGGCTTCTGTGACATTTTCTCTTAATATCATGACTCAAATGGTTGGTCTTCAGTTTTTATGATCGCTTTTTATCTGTTTGCCCCTTAAATACAGGAATTACACAAGTGTAACTTTGGGCTTTTTAAACTCCCTTTTGTGAGCCCAGTCTGCATGAACTTATCCATTCGCTAGGACTAATGACATCATTTACATGTTAGAAATTTTTCAAAGCTCGGTTTCATATTAGGATCCTTGGCAAATGAGGAAAGACCAAATGCCAAGTATTATTATAACACACAAAATTAATAGCTCTGTCCTGGCCCTTGCTGACTTGATTTTAAGAATGTTATTCCTAGAGGACTTGATGTTTTGTCCTTAACCAAAATAAATGGAGCCAAGATGTCTAATGTATACCTGTCAAGAACATAAAATTCCAAAAATGAAGGATCCTTTCCTCACTTATGATGAAACAGTCAGAGGTGTGATTAGTCATTTAAGAAACAGTACAGATGAAGACATAGGAAGGATTGATATAAAATAATTACACCAATGTAAGGAAGGATTGCTGTGGCCTGCGTTCTACTGACTTAGATGATGTTTTAAAACTCAGCTCCTCTAATTTTCCCTAAAACAAACATCTGCAGAGATCTGAAACAGGCAAGTCATGGGCCTGAGGTAGTTACTAACATTACATGCATTGGTGACTAGATCAACTCGAAGGGATAATGCCTGAAATCAGAGAGACCCTTGCTCTGGGATGAATGGCAAGAGTACGGTTTATTATTGATTTATGTAGTTGGATTAGAGATGACTGGGGCAACCAACTCCTCTTTTATTTGTTTCCTCCATCCTCCCAGGCTTGAATCTGAGGAAATACTCATAACCACCTTTGGTTATGATTCTACTTCTAAGATCCAGATGTGAATTAACAATTTTCTGAGATTTCCTCATGGATATCCCACTGACATCTCATTTTTACACCTGTATACCTCACCTTCTTTAATAGCATTATCATCTACTTGGCTACCCAAGTTTTAAAAATCAAGTGTATTTCTCCTTCTCTATTAACTAACTCATGTCCTATGGTCTCCAAGTTCTAAGCCATTTATTTCAAAAGTGCCATAAGCGTCTTGCCCCATCCTGATCTTCACTACCGCTCTCCTGACTCAGACTCTGTCACCTCCCCCTGGTATTCCCCGCCCTAGTCTCTTTTCTCCAGTCCAATTTCTACATTGTTGTCAAAATTACTCCTCTAAAACTCAGACCTGTTCATGTAATTTCTCATCCTTTCAAAACCCTATAATGATTGCTTCTAGCTTACACAGTAGAATCCAAACTTCTGAATGGAAGATCCCAAATCTGTCTCCAGGTTTTTGAGGTTTTTTGTTTTGTTTTGTTTTTGTTTTTTGTTTTGGTGGGAGGTATTTTCTCTGACCCACCTATCCTCCAGATACACCAAGTGATTTAATAGTATCAAAATGTATCCTTCACTCATGCCTTTACATGTTTGCTTTTGAAATTTGCTTCCATTCTCTATTCTTAATAGACTCTCCTCCTAACTCCCATAGGCTCTGTGTGAACTTGCATTACCACCACTTATCACTGTTTATCCTGGACTGTGGTTCATTGTTCATGATCTGTCCTCCTCACTTGACTGATATCTTGAGGGCACTGGACCAGATGAGGATGTACACTAAGTGTTTGTGCCAATCATTCATTTTCTATTTAAAAAGCTACAGATATTATGAGATTATTCTAGCAAAAAGTATAGAAAAGAAAACAGAATGGTAGAGTTAGATTTCCTTTGGCTCGAGAGTCTACCAAGGGGGTAGACTGATTAACATTAGGACTCAAAAGTGAGTCAAAAATTGCCCTTTCCTATAAAGGAAATGATCTCCAGAACTTTGTTCCTGTCAGATTAAGAATGCAAAAAAGGGAACATAGAGAGGAATTTGGTGAGAGGAGATTGATGAGAGCATTTCTTGGGACAGAGATGCCATGATGTCTATGAGCCACACTTTCCTTTTGGGATAGCCATGGAGACGTGCTGCCTTCTAACCGAGGCTTTAATAAATAGAGTGTTCAAATACTTGGAGAGACTGAAATGTTTTCCCCGATGTTGGGAGACCCTGGATTTCTACATGCTGGAGAGATCTAGTGTCTAGAGGAGGGCTGATGGCTCTGGTTGTGTGGTCCATGGAGCGCTGCTGAGTTGGAAACCACCTCTACTCCTACAGTAGCAGGGGAGAGAATACAAAAGGGCCAGATGAGGGCCACGGAAGGGAGGGAGTTGGAGAAAGTCAGCTTTATGTCCTGTCCTATAAGGTTGCCTAAATGGGAGACAAGCCTCAGCAGAAAGAGGTTGGGAGTAACCACAGGGTGCTGACTAAAATGGAAAAACTGCTTAAAGCACATTCCCTTACTTCTCCTATTCTGTCTTATACCAAGAGAGAGCAGAAACAGCATCTGTGTAGAAAAACTATCCCCCACTCTCAACGCATGCTTGTAGCCCAAGGTAGATCCATACTGGGGAAGAGTATAGATCTTACACCATCAGCTTCAGAGTTTTGACTATTCCATGAGCTGAACATTTTAATCTCAGAACTGAGACTCTGTTTTAGAATTGAGACTCTTTTTATAACCAGAAGAATTTTATTATTTGAGAGGGACTAACAAGTCACGCTTCTGCTCAAGTCTTCAGCTTGAGGCAGGGAGATTTCTTCCACTGCATAATGTTGAAAAAAACTGTGAGAGACAAAAATAAACTCATGTTTTGATCACAATTCACAGGAGTCATGCTTGTTCAACACAATGGTTACACAAGAAGAGACAAAATATTGGCACTTTGGTGTTCATATAATGAGTGCTTTCTGATTTTTCTACAGTTGAAGCAGAAAAATGACTGAGGAGTCTTTTAGGTATCTATCTGGGTCTTAATTTTCTGATGCTAATGAAAAGCAACATATTTCTGTTTTCTAATATTACAAATCAAAGATGGCTATCTGAAGTGTGCATTCTATTTCCAAGGCTTGATCAGGAATTTTCATAGATTGTGCTATGGACTGTGGATCCTTGTTTCATAAGGAAAATTTAAGTGACATGCCATGTTTGTAATAAAACCAAGAAATGGAATTCAGGTATTGGTGTCATAACAGAGAAAGAAAAACAGCCTTTAAGAAAGCTGCACAGTGAAAGAAGCAAGGGTGATGTTAAATTATTTACCATCTGGGATGTTAATACATATGTTAGAAAAACTGCTTTTATTCTCCAAAAAATATATAAGCTGCAAAACAGCCTGTCAAGTGATGTGTGTTGTGTATAAATAGTTTATCGAGTTTACCTAATAATTTCCAAATGCACTGTTGATTTTTAGAAACTATTGGTTGACCTTTGCTAGACATTAGATGTCATTTGCCAAATGATGGCTTTGTATGAACCATGACTTGACACAGAAAATGACATAAAATTAATCCAATGATTTCCTGTTTAGTTGATTGCCATTGGAAAACTTATATTTATAAAGAAAATAAGAAAAGAGCAAGAGAAGAAAAAAAGAACAGAGAAGAACTACAAAACCAACCAGAAAATAATTAACAAAATGTCAATAATTTTTCCTATTAATGCATACCTATCAATAATTACTTAAATGTAAATGTTCTAAATGTTCCAATCAAAAGACATATCGCAAAATAGATTAAAAGGCAAGGCCCATATATCTATTGCCTATAAGAGACTGACTTCAGACCTAAAGACACATATAGACTGAAAGTGCAAGGATGGAAAAAGATACACCATCAAATAGAAGGAAAAAGAAAAGAAAATGAAAAGCCAGGGTGGCAACACTTAGACAAAATAGACCTTAAAACAAAGACTGGAACAAGAGACAGAAAGAGCATTCCATAATGATAAAGGGATCAATCCAACAGCATGATGTAACAATTGTAAATATCTATGCACCTAACATTGGAGCACGTTTAATGCAAATATTACCAAACATAAAGGAAGGAATTGGTTATAATACAATAATAGTAGGGGACTTTAACACTCCACTTACATCAATCAATAGATCATTCAAATAAGAAATCAATAAGAAAACAGTGTCTTTGAATGACACATTACATAGGATGTACTTAACATATATTTGTATAAAACATTCCATCCCAAAATAATAAGATACAAACTCTTTTCAAATGCACATGGAACATTCTCCAGAATAGATGATGTTAGGCCACAAACAAGTCTTAATAAATTAAAGAAGACAAATGATATCATGCATCTTTTCCAACCACAACAGTATGAAACTAGAAATCAATCACAAAAACTAAAAAAACCCACAAATATGTGGAGACTAAACATGCTACTAAAGAGCCAAAGGGTCAATGAAGAAATCAAAGAGGAAATAAATACATGGAGACAAATTAAAATGAAAACATAGGTCCCCAAAGCTTTAGGATACAGTAAAAGCAATTCTAAGATGGAAATTTATAGTGATAAAGGCTTATCTCAAGAATTAAGAAAAATCTTAATCAATCTAACTAGAGAAACTAGAACTAAGAAGAACAAAGCCCAAAGTTAATAGAAGGAAGAAAATAATATCAAAGCAGAAATCAATAAAATAGACTGTAAAAGAATAGATCAATAAAACCTAAAGCAGATTCTTTGGAAAAATAAAATTGATAAATCTTTAGCAAGACTCATGAAGAATAAAGATACAAATAAAATCAGCAATGAAAGAGAAGTAACAACTGACACTACAGAAATACACAGAAATACAGACTATAGGGGCACATGGGTGGCTCAGTCAGTTAAGTGTCTGACTTCAGCTCAGGTCAAAATCTTGCGGTCTGTGGGTTTGAGCCCCGCATTGAGTTCTGTGCTGGCAGCTCAGAGCCTGGAGCCTGCTTCAGATCCTGTGCCTCTCTCTCTCTGCCCCTTCCCTGCTCATACTCTGTCTCTCTCTCTGTCTCTCAAAAATAAACAAACATTAAAAAAGAAATACAGATTATAACAGAATACCACAAAAAATGTATGCCAGTAAATTAAACACCCTAGAAGAGATAAATTCCTAGAAATATATAAACTTCCAAAAATGAAATAAGTAGTAGAAAATCTGAACAAAGCAATTAATAGTAAACAAAATTGAACTGGTGTTCAACAACTCCCAACAAAGTCCAATACCAAATGGATTCACAAATGAATTCTACCAAACATTTAAAAAAGAGTCAATCACTATTTTCCTCAGACTATTCCAAAAGTAGAAGAGGAATGAAAATTTCCAAATACATCCTGTGAGATCAGCATTGCCTTGATACCAAAACCAGATAAAAGACACAACAAAAAAGAAACACTACAGGCCAGTATCCCTGATGAATATGGATGCAAAAATCCTCAACAAAATATTAGCAAACTGCTTTCAACAATATACTAAAAGGATAGTTCATCGTGATCAAGTGGAATTTATTTCGAGGATACAAAAATGGTTCAATATTTGCAAATCAATCAGTGATATACCACATCAACAAAATGAAGAATAAAAATCGTATGATCATCTCAATAGATGCAGAAAAAGCATTTGACAAAATTCAATCCATTCATGATAAAAACTCAACAAAGTGGGTTTATAGGGAACATATCTCAAAATTATAAAGGTCAAATGCAAAACCCCACAGCGAACATCATCTTCCATGGTGAAAAACAGAGCTTTCCCTCTAAGGTCAAGGTTGTCAACTCTTGCCACTTTTATTCAATAGAGTACTGAAAACTCCTAGCCACAGCAGACCAAAACAAAAAAAACAAAAAAACAAAACAAAACAACAAAAAAACCCACGACATCCGAGTTGGTAAAGAATAAGTTAAATTGTTGCTTTATGCAGATGCCATGATATTATACATAGGAAACCTTAAGGACTCCACCAAAAAGCTATTAGGATAATAAATGAATTAAGTAAAGTTGCAGGATACAAAATTAATACACAGAAATCAGTTGCATTTCTATACACTAATAATGAAGTAGTAGAAAATGAAATTAAGAAAACAATCTCATTTATAACTGTGCCAAAAAGAATAAAATACCTATGACTATCCTAACCAAGGAGATGAAAGATCTATACTCAAAAATTATAAAACACTGATGAAACAAATTGAAGAGGACACAAATGCAAAGGTATTCCATTCTCATGGATAGGAAGAATTGATGTTAAAATGTCCATACTACCCAAAGCAATCTACAGATTCAATGCAATCCTTATTAAAATAGTAGCAGCATTTTTCACAGAACTAGGATAATTCTAATATTGGTATGGAACCACAAAAGACTAAGTAGCTAAAGCAATATTGAGAAAAAAAGATCAAAGCTGGAGATATCACAATCCAAAATTTCAAGATATACTATGGATTTGTAGTAAAACAGTATGGTACTGGTATAGAAATAGAGACATAGAGCAATGGAATAGAATAGAGAGGTCAAAAATAAACCCATGTTTATATGGTCATTAATCTATGACAAAAGAGGCAAGAATATATAATGGGGAAAAGGCAGTGTCTTTAACAAACAGTGCTGGGAAAACTAGGCAGGTACATGCAAAAGAATATTAGATCACTTTCTCAAACTTACACAAAAGTCAACTCATAATGGATTAAGAACCTAAAAGTGAGATCTGAAACCATAATATTCCTAGAAGAAAACACAGGCAGTAATTTCTCTGACGCTGGCTATCAACATTTTTCGTGAATATGCCTCCTAAGGCAAGGGGAACAACAATAAGGTTAAACAATTGAGACTACACCAAAATAAAAGTTTTGCGCAGAGAAGGAAATCATCAACAAAACAAAAATGCAACCTACTGAATGGAAGAAGATATTTGCAAATGATATATTCAGTGAGGGGTTAATATTCAAATATATAAAGAACTTTTATAATTCAATACCAAAAAGTAAATGATCCAGTGAAAAATGGGCATTTTTTTGCAAAGAAGACAGACAGATGGCCAACAAATACATGAAAACATGCTCAACATCACTCTTCATCAGGAAAATACAAATTAAAACGACAATGAGATACTGCTTTACACCTGTCAGAATGATTAGAATCAAAAAGAAAAGAATTAACAAGTGCTGGTGAGGATGTAGAGAAAAAGGAACCCTCATGTACCATTGGTGGGAATGTACTTTGGTGCAGCCACTGTGAAAAACAGTACAGAGATTTTTCAAAAAATTAAAAACAGAAATATCACTACTGTGTATTTAACCCCCAAAACTAAAAACACAAACTCAAAAAGAAATATGCTCGTCTATGCTCATTGCAGCATTATTTACAATGGCAAAGATATGGAAGCAATCCAAGTGTTCACTGTCCATTGATAGATAAGTGGATAAAGAAGATGCGGCACATATACACAATGGAATATTACTCAGTCATAAAAAAGGAGAAGATCTTTCCATTTGCAACAACATGGATGGAAATAGAGGTATTAGGTAAAAAAAAAAAAAAAAAGTCAGGGAGAGACAAATCCCATATGATTTCACTTTTATCTGGAATCTATAAAACAAGTGAATAAACAGAAAGCAGAAATAGAACCATAAATATAGAAAACAAACTTATGGAGGCCAGAAGGGTGGAGGGATGAGAAAAATGGGTGACAAATGATAGATATACATGTAGTGAGTATAGCACAATGTATAGACTTCTCAAATCGGTATGTTGTGTGCCTAAAACTAATGTAACATTGTGTATCAACTATACTTCCTTTTTTTAAAAGAAAAAATTGCTCTTTACATAAATGATATTGTTTGAGACATAATCCTCTTTCCTTTTTTGCTGAATTAACAGCAAATACATGACCAGTTTTTCTAGCTCTTATAATGCACAGATTTTTACATAATGTATATTTGGCATCTTCATTATTGACTGTGATGAAAATTTCTTATTAGAATATTGAAAGAATATTAGAATACTCAAAGCTAATCTATTAGACCTGATCAGCCGAGACATCTTGAGCTGCTTAGGTTCAAATTCTGGATCTGCCCATTACATTTTAAACCACCTTTCTTTCTTTCCTTTTTTTTTTTAATGTTTTTATTTTATTTTTGAGAGAGAGAGAGAGAGAGAGCGTGAATGCATGAGCAGGGGAGGGACAGAGAGAGAGACACAGAATCTGAAACAGGCTCCAGGCTCTGAACTGTCAGCACAGAGCCCTATGCGGGGCTTGAACTCACAAATTGTGAGATCATAACCTGAGCTGAAATCAGACTCTTAACCAACTGAGCCACCCATGTGCCTCTAAACCACCTTTCTATGATCAGTTTTCTTATCTGTAAAATGGGGATGCTGATAATCACCAGTACTCAGAGGAGTTAACATGGTTGTAAGGATGCCTTCAAGACAATCACTAAATAATTATAACATTAATGTTTATGTCAAGTTCAGATGGACTTTTGGTGGGTTTTAGGTGGAGGTGAATTTCAGCAGGGACCATAAAACCTCTTTTTCTTAGCCATCATTAACCGCACAATGCTCCATGGAGCCTATCTTTCGCTCATAATCTTCTTCTGTCGTTGGCCTCAGGAAACCCATTACCTCCTCCGTGCATTTTGCCTGTCTCTATACCCTGTTAACTCAAAGTCCTATGGTGACTGTAGTTCCCATAAGGAACTATACGAGGGAAGTTCTGGGTGGAATGAAGACTGTTAGCAGGTGAAAATAATATGGTCACTGATCACCAGCTATTTGACAATGCCAGAAAAGGCACGGTCTCCTCTTTGGGTTTCCAGTCTTCCTCTGACTTGGAAGAGGAGGCCAATGCAGGGACAGGGGTAGACAAGGAATGGTTGTGGCCGGCTGGCAGGCTGTTAGATGCCAGCATAGACCATCTGAGCTTCCTGGAATAGCTGGTGATGCACAGGCCAGTCCTCCAGAGCCCTCGGAGGGGGGCATAGCATAAGTGATGCCTAAAAGGCAGGACTTTTGTGGGAACTGGGACAGATTTTGGAGGTTCTCTGCTGCATAAGGTATTGAACTTACAAGTGCTAGAACTGAACGAGGTCCATGGAGGCTAGAGGAATAAACCTGGGAGGCCAAAGATGGGCATTGGTAAGGAGGAAGTTTGGGCAGCAAGTCTTTCAATAGTCTCATTACTTATTCAGCGGAATAAGGGGCATGTTGGCTGACGATAGCCCTGGGTTTAAGAACATGTCACTTGCTTTCCAGGTTAAAACATCTTTCCACAATGTCACTTTTCAACTTCTAAAAGTTATAGGCAAGTACCCTGTAAGTTTAGCCCTCCTAAGGAGGAGGACAGCTTTTGTGGTTTCTCACTTGATAATGAGATTTTTATCTATCATAGGGTGGAGACACAAGCAATTTATTATTTTTTTCTTTACATTAATGATAAATATAGGTGGGAAAATAATCTTAAATGTGTTTATCATGGATATGAAAACTGCCAGTTGTTAGCGCCAAATAAATGTACTACTTAAAGATTTACTTTCTTTTTTCTTGAGATAGGCATAAGTCTATTAAATATTGGTTCCCCAGGCTCCCAGTGGATTCTGATCTGACCTATCCAACCTGACCCTTCCCCCTCCCACTTTAGGATTAGGGGTTTATTCTTTTGGGTTCTGCTTCATGGGATGAGGAAAAACTTAGGAGAGAGGGAAAAATAAGTGCATCTAAACCTGAGTTTACAAACAAAATCTGTAGGGTCTAGTGCCTACAGTAATGAGTGAAAGTGAGTAAGTGGTCTGAGAGTAATAGCTGGCTTGGGTTGGCACTGTGGCCAAGTGTAAGGAGGAAACCCATTTCATCATTCACGAACCAGCTCCAGCCCACTGAGATCATGAATGCAGGCCCAATGTTGCCAAATCTCTTAACTTTTGAAAGATCCAAATCTAAGAGTGTGTGTGTGGGTGTGAGAACTTCCGTGCGCTTGAAAACACTGTGCAGGCCAAACAAAGCACATCTGGAGGCCACAGGTGTATTACCTCAACCAGGCCCGAGGCAGGAGATTTTAATGGAATCTGAAGGATTAGAAGTGGGAACAGCTGTGGTATACTTGTGATAAAAGGCAGGAGAGAAAAAAATAGGGCTTTTTGGAGTGTGTCTGTGATGCTTCTTCGACATACTCAAGAAAGCCTAGTAAAAGACAGTGTTTTGAAACAATTTTAGGTTGCTGGACTGTGTACTTTTGACAGGGACAACATCCTATCCCTTAACTATTTAGGTCAATGTTCTAGAAGGGAATATAATAAAAGAGTGACATTTTTTCTCTATATAAGCTACTTAGAGGGTTATTTTGTAACCCTACATTATATCTGAGTTACTTGTCTCTTCTCAAGACAACTAAAATCTTCTTTGCCTTATTAATTAATTAAAAAAAGAAAAAATTAAAATTTTATTGTGATTAGTGCTACCAAATAAATGTCTAAATCCTGTATAGTTTAAGGACCTACTTAAAGGACAACATGGATACTAATAAAAAAAAAACACATTAAAGAGAAAGTCCAACGATGTTGACTATATTGTACCAAATCTGCATTATTAGTAAAGGAAGATGGAATGGAAGGTGATGACTCCATTGCTAGACATAGGTTTCACCCAAGCTAGAATGGTAGGTCTGGAAAACTTCTAATACCACACTTCTTCCACCAGTCACAAGTTTCTACCACTATGTAACTAGACTCTTTGATATTAGGCTTGGTGATATTATCTCATATAGTCTTAGAAGTAATTCTTACCTGTTAGAGGGCTGCTGTGGAGACCTTTCTTTCCCCTTGGACTAGAAGAGCTGAATGCTTCTCAGCTTTAACATGCAGATTGGTTAACCCAGGGGAATGCGAGACATTGGCATGGGGGTGGAGCCTGGGAATTTGCATATCTAACCAGGTCCCAGGTGAAGCCCAAGCACAATTTGAGTAGCAAGGAGCTAAAGGATTGAAAAAAGATAGAGAAAAGGGCATATGGACTCACAGGAAATCTGTGCTAGGACCTGCACAGAATCAATTCTTCTCTCTTATAGCTGTAGCAGTCTGATTTTATTTAGGTTGGAACATTTAATTAGAAGGGAACATTTCCTCTTCACGATTAGTTTATGAAGTCCAGATGAGGCCACTTCTCCATTTGCTCTCATCCTACCCCAACCAACTGTAATAGAGTTAAGCATGTGACCCAACCATGGGCAAACAGCAGAAGTGAGCAGGTGACACAAAGTTCAGTGATTTTCCGACCCTGAACCTTGGCTAATGCTTGTGGGAAGAAGGCTTTCTTTAGTGGGTTGTAAAACCTGGAGCTTCCAATGACCATAATGAAAGGGATGCTGCCTGACAATAAAGCCAACACAGAAGCAGTAGAGCTAAGATGTGGAGAAAGAAAGATTTCACATGACATCTTGTGAACGTTTGGATCCAAAGTTGGAAAAAGAAAGAGTCTCAATGACATCTTTTTTTATTTTTAATGTTTATTTCTGAGAGAGAGAGAGAGAGAGACAGCGTGAGCAGGGGAGGGTCAGAGAGAGAGGGAGACACAGAATCTGAAGCGGGCTCCAGGCTCTGAGCTAGCTGTCAGCACAGAGCCCAATGTGGGGCTCAAACCCATGAACCGTGAGATCATGACCTGAGCTGAAGTTGGACGCTCAACCGACTGAGCCACCCAGGTGCCCCTCAATGACATCTTTTGAATGCCTGGATCCATCCATGCTCGAGGCTTGCATTGTTGGTCACTTAAGCCAATTTGATCTGAGCTTCTGTCTCTTGAAACAGATAGCAACCTGGTAAATATAGTAGTAGATAAAGCCTGGCACATAGTAGGAATTAGGGAGATAATTGTAGCCTTCTCAGCATAATTCTTCCTTGATTGGACTGAGCACTGTGTGTGTGTGTGTGTGTGTGTGTGTGTGTGTGTGTGTGTAATATTTTTTTCCAGAGAAGAAACAATCTGAAACTATAAGTTAGGTGACAAGCAATTTTATTTTGCAAAACAATCACTATACAGCAACAAATACATTTGCAAATTTTGATTGAAAAACATGAACTAACTATAACCAGCCATTGAAGAAATGCCTTTCTATGGTAACAGGCTCTAGAATTATCAGAAGAAAGAAACCCCCCCAGAGATTTATAGTGGCATGTTGGAACCTTGGAATCCCAGCATACAGAGTATACTTTGTGTTGATTTTTTTTTCTTTTTGCTAAAGTTGAAGTAGATTTTTCATGATTGACATTTTCTAAGTTTAAAAATAAGCTATTTCCTGCAGAGGGACTTGGCCTCGACCTATACAGCCAGGCTAAAAATCCTAGGTGTAAAAACACAAACATCAGTGCTGATTTTAGCACACCAATCTTGGAAGGAATGCCTAAAACTTGCCTTTCCAAGCCATGAGTGTATTTTTTTTGGCTACTTAGACCATGAATAGTTTATTTTCCTCATTTTTGTGGCATGAAAAATAGGAGAAAAAGTGTAATTGTAGCAATGTCAGAATCAACCACACTGAGATGATTTCTTTAAGGATACTGACATGATGTTACATTTTGACTGATGCCTATTTCCTTCTGTGTTACTCTACCAATGTGTGAAGGCCAGCTGCCATCGGCAGATCCTTCCATTTATCCAAGTTTTCTCTTCAGCCTTCTTTAGCCAGACCTAGTTGGTGTTGCACAGGTGTCTCGCTTGTGGGTAGGATTTCAGCCTATCACCCTGCTGGAACTCAGCAGGAGAATCCAGAGAGAGTTGGTTCCTAAATGAACATGGCCGTTGAAACTCATCATGAACTTGGATCTTCCCTGCATCATTATAAAGGACCCAATTATTGGCTGCAGGTGACCCAGGGAGAGAGAGTTCATTGGAGAAGCTGGCCTTTTAACTCTTTACAGCTCTGGATTACTTAGTATCCTTAAACAGGTTCTCAAAGGCTAAAGCCAGAGAGAAACTGGCATTAGTAGATCTAGAATTGGAACTATGAAGCTTTACTTTCTAGATCAGCGTATGGGTATCCCCACAAGAGTGGTGTTCAAAAAGCTTAATTTGTGTCGTTAATCTTGAGAGTGAAGGCAAGATAAGTTCCACCCCGTGTTTCCATAAGAAGACATTTAGCCTGTGCGTTTCTCTCATCTATTGGTACAAATTATCAGTTTCTTTTTGTTAACATCATAAAGAATCAGATTTCCATACAAAGGAAGGGCATTTATTCATTATAATTTTGCTGTGATTTGAAGTATGCATTTGTTTTAATGCCAAATCTAATTTAAACCTCGTGCTTTGTACCATCTTTATTTGGGACAGGTATTTGTAGGAAATGGAATTTTAATATATGAAGGATAATTGTCTTACATTTTACAGAAAATTTAAACCAGATTGATAAAAAATGGTTATTTTGTGAGTTAAAACTGTCCTAGCCAGCTGTTAACTTCTTTCTAGAGAACTTTAAAAACTATCTAACACTATCAAACATGTAAGAAAGTACCATAAGTCTCTACATAACTATTCTTTCTTCCCCAATTTTCTGGTCCATTTAAAGGGAAGCTGATGAATAAAATGCTCAGATTGGTCAAATCAACATCACAGTACTTACTTACTCGGTAGAAAATAGACATATCCATGGTCATACTCAGCAGTTTCTAATTTTTGACTGTTGTATAAAATAACTAATTTACATTTCCAGACAGGTTTGCCTATGTAAAACCTCTTAGTTGAAAATGAATGCTATGATTTTCTCCTAGAGCTTTTTTTATGATGGAAGTTACATTGGTTGCAATATCCAGCGGGTCACAAAATGGCAGTACCTGTGTCTCTCTGTCTTTGCATCCCTTGGCTGCAATCTTAGATGCTACTTTGCTTCCTCATTGCCTCATCCATGCTCATCATTTCCTCCTTTATATTCAGGAATTGATTTGGCTCATGGGGATCAAACACCTATCAGACGATTTGCTTTTAAATTCAGATCCAACCTACCAGCCTGGAGCAAGAAAAAACAGAGATAAAATACAAAAGAGCATCTACCCAGCCTGGTAACTGATTGCTTATTTAGGCCATTGACTATTTCATTGCTTATTCACAAGTCTAAGATGAATGATTTGTGAGAGGAATCAATTCATTTGTGATTTCTAGACTGAATATCCAGTCAGACCAATATTACCTTCTGATAAGTAATACGGAGTCATATCATGTTCCTTTACAGAGGGCAATGTTGGAGTCCTGCAAAAACTGATTTGGATATCTGTATCTCAAATGTTTTGTAGCTAAACTTTCTCAAAATACTGTATTTGTCCTTTCTGATCAAGGGATCTTTACTTTGGGTAAGAAAGTCAAATGTTTTCTATCAGGTAATTTAATTAGCAGATAGTGTTTGGAAGAGCGGGGCAACGTGTCCCAAACTCCCTCTGTGAGTTTCAACTTTAGCAAATGGAAAAAAAAAAAAAAAGAAAGAAATCCTAAGAAGTCTGTTTCATGAATGATTACAGGAATAAAACCCAAACTATTCCATAATTCAAAATGAGATAAATCCATAATCTGAAACCAATGATCTGTAAACTCTTTGAATGTATAACTGGACCCAACCCCACAAACTCCATGTTGGTGAAAGCAAAGAAAAATAAATTTTCCTAGCATCACGGGAGAGACTTGTATCTGGCACTAAAACAGGGTTACAGCTCTGAGTTGTTACAGGAAGCAACTTCATGCTAAAACTTTTTGTTCTTTTTTAACTTTTTTTTTTTTTTAATAGGGAAAGAACCCTGCTAACATCTACTTTCACATACCTAAAATTGCAACACCAAAGGGTGCAGGAGACACAGATACTGTGAATAAGGAAGTATAATATTCAAGTATATGAGGAAGTATCACAAATGGCCACAGAGAAATATATATATATTTATATCTATAATACTGTATCAAACAGATGGAAAGGGAGTGTGAAACTGGTAGTGTGGACACAAATCTAGCTGATCAACTGACATTCTAATCAGACACGAGCCCATCCTAATGAAAGTGCTTCATTCCTAAGAGATGCACTTTTATACCACTTCCTCAACCACAGCTCAAATGCTTCGTAACTATTTTTAATTAGTTAAATAATTTATTGGATTGACTTATACTCTGATAAAATTATCCAGGTCCCAAATGTTAATAACTTAACTGAATCTTTCTTCCCATTTATACAAAATAACACTTAAAAAAACTTATTTCTTACATGCTCTTTCCTTCCTGCAATCAGACTCCTTGATTTAATTTAACCTGTAATAAGTTAAAATGGGCAGCTTTTATATTTTCACCCAGCAACAGAATAGTGAAATGAGCAGCTTGGATTTCAACAAGGCCTTTCAGAATGTATGGATAGCCTTCAGGCACATGAAAGGTAAAAATGCAAGTTTTAAAATAATAATACTCCATGCAAAACAGAGCAGAGCAAAAATAATTGTCCAACTGTACTCATGTAAAGCCAGTGTCTTCCTGTTGCAAATGGAAATCAAGTCAATTTCTGCATATACTATTCATTGTTTTTTATAAAATTGTAACAATTACTAGTTTGGGAATGAGATTATTTATTTTATGGTTTGTAAAGAATGAATATAACACCTGCTCAGAGCCCACTCCTGCCAAGAGCTCATGCCTAAATATTATTACTTCAATGCTAAATGAGAAATATTCACAAGCCCTGCTTAGCGAGTGCAGCAGTGACATCCTCGGCCAAAGTGGCAAGCTGAGGGGATTCGAGCAGGTTGATGCTTCCAGAGGAGGAGACATTGCTGAGTCGTCGGGGGGATGCCACGCTGGATCTGCCTGGCGACTGCGTGATGATCTCAGCTCCGTGGTCCACACGGGCCTTAGCATGCTCTCTGAAGTTCAACTTTTGACTGTCAATCTGTTCAAGACAAACATCAGTCCTTGTTAACTCAAGCATCTCAACTGGTCCCTAGACCTTTCTTCATGTCTCAGAGCTGATGTCAATGTCACTTCTGTTCAGCTCTGCCATCCCTACTTCCTCTATGTCCAGGTCTTTGGATTTGGGACCCAAGTTGATAAGGAGTACTTCAGCACTAACAACAACAACAACAACAACAACAACAACAACAAAACAAAACAAGACAGGCTCAGCTCACAACCTTGTTTCTTACCTTGACGTTACCACCTCCAGGTACATGGTGAGCATTGTCGAGTGAGCCGACTTTAGCTTGGGCCTTTTCTTTGAAATCCAGTTTCACACTCTCAATTTTCACACGCCCACCACCTGTGAGAGGAGAAAGCTTTTAAATGCCTTGCTACATGACATCTTCTATCTGTGGTGACTATTTTCCTAAAATGATTTCAGTAGATAGACCATCACAAAACACAAACTTAATTTACTATTCTTTTGACCATGGATATGATGGGGATTTTTAAAAGAATTTCTAGTCCATAATATTATTCCCATACCACCCAAGGCAATGACATCTTTTTCTGTATTATTATATAGCTTGTTCTACATATTAATATTTTTCTCTTCTAAGCCAACGTGAACCCTGATTTCTAGATAAGCTTCCAATGCACTGATCTATTTGAACCTTATCCTATCTACCTTTTATTTTTCAACTAATAATAAATTCTTCTTAATAATCTACCTATGTCTAAACTTAAATATCTGAGGGGCTTTTCTTTATCTATATAATAAAAACTCTAAAAATAATCCAATATATCTGGGGTCAATATTACAATATTTTCCTGTCTCAAAATAGAATTCAACAAAAATTTTAACAGAGTTATACTGACACAACATAGAATCACAAAAGAGAGTTTGAAAAGGCCACTTCTATTAAAGACTACCAAAAGAAATAATAAAGATCTCAAGAAAGTTGATCTCATCTAGTTGGAATTCAACATCCTCTAGGATCTAACCAAGATAAGTATGTTTTATAAATCACACTAATCCTGTCACAACTAACAAGTGAGACGTACATGGCCAGTTGAAATGTTGGAAGAATAAAACTTATTGCAATAATACACATTTTGAGGGAGGGAGAATTACATGTCTTCTGTCAGCATAACATCATGCACATCCTAAACCTTCAGAAGAATGAATGGATATATCTTCAAAATGTAATCTAATCACACTATTTAATTTCAACGGGCCCTTGCCCAGGTAGTTGGGTATCATTGTAAATGTCCAAGTATCATATGAGAAAAATACTGCAAGGTTTAAGTCTGTGAAGACTTAACAGACATTTCTTTCTTGACCTTGAGAGATAAAAGAGTCCAAAATTGAAAAATCTTTCCTATGTTTCTCTCAAGTCAAAATCCTAAGACAGATGCAATAATAGAAGAGGATCATGTCATTTACCAGTGGCCTTCCAAAGAAAGGCATGCAGCTAAAACCAAATTGCTAATGAAAGTGAGAGCAAATCTTAGGTAGAGAGGTAAAGGAGTCTAATTCAGACTAAAGGACAATGGATGCCTACTGGTCTTGAACTCCCTGCATTTGCAAGCTGGAAAAGGCATGCAGAGATGGGGCATTGCTCTAAAGTGTGGCATGTTGGCACTCTTATCTATCAGCAGATCCTCAAGTTTAAGACTAATGGTGGGGTCAAACCTATCTTCCCCGTTATCAGATTAACGGCAGTGTCAGATTTGTCCTATGGCATCTCTACAAGAATGGGATCTCTAAATCCTCTCTTCCTATTACTCCATCTGCTAATGATAATGGGACACTCTCGAAATGCTTTAGTTATAACAACTTTTTTCCAAATCCAATTTCATCAGTCAAGCTATCAGTGTTGAAATTTTACAACTGAATATACAATCCATATGTGCACCATTCCTAACCTAATAGTTTTTTGGAAAAGTGACCTATCGACATGAAGAACAATAAAGAAGATCTTCATTTCAATTTAATTTGCTCCCTTAAGAATAAGAGATTAAATGTTCCATGTTTTAGAAAGGATGCAGGGCTTGAACTCACGAACCTGTGATCAAGATCTGAGCTGAGATCAAGAGTCGGTGCTTAACCACATGAGCCACCCAAGTGCCTTGGGACTCACTGTTCTTATACCTTGTTTCTGATCACATTTGAGACAACAGTGAATGTTAATAACCTATTGCTTGGTTTAATTAAGTTATCAGGCATACCAACATCTTCCTCTTATCCTTCTATAATTCAATGGTATATACTGTGTCAAAGTAGTCTTAAGAAAATAATAAATTTGACAGTTGCCCATTATTTACATACTAATGCAGATAGAATTTAACAAAAATACACGATAATGATAGAAGAAAAAAATGACTCATAATATATTAGATTTACACTTTAAATAAGAAATAATTCCCAGCAACTATGAATATAAATTCTACTTTAGACCACTAGTCCCATACGATATTCTAGAAAAACAAAAGGGCAATGGTTAAGTAAGTTGGGATAAGCACTGCATCAAGCAATGGCTCCATTCATTAAGCACTGCATTCTGTTGAGGGTTGATAATGCTTGTTCTTTTTTAAATTAAATTACATTTAATTAAATTAAATTTAATTTTTCTTAAATAGTTTATTGTCAAGTTGGTTTCCATGTAACACCCAGTGCTCATCCCAACAAGTGCCCTCCTCCATGCCCATCACCCCCTTTCCCCTCTCCACCCCCATCAGCCCTCAGTTTGCTCTCAGCATTCAAGAGTCTCTCATGGTTTGCCTCTCTCCCTCTCCCCAACTAATTTTCTCATTCTCCTCCCCCATGGTCCTCCATTAAGTTCCTCCAAATCCACCCATACATGCAAACATATGGTATCTGTCCTTCTCTGCCTGGCTTATTTTGCTCAGCATAACACTCTCAAAGTCCATCCATGTTGCTACATGTGGCCAGATTTCATTATTTCTCATTGCCATGTTGTATTCCATTGTATAGATAAACCACATCTTCTTGATCCATTCGTCAGTTGATGGATACTTAGACTCTTTCCATGTTTTGGCTATTGTTGAGAGTGCTGTTGTGAACATTGGAGTACATGTGCCCCTATGCATTAGCACTCCTGTATCCCTTGGGTGAATTCCTAGCAGTGCTATTGCTGGGTCATAGGGGAGTTCTATTGTTAATTTTTTGAGGAACTTCCACACTGTTTTCCAGAGGGGCTGCGCCAGTTTACATTCCCACCAACAGTGTAGGAGGGTGCCCATTTCTTCACATCCTCGCCAGCATCTATAGTGACCTACTATAGATTTGAGAAATTCAGAAGATAAACCTATTTCATCTCCTTTGCTTAAGCACAATCCCTATTTCACATAATTTAGAAAAATGTCTTCATGAAAAGTCTTTGGAAATGCTAATTTCAGCTCATGTAATTATGTATGAATACATGGCCCAAGGAATATTATAGACTATATACTTTAAAAGAATTCCAGTACACAGGTAGAGAACATAGAAATAAACGGATCTTATATATCTCTTAATTTTGAACCTGTCGTATGATATGTGACCTCTTTGTGATATTTGAGTTTATCTGTCCAAATGAAGATGGCTTGAAGTTTCTAGCTTAAGTTTCTATTAATAAAGGCATGAATTTTCAGGATTTTGAGAGTTTTTCAATTAGGTATTTCACAAGAAAAATTTTGCTTGTCAACTTCTTGAATACAATGTATTATTTCTCTAACTACTAAGAAGCATTTATTTACCTGGCCTGTGGCGGATGTTCTTCAGAGAACCACATTTGGATGTCACATGGCTTAGGTCTATCTTCTTGGTGACAATCTGTACCTGTATGATCCACATACAATATGCTTAAATTGGCTGAGACATAGACAAGCCCCCAAGCTCATACACAAAGTCCATATACGTATCCAAACTCACAACACACAACAACACAGAAACCCAAACTGAGGTACATACACACACATAGGAAAACATAACCTCCCAATATCCTCCCACATTTGGTTGGGGAGAAGGACCAAAGTGAAAGAAAATCCTAGAATAGAAGATTTTATTAGTAGAAAACAGATTGTTCCAAAAGAGAATAGCAACACCTGGATTAATAAGGCAAGCTTTCACTCAGAGAATGAAACCACATGGTGTTAAACCTTCCCATAAGCAAAAAGGCAAGTGAAGAGATGAATTATTTTTTAAAAAGCGATTTTTACATAAAAGTGACCAACATTGCTCATAGATATAAGAAGACCACCATTGCTGTAAAATACAAGAAGAAAGCTGTAACCATGCCTTTCTAAAATATTATTGTCATGTTGTGGCTAATGGAATTTTTCTCATACGCTGAATTATAAAATGGTATCAACATTTTTTCTTGTATTTTATTGAAATTATTTCCTCTCCCCATGTTAGAAACAGTGCTTTTCCAAATGTGGGCCATTGTCCATTTGCATCAGATGTACACAGGAATTACTGAATTGGACAACTGCAGTAATGAGGCCATGGAATCTGCATATTTGAACATGTGATTCTTCTCTACAGGAAATTTTGTTTTGGAGGTTGGAAGCTCCCTCACTTTCTTTGAGATTTTTAGTTATCTCATTTATCCTTTGCCATTTAGCTGTTTGGACCAGCAAGGCTGCAGTAGAAGATAGGGGTCACTCTTTGATACCCTCCAGTTATTTCCCAGGACTGGGACTGTTTCTGTGAGAGTATCACATGGTTGGCACTTACAGTTAGGACACAGGGAGGTGGGCAACCATGTCAATGTAAATACTGATCCTGAGGCTTGGCCCAGCACCCTTAAAGGAGCCCAGCAAACCTTTCTATGGACTTCCTATGACTGACATTTTCATGCTCAGTGGAACTAGTTCAAGCAAGAGGTGACAGCTTCTGGTAGAAGGCACTTATTTGTCCCCTTTCACTGCTTGACTCCATCTCTGCACAGCTGAGGGGCAATAAGCCAAGAGTTATTAAACAGATGAGAATTCTGGACTTGACACTATAAATTACTTGAGTCAACAGATGACCAGAATCTGAAGTTTAGGCAACAGGATCTATAGAACAGAGTCTGCCTGGTTCACCTTTTATTATTATTCTTATTTTGTGAAAAACCATGCGTACCATACCTTGGGTTTGCTTCTGCCTCAACTACATTTGAGAAAAATGGATTTATCTTTCCCTTCCTCTCAAATGACATTATTTCTACTCAATTCAAGACACAGAAAAAAATCTCATCAAGACAAAGCTTATATTGGGACTCTGAATGACACATGAACTGTGCTTCACTAGTTTTGCATTATTGCCAATGATTTCCTAACTCTCATGGATAGTGATGCACAAAGGATTGACATAATACACTTTAGGTACCTGTATCAGTCTTTGCCTCAAGAGTAATTTAAATGGAACTATAAACATGTGTGTCCAGCTGACTTCTGTTGGGGAGTAGAGATAGCATGAGGATATACCTTGAAGCCAAAGGCCAGCAAACAAAATTGGCAAGTGAGGTGGGTTTGCCATCTCCCTGAAAACCATGGTGTGGTCCATTAAGGTTTTATTCATCAATTCAAAGAAAGAAATTTGGGAATGGCCTTACTGGGAAGGATGGGAAGTCCACCAGCAAAAATACAAGGGTGACAAGCTCCCAGACCAAGGCACACATGGAGCAGCAATAAGAAGTGGAGTGTGTATTGGGAGGAAGGCAGAAAAAGAGACAGTGTGCTGGCTGGGCAGATGGCTTCACACAATCAGGATAGCTTTCTAATAGAAGCTTCTACTTACATTTCCGCCCCCAGCAGAATGTTTGATGTTATCCTTGGAACCACATCTGGATTGAACCTTGCTAAAATCGATCTTCTTGTTTAAAATCCTAACCTAAAAGGAATTGGAGGTAACTTCACCGTGCATTTTTCTTTCAGTATGTTGGGTATAGGGAGCCAGAATGGATCAGTGCCAAAGAGGCTCCAAACTTCCTTCCACCTACATAATCATTTAAGAGAAAAAAACTAACACTGGAACCAAAGAACAGATCTATCATACCAATATGAGCCCCTATTCCCCTGAATCCTCAAGGGCCAAATGCTCAAAAATTTTAGATATCCAAGTTGTAGGCAGGTGTAACCTGGAAATGATTAGAAGAATAGAAAAATAAAACTTGGGTCATCTGTGATGGGGAGGCACCTGATACTGTGGGCAACACTGGGACTCAGGTCTACTCTATGAAAGGTCCAGTAGTGTAATTCAGCATAGTTGATGTCCTACCCCCTTCAATCCTACAATGTCATTCATCACAATTATAAATTACCTGGTACATTTGACTGTATTAGTGGTTGACATAGCACAGGTGAGGTTCATGACTGGTTGGGCTGAATGCCATAGATGAGGGTTCTTGTGCATCCAGTGGAAGAACCCTTGCTTTCCCAAGAGGGTCAGCAAGGAGTCTCAGGGCCTCCTCTGATGAAAGGGCTTCACTACTGCCTTGAGGTTTGGCTCAGTGGTCCTATGAGAGGCCTCTCTCTGACAGCTGCTCATCAACAGCCCTAACCCTTGGATGACTGGTGTGAAAGCATTCTTTCCATTTTTAGACAGAAGGAAACCAAGGACCATTAGTTAGCTGACTTACACTACTAGGCCATGTAGAGGTAGTCCAGGCCTTCATTAGGTCCAACAGATTTGAGGTTTGGGGTTTTATTTCTATTTTAAGAAAGTCCAGTATTCATCTAAAGGACAATAGCAAATCTGTATCTGGACAGATATTACTGTGGTGGAATGTAATGTGTAAAGTAATAGCTCTTGTGACTTCTCCCATGTGTCTTTGCATGTTTTGGAAGGCACATGAATAATGTAAGCAGGGAAAAAAGATTTATTTTTGTTGTTTGTTTCTTTAATTTTACTTTGGCTACTTCTACCACTCTCCCGGTGTCCCTTCAATAGCTAAAGAGAAATTATGTTTTCAATGCTTTAGGGGACAGTTTGTCCCTTTTTTAAAAAAGCTAAATACATATATCCCAGATATATAGCCCTCTCCAAGAATGGTATCACATCTTTTGGTATTTGCAAAACAGAGTAAAAAATTCAAGTTGACAATGAATCTTGACTATTTTTAACTAGAGAAAGCTTAAATTGCAGTTCCTGCATAACACTGACAAGAGCGCTTGTCGCTTACAGGAAAATATCATTGACAGCTCTTATTGGCTGCCCAAGGGAAGGGCCTCTTGTCAAAATCTGAATTCAGAAAACATGATGACTAGGCTACTCTTTAGGGCATGATAAAAATTCCAATTTAAAAAGAAGGGGGGAATACCACAGAGTCTGTGTCTAACAGTAAGTGTAGTTGCATGCTAAGAATTTCACATAAGATGTATACACAAATAACTTTGTCAACAAGGGCCATTATATTTCAAACCTCATAGATAAATTATTTGTAGAAAGCAAATCATTTTATTATTTCAAATAATAATACTTTTAATTATCCTCTATGAGTATCTAATTATTTTGACCATGAAACATAATTCATCTAAGCCATTTTTCCTAATCCTTCTAGATATACAGGGTCTCATATTTCATTTGCAAATTTTAATTTAGAGATCACTAGAATACCAATCAAGTGAGTCATTACCAAGTGATCAAAAGCCAAATGTTAAATCTGATTCACTCGTTGCGAAAATGGAAAGTCCAATTTTAGTTGCATGAATCTGACTCTAACATTTAATCAACTGGCAATTTTTATGATTTCCAAAACAAATGATTCAAACCTAAATGGGACACCTTGCTAGCATTATTTAAAGACAGTTTATATCTTAAAATCCTAAAACTTAAAGCCTAACTTCTGTTGATTTTCATCAAATTTTCTAGAGAATAATAGCTTTTCTAGTGAAATAACTAGGTGGTCTTTTTCGATAGTAGACTTTCCCAACCTATGTCTGTTTTATTCTTAAGATGAAGTAGACCCTTGATATCCAATAATGGCACGTTCTTTACATATTTCCATATTTGGAATAGCTTCAGAGTATATTGTTTTTGTTAAAAATAAGGCAGAATATGACATTCACCATTTTGCTTAACGGTTGAATAGACAGAAACAAAATCACTTTGGGCACCGGATGCTTGATGCTCAGTAAAATTTATGCTCCAGCTTGACAACTTGCACCCACCTAGTCCATGTAATGCACACTTATGCTTTAACAAAATTACAAAATAGTTCATGGCAAAGAACTCTGGGATCATTTACAAATAACACCTCAGCAAGTTAATTCCACAAATACCAGCAGTTCTCAGAAATCATTCCATAAAATAGGAAAGAGCTGCTGTGAAGGAGAAAGCTTTATTCCAGATTAGTTTTCTTTTTTTAAATCAGAGAGTAAAATTTTAACTCTCTGTGCTCTACGGATGGGTCTAAGTAAAAGTAACTTTTTTGTGGAAGGAATTTCCATTGAGCTTTTGTTTTCCTATATGTCAAGGGAAAATTATTTTAACACCTCAGAGACGGCCTAGATATATATAACAAACTTCTACTTGATGAACTAATTTTCTATGTTCATGATATGGAGGAAAAATATTTGAATAATCATTATGCAAGGTTAACTCTAAACCACACTTTATCTTTTTGTCAATTTCTTTCAGTCAAAATTTTTACTTGCACTATTAATGCAAAATAGAATAATTTGAAAGAGTGACAATCTTTTTTTCTGTATACTTTATAGTGGAAGGGAAGTGTATTATTTCAATTAACTGAATCATCTTTCTAAAGCTCTGCCTTATTCAAAATTTTCCCAAAATCTCTATTTCCTATTAAATACATCAAAACTTCTTAGGTAGGCAATCAGGTTCTCAAAATTCTGATTTTTGAGCCTGCTTCTCAAAATTTTCCATTTTGGATAGACAGTGTTACATTCCATACTTTAAGGCTCTTGTTTACATTTTTAAATTTATTCCCATGCTTTCTTTATGTTATCATCTGTTGCTAGACTGCCTCATCCCAAGGTGAGTCTGGAACTCATCATTCTTCAATAATCAGCCCTTCAATCCCTCTCATGAGAAGCTGGCAAAAAAGGATTTCAGTCTTATGCACAAAGGTTGGTGACTTGCTTGCATTCATTGTTGACTTTTCATTCATGTAAGAGTCATATAAGAAAAAGAGTTAAAAAGAATAGGCTAATGTAATTGGATAACTAATCAGAATTATTTTATTTTAGTTTTTACTAATTCTATCTTCCTCCACTATGTTAGGGAAGAACAGTGTAGTGACTTTCTGGATATTCCTGGTATGACTCTAGTTGGGTTTTATAATGATGATTCAGTTGAAATGATATGCCACTGTACTCTCTCCGCATAAACATTTAAATGCTCCTTAGAGAAATACACTCCCTCCCCCTCCCCCCCAAATGAGGTTACTTTAAGAAAGAACAGGAAGACAACATGTAGGATATGTCTGTAGGCAAGAACAAACTTCTCCTACTAGAGCTTCGTTGGAAATAGGAAATATGTAAAATGTAAGAAAATACAATCCTAGTTTATAGATTTTAGTAAAACAACTTATAAACCAGAGGCATTAATCACCAGGTCAACTTGCATGTCTTAAGCAATGGGATTTTGAGTTTTTTAAATTTGACAGTCTCTGATGCTGCTTTCTTTATCAAAAGATCCACATGCAGCTCAAGATAGGAAGATATGGAGGCTAACTGGGAGTTCAAGAGTTTGGATTCTGTTCTTGGCTCTCTTACACGTTAGTGCCAGGCTGTACAGACAACCTCTAGCTGGGTATAATCCTCAATTGCTTTATCACTTCTTTATTTCTCCTTGTAATGTTGTCTTATAAAGAATGATTTTCTTTTTTTCTTTTGAAAGGGTAGTGGTCAGTGACAATTAATTTCCCTTCAACTTTACAGGAGATTAAGCTTTTCCTTTGGCTTTACATTATTTCTCAGGAGTGCTTAAAATAAAGCTTTTCCTTGTCCTTGCATTAGAAAAACACTTCTCTCTCTCTCAAAAGTATTTCCCATTCCATAGTATTCTATTTTAACGAAGATGATTTATCTAACCAATTTAAGGCCCTGCAGTATTATGTATTAAAACAAAAGGGGAGGGTTGCCTGGGTGGCTCAGTCAGTTAGGTGTCAAACTTCGGCTCAGGTCATGATTTCACAGTTCGTGGGTTTGAGCTCCGTCTCGGGCTCTGTGCTGACAGCTAGCTCAGAGCCTGGAGCCTGTTTCAGATTCTGTATCTTCCTCTCTCTCTGACCCTGTCCTCCTCACACTGTCTCTCTCTCTCTCTTTCTCTCACACAAATAAGTAAAAACATTAAAAATTAAAAAAAAATGGATAGGGAGCCTGGGTGACTCAGTCAGTTAAGCATTGGACTCCTGGTTTCGGCTCAGGTCATGATCTCACTGTCAAGAGTTTAAGCCCCGTGTGGAGCTCCGTACTGAGCATGGAGACTGCTTGCAATTCCCTCTCCCTCCCTCTCTCTGCCCCACCCCTCTCTCAAAATAAATAGTAAACATCGAAAAAATGACTACCTCAGATGTTTCGGAAGAATGAAAGTTCTCTGGAACAGATGATGTTTTTCAAAGACTCATTTGTTAACAACCCTGTGCTTGGATTAAAATGCATGTAGACTTTATAGTCTATTTCAAATTTTATTTATTTATTTATTTATTTGCCAAATTGCAAGGCCTCTTTTCTTTTTAATTTGGAGAGAGAGAGAGAGAGAGTGCAAGCAGGGGAGAGGAGCAGAGAGAGAGAAAGAGAGAATCTTAAGCAGACTCCATGCTCAGCATGGAACCTGACTTAGGGCTTGATCCCACAACCCTGGGATCATGACCTGAGCTGAAATCCAAAGCTGTTAACTCAACCCACTGAGCCACCCAGATGCCCCTCTATTTCAAATTTTAACTCTGCCTATACTGACCATTAGCTTCTTCAAAATTTGATGTGTCAAATATAAGCAATAGAGTACACATTTAAATAGAAATAACAATTTATATCACAAAATACAATTGTACAGAGCTCTAAAGGAAAAGGATAAACTGGAGGGGCCCATTAAGATGTCAGCCCAATTCTTCTATGCAGGTTATGCCACACAGCAAAAAAAAAAAAAAAAAAACACAAAAAACAACAACAACAAAAAAAAAACCCCCAAAAAACCCCCCAGAATCATATAAAAAACCTGGAAGTAAATAAATAATACTGAAAAATTTGTAAAGAAATGTTTGGTGGGACAGACAGTGAGTTTAGGCATTAACCTCATTGTTAAGCACTAGCATTACATTTTTTTCTTCAGTTTAAATTTTTAAGAAGTTTTCAGGAATGGTGCACCAAGTTGAGGCAATAAGTTTTAAAGGGTTTGTTCAGGGGGAACCTGGGTAGGTCAGTCAGTTAAGCATCTGACTTTGGCTCAAGTCATGGTCTTGCAGTTTGTGATTCAAGCCTCGCATCAGGCTCTGTGCTGACAGCTCAGATTCTTTGTCTCCCTACCTCTCTGCCCATCCTCAGCTCATGCTCTCTCTCTCTCTCTCTCTCTCAAATAATGCATAAACATTAAAAAATTTTAAAGAGTTTGTTCAGTTGTTTGAAAATAATTTGAGATTCAAGGTTGTTCCCATGTCCTTGCTTGGCTTGTAAATAAATAGCAAACAAAAAAAAGGACTCTATAGGTCTCAACTTGTAATAATTATTTTTGTAGAGTTTAAATAATTAATATTTAAAATGAAGAGTAGCTCCCAAATTTTTCATTACCCTACAAAAGATACTTGAATTATAGTTATGAAAGGTCTTTTACATAAAGACATAAAAAGTTCTTTTACAAAAGTCCATGATATCAAGGAGCTTTTGTTTTGAGATAATGTTGACTTTCAAACACACACACACACACACACACACACACACACACACACACACCCCTGTCAGTATAATATAGTGTCAGTGAATAGTTGGTTTTTTTTTTTTTTCATGCTGGGTTGACAGTATTTTAAAGCTTATGGGGTACTTAACTGCTTTTCTTATTTAGTACTTATTTGTAGCCCAATGAGATAGAAAGAAATGTCTTGGAAAGAACTTTAAATTACATATGGGCAACACAGCTAGGGGAAGATAAGAAATGATAAAAAAGAAAAGGCACTTCTTTTCTGCCTAGATCATAGAGACATGTCTTTTTCCTCATTTGTCATACAGTACCCATCAGAGTTTTAATAAATGTTCAATGAAATAATATCCAATGTGAATAAGGAATAAATCTAAAAACTTTTAATTCTTTTTTAGTTTATAATTTATAAATTTACTTATATGTTAATAGCACTCAGTAGACCCTTCGTAAGGGTGGCCATCATAATTTGACAGAATGAGAAAAAAAAAACCTGTTTCAGTATAATTTATTGCTTGCCTCCAGCATTAATTCCATTTTCTCCTTGAATATAAAACTAAAAGCAACTTATTCAAATTAGATGTGAAAGACCCAAAACAGTCTCAAGATTAACACCTAAAACTTTATAAGAAAATATAAAAAATGCTCCTGTCTGCATTTCCCTCATCCCATTCCCTCCTTTTCCCCTCTCTAGGGCTCCCTCTTTCCCAATTACATTTCAAAAGCGCTGATTTTTTACTCAAGTTTAGCATCCCTTTGTGGCGCAAACTTAAGGAATTTATTAGAATAGCTAAGTGAATATTTTTGATGAACTATAATGGAAAAATGCTATCAATCTCTTAAGTAGAACCATGCATTTGAGAGATTAAGGTGACCTCACAGTCTGCTTAAAAGAGATGGTGCCACATCAAGATGGTGCAAATACAGTAAAAGAATGGTGCTACAAAAACAAATGCATTTTGTTGTTTCTATACAAAAGTTTCTTCTTTTTTAAAGTTTGTTTATTGATTTTGAGAGGGAGAGAGAGAGAGTGAGAGAATAGGGGAAAGAGGGAGAAAGAGGGAGAGAGAAAATCCCAAGCAGGCTCTGTGCTGAGTCCAATGCGGGGCTCAAATCTCATGAACCGTGAGATCATGACCTGAGCCAAAATCAAGAGTTGGATGCTTAACCAACTGAGGTACCCAGGTGCACCTCTAAATAAAGTTTTTAAAAAGATGCTAGGGCAACACTGACTGGGAAGGTAATAATCATGTTCTACAAGATTCTTTTTTTTTTTTAATTTTTTTTAATGTTTTTATTTATTTTTAGGAGAGAGAGAGACAGCGTGAGCAGGGGAGGGTCAGAGAGAGAGGAGTCACAGACTGAAACAGGCTCCAGGCTCTGAGCTGGCAGTCAGCACAGAGCCCGACGCGGGGCTCGAACCCACGAACCGCGAGATCATGACCTAAGCGAAAGTCGGACGCTTAACCGACTAAGCCACCCAGGCGCCCCTCTACAAGATTCTTTACATAAAAGAGAAGTACTCTTCTTTTCTTTCACAGGAGTGACTTGCTTGAAGATGCCACCATCTTTAACACAACTGACCTAAAAATGACTGACTGTTCCATGAATGAAGGAGAAGTATATAATCTATAAGGCAATCAGTCAAATCCATAGACACGGCCTTACGGAGATTATGAGCCACCTAACTAACCGTCTTATCCAAAAAGCTATAAGTGAAAATAGTTTTTGTGAAATCACCCCATCAGTAACTTTTGACTATGGCAAGGGTACAAAAATTGTTCTTTGTATACTGATCTTCATAAGGCTTTTGGAGAAAAAACAAGAACCTCGTTAAAACATGTAAAAGTATTCAACATAAATCAAAGTACCTATAAAAAAGCTGATCCATTGATGGAAAAGATAAAAAGTACCATTCACTGAGTTCTTGCCTAAGTTTTTTATGCCATGCATTTAGAGAAATTGTTTATTTTCCTACTTCCATTTAAATCAAGCAGCTGTGTTCTTAAAAAAGCTAACACTGCTCATCTAAAATTTGGATTTAGATTTCATGTAGAATAGGGAGCTAACTACACTGAAATAGTTTCAAGTTAATACACTAAGATACCTTACCTGAGCCTTACCTGATACTTACCTGAGCCTTGAGTTAAATTAACCAAGGTCATAATCTACAGTGAATCTAGGATTGGGTATGTTCTTTCCAGTAGAATGAATTTGTGTTTTAGCTGGAAAGATTAACATTTTTGCTTTCTGTAAGGCTCCTCACATCTTCAGGTAGTTTATCTATTCCATTATGCATTGATTTGCTTCACTGAACTGAACCACAGAGCTAAGCCTCTTTTCCAATACACAATTGGACTTTTAACAGAAGTGACAGTAAAGGTAAGCACACAACCTATACATATGGAAGAGCAATACATGCTCAAATTCAGGCCAATAATAAAGCTTCCCAACTTGGAACATTGTTGAATTTCCAAGACATGTATATTTTTATTACATATTTCCCCTCCCATTTCCTAACGATTATACAAATATTAAAACAACAATAATATAGCTTTGAAAATGAAATCATTTGTTTACAATATAACCCCTTTAGATTTTACAACAATAGAGCCTGTGTAGAAGAATTAAGGTTACATCTATAAATTTCCTCCCTTATTTATTAATAACAGTGTGACTATTTTTCTTCATATCTATAAATAACATATCTCTATTTCAAAACTTGCCTTCTATGGAAAGTATTGCTATTGTCCTGTCCTCTTCAGTCATCCTGAGTTGAACACCACCCATTCAAATATCCTAGGATTATCAATTTATAATTGGAAATAAAATGCTATTGGCTATAGTCTCCCGGGGAGAGTGCATTTATGAATCCTCAATCAGATAACAAAGGTCTTTAGCATATCATCCTGACAATTTCTAAGATGTTTTAACATAAAAAATTTTCCTACTCATTCTATTAAGTGGACACTCCAAACATCCATTCAAAACCTCCAGTTTAATATGGACAGAAAAAGAATCTCTCCTCACTCCTTGTATTTGAGGCTCTTAAGCCTCAAAGAAAAAGATTTCTTGAAGCTTATGTTTTAACACTGTTAAAATGTTAAGTGATGTATTTTTCCTACCAAGACAGTTCAAACGCAGTGCACCTCAATTTTCCAATTCATTTTCCCTTCCAATTTAAACACATTATACCATCTATCACCAAATAGAAGGCAAGTATCTTCCATCTGTTTCTTATCTTGGTGAGGAAATACCTCCTACTTCTCCAACAAAAGTCGCTTCATAACTCCATTGTTGTGGATTTTTTTCCAAGTCATCTGCAGCTGAGATAGGATAATTTCATGGCAGGTTAACACTTGCCTTATGAAAGCAGAGATTTTCTTCAAAGGACACCATGAGTTTGAGGCTATTTTTATTCTGTAATTTTTGTGTCATATGTCTTTACTAACCCTTAATTACAATAATCTCTAAGGCCATTTTAGTTGAATTCAAGAGAATGAGACATCTTTATGTCAGTTTTATGAATTATCAAGTATAGTAGAAGTCAATTAATTAGACATAAAAATATTCACAATCAGATATAGTAAAGAAGCAGAAAGATGAAGTGTTCATATTTTTTGGACTGGCTTAACCTTAGTGATTCTGGCAAAGCTGAGAATCACTACCTTGAGGAGTCATGTGTAGAATTTTCATGTCAAATTATGTCAATAATTATTCTATTTTAATTACATTTTCTTTTTACTTTCAGGAAAATATTCTGGAGATGATTTATATTCCCTTATGATTCTAAGAAGAAACATATTCTTTTAAGTATCAATATTTTCTAGAATATAAACAAGTAAACCCCACATTTAGATAAAGAAATTACAAAACAAAAGGATACTCATAGAAAGAGAATTAATTCTAAATATACTTAATAGTAATTGTATTTTAATAGATATCTCATGGAAAACCAAAATGATACTTTCAAATTGGTACTAAATTGATTTTATTCAACTATTATTTACATCTAAATATAAAATATAAATATTATAAATGCTGTATAATACGGCATTTGGGTATTTCCTAAAGGCTCAAAATATTTCATTTTCTGAGGTGTGTAAAACTCTGAGGAATGCAAGAATACTATGAGATTTACGGAATTCCAGGATCAAATTTGGTAGAATTAGTTTTTTGTTTTGTTTTGTTTTAACAAAATTCTTGCAGCTCCTATTTTAATAACATCTTTTTATGAAAAAGCGTTTGTTGATGATTTTATTATTAGAGAATGTTATCATTCTGCAGAGGGCATACTGAGCACCTCCCTTGCCCTCTCTCCTCCAACTCTTTGGATGATTTTTCATAACTCTTTGGGCTTTGTGGAACGGAATCACAGTGAGACAGCAATTAAGTTTTGTGCTAAAGGAAGGAGCAATGTTGAGTTTTTGTTTCAGCAGTAAGAGTTCTTAGTAGCTTCACATTTTGGCAAGATCTTTCTTCTAAACCTGCCTGAAAATATATTTTCTTTGGGATGAAAGAAGGATACCAAAATTAGTGGCAGAAAATATAAGAGACAGAATAAAGAGAGGCAGAAAAGAATACTGAAGTTAAAAGAAAGGCTTTTGGGGATGTTGAGAGGGCATTACATATTTGTTGATGTACAAAGGAAATGATGCTTTCTTTCTTTCTCTCGAGGATGGGTATTTTATCTCTTTAATGACAAGAAAAGTCAAGCTATCCCATAGGCAGATCAATATTACAAAGAAAATAAGAAGTGATATTTGTATTGTATCCTTCCAAGCTAATTGCTTCATCTCAACAAACATCTCAACAAACAAACATAAAGTATAAAAGCAAAGTTCAGGTCAAGGCAGAACTTAAAGGCCCCTGGTTAGTAAAAATGTGAATGTTTGTACTGGAGCTGGAGGTAAGACTTAATAGATAGAGCTTTGCTAATATTTCTATTCAATACAATTAATCTTAAATAGAAGTTCTACTATAACAGTCTCATTAATCAGAACTATGCAGAATTGCCTATTTATTACCAACATGAATGTGTACTCTTTGTAATTTGTAAGCATGGGCAGCCAGAGAAGGAAGTCGGTGAACCATTCTGGTTTTGGAGTGAAAATCGGGAAATGGTAGAAGATGTCATAGAAAATCATCAAAGAGGAAAGAAGATAAAAGTGGAATCCTTAAAAGATAGATGAGGTCACAGCTAGGATCTAAACTAGAACACTCAAATTCGTATCAGAAATGTAATTTTAATCTCTTAAACTAAAGTCCACAAGGCAATAGACATACATTCAGAAAAGATCTGCTAGGCAATTAACGGAAAAATTCTCCTGTATGGTCAAATCCATTTTTACCCAATAATAACCAGAAGGAATGGATATGTCATGTAATTTTCGTAATATTTTCTAAGCTAGATTTTTCAGAGAAGGTCCAAACTCTTGGCAATGAACCATAACCATTAACTTTTTAACACCTCCACCTCCATTTTATTGTAAGAACTGTTAGCTTATAATATGAGGAAGGCATTCTAATAATCAATGGGATTTTACTTTTGGCAGCAAAATGGGTTCATATGATTCTTACCTGCCCCCCTTTAGGCTGGTATTTGATGTTGTCTGTTGATCCAATTTTGGATTTGACATTCTTCAGGTCTGGCAGTGGTTGGTTAATAAGCCGAAGCTGCTTGGGAGTAGCAGGAGATTTTGGAGGAGTACGTATGATGGCAACTTTCTTCTCACTGGGCACCAAGATGGCAGATTTGGGAGTTCCTGGTGTATGAGGGGTTCTGGGATAGCTAGGGGTTCCAGGGGTGCCTGGTGTGCGTGAAGAATAGCTTGGTGGGGTGCCAGGAGTGATTGCGGTTGATCCAGGGGTGGTGGGTGTGGAAGTGCCACTTTTTCCTGCTCTGCGAATTGGCTCTGATCCTATATTCATTCACAAACAAAATAAAACAAAACAAAACTGAAACCACAGCATCAGAAAATTCTCCTCAAGACATCGTCTTTCCACGGGTTGTTAGAACTCATAATACATTAATTTTCTAAAGAGTTTATAATATTTATGTGTAACAACAATATTCAAAAAGGTGAAAGTCTCCTTTTTTAAAAAGGCTTATAACCAGTTGAACTTCTTTTTTTGAATGCATTGCTATTAATGCAAAGAAAGAATCTGTGTTTTCTTGATTTATTCTTCTTACTTCTCATTTTGATGTGTCAAATTTTTTATGCCTGCATGATCATTAAGGCATATAGATCTGCCTTTATTTGAAAGAAGTGTCTGTACTACATTTTTTGTGTAGGCTCATATTCACTAAAGATTCCTTGAATGACATGTGGCCATTTGAGGTTTTGTGAAGTAAGTTCATTCCAAGATTCAGGTAGACATATGACATACAACTGTGTATTTTTATCAATAATTTTGACCTGTGTACAAAGTTATTTATTGAATTGCATTTCAATGTACTTCTTCAGTTTATATTGAGGAACACTGTGAATTGCAAATATGTTTACTGAGAGCTATTCAGTTATGTTAGACATTGTTCCTTGGTATTACAATTTCCTCTGTATGGAAATTCATCTCAGCTCTTAATACCAGAAAAGAAATCTATTTTTCTCCTTTGAAAAATAGGGTATTTTAACAATATAGTCACTGTGAATCTTGCACCTGATTGTTTTCTCCTTTACCTTCATTACTAGCTTGCAGTTTGGAGTCAAATAAATAATCCCCCATTGTCAGTTATATAGGATATTGTGGGAAGTATTTCTTTGCCTCAGCTCGACTTTGGCATCATTTTACTATTTAGCTGCTTTTGCCCATTTTCCTGTGTTATGTTTCTTTCACATACACTTTTTAACTGTGTGTTTGAATGCCATTTCAAATGCTTTTTTGAAAGAATAATGATATACGTGAAACTACAGCACCTTATAGATTTCAAAACTTTTGTGAAGAGTTTTGTGATTGTAAAGTGTTCCTGGCATATATTTCAAAGAATGTTAATGCTTCATGAAACTAAATGGTATAGGGCACAATTACACTAAATATAATAAAAACTTTAATTCTAGGCAAAAAAATATGCTTTACATGTCATACAAAATAGTCACATTTGAAGTGGGCCAATTTTTATTAAATATTTTAAGAGTAAGTAATAAAATCAACTATATTGTGATAGAAGTAGCAATTTCCACCATTTTTAATAGATTTTAAATGACAGAGATGCTATTCTCCAAACATTTCCACCGTTTTGTAATGGTTTTTAAATGACAGAAATACTATTCTCCAAGTGATTCTACATAAGTTTCTAGTACTATTTCTTCCATATAAATATAAAGAAAACATTAAGAGGGAAGGTTATGAAGTTATCAGCACGTTTAAAACCATTTCAACCTCCTTTTAGCTTAGTAGTATCATATGAAGTTCATTTCCTCATCAGTAGATTTAAGAGGTTATTTTTACCTAACCATTGGCATTATTAATTTAAATTGAGTGAAAAACACATCTTAAGATCTTAGCATCTTCATATACTGAATAAATGGTAGCTATTTTTGTTGTAATATAAACATATTCGTGAAAATAATTTGAATCTGTCCTGTAACCAGATAATCTTGGTAGTAACACAGCATATGAGTGGGTAATGATTGGATCATTTTTATATTCTTTACTTAACACTGTGAAAACTGCCAACCAGTTCATTACAGCCATCAATCAGAAGAAATTTATACTATTGTAGGTAACATGTTATGTTTATACCCTCATTGGAATGCAAATTCTTTATTTATTTATTTATTTTGAGTAAGAGTCAGAGAGAAAAGGAGAGAGAGAATCCCAAGCAGGCTCCGCACTGTCACTGTGAGTCCAATGTGGGGGATCAAACTCAAGAACCGTGAGATCATGACCTGAGCAGAAATCAAGAGACTCAACTGACTGAACCACCCAGTGCCCCTGGAATGTAAATTTCTAAGAAAATGAGCAGGATTAATTACTGACTTTCTAGTTAGAGTTTAGGATTTGGAATTCTAAGGAAGTTAAGCTTATATAGATATATATTTAAAAATTCCTAGGGCACCTGGGTGGCTCAGTCAGTTAAGCATCTGATTTCAGCTCAGGTCATGACCTTGCAGCTAGTGAGTTCGAGCCCCACATTGGGCTCTGTGCTTACCGCTCAGAGCCTGGAGCCTATTTCAGAATTCTGTGTGTGTGTCTCTCTCCCCCTCCCCTGCTCATGCTCTGTTTCTATCTCTCAAAAATGAACATTAAAAAAATTTTTTTAATTCCTGAATGGAGCACCTGGGTGGCTCAGTCGGTTGAGCGTCCGACTTCAGCTCAGGTCATGATCTCACATTTCGTGGGTTCGAGCCCTGCATCCGGCTCTGTGCTAACAGCTAGCTCAGAGCCTGGAGTCTGTTGCAGATTCTGTATCTCCTTCTCTCTCTGACACTTCCCTTCTCACACTGTCCCTCTCTCTCAGAAATAAATAACACATAAAAAAAAGTCCTGACTATTGGTCTTCTCTATTAATTACTTCTTTGTAGGTACTCATTTCCCACAACAATCATTTTGAATCAAGCAGCTGTTTTGGATCCATCAATAGTCTGGCTTTTCTGATTCTTAGAAGAAATATAATCTGTTTTCAATGTATGTTTTGTTTGAAAGATGTAAAATATAGACCCATGATAAGCTCTACTTCACATAAGGGATTAGAAAGGAAGCCAAATCAAAATAAACCTACTGGTGGTCCGCCGTGCTGAAGAGGAGATGGAACTGTTAAGAGAGAAGGAATTCTCCTCTCTGTCTCCTGATACACCTCTGCGAGGAGGGAGGATAGACGAGGGTCTGGGCAGGGAGGAGCGCTTTTCTGGGCTCTTGGTTATTCCATCCTGATTGGGAAAGAAACACATTGGGTTCTTGTGAATGAATCTTCAATTATACAAAGTGGTTACATTAGTCTGGCTATTTTCTTCCTGTGCTGACAGATACATTTCTTTTAATACACACTACTGAATTTCATATACTTATAAGCATTTCTACTTTGAAACTTAGAAAGAGTTCATATTGCCTAGAAGTGTTATTAAAATCTATTATTCTGGAGTTTGTGTTAATAACTAATCATGAAATTCAAATTCTAAATAATAACATGGGAAAAAAAGAATTTAAGTACCTAAGTAATCTCCAGCAAATTAAAAATTTTACTAAAAATTCTTCATTAGCATGAAAACCCATTAATCAGAAAGGACTCGCAGTGGGCCTTGCATGCATGACAGTTAGCAATGAACACTACCGTATGTTGTGCATTTATGTGACAGGAATTCTAAGCACTTTACATCCATTGATGATTTAATTCTTGCCACAAAATTCTATATGCATTTTATAGCCAAGGAAACAGGTTGAATCAATGTATGTATTTTTTTTTAAGATCACTGAATTAATAAGTAGCAGAGGCAGCATTGTATCCTGATGTGTCTGACTGAGTCCAAATGGTCTATTATATTATATATAATTCATCATTATTAGATTATACAATTTTATATGTTATACATAAAAACTATATGTAATATATATTATATGTCATTATATTATACATGTAATATATATTACATATATAATAGCATATATTTTATTTTGTTGGATTATATTTGGAATTTTACAATACATCAAATAAACAATAAATAAATGAATAATGGACAGTATACCTAGACAGAGGCTTTTTTTTTTTTTTTACTGATTAGACTATTAATAACTATTGAAACTTTTATTTGTTTTTAAGAGAGTCTATTGTTTATATGTCAAATACTTTAGAGTTTAGTCTCTATTTTTATATATTTACTGAACTGTGTCTTATAACCTCTGAAATTATATTCTTTTCTGAAACTTCAGTTGACCTGCTGCCTTACCTTGTTCCCTGATTCTGAGAATGGCAAACGGTCTGTGGAGCCTGCTGAGGTGGGCTGTATTGAAAAACTGTCAGAAAATGTAGCCCTTTGAGACGTACTAAGGCAGGCTGAGCTGCATCTTGGGGACTTTGAGCTACCCTGAAAGGCAGGAATCTTTGACAAAGTAGAATTCTAGCCATGAAAGAAAACAAACAAAAGCACAAAATAAACAAAACTATGAAGTAAAAGGAAAATTAAAAATGTATAAACATGTAAGAAATTAAATACTGAAATCTAATAAGACCACATGATAAATGGTTATAATCAATGACAGAAATGCATATTATGTGAGAACAAGAGATTTTTGTTGAACAGACATTGTTAACTGCAACTAACTTAAGAATACTCATACATGAGGACACAGATCAAAATACTCTTCATGAATTCTACATATAAAATCTCATTAATCCATTGGTCTTCTAATGATACCATATTTGGAAAATATCTTGAGAGTCTGCTGGAATTGTTCTTTATGGTGTATTTATAATCAATATCTTGATTACATTTCAAGAACTTTAGAACAAGATACATTTAACCCATCATAATGGAAAATACTTTCTTAAAGTTGAGAAAATGTTCTGTCAGCTATCTACATTGATTTTGTAAAAAATTTACAGAGTTTATATAAAATCAGTTCATTTTATGAGTAAAACGCCGGGGGCCAAGTTATACCATAGAATTAATAACATTTTTATGCATAGATCACAGCTTGTAGGATGTCTTATAAATTCTAAAAATGAAAGTTAGCACTAAAGATATTGCCCATAAAAATCACAGGACTTAAATTACAGTGTTGCTACAGTGAAAATCAGGGGGTTGGAGGTATGGCTTTTGGGGAAAGCTATGCTGACATGCTGCATGTTTCACAGGGGACTCTGCTAATCATACAGAAAAGTATGAAGAAGCCAAGGAGATTTTATTTCAATAATTAATATGATTTTGCTCTTACAAAAATAGCAGTTGAAATTGACATCTTTATGTTGAGTTTTAACCCCCACGGCACTTTTAACAGGTCAGACACGTTAACAGATCGCACAAATCACTTCTTGTTTTACAGACCCAGTGCTTTGAGTGGGACGTGTAACTGGGTTGGCAAAGTCATTTTATGACTATGATTGATGCTACCCACCAAACAGCGAATTTCAAAAGTCATACAGGAAAGAAAAAATAGAATAATTGGATTGCCTCAAATTATGAAAGACAACTACTAATCCTGTGCTTAAAATGTAAACAAAAACAAAACAAATACACAGAAAATGAAGGATGACAGGTCAGGCTCACAATAAAGATCAATTGAAGAATCAGAAAGAACTGTTCTGAGGGATGTACTGAAAGCCACAGATAAATACGGGTTAGTCTTGGGGTTTTAGGAAATTTACAGGAAGAGGGTTGAGGGTATGGGGGAAAAATGTTAAATGAGAAAAAGTTAGAAAGAATGGTGGCCTATCTCTTTTCTTCAAAAAGGTAAGATGGGCATTTATAAAGGAAAAAAATTAGTTTTGTATCAGAAGATGTATATGGTTTCTTTCCTAACTACAAGCATTTAACGTGAATTCCCATTGAGTTACTAGAAGACTAAGGGACTTGAAAATTTCCTAAATATTTTTCAAGCAAACATAACAAATGAGAAAAGGGAAAGAAAGAGAGAGAGAAATCAAGACACAGACTTAACTATAGAGAACAAACTGATGGTTACCAGAAGGGAGATGGGTGGATGGATGGGTGAAATAGGTGATGGGGATTAAGGAGTGCACCTGTGATGAACACCGAGTGCTGTTTGGAAGTGTTGAATAACTATGTTGTACACTGGAAGCTAATATTACACTGTATATTAACAATCTGGAATTAAAAACCAAAAAAAGGAAAAAAAAGATTTTCCAAACAATGTCCATTTAAAGTGCTTTTTTTTAATGGGGGAAAGCTGACTTACTTTCTATATCTGCTCCTAAAGACTTCTACTTTCAAAGAATAAAATAATAATAATAATAATAATAATATCACTGTGTATTGAATAAATATGATGTTCTAGGCACTATCCAGTGTATTATTTTATAATTTACTATATTTAACTTTTATAATATAGGATATAGGAATTTTAACCCTCCCTTAGTTTTGGAAAACCAAGACAAAGGGAGAAATAGACGTTATAGTTAACAAATGTTCAAGATCTAGACCTAGTTTGCTTCATAGCCCTGCTCTTAACCATCACAAGTTACTAGTTGCCCATCAGAAACAAAACGTAAAGAGAAATCTTGAAGCTACAGTGTTTTCAAAATAAAGCCCAATATTTACCAAAGCAATAAACGGATTCTATTGCTTGCCATATGTTCAGGAATATGTCTGAAAACATTTATATAAAAAGCAATTTTTTTAAATCAACATAAAGTCCCTGAGGTTCAAAATGATATAGATAGTTAGGTTCTCATTGGAAATGAATTTCTATTTTTCACAATAAATAAAAAATGGAAGTCTAAAATCTTACTAGTTTTTAGAATGCTAAACAAAGAGTTGTGATTTACATATGAAAAACACCTAACACCCAGAACATTGTGACGTACTACTAGTTGACATCATTCAAAGTATTTGTATTTTTATTTGTATAAGGTATTGTAATTTCAGGATTTCTTTAATAGTCTTTCTTTTAAGATTTTATTTTTAAGTAATCTCTACACCCAAGGTGGGGTTCGAACTCACAGCTCTGAGATCAAAAGTAGTATACTCTACCAACTGAGTCAGTCAGGCACCCCGCTTTAACAGTCTTTTAATTTCTTTTCTTTCAGTCAGAAAGGAGTAAAATACTTCATGTTTGCTTTGGTCTTTTGGGAGTTTAAAAAATGAGGGTTAATAACATAAAAAGTACAATAAAAAGACATAGGAAAGATAAATGAAATGATAAAAGAAGTTAAATGTCATTAATGCAACTAAATTGAAACAACATTTTATCTCTATAACTTGGCAAATATAGAGAAAGTATAAGAATATCTAGTAATAACAATGAGCACCCATTTCAGTAGAACCTTTCTGGAGGACAATTTGAGAGTTTATAGCAAAAACTTTAAATGTGGACTTTCATCTTGAAACAGTAATTTGACTACTAGGAAATTATCATTAGGAAAAGCATATGGATCCATTCGCAGATTAAGCCAAAAAGATTTCTAGAGTAATATTGTTAAAATAATAAAAAAATAAAAAATACTTTAAAAGTCAAGCAACAGGGAACTGATAATGTATATCATAAATAAATAAAACACAATGCAATTTAGTCACTAAAATGATGTACAAGATGGTTCATAAGAGGGAAATGTGTTTACTGTTTTTGTAAAAAACTGATACACTGTTTCTATTTTGGTTATTAAACCTATCACTATGTAGGAAAAAATATTTTACACAAAAATGACAACTGTAGCTTTCTTTGGATAGGGGACTATCGTATATTTTTACTTTTATTTGCCCACCTAGATTGTTTAATTTTCTCTTATTCTTATTTTATAATAACAATAATGAAATATTTTTGTTTGGATTACAGTGATTTATCTTGATTGCATGAAAAGTAAATGAATTGACCTCCCCTATTTTTTCCAGATCACCGTTTGTTTTTATCTTACTGAAAAAGAGATAGCCTAAATCCCAGCTCTGCCCTCACCAACTATCACATGTCATTCTAGAAGACATTGAGACATGCCCAAATGCCACGTAGAATCATTATGGGTGAGCGAATGATTTAAAATGACATTTAAGATAAACATCTGAAACCTAACATATCTAAAGTTACTAAAACATTGCCACCAATACCAAAGGAAACTTCAAATGAAGAACAAGTGTAAAACCATTTTACTCACAGAGATTTTGTCCTTTGCCTGTTTAAATACACTGGAAGCCTGAGTTGGTTCACCACCTGTTGCTGTCAAAAGAAAAAAACAGATACAAACAACCCCGAACTTAGTGGCTAAAAACACACAAATGCATTTTTTAATCCCTTTTAGTTATTCAGTTGTGTCAACAGACTAATGCCAAGCAAAATTTTGCTTATTTTGAGATTCAAATTCAGTAACTAAAGAAATCAGTGTGTGCTAATTAATACAACCCAGTGTTTACCAAAGCACAGGTAGGCACACCAAATAACTTCCTATTGGTTACCAAGGTACCTTCAAACCCCATTACTTCACGAGCATAGATCCTTTAGAACGGAAGTCACGTAACGCAATCCAAATACTGTCGAATTTAAGAAAAGGGGGAGTGATTGTTCTCTAAGGTTGGCTTGAAGTAAAAGGGTGTTCATGGAGATTCCCAAGCCCTCTTTTTATAGCCAGTGGGATACCTTGGATACCTACAGATATTTCTACATTTTATATTCAAACTGTCATGGTCAGCCAACCCCTTTTACCCTGCACCCCTTCGTTTCACAATATGAACGACACACTTGTTTGACGTGAAACACACCACATGAGAAGAAAAACAGCTTGTCAAGGAAAGAAAACAGGAGAGGAATTTCAAGTTCAGTAATACAGAATATGTTCTACACATGCACTTCCTGCATGAAATTATTACCACATCTGTTACTGTTGTTTCTCTTGCTGCTGCTTTACACCTCTGGTTCCAATTTTAAACTCTACTATCTCCCCAGCACATTTTCTGTTGATGACCTACCTGACTTGACTCAAATATTTCTCATGATTGAAAACAAGCCTTTGTGTTTTGGAGAAACTATCCCGATTTGAAATACGTTTTGCTCCTTTCCACCACCTTTTCAAGGAGTTAAAAACAAGTATATTTGGACAAGACAGAAAAATGAGGTAGCGAAATCGAAATGCACCTAATTTCTAAGAGTTTCAAGGAGGAAGGAGTTTTATCTGGGAATTCTGAATACTAAATTATAGAGGAAAATTAGCCGTTTGCATCCAGCACATTTAAGAAAATCCCGATGACAAAACGTCAGTGAAGAGAAGTAGTACAGTGAATTAGAGAGCCTTGCTAATTTTGGATACGAAAACTAAAATCTGATGGGATGACCAAACCATTTCCTTTCCTTTTCTTTCCTTTCATCTGAAGCAAAGTAATTTTGCAATCACAATTATACCCCAGATTTGCTTTTCATTTCCAATCTTGAAATCACTGTACATTCTTGGTAAATTCATCAACATCAGTAACAGATTTGGCAGTAACCGTGTAGAAAACAGAACGAATAGAGTATGGGTTTAAGCATGAGAGAAATAAGCAAAATAATGAGAATGCATACCACAGTCCTATTCATCGTCATCGTTTAACCAAACACACAGAATGAAAATAGGAATCCCCAGAACGTGACCCTAGAGCACAATGCCAAGATAAAATCACTGCTAAGTCTGAGCATGACAAAGAAATACACGGTCATGACCTCTTCTGCAGGGAGGGAAAAAAAAAAAAAGAATAATGATACAAGACACTTAATAGCAAAACTGTTCATGACTGCTAAGATTCTTGGAAGAAAAACAAAATGAAAAAGCTGCTACAGTAATGAGATAAAAAAAAAATACACGTCTATGTTTGCCAGCCACATTGCACAATTGAACAGTCTACCTGTCGTTTTCCGCTTAACACAGGAGAGATGAGTTGGTCTAGTATATTTGATAGCAGGTTTTAAAATGAATTTCCTGGAGGGAGAGTGGGCCTGAACTTCTGTTTTTTTAGCAAGTTCAGCCTTCTTATAAACTGCTATGAATAAAAAAAAAACACACAAAAAGCATACCATCAGGAGAAAATAAACACTTGGAGCAAAACCGAGCGCCATTTCATAAATAATCAGTTACCACCGTAAGGAAGTTTCTTTTACAAAAGAGTAATTACAAATTCAAAAACATTTTGAAAGAACGGATTGTTAAATGAACCTTTTTTCCTTCTCACTTCATCTCTGGAGACTGTGCTAGGTTCCTTTTTAGCTATTTTTCTTTCAGGAGTGGAAATTCTGCCTCTCCCGGTTTTAAAAGGCTTTTCTTTTCTATGTTTCTCAAGAGATGGTCTCCGAGCTTCCTTTTCAGCTTTCTCCTCTTTAGGAATAGTTTCTAACTGTTCTGTCATGATGCTCCTATCATCATCTGCGAATCAAAGCAAACCATGACAACAACAACAGTGAAAACATTAGTAGCAAATGTACAAAATCCTTCATATATTTAACACAATGCAAAATCTTGATAAAGGACACTTAAAAAACGGTTAAAATGAAAAAAATCCATTAGGTTATTGGATTTTATTTGAAAGTAGAAAATTAAAAAAAAAATAATGCACACCTTGAGTGTCCACCCAGAGGCTGTCAGCATCCATGATGGAATCATCAATGGTGGTTTCGTCTTTGTAATCATCATAGGTTTCCGTCTTATATTCTGAAAGTGCAACCTCTTCTCTCTCAGGGGAAGCTGGAGCCTCCGGGGAGCCCTCCTTGGGTTCTGCCTGGGCTTCGGCTGCCTCTTCTACTTCGAGCTCTTCTTCAGTGTGGGGGGACGGTCTCCTCTCCACCTCGGGCTGCTCTAGGGCTGCAAAACGCACGCTGTGGGAACCTGACTCCCCTTCATCAGTTGTGGTCTGCACTACAGTGATAAAATCATCCTCGATGGTTACCACAGACTCAATCACTCCTTTGTGCTCACCGGGGCAGGTCTCCACAAATTCCTCTCTGACACCTGGGATTCCCAGGTCGGTAATCTGAAGGGTGTCTGAGCGGAAGAGCAGTTTATCATATTCTCCCCGGGCTTCTATTTCTTCTTCCTCACTCTGAGCCTCTGCTGGTTCAGCCCCGATGGCTTTAGGTAACGGCTCGGTGACGTCGGAGGGCGTGACAGATATATCTGGGGTCTCTTTGCTTTCTTCTTTTGGCTGCTGAATGAATTCCATCTGGACATCAGCTCTCTCATCTGGTGCTAAATCAGCCTCTGAAACAGCAGGGGCACAAGGTATTTCCACTGACAATTTGATGGCAATCTCATCTTGAATTAGAGAGGATTCTGGGGATGTTTCCTTCTTGCCCTCATCCGCTTTCAAGGACTCCATGGTGAGGCTCTCATGCTCACCACTGGACTCGTAGGACTCTTCTTTGTCGACAGCCTCCTGGTGCACCAAGTCAGGCTTGGCCACCTTCTCCTTGATTTCTGTCTCACTGGCTTTGGTGCCTTCTTTCATGTGAACAGACTCAACACTCATGAACACATCTCCCTCCTGAGGTACTGCAGATGAGGGGGTGAGATCTTGTGTAGCTTCTAGTTTAAGTTCCGTTGCCTTTCCAGCATCTATGGTCAGTCCTGCAGCCATCTGTCCAAAGTCACTGATTTTAATATCTAATTGACCCTGCTCAGCTTTCTGTGCAACAAAATCCAGTTCTGGTTCAACTTTTTTGGATGGTTCCACCTCAGCTATCTCTGGGACTGAACTAAGACCTTTCTCGGCTTTCTCAGCCTCCGGAGGTGATGCGTCTTTTGATACGGTCAGTTCTTTGGTCGAAGGGTGCTCGTAGGTTACTCCTAATCCAAATGTTTCAACTGTATCACTGGCCTCTTCCGTTGCCTTGGTGTGTTCTTTGGCATCAGCATGTTCTTCGCTCTTTTCTAGTACAGTATCCAGCTTATCATTAGCTTTCCTCTCCTGATCAAACTCCCTACCCAGTGCCGATTTGTCACCAGGGATATGCGGGGATACTTCTTTCTCAGCACTGACCTCATCTTTGACTCTTCCGGCAGCAGCCAATTTTACTTCAATCAATGAAAGGTCTGTGGCTAGATCTCTTCGAATTTTATCATCAGTGCCTTCATAAAAGGAGCCACTCTCCCCTGACAGATTCTCACTGTCTTGAACAGGTGATGGCAGTGGGACAGTATATTTATTGAACACACAGTAACCCAGGTCTTCCAGCTGACTGTCTGTTTTAACAACAACGTGGTTTTCATCAGTGACGGGGGGCAAGCCGGCACTACTCTCCTCGACCACAGTCTCTGATGGGACTGATTTCCTCCTAGCAACCTCAGCATCTGTACTCACGGAAGCTAATCTTGACCTTGTGCCTGCCAGATCTAGCATTTCAGGCAGGTCAGGGGCCATTACAGTGCCATTTTTGTAATAGTCTTTGGCTAGGAAAGGTGACTCACACGATGTCTCCACTTGAGTATTTTCCTGTCTGGTAGCTTTTTCTCCCTCTATTTCTTCTTCTTCTTCTTCTTTGCTTTCTACTGGGAAACGTGGGGCTTTCTCCAGTGCAGGGGTTGTGGCTGGAAGGTAATCGTCCCCTTCGTCCATACTTCCACTAGTGTTCGTTAGAATATCAGAAGCCAGAGGAGAAAGGTCATGTCCCCGACCAAAGTTAAATCCAAGGGCTATGGAATCCAGGCAAGACATGGGCAAATTGATCGACATGCTTCTTTGTTCTATTGCAGACCTCCCACCAAGTCCTAGACTCCTGCTTAAGGTCAAGTCGTCCTTATTCTTACTGTGGAGATCCCTTTTCTCCCCATACACTTTTGGATCAATAGTAAACATTCTTTCTTGAGGAGAACTGGGCTCTTCAGGCACCTCAGATGGATAACTCTGTGCAAGAGTGCTATACCCTGCTTCTTGTGCTGGAGCACTGGGCTGGGGTTCCTTAGCTTCCACAAGTCCTTTGTCACCATTTTTATATGCAGGAGATATGGTATCAAAAGGCTCTTGGGCACTTTCTTTTGTGTCACTTAGTTCATAGTAATCACTGCCTAGCTGGATGCTTTTTGTCACTTCTTCTTTCAAGGCAGATGTTTCAAAATACTTGGACATTCCTGACTTATCTTCATAAAATGGCATTTCAAGCTCAGCTGATGTTTCAGCCCCAACCCCTTCAACCTTATGGTCTTTATCAGCAACTTTTTCTTGGAAAAGGTCCTGGGTTGCACTCGGTTCACTTACTGCAGCTGGTTCGGTCAGAACTTTCTCCAGTGTCTTGGAGGTCATGGTTGAATCTGTAACTGCTTGCTCCAAACTTACAGGGAATGAGTCCTGTTTTAGTGTATCTGTGGTAGCGTCTTGGCCTTTCTGTTCTTCTCCTGAGAGGGCGTGCTCCATGGTGGGCTGAATTATGCCTGCTTCTTCATCTGTCAGTTTTGGCGGCTCACTTTCTTTTGGCATGGCTTCTTTGTCAGAGATGGTTGTTTTTTCTTCAAGCTTTAGCTGAGAGTCCTTTTCAGTAAGTGTAGCTTCCTGTCCAGCGAGGGTTGAGATCTCCTTTTTCTGCACACTCTCTTGCTTTATTACCCCTTTTTCTTCCCCTAATTCTTTCTCTGGGACATATTCTTCCATGCTTGGAATGTGGGCATCTTTGGGTAAGGTGATTGCCTCTGAGGCTGGTACTTCTGCCATTTTGTCAGGTTTCTCCTTATGAGGCTCTTCAGCTTTAGGACTATCTTTGGCAGTCACTGGGCCACTGGTTTCTTCCAGAGATTTTTTGTCATCTGGCTGCAATAGGGCAGGGGTAAAGGGTGATGCTTCTGCAACTATTTCATTTTTAATGACATCTACAGGAAGAGTGAAGCTTCCAGCCTGAAAGGGACTTGGCATGGGAGAATCAAATTGTTTCCCTTCCCATTTGGGGATATCCTCCAGTACATCTTTTCCCTTCATGGGTGTTAGGGGGCCAGGTGATATGGGAGCAGCTAAACCCCACTCATCCTTTTTTGCTTCTACTGGCATTTCAATGAACCAGTCCTTTTGCTCTCTTGGAGCTGGGGGCTCTGCAGAGAGGCCAATACCAGGCACCACGAGGCTTGGTTCTGTCTTCTGTTTCATGTCTTCCAGTCCGGCACTGAGACCATGCCCAAACAGAGTGGGGGGTGCTTTTTCTTCTTCTAGGCCTTGCATGTCCTTTTTATCAGGGTAAGCTTGAGTTGTCTCAGGCTGAGAAACTAAGGCAGCATGTTTAAGGTCTTCACCAGGCTTACTTTGTTCCTCTGACTCCTTTTCCTTCTTGTCCAATGGCTCAGCTGGGGAGGGAGTCAATTCCTGTTGATCATGGAACTCCATCTTCGAGGCTGGAAGTAAACCTGAAGTAATTGGGTTGATTTTTAAACAAATAATAGGCAAGTGCTTTCAGGCAGTAAGCTTAAAATTATACTTTGAAATGACAAATGAATGGTAGGTTAAACAAAACAAAACAAAACAAAATGAAACTATGGAACATGCAAGCATGCTACCCATTTAAAAATCAATATGGAAATGTCAGGACTGAGATATATTTGTACTGCTAAAATGGACTCCTGTTGCAAATTAGTGCATACAGGACTTGGAGTTAAATGTGTATTTTAAATACTCCTTTCTCCCTTGTTTAGTTTCTCCTAATAGTATGTCATATGTATTGTAGTAGAAAAAAATTTCATGTGCCTTCTACAGACAAAAATCATAAATTAAAGTATACTGAATAAGTCAGTAACATTATGGTATAAAAATACATTAAGGACTAAATATGAAAAAGGAGGAATGTCTACTGAACTTTTTCATTTGTGTTCTCATTTAAAAATGAGCTGGTAGGCCATGGGCAGAAGGCCAAATAATTTATAATAAGAATTAATAGTTTCAATTAACTTGATTTACACATACCAGGACCAAGTTTTTGAACACTGAAAGGTTACTGCCATAATTTTTTAGAGGTCATCTGAGATTAAATGTCAGGAATATAAATAAATATTTGCTATTAACTTTATATGATATGACCTAAAAACTGACAAGTCAGTTTGTACCATAAATTCAAAATTATTAATTCCTAATCATTAGTTAACTTATACAACAGATGTAAGAAAATCTGAATTATGCTGTTAATTGGGATGTCATGTGAGTAAACATTTTAAAAAGAGTCAATTATTATAATATCTTTCTTTCCTTGGTCATGACCTCATTCTCTGGAACATGCCCAGTCATGAGGAACCAAGTATTGGCTTTAGAGATGCTTGCCAGAAATTAAATGACTCTTTTCTTTTTTAATTTTGTTTTTTTCACCAACCCAAAAGGTTTCAGAGTCTCACTTGTATTTTAAGGTCACAGGTACTTCACTGTGGTCTTTAGGGCTAAATGTAATTATCTGGAAAAGATTTGGGGCAAATAATAAAATTCAGCCATCTCTCGAAGAGCAAGTGTATGGATCATCATTACCTTATATACTTGTGTGTCCTGTTGTAACAATAGAAAAGAAATATTTTATGAACTTCTAATAAAGTTTAGATGAATGAAAACTCAAGAGATATGGTGATGGTTAAAGAGGTTGGCTGCCATGGAGAAGAAATGATATGAGAAGCATCAGCAGGAGCTTTTAAGGAAACCAAACCAGTACTCATCGAAGCATAAAAAATATAGCACACTGCGGTTGCAAACAAAAACAATTCTACCATTTAAGCCTCTATCTGCCAAAATCCAACTCTACGATTTGAAAGAAAAGCATATGAATCGCTGTCCCAAAAATAAAAAATAAAAATATACATGTATTAGCAATGTGACTGGCAAACACTTGAGATGAGGGGCGGACAAAAAGCTCACACAGCATCGTCAGCCTGGCTGCAAAGCATATCGTACCATGGCAAAGGAAAACCAAGAATCAGCTGCAGCGGTGGAAAACCTAGCTGCCACACAGCACCTGTGCAAGCCACACTCTGCTCATTAAACCTAAAACAGCAGTCTTGGGATCATGAGAAGACCAAGCAATGGAATAGCATTGGAAAGGCATCAGGTTGGTAAGCTGCTGAAGAGATCATTGGCAACAAAACACATGCAAATCCTAGGAAAGACACACCTTCCCCAGCAGAGGAAGGGATTTTTACTTCTGGAGACACCTCCGAGACCTCTTTTACACTTTTCTCCTGTGGGGCCCCTGCTGGGGTGCTCTCTTCAGGAACTATTTGGGCCTCCGCACTAGACTCCACTTGGCCCTCACTGAGGCCCTTGGGTTGGTCTGAGGCCTTGGCAGCCCCACACTCTTTCCCAGGAAGAGTGGCAGGTTTCTCTTCCTCAGCCATTGTTCCCTCTAGCGTTTCTTCTTCTTAGGGATGAAAAAGATGTTGACATCATGACCACAGAACAATACACAAAATGGCAGAAATATCATTCAAGGAACACTTTCAGCTCCATTATACTGACCTCACCAGAGCCTCTTTTCCCATTTGGATCAGCAAATTAATATTCTCATGCATTGCGCATTATGTATTGCTTGGGAAATTATTATATATATAATTTGCTAATAATGATGCCTTTTAAAGTTTCATTAAAAGGCTGTTTATTTTAAAACTTGAGAGCTGAAAGGGTTTTATTGCTCTATTACCCTTGGTGGAAATGGCAGTAAGTGACACACGTGTAGAAAGCTTGCTGGACATAAGAGATGGTGTTGCTGGACAACAAATGATCATGAAAAGATAGCTGCATTGATGTATTGAAGAAACCTTGACATTTGTTAGACATGTGCTGTTTTCTCCAATGCAGTAAGCCCCTACATATGCATTTCTTATTACTTATAACATGCAAAGTTCAGTAAAGAATCTTTGGGGATAACAAACAAACAAACAAACAAACAAACACCTGGTCTCAAAATAATAGCCATCAACTACCTTAATGGCTTGATCATGGAATCCATCAAAACTATTTTATTTGGTATTTAAAAGCAAGTATAGTATTTAAAGCTTCAAACTGTACCTTGCTATTATTTATTTAGTATTTTTAAGGTAAAAGATTTCCTAACTCAATTTATTTTACCTTCCTTGCATTATGGGTATCAGGGAATGTAAAACATTTCAAAGAGTAAGGAAAATACCCTGAAAAATGAGGTTCCGGTAAAATGTAACCTTACCATTTAGAAAAGTCTACCTCTGGGACACAACTGTTACCATATTGCTCAACCCCTTGAAATACCAATAATGTAGTTCATGTATACTTTTCCTTGATCCTGAATAAGAAAATGTGCATATTACCTATAAAGTCTTATTTTTGCAATTCAAATCAAACCCACCAAGATAATTGAATGGCAACTAAACTGCCAAAATATCCTCCCAAAAGATGTATACCACATGGAAAAACGTTAACAATTAAAATGTAAAAAGCACACTTATGAAGGCCATGAGTTATTGTGTTCATTTGCTTCTCATTTGCACTTCAAACGCCAATAAAATAAATTCCATTTTATTGCTTACGAAATTAGAGGGAGATATATAAGCTGTTTTATAGTTCTACATATGAAAGATTCTTATGAAACAATTATACACTGTTTAAATGGCCCAGTGAGAAGGACTGCAGATGGAAAGGAAATGATTTTTTTTCTTTTTGAGAAATATTAAAACTCTTGGGTGGGGGAGGGGAGAGAAATACTTCCTCTATTCCCTCCCCTTTAGCACCGAAACACTTTGTTTTATCATTTAATTATGTAAGTAACATTTAAAATTTCAGACTTCAAATTATTAGTAAGGCCATTTTTACAATGCATAGAACTAGAGATTTTGATTACAGATGATGAGATTTGTAAGATAGCTACTTTACTAATGTCTCCTGGTTGGATAAAGTCTAATCAATTTAATCGACATGTTTTCCAAATCCACAAAACCTTTTCGTTTGCCCTTTCCTCATTTTCTATAAATCATGTGTATTTCCACTACACTTGTTCTTTATTCAAAATCTCACATAGTTTCTCAATTGTGCTTAAGTTCCCACTATTAGAAGAACTTAGTTTACTTGATACGGGTTATATTTCTCTGTTAGAGTGTCTGAGCCATTAGAGCTCTTTGTTTTCCAAAGCACCCTTGAAGACGTTTATTAGCATGAATGTGGCTGGTAAGCTATGATTTTACTATCTGTGCTTACATTAAATACTGTTCCATATGAAAATAAACTTAATGCAAACAAATCATTTTTCCCTATTTGAGAATAACCTCTTCACCTACACAAAAAAAATATTTTGGCACTAATTTTGTTTTCCTTTACAAAACTACCTAGTTAGAATGAGATAAATTGCAGCCCACCACCCACCTATTTGACCCTCATCACAGCCAGTGATACGTTGGGGTCTTCTAGCTTTATGAGGGTGGATGACAAAGGCTGTGGGTCCTTCACTTTAGCCCAGGTCTGCTGATGTTAGCCAATATTCAGTTATGGGGTTGAGGGGGGAGAGCTCTGTACTTTCGGTAGTCGACTAAGTGCTTTGGAGAAATGCATTCATTTTGTAAGGTTAATTCTGCCCTAAACAGATTCACAAAAGAGCTATTGTACTTACATGGCACTAAAAAGAAGGCTAATTCTATTTAAGTCTGGTCCTAGTGACATTATGTATCCAAGGAGGAAAAATTATATGTAGGATCCTCTTCTTCAGTTTGAGTGAGAGGATATATTCTTCCTTCACTGATTTATTTACAGGGAGCAGAAAGGAGTCATACTTTAATCGAACTCTTTCTGCTCTCTCTGTTTTACCTGCACACCCTCCCCCGATTTTGGTTTCTTCTCAGAAGCTCTGATACAGAAAAAGAAAATACTCATATGCCTCAAATAAGGCTTCTTGTACATGAGGTATTTGGCTAGACATACCAACTATATAGGGACTTCACTTCCATGTGGAAAAAACAGGCTCCTTTCCCTCCCACCCCACATACAAAGGCATGTTTAGGATGATGCGTGTGGTCGAAGCTGCAGGCTGGGGAGGAGGAGCCAAAGGGGACCATGCTTGGTTCACCTTTCTCCTGGCCTAAGTGGGCCTCTGCACTCTGCGCTGGGACACTGGGGAGCACACTAGAGGCAGTCCATTGTGAGCTGAACAAAGGATGCTCATAGTACTCCTCATCGGAATTGGGAGGGTCATCATCAGGCACAGATACCGAGATGGAGGGGGCTAGGAGTCTACGCCTCTCCCCGCTGGTGGCAGGTTCGTGGCTGGGGAAACTGTGTAGAGGACCCACTTGATCCTCAGTCCCTTCATCTACAAACAGACACACAGGAAGAAACTGCAGGGAGAACTGGACAAGACAGGCACAAGATCAGACAAACGAGACAAACACCTGCACAAGGACACAATGGGCTACAGAACCAGCACAGCGGGATGGAGGAGAATTAGCAAGACCAAGCTGATGGAGGATGGGAGACAGTGAATGATTCATGCTTCAGTAGCCACTGAATTTACACTACGCCTTAGGCAACCTTGCCATTGCTTTAAATAAATCAAAGGCACTAACACCCCTTATTGTACATAATAAAAATTATCTATACATTCCCCTCAAATAAGTCAGAATAACCACAAAAATACTGGAATAGGAAAAAAGCATAACAATACAAATGCATTATTTGGAAGAAATTTCTTCAAGTCGATTCTTTCCATGCTTCTGTCAATATATTTATAAGTTATAAAAGAAGAAAAGTGTTAGAACCTGATGCTATACAATTACAGAGGGAAACAATCCTGTTTGAAGCATAACCTTAATTATCTAGGATGCTCACATAGTTAGCACTTTGGTTAATTTAATTTTTTATTAATGACTTTTACCAGAAAGCCATTTTTAATTCCAATCCAGTTAAGAAAAATCTATAGTGCATTATTTTTTCCTGTCTTTCTAAGGAGGGCACAGTGGCAGAGCTCTTCGATCTTTCTTTGCACACCAAATCCTAGGGCCTCCTTTCCAACACTGGTTCTTATTTGCATGACGGTGAACGAAGATGATTTTAAGAAAGTCCCTAATAATATAAAACATTGTCTTTTCTTTTTCTTCTGAAAGCTTAAAAGAGATACAACTAGCTGAGAAGTTCTGCAGAGCTGACTTACGATTCACCAAGACTTTATTCTATGTGGTTTCATTTGCACCTCTGGCTCTTGGCTGTCTTTATATTTTAAACCTTCATTGCATATTTCTCACTGAAATGCTAAAAGAACTGCTCTCACTTCTATCCTTTCCAGTGTGTTGGCTTAGAAATCGGCCTTATTTAAAATGTTTCCTTAAATACACAAGTGTAGGTCAGTCTGCTTAGCACTTGGATTCTGGTATATTTCAATGAGCGTTAAGGATGAGGGCAAAAAACAGTATTTGGCTTCTGCTGTGGTATACTCACTACATCTCAGGCCTACATGGCAGCTTACTGACTTTGCTAATCACTATTTACTTATTTATATAGAGAAATAAGTTTTCAATTTCATAACTTTCAATAATAAGAATTATTAAGATTTATTGAACGTCTGTGTATCTATTTGTATAATATTTATTTCTTTCAAAATTAAAGCAGATTATAGCATTTATTTGAAAATGCATTGTATTTTTAGGGCAGTAAGTTATTTTCAGCAACCAAGTGCTGACAGCTGGAAATAAATCTGAAATCATAAGGATACTAAAATAACATTTTATAGAGGGAATACTTGTAATCTTTTGAGCACATTATTTACTGATTGTTCCGTGTTATGGGTTTTAGGATGGATGCTCAGAACTTTCTCAGCCATGATGCTTATTATATCAGGGGGTAGCAGAAGCCTAAAATTACAGTCGGTATTCTTAGTTCAACTCGGCACGATTTTTCAGCTGCGCAGATAAGTGACTGAGATAACTGGCCTACCATACAGGCTGAATCATACGTCCTGGGCTTGTCATATGTCCTACCCATTCATATATCCTCCATGACTCCTTAAGGCTCTAAACACCTCAGATATGCAAGTCACTTCTAAAGCTTCCAATATGCTCAATAGTTTGCATGGATAATCAATAAGTGAAAATGGCATATTTGTCTCCCTGCTTTTCAACATCGTCTGGGGAGAAGGGATGACTATAATGTAAAACGAATGAATTTAAAGCTGAGAGCTGGTGGTTTAAAGGCAATAGTCCTTGAATGTGTTAGCCTTTTGGAGATTTTGATCTCCTCTTTCTTATTGCCATTGCTCATATTTGAAAGTGTCAAAATGTGAAAACAGCACTCACTGAGTCTTGCTTCAGATCCATAATGTTTCAAAGAAACAGTATTTTCTATTCTGAAAACTTTCACTGTAAACAGAGAACAACAAAAACAGCAAAAAAAAAAACAACCAACAAAAACAAAAACAAACAAAAACAAAAAAAACTTTAAGGGCTGCAGTGAAAAGGAACTTCTCTGTAGTATTTGTATAGCCAAGCAACTCCAAAAAGAATGTCTGGCAAAGCCCCATCTTGGTACTATGAGCTGTATGTGCTCCAAGTCTCTGTTTAGGACCTATGAGCCTCAAGTCCATCTACAAGTTCCAGAGATGTGCTAGGGAAGTTATACTAAGAAGACTGTGGCTAGCTAAAACCAAACAGTATGCTTGGCTCCAACAATAATGATAGAAGAAATAGAACTTATTTGCTACAGAATCGTGCATGGCAGGTATTCTTGGTTGTATTCTTGGGGTATCCCACACCCAGTGGAGGTGGGATACATATTAATTATAAGTGAATGAATTATTTATTTTGGTATGGTTTCAAAAAAAGAGAAAATTGGTCCAGGAGCTTAAACAAACAAACTCTCATTGGAAGATCACTGCCGTTTCTTAGCCCCACATTAAGAACTGAGATAAGAATGGCTTTAGGGACACAGAGGGCTATCATTGCAGGGACTGGGATTTGGCTTGCAATCCTGAATTACTGGCCATGACATCCAGGGGAAAGAAGTGGAAGTGAATAGTATCTATCTCTGTGGGCTGCTGGGAGGATTAAATGAGGAGATTCTGAGAAAATGCCAAGTTCAATGCTGAATTCCCTGTATGTTAGCATCTTTGTCTTTGATCTACTCGGACACATTGTCATGAACCTGTGCTTTCCATTCATTTGATACATCAAAGCCAACTTGAGAGATTTATAAAAAGTGAATTCATTTCATAAGTTGGTTTTGTTGTGGATTAAGTGTTTCCTTTTACTCTAAGTACACGTGTTTTGGGGGAGGGACTCTGCTTTCACCATGAAAATATTCTGTTTCATTTGATAATGTGCTATTTCAAAGGATAGGGTTACCTCATGAAATCTTGGACTTTTACATAGTTCTATTGCATAATGATAATATTCAGAAATGAAGCTTACATGATTTCAGTGGAGGAATACATTTTCCCTAATGTTTTCATATAAATTTTTTTAAAGCATTTGCAAATTTGTACTGAGTTAAAGTAGGGTTTGCCACATAAAACCCAGTCTTGGTCTGTCTGTACCCTTTAGTGTAAATGAGTAGTCACTTTGTAATAGAGACAGAGTCTCTTGGGGTATCCGTGGCTCAGTGATTTTGCCTGGCCTGGCATCACAACTTCTGTCCCCCTGCTTGGGGCAACTGGCTCTGCTTACATTGTTCTCCAGTATCTCTAAGCCCTTTTTATTCTGCAAGCTTTTGCTGCCCAGAATGATATGGAAGGAAAAATGCTTTCAGATCAGCAACGATAATGTTACTACATCACTGAAACAGGAAAACACCACCCTAGGATTCTGGAGCAAACCTAAGAGGACAGAAAGTTTCCTGGTTCTATTTTCAGATGATTCCATTGTTCTTGCACAGGCTTCCAAACTCTAACAGTTCAGTCCAAATGACAACTATTATGGTTAGGCCAAAAAGAAAAAGGAGATTAATTTGAAAACATGACAACTACTGCAGTATTGATTCATTGCACCCGAGTTTCCTTTTAAGTGTGTTGCTTATTTATTTTTTCCATCAAAATCCCTTTGTTTCCCCAAATAAGCACACATTCTGAGAATTATTATTAAATCAAGTATAATAAATGAATATTCATAACTTACAGTAATTAACATCTTAAATTATTGTTGGAGGAAACGTTTATGCTTCCCCTTTGGGAAAGAACAGCTTTTAAAATTTTGATAACTAATAAAAATAATCACATCCTCAAAAATCACTGAATTACTCAATTTAATCCAAGCACTGTCTAGCATTTGTATAAATGAATTGGTAGTCACATGCTTTTAGATTAAAGCTTCCTTGAGGCTGTGTTGAGGTAGGTAAAAAAATTCTCCTAGATAAAAAAACCCACATGCTCTTTTTCCACTCAACCTGCTATAAGCTACACCTTCATAGATTTTTTTCTGGGTCTTGCAAACCAATTGGTTTGAAAAACTGAAGGGTTAAATCCTGTGGCTGTTCACTAATTTATTTTCTGATAAACAAAACCTAAACAAAAATGTTATACATGCTTTCAGGGTGGTCTAAAATAAGATAGGGCTAGTAGAATTATTTAGACCCATATCTTTCACATATGTAAGGTAAGACTATTACTTGATCTTTTAATGAGGTAAAGTTTATACAATACACACATTTTTTTCCATATAAGTAAAAAATGATTATCCTTTTAAAAGCAAATCATTAGTCCTTCATATAGTTTAATGTTTTATTTCAAAAAAATTTCAATGAAAATACAAGCTTGGTTTGAAAATTGTTAAGGATAAAACATCTTGGATCATCTTCAATATGAAGTAAGTTGAAAATTTCCCCAAATGTCCTCAACATAACTTGGGGAAAGCAATCTCAAAATATAAGGAAACAGTTACTCTGGAAATCGTATCAAAATGTGAAAACAATTCTATGGCTTATTTATATTTTCACTACATCCATGATATCACCTGTCAGAAAGCAGACCAGGTGAATTCCAGGTGGATGCGCAGATCCTACTACCCATTCTGCTCCAACTCCCATAGAAGAGTAAGAAGAGTAAATTACTTGCTTTCCACCCAATTTTGGAGTGAACATCACACCCAAGTGAACGTCTTGGGTTAAGAAGATTCTCGGACACATTTTCAATGACCGGAGGGAAGTACAGCTGGCATGGAAGGCTTTCTACCACATTCTGAGGGAAATCCAGGCTCATGAACCAAGTTGACTACTGCTGACTCATAAGCTCCATTACTACTCAACCCCTCACTACCCAGTAGCCATCGGGAGTTTTCAGTTCCTAGAACTCTTCATGCTCTTCCCCACCTGAGTTCCCTTGCACTTTATGGTCTTTCTGCCCCAAATGCCCTTTCCCTGAATCTTTGCTTGACCAACTCTTCTCCATGCTTTTGAGTTCAGCTCCTTAACTGTCTCCTCAACATCCAATAAAATAAGATTTTCCTTGTTCTATCTTAAAGCTCTGTTCTTTTCCTTTCTAGTGCTAATGCAACTTGAAATTATTTGTAAGCTTATTTATTGGATTTGTGTTCTCCACCAGACTGTGTGCTCCTTACAAGCAGGGATTATGTCTGTTTTGCTCACTAGTATATACTTAGAATTTGAAGAGTGCTGGGAACGCTAGGTGCTCCATAAATATGGGCCAATGAATGGATGAAAATAAGGCCAACAAAAATCTTTCAAATCTATAAATGAAAAGATCAAATCACATTTTCAGGAAATTAACTAATAATCCTGATTATATCCACTGATTATAGTCCCCAAATTTCTTTTATTCTTTAGAATAATTTAGTTCAGTTAACAGTATTTCAGGCAGTAAATGAGAAAAGAAAAAAAAGTCCTCAATTTAGGAAAGAAAAACCTCACTAAAAGAAGTTTAGGTTTATAAATCTGTGATAATCAATAAATTATGTTTATAGATGGTTCACAGTTCTGTAAATTGGAAAATTTGTCTCAGGAGCTCAAAGAATATTTTAAACAAAACTAATTACAAATTATTAAAAAAATAGTGAGTCTTTTGTGATGTTCAATTTTTAACCCAGTAAAATAATTGCTAAAAAGGTCAACAAATGGAAAGTAAATAAAACAATAAGGGAATAAAATGGAATAGTATTAAAATTCTGACATTAGTATACACAAACTTAATTATATTGAAACAGCACTTTAGCTATAGCTCTTCTCTGTCTTCTAACTTAAACAATATACAAAAGTGAGCTGATCTGTCAAAAAAACCATAATAGTTTGCTTTTCAATAGTGCCTCTCAGCTCAGATTCTGAATGAATATTCTTCAAAAGCATCCCTCTGTTTTATTGGAATTGAAAAGCTGACATGGCATTCCATGTTGACTAAAAGCATAAATATATTCATAGACAATAACAGGTCTCGGCAGGAAAGAAGCCATGATCTCGGCTTCCAGTTCACTGCTCTCATATCAGATTGATTCACTGACTTCTTCATTATTCATTAATATTTATTGAGGGTTTGCTATGGGCCAGGCCCTAGGGAAGGCCTTGGCAGCATAATAGTGGCAAAACAGAAACACTTTTGGACAACATTTCCTTATAATTTCATCAATAAATTTACTTTGTTCAGTTATTTCTAAGATAGGATTGTATCTTCTCTGCCAAAACATTTTACATTAATTAAGTGAACTGGTTCTCTGTAGTTATTTGAGCAGTTTAAACAGTTACCTTCTCCTGTAGCAAGGAGATTTTTCCTTTCTCATTTACTATATTCCTCTACTTCTGATTTTGTATAGATAACTGATTATACATTTATGTAGAGTCTTTGTTTCTTCTTGACTGTTTGACACAGACGAATCTCAAGCTGGGTCATGTACTAACCTATAGTGAAGTCCACTGCTTATGCAATTGATGTTCATTTATACTTTATCAGAAGACAAACCTCAAAAAGTCCAATAGGCCTTACCTTCCTCCACTGTGACAGTCTGTTCTGAGGCTGGTGAAGGAGGTGGAGAAGGAGGCAGATTAGGTGTCTCTTCAGCTGCTAAAGAGCAAACAGTGGAAAAATGAGATACAGCAATTAATCCTGCTAGGTCAGTAGATGGGTAACAGCTCTGCAGTCTCTAAAAAGGCCACTCCACGAAATTTAGGAAAAGATTCAATAGTAAGTTGTGCTTGACTTATTTTTTTGTCCCATTACCTGATGCACATATTTTAAAGAACCTAAAGGGAAAGAAAAGCATTTAATATTTGAAAAAATTCATTTTGTCTTCCCTATAAAGAATGGGTTACTGATGCCTGCTAAAGTTCTATCATTAATTCCATTAATTTGTGTCTGCTTGTTTGATTAATAAGATATCAAACTGGCCCTAATCTCCTATATTCAAACACACAGGCAAGCATTGTAATTTGGATTTATCTTGGCTGACTGAAAAAAAATTACAACTCTATATTGTTCAACTTTTTGTTGGAGCTTTTGGGTCACAGGCGACTTCTTAATTCCTTGACCCTGTAGGTTTCTATATAACATATTCTAAGGTTTCAATTTTTTAATAAATGGGTGGGGGGGGGTCTTCTATTTAAGGAATAGAAGTGAACCACGAGCAGAAGGTCAATGCTTTAAATAAGATACTTTCCCTCCTGTTTTTAGAGAAAAATAAACTTTTATAATCAAAGAATATTCTACTGCAAATAATGAGTATTGATTACTCTGGAAGAGCAGAAATTTTACTGCTTAATTTCTTGAGTTGTTTACATTATTTAAAAACCATACCTTTCCATGGATTAGTTATATATACCTGTGAAATAGACATGTGTTGAACCTAAGAGTTTTCCACCTACACTATCTATCATCTATCTATCTATCATCTATCTATCATCTATCTATCTATCTATCTATCTATCATCTATCTATCTACCTATCTGTCGAGGAGGGGCAGCAAGCCTTTGGTTAAGAATGTTTTCTTTGGGGCGCCTGGGTGGCTTAGTCGGTTAAGCGTCCGACTTTCGCTTAGGTCATGATCTCGCGGTTCGTGGGTTCGAGCCCCGCGTCGGGCTCTGTGCTGACTGCCAGCTCAGAGCCTGGAGCCTGTTTCAGAGTCTGTGACTCCCTCTCTCTCTGACCCTCCCCTGCTCACGCTGTGTGTGTCTCTCTCTCTCTCCTAGAAATAAATAAAACATTAAAAAATTTATTAAAAAAAAAAAAGAATGTTTTCTTTGGTAAGCACCATTACATTACCTGTTTGGCCATGGAGGGCATCTGACTTGTGACCAAGGGAGACAGCAATGTTATCTAGTGGCCTTAGATGAACCAAGTGTATCCATCCTGGGATACAAAGTCACTCATGATTCTAACAAAGCCCAAATAGCTGGTTCAGGGAACCCAAATAAGACTGAACAATGACTCACCAAAATCCATAAAGGGAAATAATCATTTCTAATGAAAGCTTTAACACATTTTCCATACAAGTTAGTGTTGTGACATCAATATGCATTGGCTTTATTTTTATAATAAATATCTCCAGTAGTCTAGAAATGAAAATTTAAGGGCAATTTAGGGGCAAAGTCTAACTATAGGCTTATCACCCTAAAGACTGTCCAAATATCACAAATGAGCCTGGGAAGAAAGTGAAAAAAGGTGCCAGCACCTCCCAACAGAGGTGTTTAATGAATGTTATATGTAAGGAAGAAGTACGAGGTAGGGCCTTTCTTTGAACACCAAGACGTGGTCCTGTGATCCGGGTGCAGCAGATACAGCCCCTGACTGAGTGTTCTTTCCCATTTACCTAAAGGCAGAGCTGCAGGCTGAACTTTATGTTGAGCTTCTTTCTCTTGTTCACCTTTCAGGACTGCTACAGCCTCAGCCGTGACTACTTGAACAATCCTTGCAGACACCTCCTCTGTAATACACAGGACAAAAGAAAAGAAAGTAATGAGACGTCCAAAACAGGCAGCAAGGAGGAAAAGTAAGGAAACAATAGGGCTGATTAGAATTTTATTTTCTGTCTTCCCCCACAAAACAAGTTCAATAGAATTTATTAAATTGTACATAAAACACAAATACATATTTTGCAACCAGAAAAATAAAAAGAATAAAAAGAGAAAATAAAAGGACTTAGCATTCTGGGTGCTATGCAAAATGAACATTGAATGAAAAAAAATAATTTATTTGTATGGCAATTTATTTTGAAAATGCTGTTCACGCAAACAGAAACAAAGTTTTTGTACTAAGTAACACAAATTCAGAGAAGGAAAACCTCATTTTGGATTTAATATAAAATGCTTTGTGGTTTTCTAGAAAACTTTCTTTACAATAGTTTCTATGCTGATTTGCAGAAATACCATGATTTAAAACCTAGAGAAGATGACTCAAAATGTGAATTGTGATTAAACTGCATTATTCAGGATCAGTGTAAATGATACTGATTAAGAAAAACCTGGGAAGATAAAATTTGAATGAAACACATGGAAATCATGTATCAGATGGTCTCTTTCTAAAGAGCTACTACTTTTTTAGACAGCAGAGGTTTTAAAGATGTTTAAGGCCATGTGATATATACTCACCTCATCAGTGCAATAGTTTCATTCAACAAGATGGGGTTGGGGGGGAACGGTCATCGTTAAAATGACCAGTCTGTGAGATGCCAGATAATTGGCCTGAAATGGCAGCTTCTGGAGCATATCCCAGTGCTAATTTTATATAACCAAGTCAGAAAAATATTCAAGAAACAGTGTTCTATATATCATCAACTAAAAACGAAAGAAGCCTTTTGAGATCACAAATATATTCTAGATTAGAAATAAATTCTCCAGAATTTGACTTTTCATTATCTTTATATACGAACACCTATCATTCTAGCAAATAATCCCACATATAGCCCTAGACAAGGAGGGTTGGGGTCATGGGATTTGTTCTCATAACGTTAGCTTTTAGAATAAATATTTACTTGGGAATCCTATTTTTTGCCGGTTTTGTTTAGATTTAGCCTTCCCTGCAAAGCCTTCTCACCCCACCCAGGATGACACAGTATACTGCTTAAACCCCAGCTTTTGGGAAGAGCAATCCACCTGAATGGGATTTATCTGAATTTTAAAAGCTAGATTACCTGATTGAGTATATTTGCCATTATATATCCAACTTCCTGATTTTTTAAATAGCCACTTGACACTATAACCTACATACAGCCTTGACAGATGCACTGTAGAAACAGCCTTATCTGGAGTGGGTAGCAGTCACAGTAATAGAAGCAGTATTTTAAAAATATGGGCTCACTATGTGCCAGACATTTGCTAAGGTGTTGGCCCTCATTATTTCAATGAATGATTTACTATTATTATTCCTATTTTGCAGATGAGGAAACAGAGGACTAATAAAATTAGGCCATAGAATCAGACATTCTCCCTATAAATACCATATTTAGGAAACTGACTTTCAAATAACAGGATATTGTAAAATGCCTTAGGTACTATAACTAAACTAACTTTGATTTGTTATTTCTTTTATGCCTCAAGTATAATTTTAGGAAGCTGGAGACCTCATTCAAACTTCAAGTATTCAAAGAGCAAGTACTGACAGACTACCTAAAATTATTTCTGAAAAAGTTTTAATTTTTAAGCAAGGCTCCAGCATATTTGTCTCATATATTTATGTGCTCAGTACTTTTCACAAAACATTTTTAATACAATACATTTTTTATACTCACAACATAGCTTAAACTAAACTTTAAATATTGCAAAACATGTAATGAATAATTATGATTTCAAACTAATAAGATACAGCTCATTCTTGTAAGGTTGTTTTATCCTATGCAGTTAACTCACAGCACCTTAGCTTTAGAGCTAACAGGCTTGAAGAGCAGATTGTATCTATATTCTCTCATTTTGTAGATGAGGAGATGTAGGCTAGGCATGGTTATGAGATTTGCTCAAGTTCACACAGCCAATGGAGGAAAACTGAAATCAGAACTCAGGTTTCTTTTCTCAAGTTGAAAAACAGCAGAAAGAATAATGAGAAAATAATCATCACCTCCCGTAACAGTCATGGGAGAGTGCCCAGTGGAAATACATAAACTCTTCTAAAGGTATGAACAAAGGAAACCTATCGCTATTTTCTAATTACTTCATACTAAGAAATTTACTCGGAATGGGGCACCTGGGTGGCTCATTCAGTTAAGTGGCCGACTTTGACTTAGGTCATGATCTTGCGGCTTCATGAGTTCGAGCCCCGCATCAGGCTCTGTGCTGACAACTCAGAGCCTGGAGCCTGCTTCAGATTCTGTGTCTCTCTCTGTCTCTGCCTCTCCTCCCACTTGCATTGTGTGTCTCTCTCTCAGAAAATACTCAGACTAATTGGGTTTCAACCCCTCACCCATGAAATGGAAATAATAATAGCACTTGTCTCACAGGTTTCTGTGCAGACTCAATTGCATAATTATATAACAGGCCTGGAACATCAAGGAACAAGACTTCCAAGGAGTTCTTCACCAAGTTGTCTTTATTTCTCCCAGTCATACATTCTTCTGGGTCTTCTACATTAGTATTTCTGCTTTAAAGAAAGAGTAACTAAAGGTCCAGATCAACTAGGCTATGACTATTATGAACATCTGATAATAGTTAACCTGCAATCATCTATGCTGATTCCAGGGACAGTGTTTTTCTTTTTTCTTTGTTTGTTTGTTTGTTTTGTTTTGTCTTTCCTAGACAAAGCTAGAGGGAAGTAAAAACTTTGTTATTTGTTTTCTGGCTTCATATCCATTTTCCGGGCTACATAGGTCCTGGGCTGTGACCTGCTTTAGATTTCTGCTGCATCTCAATTCAGAACCATCTTCTGGACAGCACTCCAAGAGGCATGGTAACCACTGCCTTCTCCTGAGAACAATTAGCAAAATGAAAAAATCTTTTAGAGGTAAGAGATTAAACTAAATTTTTCACTGTTTATTTTTTCTACTTCTTTATTCCCTTTCCTACTTTCTACTCTAATTTTTGGTTATTTTTTCTTTGATACATTATATGTATAAAATTATAAATAGGACTTAGTTGTTCATAAGATTAAGATCATAAAGATGAATCTAGATTACGCATAAACTGGGAAATTAGTATACATAGCTGAAAGGTAACATTGATCTTCATAGCTGAAAACATTATACTTCTTAGCATAAATGGAAATTATTAAACTCTGATATCTTTCTTTTGATCATCTAAAGTTTTCTGGTAGTGGATATTTTTAGTTTATGTTAACAATTGTCTTAGTTAAGGAATGTATGTAATTTGTATTTTATTCTCATTCTGGTTAATGTCAGGTTCTCAATGTAATTAACTAATAGTATTCTTTGCATTAAAGTGAGAGCCAGTATTTGAATATTATTATTTTTCAATAGTGTCATGGTAGTGAGATAGTTTCTGTAAGTAATATAAAAATATTTCATGACATGGTTCTAAAGTCATATCATATCTAAATGAAGTGAATGACAAGCATGATTTACTTTGGTAAGTAACTTGCCCATAAATCAGTTTGAAGGAAAACATTAAAATCAACTACTTAAAACAAATTTGTCTAATAAAAATGCTTTTGATTATAGGCTGATATAAAAGAATGGATTTAAAGATACAACACAGGTAACGGAACCATGGGTGATAACAGATCATCACTATATAGATAAACACCTTTAAGTAAAAAGTGAAATCTGTCTTAAGAACTTATTCTGGGCAATGGGGATTGAGTCAATATTCAAAAAACAGTATCAAAGCAGTCCTTGGTAGATAAAGTGAATTTTGGAAAGAAATAATATTTTTATTGGTATTGGGGAAATAAATTGGTAGAAATATATATAGGAGGTAAATAGGTATAAGAAACTAATAAGACATGCTCTCATCTCCAGAAACCTACCTGATACTCCTCAAGAGGTATTATGTAAGCTACTTATATTTCACCTAAATAATGAACAAGCATTATACTGTGATACAAATTTATTAGATAAGTTGCTATCCCAGGCACTTTTATTTCCCATCAAGATATTGAATCCATACAATGATACATTTTCTCAATGAGAAAACTGGCAAAATAATGGATAAAGGTAACGTACTATCCCATTTAGACATCATTTTGAATTACATCAGTGTAGTTCAAGTATTTTATAGTAGTAGTTTGGTGTCAGACAATTCTGCCTTTATCTCTTATTAGCTGCAAGGGAGTGACAATCTCTCTAACCTTCAGATTCCCCATCTGTAAAGTGGGAATTAAACTGGTGTTCATCTTTTGGTGTGTTGTGGCAATTAAATGCAATGATACATATCAGTTACTTACTTAAATTCTATATCACTGGTTTAATCACTCTTGCTGTCTTGTAGCCATCTAAGTCTAGAATCATCATCTGACTGACAAAATATAAAGACATGAAAGTGTTTGCCATATACTGAGATAAATTTTACTTTACCTATAGTATTACTCAACACTATGCTATACTATTCAGCTTAATTAAAGCTGCTATAACCTTTTGGTTATTTCCAAGTGCTGATTCATGTGATATCATTGCTGTGCTCTTCTGGTATTTTATCAGGTCAAATTTTTTTAACACAGTCTCAAGGCCCTGTTTCTTGGCACATATTTCTAGTTCCGCTATTTTATCATGTTAATCTATTGATATTGCTTGGTTGATTCATAACAAAAGCAGTGGAGTTAAAACTTTCTCACTGGTCCTGGGAACTTCAACTTGCCTCTGAGCAACACATGACATTGTTGGTAGACACAGAAGTTTGATTTTGAATGTGTACCCTTTGAGTTTTCATCAGGACCAGCTGTGATAACTTGAACATGCAAAGGCTCACCAATTAGACTGTGAACAAAAAATCCAAAACAAGTTGGCATATGCTTGAGAACATATTTTTGTTGATTTCATTCAGGTTGTTAAGAGAGAAGTAAGAGACGCTAACAATAAATTCAACCATATGGAATACAAAAGCCAGTAAATGTTTCTGCTTTTAAGAATAATGGATATAATAATGCTGTGTTAAAAGAAATGACAAGTAAGCCTACCGTACACTTGTGAAAGAAGGAAAACAAAACAATTTTAGACAGAATGCTCCTGTCAAGAAAAGGTTTTTCTCAGTAGGGTACAGAATGGTTGCCTAGGCAACGGGTGCTAATTGCTGCTGCTGATGGAAGCTAGTCAACAAGGAAAGCACTGTGTAGTTGGAAGCACTCTGTTAGACAAATACCCTTGATAAATTCATAAAAACAGGGAAAGAAGAAAAGTTCCTTGCTTAATTTGGAGAGCAAATGGTTCCTCTGAAACTATTTCCTGTAATCAACTGGTGAAGAAGGAAATTCAAAGAGCAGATTGTTGGGTTTTTTGTTTGTTTTTTCCTCGGCACCTCAGCATTAATTAAAGAGGCCAGCATTGGCATATTCTTCCTTAGTCAGACTCTGATTGATCTCAAAAGGTCACCCTTGCCAATGCTGCAGCCGTAGGTCTTTGCATACCAGTCTTTTCTTCCAAAGATTTCTTCTAACAAATTACTGATTAAAACAAAGATCAATTTAGTTTATGGAGGAGAAATCCATTGGAAGTAAAGTAAGTCTTGAGACATTATTAATAACACTAATAACACTTCTGCATTAAGTCCAATGAGACATCATCAATAACATTAATGGGAAGATGAAATATCAATAAAACTAAGAGACATTAAATAAATTCACACTTAGAGTAACTATGTGATAAACAAAATTAAACCGTGTGGGTAGAAATGCAGGTATGTGTGCGTTTGTGTTTATGCGTGTGCCAGCACTCATACACATAAAAGTCTCTCCATGTTTTTAAAGTTCCACTTGGAGTAGGGTACCTCAAAGACTCTGATCACCTAGAATGAGGCTAGGATTTGAGTGAATCAATGTTCATATTTTTTCAAAACCTAGGAATGCTTGAGACAGAGGATATGATGGAAAAATGGAAAAGTATTCCAGGTTCTAAAAAAAGTCATTGGAGTAAACTTTTGAAATAGAAGTTGTCTATATACCAGGAGTAGTTTTTACTAGTTACCTCTATAAACTCAGTTATTTCTTCTAGGGAAAAAAATGTTTGTTATGATAAAATGGCAAAAATCACCTTTTGTTCACTCCTTCTATTTCATCCTCATCATAGTATAACTTACATAAATCCTTAGAGGCCTTGTGACCTAGAAGCATATGGAATTTAGGAACTATGTGATGGGAAAATCACGTTGTTCACAACACATCGTAGGGTACAATCAGCACAAGAGGGACCAACATGACTTTTATGTAATTTTAATTTGCTTAAACCTCCAGTCCTACCATGTTTCTAAGAATGAATGTGCAAATAGCAGCATATAACATCAACCTTATGTGCTTTCTTCTTAGCAAGTCTTTCATGAGCTATAAATGTTTTAAGTAAGTGATTCTCCAACTTCATTCTTTAACTGCCTATTTTATTTTTGCTATTGTAGCTATATAAAATATCATCCACAAATATTCTCTTTACACCAGCCCTAAAACCACTTAGCAGATTTCAAGTCACTAATAAGTGTATATGGTAATTCTTTAAAATTTTCAAATTATAACTGAATATATATACCAGAGAACCATATTTCAATAATCTGTGGGCAAAGGTACAACAGAATGAATGACATTATAAAATTCTGAAAACTAAAATTCTGTGAAATAAAACAAAAAAAGAAGAAAGATACAGTTTTGATATATCCTTCTATTATTCACTAATAGTTTTTCTTAAATAAAAGTTCAGCCACAACACAAGATAAGTGTGGCACATTCTCTGGAAAAGCTCCAAGCAAGTAAAATTGATAATAGTTAAAGACTTCTTCTAGGACCTCTAAGAAGCAAAATCAAAAGACTTTGCAAGATTCCTTAAGTAAGAAAATAAGTGTCAAGTCCAAAGTTATATTTGTAATTTGGTCATATTATGATAGGAAAGAGGACAACTTTAATAGAATTTTTAATTTCTTCATGACAAAAATTATTCTAGAATAATGATGACTACTTTTATATTCTGGATTGATTAATGCATCCCATGGAAAATGCTATTAAATGAATTCCTTTCCAGGGGCTCCTGGGTGGCTCAGTTGGCTAAGCGTCCGACTTCAGCTCAGGTCACGATCTCACAGTTCATGGGTTTGAGCCCCGCTTTGGGCTCTGTGCTGACAGCCAGCTCAGAGCCTGGAGCCTGTCTTCATCTTCTGTGTCTCTCTGTCTCTCTGACCTTCCCCTGCTCATGCTATCTCTATCTCTCTCTCAAAAATAAATAAGACCTTAAAAAAAACAAATGAATTTCTTTCCATCTACACATACAAAAGTTTCATTATGTACAACAAACAAGAACAAGTAATAGTAACCAAAGTTTTCTTCAGAAATTTTCAAATAACATACGCAATCTACTTTTGAAAATACCTTCTAGAGATCTTTTTATTTATTTTATTTTATTTTATTTTTTTAATATATATATATATATATTTAATTTATTTCTAGGATAGAGAGAGACAGCGTGAGCAGGGGAGGGTCAGAGAGAGAGGGAAACACAGACTGAAACAGGCTCCAGGCTCTGAGCTGGCAGTCAGCACAGAGCCCGACACGGGGCTCGAACCCACGAACCGCGAGATCATGACCTAAGCAAAAGTCGGACGCTTAACCGACTAAGCCACCCAGGCGCCCCTCTAGAAATCTTTTTAAATAAAATTTTACATTGATGATTTTGCTTCAAGGTTGTTTACCATATCAATCTGGATCTCTTCTCTGTATGTTGGTCTCATTGTTACCAAGTATACTTCTAGAAATACTTGCAAATTGTGGGTGCCATCTATATTGTACTTAAATCAGCCAAAGACATTGAGGCTTTATATCAGAATGTAAACAACATCTAGAAAGCATAAAACTGTAACTGAGTATGGTAATTTCTCTGGTTGTTCTATTCTAGGAGCCCAGCAGAAAGAGAAAAGTACATCGATTTTGATGGAGTGGCAGAATTGAGAAAAAAAAATAAGTAAGAACAGATGCTATCTAGGTGGGTAGGCTGGCATCAAGCAAGGCGACTGGGTTAGGAAATGGGTTTGAGGGTGGGGATCCTGCAATGGCTTCAGATGAATGCAGACAACTTGAAGAAAATGAAGACATGGAGATTCAGGAAGCAAAGCAAAAGGCATTCAAGGTAAGTTTTATTTTCTTCATAATTTTGCTTTGGGCAGATCCCACTGTAACTATACACTATACTATGTTTAAAAACAGACAGTTTCATTTGGCATGAAAAACACAATCCCATGTAAGGGATAGATGGGGTTTCCATATGATATGGTAAATCAGATTTCATAAACCTTCATTTCTTTTTATGGCAGTAAATATCCAATTTACTATAAAAAGCATATGAAAAGGTATATTATTTTCTTCTTGAGATATAAGAAAAAATTCTAAATCAGGACTTGTAGCTTTTATTTTTTTCCAAATGAAATTATGATTTTGTTATTTTATACATGGTAGATCATGAAAAGGTTGCCCAATTCCTGCTTCTAAGAATATGCCTGAAAATATTTCTGGTTCACCTCTGTTTCCCTTGAAAGTTTACCAATACCTTCTTCTCCACCTTTAGAGAGATTCTCCACCCCTCAATGTTTTATTTGAGCTTATTTTCAGGTTTTGTTTTCCTGAAGAAACGTTTGCTATAAAAGTAAAAACTTTCATGAAATCAGGGAACTTTGTTATTTATGGGGGTTTTTTTTTGTTTGTTTCTTGGATAATTCTGACATGCAACATGAAATGCAGAGGCATGAATAACTTGGTCTGATAGGAAAAAGAAGATGAACAAAAGCTATAGGAAGAGAAGTATGGTTTTAATGCAACCACATGAATTAAAGCATCATAGTTAAAATTTTGTAGAACAAAATAAAAGAACCACCTCAATACTTTAATCAAATACATTTTCCAAAATACTTTCTAAAAAGCATATGTTATAATTTTAACTTCTCTATAAACCAAGTGAAGAAAAACACTTTGTATTTATATAGTTTTTTCATATCCAATCGCATCAAAGAACATAAGGCAGAGGTGAAACTCACCATTATTTGGGATATAGGAGACTCAAGTATTTCTAATTAGAATTGAAGAAATGCCCACCATTTTAAAAATTTACTTTAAAGAGTTAAACATAATTTGGGAAGTTTATATTCCTTCACACTAGAAAAACATAACAGCAAATTCAACTTTATCTGGTGATTCCGTATATTAAATTATCAGTGAGGGTAGCTTCAATTTACTCTTTCTTAAACAATAAAATCCAACTAGAAAGGAAATCTGTGTCACCAAAATATCCAAGTTCTTGACAGTATTTTTATTTTTTTTAAATGCTTATTTATTTATTTTTGAGAGACAGAGCATGAGTGGGGGAGGGTCAGAGAGAGAGAGAGACAGAATCTGAAGCAGGCTCCAGGCTCTGAGATGTCAGCATAGAACCCGACGCAGGCTTGAATTCATGAACTGTGAGATTATGACCTAACCCAAAATCGGACTGAGCCACCCAGGTACCCCATCTTGAGCAGTATTTTTAATGTTTCATTCAGATCATATGTTAAGTTCAATGTTGTTCACAGGGCATTTCAAGTGCTGTAATTTTCATAGGCTGGATGGCAGATACTTCATAAAGACAGGGATCACCGGGATCATTACTATACCAAATACACGAACTTTCCCTCCTAAAATGTGACTTTTGAAAGTAGCATCTACATTGCTTCAAACTCAGTTCTTTGTTTTCTGATTGAAATCAAGACTTATAAGAATTGGGTGAGAACTGGGGCACCTGGGTGGCTTAGTCGGTTAAGCGTCCGACTTTTGCTTAGGTCATGATCTTGCGGTTCGTAGGTTCGGGCCCCGCGTCGGGCTCTGTGCTGACTGCCAGCTCAGAGCCTGGAGCCTATTTCAGTCTGTGACTCCCTCTCTCTCTGACCCTCCCCTGCTCACGCTGTCTCTCTCTCTCTGTCCTAGAAATAAATAAAACATTAAAGAAAAGAAAGAAAGAAAGAAAAAGAATTGGGTGAGAACTGACCTAGAGGAATATCTTACATGTTTGTCACCTCAGTCAAGTTAGTGCTTTTTTTTTTGGGGGGGGGGTGAAGAAGTTTTCTCTATCTTAGCATTTTTGTTTTGGTAAAGCTCTGAGTAAAGCAGATTTATTCCAATCTTTCCAAGGCTTTAGTCACAAATCTCTAGTTTTTAAGCTGATGAGAAAAAACAACAGATAATTTTTTAAGAAAGAGAAAATGTACACACCCTTTAAGATAAAGGATAGCAATATGCAAAATGCAGCAAGGAGAAAAAGTATCTAGAAATTTCATTTTTTAAATTGCTTATAAAAGTAATAGTAAATGATGATGATGATTTTCTCTTATGGAGAAGAAAAAAGTCTTATAATTATTAAAATACTTAATGATTAGAACCAGAAAATATAAATGGGAGCACCTTTCATTTTATTATACTGAAAAGGAAAATAAATAGGTTACAAAAACTTTTATCACTTTTTAAAATAATGAAACTATAGAAGATATCTAATTGAAATCAAACATTTTTTCCTAAAGTTAACAAATAAATATCCCTGTTGTTCAGTAGAGAAATGCTATTTATTAACAAAGAACTTATCATTTGCAAATCATTTTATAGACTCTAAGATGAAGCAGAGAGAAAAAGGTCATTGGTGATATTTTTTATTCAGGGTGACCTTCAAAAATAGGATTCATCCCTCCAAGACAATACTGCTATATTCCTTAAAAAAAGGATAATAGATCTATGACTTAGAATATTCATTTGCTTTAAGATTCAGATTGTCCATTTGTCAGAAATGAAATATATGTGAGCTCCTGACCTAGACCAGTGAGGTGATCCTTACACGTTACACCCAGAGGATCAACAGGAGCACAAACTGTAAAGTTATGTTTGCAGGCTATTTCAGTGTCGTTTCAAGTGGACCCAACTGTTACATTGGGCTCAATTTTGTAGGAATGAGCATGAGAATTTATTCACTGTCCATGTGTTTTTTAGCTGTTATAGATGTCTCTTAGAAAGGTCATTTGTCCTGAGTTTCCATATTCTTTCCAGTTCATTAATTTTTACCATCAAGAAAAGATTTCTAATCAGGTGTCATACTGCTATCTTAATTAAGTCAAAGGTATATTTTCTTTACTCCAAACTTTAACTCCCAAACTTTAACCATGCCATATTCTGCAATATCCTTTCTTGACCTTCTTTTCACTACAGTATTTATGAGTTCCTACTTAATTCCTTTCTGTTCAAGCCCACAGTTCTATAGCCCTCACTCTGATTCTAGCTTCCTCTCTCAGTTTTTCCTTTTACTTCTTTTTATCCAGTACGTCTCCCAATACAATCATTCGCTCAAGTACATTGCTCGTACTGTGAAATAATTTTTGTAGGCCTGTTTTGCTTATGAGATTCCCGATCTCAAAACCTAGCATGGATATGAACTCTCTCTTCTTTATATCAGTTCAAAAAATATTCATTAATACTCACTATAGAAAACAATCACTGTATCACATACTGAAAGGGACATGAAGATGAATAAAGCACAGTTTCTACCTCAAAACACTAACAACCTAGGGTTGTAGATTGGAACAGGAAACAAGTCCAGTAACACAATCCATATGATGAGTGCTATTAGCATGATATGAACATGTTACATGCAGGTGTTCAGAAGAAGAGGTTCTTTGGAGAGAATAAAATCAACATCAGTTCTGGATCTTTGACCATGGACTCTGAGAACCTCTCCTGTGGGGTATGCACCCTTTAAAAACATTTTGCCATCACTTGTTCAATGTAGAACATGAATGAAACCACTGATTAGCTGGGCAAATGTTTTAAGAAGAGAAGTGTGTTAGTTCACTCAGGGGAGCTGACCCTTCATGCTGGAGTCACTTATGGAAGAATCAGAGATGCTCATATCCCAACACTGTCTCAATCTGTCTTTCCAAATAGAAAATATAGACGGAAAATCTTGAATCGAATTTTCAGGCTACTGAAGCGGAAGCATGCTACTAAAGATGACTTTTCTCTGAATCTTGATTCCTCTGTTATTACTCATTTTGCCTAATGTCTTCAGGTTTGAGGGCTATTGAAATAAGTTGGAGAATCAGACATTTTATTCTCATGTTGGGTTCTAATAATCACCTAGCATTTGCATATTTATTAAAATTTGCAATGAGAGACTAGGACATAGGTGTTCCTCTTTCTTTGCTCATCAGTTTGGCTGGGTTTCAAATTGTATTTTCTATGAGTGTTGCTGAATGGTGACTCATTCTGTGAGAGGAGTCACACCGTGAGCGGGCAGCAAGCAGCTCAGTGTCCCTTTCCCCTCAGGACTCATGATGCCAAGTCAGATCATGCTTTCACTACCAGATCTGCAAGGCAGCACCAGTTGTTCTGTTCATCTGTTCCCGAGATGAATTTCTAGACTCTCCTGACAGTCAAAGCACAGGCTTTATGTAATGTGATAAGGAGCAGTGAAGTGTGAGGGAATGAGAGGAAAAGCTTGGTACCCTGAAGCAGAAAGTCACTAGGGGAGGAAAGATGGAGGAGTGATGACCGATGACCGTGAGATACTCCCTGGTCTACTAACTGCTTAGCAACAATAACATCAAACCCAGAGCCAGCCCTTGAGGTGGTATCTGGTATATAAGGACAGATATTTTTCTCAGGCACATACAAGCAATATAGTTAATTTATATGTAAGTTATACTTAAAAAATACATTATTGATCAATGATTAATGTATTCTCAAGTTATCAGAGGAATTTATTTGTTGCAAATTACTATTAAAGTTGTTCTCTTATCTTTTTTATTCTTTTGTGAGGATAGAGTTTTTTTATTTATTTATTTTTGAGAGAGAGAGAGAGAGAGAAAACACAAGGGGGGAGAGGCAGAGAGAAAGGTACATACAGAATCTGAAGCAGGCTCCAGGCTCTGAGCTGTCAGCCCAGAGCCCGAAGTGGGGCTCGAACCCACCAACTGTGAGGTGATGACCTGAGCTAAAGTTAGATGCTTAACCAACTGAGTCACTAAGGCACCTCTTGTGAGAACAGGGTTCTTAGAACCAGAACAAGAGACATAGAGAGCCTGGGTGGCTCAGTCAGTTAGGTGTGCAACTCTTGATTTCAGCTCAGGCATTATTTCATGGTCCATGAGTTCAAGCCCTGCATCAGGCTTTGCTCTAATAGCACAGAGCCTGCTTGAGATTCTCTGTTTCCCCCTCTCTCTGCCTTTCCCCCATCAAAATAAATACATGAGCTTAAAAAAAATAAAGAAATAGAACATGAGACAGATAAAGGCCATGCATAATGCTAATCAAAACAAAACTTAGGTGGTCCAAAAATAAATGCAGGAAGACTTGCTCCTATGACTGATTATTTTCATCTGCTTGCTGAAAATGAAAAGGATTTGGTGGGGCATTTAGAATTCTTGCCTAAGTGGAGATTTTAAAAACCTCAAAAAATACCTTAAAAAATATGATGACAAAACGTGATAGCAAATTAGAGAGGAGAAAATTAGATAACGTCTTGGAAAATACAGGATCAGGAGAGAGGTCAAGGAAGAAAATACAGTGATAGGTAAATTATATTTACATTTAAAAACAAGCCAGACAGAATAATTTTACAAGTAGGTCTTAATTTTTCTTAGCTAAAGTCTATTGCACTAAGATTCAAATTCAACAAAATAATTTTTCAAAGTGTCAGTGTCCAAAGAGAATGATAAAACACTTTTTAAAAAAGTGATTCTGATTGTAGTTCTGTTTACTATAAAACAAGATGTAAAGATATGGAATGGATTTCCACCAAGCACATGAGAGGCATTTTCTGGAAGAATATACATGGGAGTAAGTGTGTATGCAAATTAATCTTGGTTTTTAAATATCTTATTACATTGTGTTAGATAGAGCCTTGCTCCTCACAACTGGAAGTGTTTGTAGGCAATTAAAATTCCAACGAACAAAATCATATTTTAATTTGTTAAGTCACTGAGTTTAATTAAAAGAAGTCTAGAGAAATCATGTTTTCCTTATATTTTCATTCAGAATTATTGGCTTAAGACAATCTCATCCTACTTTAAGACTTTTGCTGCAGAGCACAGATAGATGTGAAATAGATTTTTACAGGAAGAACCATCTTGTGCATAACTGCACATTTAAGTAAACAACATTATCTGGTGCCCGTCTTTGCCTCCACTTGGTGCAAACATTTTAAGCTCTAGCTAGCAATACGTACTAGACACAAGCTCATACCTTACCAAGAGTAAGAGATATAGTTCATTATAATAATGTCCATGTAAGCAAGCTCTCCATCAGGTTCAGACCCTTCTATTTACCAACAAGACAAGCCACATTTTACAACTGAAGTTAATGCCCAAATCTGCTTCAAATGGTATACAGACACATAGGACAAAGCAAACATGACAAATACAAACCTTGTGGAATTGCTTTTTTGTTTTTTCAAATCGATCTTTGTCTTTCTTACTCTTTCCTGCCCCAGATGCCTAACCCTTCAAAGGAAACCACGGATAAGATCCCATTTTGTGTACTCATCCATCGGCGCCGCCAGGCCCAGACGCTTCGCAGTGCGGCCCTGTGCTTTTCTGCAGATCCACCCTTGAATGCTAAATAACTCCGCACGCTCCTCTCTGCGCAGCTCAGGGAAATGGCAGCTACAGCAATGAGTGGTTGCCATGGCAACAAGGAAAGGAAAATCTGCAACCTCTTGTATTGTTAGGCCAGAGTGTTTATTTGCCTTGTGGGGTGGTGCAGACGGCTTTAGTCGTTTCACGGGAGACATGGCTCTGTACTTTTTTGGATCTGCCTACATGAATATAATATCATATACGATATGCCATATTTCAAATGGCATAATGACTCCTGCCAGTAAATCTCAAATCTAGGAATGGAGGCAGGAAAAATGAGAAAGGTAAGAAAAGGCAGGTTCAAATTTTCTAAGATGAAAAGGGGAAACAGAAGCATAAAGGTATATTCAACTTTCTGCACATGAATGATGACACACTTTTCCTCCGTTACGTATTTTTAAGCCTCAGTTTCTAAGTCCAGCAACAGCATTATCTCAGTATGTTGATCACCTGGCTGTCTAAGCTATGGGAATGTTAAAGTGCAGGTCAAGGCTTTCAAAGGTGCAGTTCCTTTGGTAAGCTCTGAAAGAGCAATAGCTCCTCGCCTGGAGGAGCTTTTACAGATCTCAGCGCCACAGCAGGAAGTAGAGCTGAATAGGATCCCAGGGATGTTGAGGAAACAAAGCAGCTCTGGAGAACTAGAATGCTGGTTACTGGAGAAATGTTTTTTTTTTAAATGTTTATTTACTTTTGAAATTTACTCCAAGAGATGGCTGATCCTGGTTTTTGATGCTCACAAAGGCCTTTACACTCTGACTGGTATTTCTTACTTGTGCTGAAAGCATTGTACCTTAGGATAGTCAAAATCATGAAAGCATGATTTTTTTTACGTTTATTTATTAGTTTTGAGAGAGAGAATCCCAAGTAGGCTCCGCACTGCCAGAGCAGAGTCCTATGCAAGGCTTTCACTCATGAACCATGAGTTCATGACCTGAGCTAAAATCAAGAGTTGGATGCATAACCGACTGAACCACACAGGTACCCCACGGAAGCATAATTGTAAACACTTCAATGTTGTGCCTTCTATAAACTTCTGAGAATTGTCCCCTTTCTTGCTCCATTCATTTTAAAACCAAGACTTAAAGGTACAGGGATGGGGATGTTCTGCAACAGAAGAAGGTGGTAATTGATATCAGCTGCAGCTGGCCATACTGTTCCAAATCTGGCAGCATGGGGGAATGGGAAGCACATTGGTCTACGCAGCTGGAGACCTGCAGTCTAGTTGTGGTCATGTGATCTCGGATTGGTGACTACACCAGAAAAGAGGAGGACTGGAAGGTGGTCTTATTTACTGGCATCTTCCAGTTGTCTTTATATGAATACTAATATGATATGAAAGATAAGAAACTTAAAGATGTGGCTCCTAGGAGAGAATGGGTCGCTCAGTCAGTTAAGAATCTGACTTTTGGTTTCAGCTCAGGTCATGATCTCATGGTTCATGGGTTCAAATTCCACATTGAGCTCTGTACTGATGGTGTGGAGCCTGCTCTTTCTCTCTCTGTCCCTCCCCAGCTCATGCTCACTCTCTGTCTCTCCTTCTCTCCTTCTCTCTCTCTCTCAATAAATAACAAAAATATTTTTTTCTAAGTAAAAATATGATGCAACTCCTAATTTTCAGTCGGGGTTGGAACTGTGGGGGTACCAAATGCAGTCCTCTTGATTTCTTCAATAAAGATGAGGCAGAAAACAGAGGAAAGGCTTATGATTCATGCTTTGGAAGACAATTTAAAAATGACTATTTTAAAACAAGCAAGAAGCAGAAAGAGACTCATATATACAGAGAATTAACTGATAGTTGCCAGAGGGAATGGGGTGAGGGGGAGGCAAAGATGCGTGAAGGGGGAAGGTACAGGCTTCCAGTTATGGAATGAGTAAGTCATGGGGCTAAAAGGTACAGCACAGGGAATACAGTCAGTGGTACTGTAAGAGTGTGGTATGGTGACAGATGGCAGCTATATTTGTGGGGAGTATACCATAATGTGTTCAGAAGTTGAATCACCATGTTGTATACCTGAAACTAAAGTAACTTTATGTGTCAACTATACCTCGATAAAAAATAAAGAAAATAATGGTTTTAGTTTCACTATAATAGCAGCTTTCCTAAATGACTAGATTCTCAATGGTTTCTCCTTTTTTTTGGGGGGGGGCGAGCTTTTGTGGCATGGCTTCTTAAGAGGTTACTTTAGTAAATAAATACAGGAAAAAATCATAAAGCAATCAAGAGTTATGCTACAATAGGTGAGTAAATAATTCTATCTACTTTTCTATGGATTAGCTTTCAATTGTAAGAAAAGAGACAAAATCTAGAAGAGTAATCTGTAAAAAAAATATAATTTAAAATATTATTGCTTTCTAGAATTCCCTTCTTACCCTTTCCCAGTCTCAGCACATAAGATCACATAGATAAACTATGCCTATTATGGGCTTGCATGTCTAAAAATTAAAAACTATTATGGCCCAGAAATGAAGGTGAACATCAAAAAGCATAGGTAAGAGAATGAGATAAGATCTTTGGTTCAAGTGAGCCCACCTGATGCCAGAAGGAAGGAGGAAGGAGATGTAAAAATAACACTGCATTTATCATGGGATCTTGTTTTTAGACATGAATAAAAATGAACAATCTTGAGGAAAAATTTGTTTCTAAAAATTAAGAGAAGAATATAGCAAAGAAGGAAAGAAGAAAGATCTGTGGATTCAACCAGTAGTAGATTGGACACCACAATGTGTAGCTGAAGACCTGATGTTACTGGGAAATGTGTCATGTTAACAGTGTCTGGAGAAGTATCTTTTATAAAGGAAAAAGGCAATGTACTGATAGATAACATGTGAATGATAAAAGAGGGGGCTAGTATACAGCTCTTCCGGTTCTCTTTAAAATAATCACCTTGAAATATAATGCCAGCTCACATTAGTGATGCCTATTATTGACGGTTAATATTTTTAAAAGTTATATTTGAGATTTAAAACACTTCTTTTTACTGGGATGGTTTTGTTTGTTAAAGTTATATATAAACCATCAATAATAAAATGTATTATTAAGCTAAATTTTGGAGAAAAATCTAATTGCACATTAAATTATCACTAGAACACATTCTGTAGAAATGAGACAATATTTTACATTTTTCCTTTCCCACAGTTTTCTACATATGGATCTTTTATGGACTTAATCAATCGACTGTTATTTCTGGAGGGGGTTTAATTTAAAAAACATCATAGTTTGGATTGTACACTTCACCCTGGTGACCCACAACTGGCTGCTTACAACTTTTTTCACTATGAACATACATATAGAACTTTCGGAATCAGTTTCTCAAAGGCAATACAAGATTCATGTGATATTAAATTGATTTCAAAATTAACTCTGGATGGTCTTGAACCCATAAGTTAAAAGAAACATCTGTTAATCTCTTTTTAATTTATATTATTTTCTCAAAGACGCTGGCAAGGATATACTAACCTGGCAAAGAGATTTTTCTGATGCTCTTAAATATTTAATTAAGACAACTGAAAAAATGAAATAGTAAGTGATGTTGGTTCTTCATTGCTTGACCAAGCATGCTACAGGGATTCTTTTTCCTTAGTGTATTATAAGCCTCTATCATCATCAGTAAGATTCAACTGGTGAGGGCCCAAGAAACAGAGCAAGACTTTCAAGAGTTTTCATTCACCATTAATTTAAATAGGACTTTCTTTCTTCTTTTGCATTCATTCATTCATTTATTTACTCACTCATTCAAAATACATTTACTGAGTCCTTAAAGTGTAATGTCAGGTATTGCACGATATGATGATGAGAAAAATGTTGGTCTATTACATTATCTCTTGCCTTTCCCACAACAATTTTGCTCCTCATGTCCTCATCTCCTCATGCCTCAATTTCTTCAAAATCTTCCTACTTAGTGCTCCTGATACTCAGGTCCCACCCTGTTCAAGCTTTATTATATTCAGCTTTAGAAAAATATTCCTTGATCAAGGGTGCCATATTGTCCGTATTTACACCGTTCCCACCACTACCAATAATAACAACAGTAATTAATAGATACTATTTCTTGATTCATTGACTTTTTACACTTTACTATCTAATTTAATCCTCACTGTGACCATGAAAGGCAAAAATAACATTTGTGCTTCTCTTGTATCCACAGTTCCTTACTCATGGTGTATATGTGTCTGTTGAGCATTGCACAGCTTCTCAAATACTTAGATTGGACACTGCCACTCTCTATCCCTGTTCCACATGACTTTCTGCAGGGTACTTTCTTCTTATCCCAACAACTGCCAAATACCTGATTCATAAAGATAAATCTTAAAAAGGAATGTACTGTAATTGAATGTTGAAACTGTGGACTATCTTGAGGTCATGTAATGCTTAAGAGATGATGAGTATCATTGTGTTTTCCTTGAGCATTTAAAATATTCTGCCATTCCCCTGAGTTTGCTGCAACTTCTTGAGATGCTTCTGTACATGATTTGGAATTTTGTTCCCAAGAAATAATGATCTCTCTTCAACTTTTCCTCAACTTCAATTCTTCATTTGGCACAGAGTACGTTGTTTTGATTTGAATTGTGTGCACAGGCCTCACGTCAGCTACTGGATCATCTGCTCTGTGAAGTTCAGAGACCATTCCTTGCATGTGCTCTGGCTCAGAGGCTAACATACCCTGCATACAGAAAATGCTCAATAGTAGTTTATCATATGAGCAGTTTAAAAAAAAAAATCACACTGTGTCCTTATGTAATTTCTCTTCAGTTATTTGAGAAGCTTTTGATACTCCCCTTAATTTTAAATATAATTTTTTGAGCAAAGTGTACAGTTGATAACTGCTGCTGGCTAATTGATGGAGTACAGAAAATCAGTTTTTGAATAAGCAAGGGATGACTTTGAAGGGGACACAGCCTTTCTTATTACTTGTAGTTTACCTACTCTTTTTGGAGTAACATGTCAGCAAGTTACTGTGTTCAAACCCATTAAATTCTGATTATAGAAAAAATGGAAAATAATGGTGAAGAATATAGTGCTAGTGAGAGTTTCTCTATGCTGTTAATGCTGTATAATGACTATGTCATTAAGGAAGATATTATCAATGAGAGAATAAAGAGGACTATTGGTAGAAATTACACTTTGAAAGGAAATACTTAAAAGTAAGTCAAATTAAGTTCTCCTTCAAGCATCTGTGATATTAGTTCTTAAAAAGCTCTCTGAGGAAGTATGAAATGGTTCCCATATACGTGTTTCCTTCCCTCCCTTGCCCTCCCTTCCCTTATCTATTCTTTCTTTTTCTTTTAAGATTTTATTTTTTTAAAGTAATCTCTATACCCAAAGTGGGGCTCGAACTCACAACCCCAAGATCAAGAGTCACACATTCCACCGACTGAGGCAGTCAGGTGCCCCAATCTCTTTTTTTAATTTTTAAAGATTGGCAGATAGACTCTATATTGCTTTCTGACCTAAAAAATACATATGCTTCTAATCAGTCAGCCAGACTTAGGTCCCATATCATTCAAAGTATTAGTGAAGTTTTCTTTCAATGAGTTAAAAGGCCGATGGTTAACTAGCAAAACACATATACCCTGAGCCATTTTTTGATGAAAATTAAAGTGGTAAAAACTAAATAGGGAGGGGCGTCTGGGTGGCTCAGTTAGTTAAGTTTCTGACTTCAGCTCAGGTCATGATGTCACAGTTTGTGAGTTTGAGCCCCACATTGGGCTCTGTGCTGATAGCCTGGATCTTGGAGCCTGCTTTGGATTCTGTGTGTGTGTGTCTCTCTCTCTGTCTCTCCCATGCTCACACTCTGTCTCTCTCTCTCTCTCTCAAATAAATAAACATTAAAAAATTAAAAACAAACTAAATAGGGAGATGAGATTAAGAATACACTAATTTGGGGGAATGTTAGGCTACTTCCCAAGATTTTTCTCTTCTCTTGGTGTCTATTTCCCCCGACAGACTGGAATTTTAGTCTTTGCACTAGTGAAAGGAGGTCATCGTGGTGAAATAATTTAGTTTCAGTCTAAACAGACTTCAAAGCACAAAGCCAGAACCACTGACAGGGGAGCCCTTAGTTACCTGCTGTTTCTCTGTCAGCTGAGGTCAGCTCTCCGTTGATTCCATTCTCTTTGGTATCTGAATAGGTGCTCTGTGAACCATGGTCTCCAAAGGCACCCTCTTCATCCTCCCTGTATGGGAACCCATTGGTGCTTCTGACAAGTCCTTCCCCTGCCCCGCCTTGGTCCTTAATCTCAGGTGGATGTGGATGTGCAGACGCTTCTGTTAGTTGAGCTGAGGTCCAGTGAGGCGCCTTTGCTTCATCTTTCCGATCATCTGCCATTCTTCTACACCCTGTGACCTCTCCTGGGATTAGAATAAAAAGAATAGCAGCCATCACTTTGGGGAACTATGATCTAATATTACTAAGATAAGGCACACTTAGAGCAAACTCAGTGGTTAGCTATGGTCAAAAACGCATGCTCAAGAATCCACTGTTAACATCAAGAAACAGGGGTTGTTAATACCTTGGGTTTTATAGATCTCTTCTGGCATATCTATTCCTTTAATACATGATCACCATTAATTTACATATGTAGTTTTTAAACTAGTATTTGGCATTTACGTAGATATATAACTTTCATTGACACATGATATTGTCTAGACAGTAGAGTCAAGGAGTCCTTCAGGATAGGGAAAACCTATAGTATGAGAAAATTGGGTAGAAAATGAAAGAAAACAAATGACTGAGGGGGACATGATGAATTGGGGAAAATTACTCCAAGTACTTTTTTAAAAACACAATTCTCAGGTTGCCTGGGTGGCTTTTGGTTGAGCATCTGACTTTGGCCCATGTCAAGATCTCACAGTTTGTGAGTTTGAGCCCCACATTATACTCTGCACTGACAGCTCAGAGCCTGAAGCCTGCTTTGGATTCTGTTTCTCCTTTGTTTGTTTGCCGACTCCCCACTCATGCTCTCTCTCTCTCTTTCTCTCTCTCTCTCAAAAATAAATAAACATTAAAAACTTTGAAAAATATTAAAAACACAATTCTCCCCAAATCCTAGAAAAGACAATGGTTCATACATTAGTCTTTTCCATTTCAAAAGTGTTCAGTTCAAACCAGAGATGTTTTCTTGGATACTGTATATTAAAAGAGAGTTTTGACTTGGTTTCTCAGCAAACTTTCCTAAACTCTGTCTTTGGGTTAAAAGTATACATAGATATACAAAGATTTTCTCTTAGTATAAATCCTACATAGAGAAAAGATTTAAAAAACATAGTATTAGACCAACATCCTACTGTATAATGTATTTCACAACTAAGTCAAATCAGATCTGGAAAAGTTAAATCACTGACATATATCAGGTAGCTGTGAATTATAGTAAAGTTTGAAAAAGTCATGGAGGAGGTGTTTTATACACATTAAGTCAATGACAGACATTGCATGGCCTTCACTTATATGCTGATACCACTCTATTTAGAGATGTAGTTGATAAGAGATGATTCATTATTCAGTTCTAGAATGCTGTTGCCAGCAATGTAGTCTAATTGATGGCCTATTGTCCCCAGACTGAGGATAAGGACATAGGCCATGATGGTCTCTGATGGAAACTAAGAACACTCCTGTTTTTGTTTGTTTTTTACTTTCCTATTTCCAAAAACAGTAACTCAAGTAACAACATTCAAACAAGCAAACAAAATTGTATTAAAAGAAATCTACTTCCTGTTACTAAGCACTGTTTAGAAACATCACAAATAAACTAAGCTCTAAAGAAAGTAAGCTTTCCTACCAGATTCTTACCAAGCATTTGTCGTTTTTGTTTTTGTTTTTGTTTTTTACTGAATTTCAATGCTTTCATCAAGTTCTCATTCTAGTTTTCTGCTCATTCTAGGAAGAGCTAGATGAGTTAACTCATTTAAACTAATTTGACTACTCCCAAATTGCTACCAACGAGGGTTCTATTTATTGGCCTTAAAGAACATATTTAAAAAGTGATATAAGAAGTTTTAGCTTTCAAAACATTGATTGAAGGGCTTGTGAGTAAATCAAGAAGCATCCCTATATCACTGACAATTTGCAAAGGACTTTATCCCCAGAAGGGTCTCCTCATCTGTAAAGTGAGGACAATGATGCCTAGTTTATTGTTACAAAGTTTGAACAGAAAAATATACAGGGCTCAGCACAGTCCCAGTCATGCTTACAGTCCCAGTAAGTAAGAGTTACTATCTCTGTTATTGTTGTTAGAATTATACTACTAGCCGTTATACTACAAGTCCTTATATATAAAATGTCTTAAGTAGTTTTCTGGATATAGTTACAAGAGATTGAAAACTTGGTAAGTACCATAACAAGAGTGACTTGCAAATCTGTCTCTAGCTATTATATAGGACTGAAACAATGTTCCAAGGCAGACATGGGAAATGTCGGAGACACTGAAGCCTGATGGGAAGAGAATTAAGCACTCTAGGTACACATCTGAAATCTTCCCCACATCTTTTATAAAGATGATTCTGCACTCCTCTAGACTCCATTCTGTCAGTGTCTTCCAGTCAAATATCAAAGGACCTCATTTAGGCATTGCCAGATTGTATTTTTTCTGTTTTTGTGGCATCTTCGTATATCCAATGGGCTGAAAAAATTATGCGGATTCAAACTGTCACCTTTGAATTTGGGACCCTTGGCTCAGCATCCCTTCTTTACCTGCCTTGATTTCTTTACTTTTCTTTACCCAAACAGCTTAATTTAAATTTCCATATTCCTACATTGCCCAATCTATTTTGCATGCTGAGTGAATACTTGTAAATAGCAAGCTTCCCCAAAAGGAAGTACATGCTTTGTTAATGCCGCTTTTAAAAAAGTTAATAGGCTTTATAATTTTAGAACAGTTTAAGTTTCCAGAAATATTAACCAAATAGTACAAAGACTTGCCATGCACCCCTGTACACTAACATCTTACCTTAGTAATGTATATTTGTTAAAATTAACTATAAAATTTTAATACATTATGCTTAACTAGAGTCCATAGTTCACTTAGATTATTTTAGTTTTAGCAAATGTCTTTATATTGTTACTGTTCTAGAATTCTATCCAGGATACATCACATTTCATTGTCATGTCTCTTTAGGTTTCTCTTGGCTGTAAGAATTGCTCAGACTTTCCTTGGTTTTAATGACTTGGAAAAATACTGGTCAGGCATAGATAATGTCTCTATTGAAATTTGTCTGATTTTGCTTTCATGATTAGTCTTGGGGCATATGTTTTGGAAGGAAGACAGTCAGTGGTAAAGTGCTCAAATAAGCCTGAGAAATGCTAAGTTACAGGAGCATGTATAACTTGAGTTTCTGAGAGTTTTTGATATACTACTGGACTTTTGAATTTCAGGGATGGGCAATGATGTCCAAAGCATTCCAAGAGGTTCACCATAGAAACCTTTATCTGGTGCCATGTTTATTAACATGTCCAAAAGGATTTGGGAAATGCTTAGGTTTATATTTTAGCCCTTGTTTAACACTGAGAGTCCCAGCCACAGATAGTCAAAGTAAATAAAACAATATAAGAACCCAAACACTCTTAGCTAAAATTAGCAGTTTTTCCCCCAAGGTTTTCTGGAAAAGGTTTGTTAGTGACCAAAAATCTTCACCTTGAACCTCAAAAACCAATGCCTTACTGGGGAGAGTGTCAATTAATTGTCTTAAAATGTTAAGATACTTTGTTTTCAAGAAACCAGGCATTTAAAAAGTAAATTCCTTAATGTTCAAAGCTTTAGAGCTCTGTATTCTTTGTTTCAATTAATCAGTAAAAGCTAATTTTGTAAAAAAAAAAAAGAGCTGTACATGCTGCTTCAATTAATATCAGAGGCACAAATACAGTGAATTAGTTACTTAAAATGCATTATCTGGCTTCCTGATTGGACGATTCAGATACTATACTTTAAAATACTTGCAGGCTAATCAGATACCACTTTCTAATTTGTTGTGTATTTGAAATGTGCATAGTCTAACCATCTATTAAGTAAAATCATTTGAGGAGATTCTAAGCTACAATCAGTATTGCTCTGACAAACTACCTTGACAGAAAATATGATTTGGAAAGATTTTCTTCTGCTGTCCTGAAAAGTTACTGGAATCATAGGAGACACTATTTGGCCACACTCACTTATAATCACAACATGGTATTAATATACCACACGTTCATGGTAAATTTCACTTAAATCCCTAATCAGTATTTTGGGGTCATAGTTGATCTCTACTCTTCAAAATGGTATTACAACATAGTTAAAAGTGATCACAGCCTCCTTTCATTTCTTCTTCCTGACGTCTAGTATTCCTTTACCTGAATTTCTCTGAAAACTGTGAAAGTAGTATTAAAGAAGATAAGAAAGCTGGGATAAACTCCAATCCCCTCCAAAATATATAACAAAACTGGTGAAGTACCAGAAATTGTAACATCCCATTCCTACTGTGTAATGAGAAAGACTCTACTTTCCATATTGCAAAAGATCACAGGTCCTAACTGCTCCTAACAGCTGAAAGCTGAGGATCTGCCACACAATCTTCTGACTTGATAATTAAACTGAAAAGCTACCTGAATTCTTCCCTCTATCCCTCTTCCAAACCTTAGCTTGATAATGTGGACAAGGAATTTATTAAGTTAAAAAGAATTGTACTAAGTCCAAGACATTGACTTCCAATTTACAAAATTTGCAATGGAAATGTTGCCTGGTAGGGCTCAACGTAAGAGCCAATATCAATGGGGATACAGCTACCTGTAATATGAATTTTTATTTTTTGAATTATTATTATTATTATTATTATTTATTAAGTAGGCGCCATGCTCAGCACAGAGCCCAGTGTGGGACTCATGGCCCTGAGATTAAAACCTAAGGTAAGATCAAGAGTTCAACTGAGCCATCCTGGTACCCTGTATTATGGAGTTTTTAAAAAAAGATATGAAAGGTTCAAATTTCTCTTTATATCAGAATGAGATATTTCACTTGATTTTATCATTTCATTGCTATTATTCTATGCACAGTTAATCTATGCTATTAAGATACACAGTTAGAAAGAAAGCTGAGAAAAGATCTTGTGCCACCAAAAATGTCAGTCATTGACTTGAGTGGTAAGCTCCAATCTTTGCTGCCATTTTTTATTTAACAATTTCCTGTTGATATTTTAAAGTTCTCTAAGAACAGACTTCTTCCTTCTTTCATCAAAATTCTAGCTTTTAAAATTCCAGTTCTTAAAATTCTAGCTTTTTGCTTCTGCACGGCAAAGGAAACAATCAACAAAAGGAAACGGCAACTGACAGAATGGGAGAAGATATTTACAAAAGATATATCAGATAAAGGGTCAGATCAAAAGTCTATAAAGAACTTACCAAACTCAACACCTGAAAAACAAATATTCCTATGAAGAAATGGGCAGAAGACATAAATAGAAACTTCTTCAAAGAAGACATCCAGATGGCTAACAGACATATGAAAAGATGCTCAATATCATTCATCATCAGGGAAATACAAATCAAAACCACAATGAGATACCACCTCACACCAGTCAGAGTGGCTAAAATTAATAACTTAGGAAACAAGAGATGTTGGTGAGGATGTGGAGACAGGGCAACCCTGTCGCATTGTTGGTGGGAATGCAAATTGGTGCAGCCACTCTGGAAAACAGTATGGAGATTCCTCAAAAAATTAAAAATAGATTTACCCTATGAGCCAGCAATAGCACTACCAGGAATTTATCCAAAGGACATAGGAGTGCAGACTCAAAGGGACACATGCACCCTAATATTTATATCAGTACTATCAAAAAAAGCCAAATTGTGGAAAGACCCCAAATGTCCATCAACTAATGAATGGGTTGAGAAGATATTGCATACACACACACACACACACTGGATATATACAATGGAATACTACTTGGTAACAAAAAAGAATGAAATCTTCCCATTTGCAACAATGTGGATGAAACTGGAGGGTATTTTCCTAAGTGAAATAAGTCCCTCAGAAAGAGACAGATATATGATTTCACTCATAGATGCAATTTAAGAAACATAACAGATGAACAAGGGGGAAGGTTAGGAAAAATATGATACAAACAGAGGGAAGCAAACCACAGGAGACTCTTAAATACAGAGAACAACAAGCTGAGGGTTGGTGGGGGTGGGGAAAATGGGAGATGGGCATTAAGGAGGGCACTTGTTGGGATGAGCGCTGGATGTTATATGTAAGTGATGAGTTACTGGACTCTACTCCTGAAGCCAAGACTACATTGTACATTAACTACCTTGAGACAAAAAAATTGTAGCTTTTTCCCCTCACCAAACTGTAGATCTACTCTCCCAATGTAACATTCCTTGACCAAAGCATGCATGCTCTCATCCCAGCTGGTGAACCCTTGATCACTGCTACACTCTAATTCATTTCTTTGATGACTAATTATTTAAAAAAAAAAGTAAGATTCATTAGTATATGGCAATCTGTCATTAACTTTTGATGCTAAGGATATGAACCAAATGATATGACTTGGCATTGATCAGATTTCTAACCTATTGAAGATTCAATGTATATCACCTTATATCAAAATCAGAATGAATATAGTTTTTCTACACACTAAATTACAAGTTGAAATGGTATATGGATTAATTCCTTGTCTATTTGTTTATGTAAAATTATTCAATTTTGTTTTTAGATAGAGTTGAGGCACTTATGTTTAATGCTGCTAAGTAAAATAAGTACTTTCCCACATTCAAGGTTTAGTACCATGAATCAGGAGCCTCATAAGTATTCAAATCTAGATAACTGTAGTTAAGAAATCCCAAGAGAGAGAAGAGCTATACAAGTAAGATATACAAGGAACAAAAACAACAACAACACCAATAAGATTAAATGCCTAACTTAACATAGAACATGTCTATATGGCAAAATTCAATCCATGGCTTGAACATAAATTCCAATTTTTAATTACTTAATAAATAAAAAATATATCAATATGATAACTAATTTAGGTTCTTGGAGATACATTTTGTAGCTTATGGATAGGTCTAGCAGTCAGCACCACTATTATTTATCAGATTACTAGAATATTAATTATAATATTAATAATTAGATTTCTCCTATATTAAGATTCTACTTTATTTAAATACATCTGCTTTTCAAATTGTCCAGGCCTAAGATTGCAAAGCTCTATGTTTCAAAACTCTGGGATTTTACATGAGTATCTATACTCACTTACATGAATTCATATGTATCTATATAGCTTTTTGTGTGTGTGAAAAGAATTTGGACTTGCCTACAAGCAGCCAGAAATTCTGCTTCTAATGTAGAAAACCATTCTTGAAAACATTGTCTTTTGTGATATGATTGTCCCTTGCACAAGGATATACACAATGAACTAATTTATATTGGAATTTCAAATACGATATGTGATTTGCTGATTTTTGATATTTCTTAAACAATCAAGTAATGTGTCACTTTTGAACCTTTCTTTAATTACTAGGAACTTTAATGCTTCACTGCAGTATTTCTCAGCCTCAGACTGTGGTATTGTTTTGTTTTTAACTCTAAAACTTATCAAGTTTTTTCTGAAATCAGGCAGAATATATATTATAAATAAATAATAATGATGCCTATTACCTCCTAACAATTTAAAGAAAATTATATATTATTATTTAGCACACAGTAGCTCTCATGTTATCCCCATGTATGTTAAGTGAATAAAATACAAAAGAGACTTAAAGTTTTTCCACAGAAAACATTGATAAGGCCTTACTTAATGTTCTAGATCTTTCAGATAGATTATAGGTTAACAAACTACCATGACAAATATGAGTTCTTGGAAAAACTAACATTGCTGAGGTTTTTTTTGCCTATTTTTGTTTTATTGATTTTGGAGACAGAGAGAATGAGCGAGCACACTCACACACACATGAGTGGGAGAGGGGCAAAGAGAGGGAGACAGACAATCCCAAGCAGGATTTACGCTATTAGCACAGAGCCTGACTCAGGGTTCCATCTCAAGAACCCTGAGATCATGACCTGAGCCGATATTAAGAGTCAGATGCTTAACTGACTGAGCCACTTAGATGCCCCTAACATTACTTAGTTTTTTAAATATAGCATTTCTCTTTTCTCTATCTTCTCTAGAGTACTCTTTTAATTACCATTAGAGCAAATGTTGCTAATAAGTGAATGATAACTTTAAAACAACAAGTGACTTATACCGGTAATGTCAAAAACACATTTTTGTGGTTTCTCCCAAAAGTTTAATGTATTTTAAGCCCAGTTTAAAAAGAGAAGCATTTTCATCTCGACCTCCATCTATCATTGGACTACCTGAATACTGTACATGCACTGTACAGAGTTTGATAAGCTCTGATGGTTTCTATACTTTCTGTTCTTAAAGCAAGTAGCAGATATATTTATTCAAGTGCACCAAACAAAAGTTTCTAAGCTCATATGCTCCAAGCGCTTGCAGATACAAGAAAATAAGGTATGACTGTCACATTTTTTATGCAATTTCTAAGGAAGAAATAAAAACTAAGTAGAAACACCTAGAATAAAATGTCCTGACAGCTCTATTGTCTCCCTGAGCTACTGATAAATTTCTTTTGTCAAGGCTAAAGATGCAAATCAGAAACACACTGCACTGAAAAGAAATGATTTTTTAATTTTCTGCCTACGTAGTTGGAGGTTTTCATGTTTTTCTTTCAAAGTCTGAAAGGGGTCAAGCAAAAGTAAGACGCACACAACAAAACATGATAGTAATGTACAAACTGGCCAAAATGCCATTTATTGTTCAGTTGGGTTTCAAATATATGTTAAATGTTGAATAAATTAATCATCAATTCCCTACCTCAAGATAAACACAGAGAAAAAGGTTCTGTCAGCTGTGGAATGTTTGGCCAATGCTAGCTCACTGGGTGAGAAGAGAATGGTTTTGAGCTTAATTTTTCAGGCATGGTAGATTCGGACAAGTCCTAACTCCGGAGGCTCCCTGGTTGTCTAACGGTTAAGATTTGGCATTCTCTCAAGTTCTACCTCCATCGGAGAACATATAAAAAATGACACCAAGTACAAAGAGACCTGAATAAGACCTACTATACATAACAGAGACCATGTGAATGTCAGTTTAGAAATATCTTTAAGATAAACTATTTTATCTCATTTCAGAAAACGTACTAAAATCATAAAGCTGTCACATTCTTTGGCAATCATCCATTCCAATGTACCTTAAAAGTGTTTTCAGCCAATTACCTCTGATACTGATCTGATAAATTAGAATTTCTGGGCACGGGGTTTGGAAATTGATTGGTAGTTAAGCGAGGTCAAAAGGTGATTCTGATATACTATAGTTGGAAGACGTATGCTTTCAGAAAGACCTGCTACACAGGACTTCAGAAAAGGACAGGGAAGATAGAAAGACACACACAAAACACCCTGTAGAATAACTGGAGTAAAAGGTTAAGACAATAATCTTGATAGGTCACATGATCATTCTCACAAATACAGGCTGAAGCTTTCACTTCCTCAGGCTGGTACATTTATGATAAGGCAATCTAGTCCAATCACAGGACTACCTGCTTTTAGTCAGATTCCTGGGAGTATTCCAGTTTGCTGTGGTGTCTAATCCTACTTGAAGGAGGTAGAATCGTTTCAGAAGAATGTTTAAAATTACCCAGTTTGTGGTAAAATCTACTTCATATTATGAAGGCTGTAACTTGTCCTCAGTCACTGTATCCGCATCTTCAAATCGTCTTTAGAATATTTATTTTAGATACTCCTTGACATTCATTAATGGTTTAGGACAAAAGCACATTTCTCTTTATCCATTAGGTCATTTTAGAAATAGATGTAGGGTAATAAACATGGTATGAATATATGATAATCTGAACTAGCAAAGCTCTCAAAGAAGTAACTGAATGTTTTAATATCTTGATAATTTAGATGCATGCTGAAAATGTCACTTAGTAGGGTATAACTTTTTCTCTCAGGATTCCCATATAACCACAAACCTCACTGTTTTTCTTTGGATTACAGTATTAGAAAGATCACAAAGCGCAGAAATAGTCACTGATTATAGTTATTACTAGGCAACATTAAACACTCTCAAAAATTGGCAAAAAGAGAAATAATGAAAGCCTGGAAAATCTAAAGGAAAAATACACTGTGTGCCAGATAGGCATGTCTCCATTTTTATAAGGCTCTTGCCATGACAGTTCTAGAATGTTTTCTATGATACAGTCTTCCCTGTCATCATGTAATGTACCAATTCAATAAAAACACTGGGACTGAAATTTTGTTCGGATACATATCCAAGAGTGAACAAAAGAATGAAACAACCAGTTATATTATATAATTAATGAGTATGTTTCCCTTTTCCATGTAGGCTCAATTATGCTTTAAACTATTACTATCCATACCAGTACTACAGAACAGAAACTTTTGTTTTGGTCCCTAACAGTATTAAAAATGTATGTAGAATGCACATCTTTGCTTATAAATGCTGAGTTCAAAGCTTAAATAGTTGTGATGAACTGACTATAATCCTCTATTCCTTTTCTTTGTCTTCAATACAAAACCAAGAAAAAAGTTCATGCTGACATGAGAAAGTCAAGTTGAGAATCCAGATATTTGTTTCATGTCTTTTCTTTTTCAGGCTGACTATAATGTACCTATAAGGATGTCTCATTCTTCATTATACACCATGACTAATAAACAATTTGTATGAAGAGAGTTAATGGGTGCATAATTATTTCTGATGATGATGAACTCAGAACACAAAACCCAGTGTGAGGTTATTGGTGAAATTATATAAGATAATAGCAATAAAGCATAATCCCACACAAGTTAGAAGTGCTTGATAAATTCTACCTATTATTTGTTATTACTTATGCCTTTTATTTGAACACTTTTAGCAATAGGACCCAGTATATGGCTTATGCCAAATTAAAAAACTGAGACTAGAGAGAGTTAATTATTTCATCAAGTTAGATACTTCTAGTGTAATCTGGAACAAGAAGCCAAATCCACTAATATTCATATCATTGGTTGCTCTTTCACCAAATAGTGAGACTAGGGGAATGGGGTTAGAACTAGAGAGGCCAATCTAGATAACAACACTAACTTGATAAACCTGTTCCCTTGATAACAATCTAACCTAGTGAGCTGGGTAAGACACTCTCTGTGACTATAGTATACATACTATACTTCAAAGTTCTGCATTATTTCTGATTCCTTCTTTCCCACTAAGAGGATTAATATATACCTTATATGCACATCAGAAATAAATATTATTTAAAATGCTCTAAAGCTTTAGCCTCTAGTGATGATATTTATTAAGGATCAGCACTTAAGTACCGAGATATGGTGGAATAAATAATAGACTTCCAACCAGAAAATTGGGGCTGAATCCCGGCTTTTCCACTTACCAAGTCTGTAAAGTTTAAGTCTGTAAACTAAGTTTGTAAACTTAGATATGGCACTAACCCTGAGTATTAATTCTATAAGCATGAAACAAACTACTGAAGCATTCAGCAAATACATTTTGACCCTTACATCAGTATTTTTCTTTTTCAAACAAGGAGAAAGTCAATCATAATAATTGCACTAAAGCTTTCTTTAAATAAGCATAAATCTGAACATCAGGGGAACTGTAATTTGGATTTGGAACAAGTAATGATTTCGTTTTAATCTTTTCCCGGTTTGAAATCTGATTATAGATGTGTCAGACTTCATCCACTGTCATATAACAAAACATTGTAAATATAAATCTCTTTTCGGTAGCAATTTAAAGAATATTTTAAGGAATTGCAGACATTCTCAAGGAAAAATTAGGTCACAAGTATTTACTTGTACCACCATCAAGTGAAGATCCTTTAGTTCTGGACACATATGATCCACATAATAGGAAAGGCACTGGCTGAGTGTTCAAGTGGCTATGGTCTAAAAACAACAATCAGTACTTGAGGAAAAGATGTTTCAGAGATTTATTTATAGGAGGTGGAATAGAGCCATGACTTGGGTAAACTTGGAGGCTGTGTTATATGCCACAAAATAAGATACTAGAATTAAAAACAAACCCCAACCAAACAAAAGCCAAGAAGCTGGAGAAGAAAATGGCAGTCATGAAAAGAAAGTAAAAGAAGAATAGAGAATTGGAAGTGAAGAATGTGTAGAACCATATATTCAAAAATTAATGACTTATGATTTTCCATGAAAGGAACCTGCTATTAGTTATTTAAGACAGAAGGAAGGATGAAGATCTGGGGAATTATAAACAAGATTCCACTTATTCTGTTTCCTACAACATTATTTAATCTTCTCAGTTCCTGTATCTTTTGATGAACAATTCTCCTCCTACAATCGCAAGCCATGTGATGCTGGCTCTCATGTTTTAAGATCTTTTTCCAAATATAGTAACTATATGAACTTATCATGTAATATCGTAGCATTTATTATCTGTAATTCCTTGAACTTAATACACTCCTTGACAGTGGATATATTTAAGCAAAAGCAAATGTCCACCGTATTATGAATACTATAGAATAATCTGTGGTTTTGACTGATGGAGCAATGACTGCTAAAATGCCTTCCAATTATAAGATTACAAATCTTAATTCATTAAACAAATAATTGTTTGAAAACTGTCTCTAAAACATTAATGGAACGGCTTTATGTATCAGGCAATAAGGGAAGGATACATTGGGAACACGAGACAAATATATAGCCCTTTTGCTAAAGGGGCTCACAGACAAACCAATAACAAAAATACAGCACGGTTCACGCAGATAAGACAGGAAGTTGTAGAGGCACATGAACAGCTCCTATGATACTGGGAAGTCAACCGGTAATTCCAGGAGGAAGTAACAACTGAGCTGAGTTTAAAGGACAAGTAGGAACTAGCCAAAGAAAGGAATGGAGTCTTTCTGGGAAGAATGAGAATGGATGATCACATCTTTTGATGTGGTTAAGATATGGGTTGTGACCATAGACAACTCACATTAGAGGAAACCATATATGTTTGAAAAATGTAGGATTAAAGATAATACAGTAAATGCAATAACAGAGGACAAAGCAGGTGCTACATGAATATAAACCTTCTAAATTATATGTATTTAAAAAGAAAAAAGGAAGAATGCGAAATATTTGCATTATATGCATTTTTAAATCCACCAAACTTCTACATCCATGGAGAACCTCAAAGCTAGTTAACACTAATTTTCTTCTAGAGAAAAGTAAAATGTGAGTCACATAAGAGTAAAGTATGAGTCATATACAGTAGGTCAATTTCTTCTTTTCTTATTTTTTCTTTTTCTTGGATTTAGGGCAGCCTATGTGCTATGTTGGGTTGTGCCACTGCTGGAAGTAATGGTGACTCAGGGGAATTCAAAGTAGAAAACAGCCTTGCTCACTCCATCAGTTGAGTTGGGCCTTATCATTTGAACTTCCCTCATAACTCAGGTCTGATTCAATTGTCTTCATACACTGTTTGACTTATCTCTCTGAGCAAACCTACCTTTGTATGCCCTAGAGTGAATTCTAGAAATCAAGTCAAATTTTATGGCTTGTTATTTTTATTCTGAAATACTTCTGGAGTGATATGATGGGACATAAATTTGCTAAATCTTCCAGGACTGAAATGTATGTGATTTGTCTATGTCTATGAGAAAGTAAACAAAATGGGCTGGAAAAATATTCAAGTAAACAAATATCCACAATGATAAATTTTTTGACAATATATTCCAGTCTTATCTGTGAAAGACTTAGTGTAGGCATAGATGTGGCAATATTATATGGTGGGCCTATAGGTAAAATACTTTGATATAAAAGTATACTTATCATGGGCAAGTCAGGCAAATAGCACACTTAACATTGGCCAAGAGCAAATGAATACATGATTTGGAATGTAAGAAATGTTAATTTTAAAATGAAATAACATTTATAGGAAAGTCATAAACATTTTAAGAAAGCATATTAATTTTTTAACATATTCATTGTGAATGCTTACTTTTAATTTAAATCCAATACATTTTAATACTTCATCATAGCCACTGCATTATTAAAGGATAGGAATTTTATGCTTTTTTAATGGCAATAGGAGAAGGGGAGAGTAGGGGTTACGTAGGGCTGCTGAGAAATCTCTGGACAGGTTACAGGTGTTGCTGGTAGTAACATCTCTGAAAAAGAAAGGGTGGACTTCTTGACACCTTCTTGTTTTCCAAATGAACTAAGGCCAGAAGAGCATGACTGCTATAAAAATGAACTAAGGCCAGAAGAGCATGACTACTGTAAATCTGCTTCATTTAGGTAGGTACTGTCTAAGCTTTTGTTCGGCACTCTGTGGGTTTTGGATTTTTAATCTATACGTCCAAGAATTCACCTTAATTTTTTTTTTCGAAGCAGGGAATAGGACAATCTGGAGAATCTTCCTGTCTCTGCCACTGTGAATCTCTAAAACATTTTTCGAAATTCTTTTCAATTACATGCTGAAGAACTTGGGCACCAGAAGTAAACATGTAGACTAAGAAAACGCTTCTCAACAATGGGAGAGCATATGGACTATTTCTACATGATCTTCTTTCTAAAGGCTGTATAGAGAACCTTTCAAAGAAAGGCTTTCAAACAAAGGAAAACAAAATTCACAAATTGACTTAAGGTTTCTCAAATCCTTAAACATTGACAATTAAAATGAAAAATGTTTTTCTTGCTATTTCTGAAAGCCCATAAAGAAGTGATATACTGGGGAATCTGGGTGGCTCAGTTGATTAAGCTTCCGACTTCGGCTTAGGTCATGATCTCACGTTTGTTGAGTTTGACCTCTGGGTCAGGCTCTGCTCTCTCAGCACGGAGCCTGTTTCCGATTCTTTCTTTTTCTCTCCCTTTGCCCCTCCCTCACTCATGCTCTCTGTCTCTATCTTCAAAATAAATAAATAAACACTAAAAAAAGAAGTGGTGTACTATTAAAAAAGAGAAATGTCAGGGTATAGCATCAGCTTAGTGGAGATGGGTATGAGACTTTCAGAACATGGCTCATAGATCTCCATTTGGCCAAATCAAGTACTAGTAGACTATTTGTATACACTTAGGACCAGTTCTCTCAATGCTTAATCAGAGTATTGAAAAGAGTTTGACAGAAATAGATGGAAAAAGCACTATCTTTACTCAATAAAAGTATGAGACCAAAAGAATTCGATTCTTTGACTTTTAAAAAATATTTTATTATAGCTAAAATAGGAGGTAAATAGAGGAGGAAAATTCTCCAAATTTAAGTTAGGAATATCAGAGTTAAGTTATGTAAAAAATGTGAACTCAAGATGGAATCAAGAAACCCAGTGATATAAGAATGCTTTAGATAACTGGAAAAACTGCTTTTTCACCCAAGAAGATGTCTACGAGCAAATGTTCTTTACCTTAACATGGGACTGTATTTCCAGTGGACATGTGGTTGAGAATTTCTAACCAGCAAGATTTAATTTCATCTTTTCAACCTTTTTCTCTCTTTGTTTTAACTTAAAAAACAAATTAGAATTAAATAGTTTAACTAAAACTATATTCCATGTCTCGCATTTTAATCATTGAGACAAAAGGAAATGCACATTTCAGTTAACCATAAATATTTTCTTGGTAAACTCAGGATTATATAAATTACAAGACATAGCCACATCTCCTTTGAGAAACCATAGACCTAAAATGTAAAGGAAACCAACATTTCTTAGGAAAGAATAAAAGTCTTGTCAGGAATAATTTACACATAAGACAGAGACTACCTCACTCATCCTTATCTACAAGAAAATAAAAAGTGAGGCAGGTATGAGATCAGAAAATCTTCTCCACTGAAGGTGAAATTGAACAATATTTATTGAATACCTATTCAATAGGCCTGAATACCTATTCTGTCATCTGTTCTAGATGCTGAAGATATGCAAGTACTATCAAGACTCACTTTTGGCCTTCGGGAGCTACTGAGAGAAACCAACACATCAACACATATTTAGGTGACAATATGATAAATGCTTTAAAAGAGGTATTAAGTGAGTTAATGGAAGTTCCCAAGAAATCAGAAATTCATGGGAGACTTCAGAATGACAAACTTGCTTCCAGTGGTGAAGGGTATTCGTGGTGGACAAGGACACATTCTAAATAGAAAAACAACAATACGAAGACATGCAGTAAGAGGCTGGAAGCGTGCTGGAAAACATCAAGGATGTTTTGGAATGCCAGGAACCAGTGTAGTAGAAGATGCTGCCAAGAGAGGCAAGCATCTAGAGAATAAAGCACTCTGCTTGGCAGGCTGTGTACAATGGAACTTGTATCATCATTAATGGCATATAACTGAGAAACTTTGAACATATGCTGATGAGATGAGCCAGAGAAAGGGTTGCAGAAGGTTATGATCAGAGACAGGAAAAGTCGATAGAGGGCCAGTAATTCAGTAATCAATGAGAGGGCAGGACGAATCTGAATGAAGACAGCAGTGGGACTGGAGATAGGGGAAGATATATGATATTTAGACTAAGACACAGGGAGGTCTCTCAAAATGCCCCAAACTTCCTATCCTTATGAAAGTGACATTTTAATCATACAGTAGCCAAAGCCCTAATTAAAATGTAAACTGTAATATTTCATATGAGAATATGAACTTTATTTTAATTATCAATTACTAAATTTATAATTTAATATATTTAACATAAGCTTGTAAACAAGAAGATGATAGCAAGGCAAGAAGAAAGCATTTTTTTTTTTTTTGATAGGATGGTCAGAGAAGCATCTGGCGAGATGAGCTCGGAGGAAACACAAATGCTGGGGAGGGTGCTCTTTAAACGTTTTTTTAAAACCAAAGTTTCCTTTCAATTACTGTAGTCGGTCAGAGAAGAACAGATATCATATATTTTCACTCAAATGTGGATCTTGAGAAATTTAACAGAAGACCATGAATGAAGAGAAGGTGAAAAAATAGTTACAAATAGGAAGGGAGGGAGGCAAACCATAAGAGACTCTTAAATACAGAGAACAAACAGGGTGGATGGGGGGAGTGGGGGAAAGGGGAAATGGGTGATGGGCATGGAGGAGGGCACTTGTTGGGATGAGCACTGGGTGTTATAATGTTAGCCATTCTGACAATAAATGATATTAAAAAATAAAAATAAAACAAAGTTGCCTTTAGATTTCTTAAGTTCCAAAAACAAACAAACAAACAAACAAAAAAAAACCAGCTTTGAAAAGAAACATATGAAGGGATACAAAAGGTGAAAACAATAAAGTGTACACACAGCTTCCCAATCACAGCAGTCTGCCTTAGAAAAAGGTCTATTTGATTGTTTTGGTCTTTTGCTCTTTATTCGGGATTGATTACTACTGGATTTTTCCTAGAATTCTGTTCACAGTGGTTTTAAATGACTCAAGCTTTGGCACCCCCTCACTAAAGTATTGCTTTAGTGAATTCTAAATTTCCCTCACAGAGACTACAACTACGTCACAATCAAACTGCTTTCTGTAGTAATTACTGAGCACATGGTACAACTGGAGTTCTTGACATTCATTTAAAAAAAAGTGCAGGGGGTAGAGAGTAAAAAAAAATAAATTAATTAATCACAAGAAATTAGCAGTGTTAAGGAAATCATTCTACTTCTCAGGAGGAAAGATCTGACAGAGACACAGAAGGAATCAGCCTCCAGGATCAGCCATGTTGGATTTTAGTTCATTACCTCCCATTCTTCCCACACAGGCTGAAGCATCAGACTTCTTTTCCTTCTGTGCATGTGGAAAAGGCTGGTTTCATTAGGGTTTCTTCATTTTAAAATGCTCTCTGATGCCATGAGAACTTGCTTAAATTGCTACCTATTCTCAAAGGGTAAAGGAGTTTTAACCTTTCAGGAAAAACCAGTAATCATACCATTTCTGCAATGCAATATATTCACTCACCCAAGCATTCCACAGTCACAGGAAACTGGATTTCCAAGACAGAATTACTTAGCAGCTAAGTTGATTTTATGGCATATTTAGCAGATAGAATGGTTTGTCTACAACACTGTGACATATTTCATTCATAAAAAATAGATGCACTCCACCCTTCATACAAATAGCAATATTGACTCCAAATACATACACGGAACAAATAAAAAATATACTGTGAAGCCTATATATGATTACTCATGAGTTCATCAAAACATAAAAGTTCTTGAAAAATTTTTTTGCAGAAGTACAAACTAGGTTCTTCCCCTCAATATTTTACCTTTACTCATTATTTTTCTTTAAAAATTCAAATCCTTCTTCGGTTCAAGATGGGTTTTGACCACCCCAATCACGTCTTTTTATAATGAATTTTAGAAATTTGTCGAAGTACAAATATTCATTTTGTTCCTCAATGAAGCTTTGTTCATATATTAATCAATTGATTCACTTAGTAGGAAATTACTGAAAAACTAAAAGTATTAGGTACTATGCTATTTTTAGCCATTATTCTCTTGGACACAATGTTTATTTCCATAAGGAAGGTTTTAAATAAGATCTTATTTGTGTACTACTTTAAAAATTAACATTGATAAGCTGATGCATAAAACACATTTACTGTTTTAACATGATACTGAAACAATGACTCAGTTTTGTTTCCATGGTATGATTGGCATCTCTTCTCACCAGGGCTTGAGGTGTTTGATCCAAATGTTCACACATATTTATACTCGACACAGATTTTCCTTTGGCATCACAGAGTCAGCTAACAGTTTATCAGAATCTCTTTCTTCTTTTTCCTGAGAACGTAGCAGGAATGTATTTGCTAACCATCCTTACTGTTAGATGTGGTCCTGTAATTCAGCTCTAGCCAATGGAAGTGGCTCATATACAATTCCTACATGTTCCCCTTGGTCTTTGCCCCTCTAGCAGCTGGCTGTAGACAATGACAAAGTAAAACCATGAACGGAAAGATCCCTTTGTCTGAAAGGAATCCCACAAATCTGTAAAATGGACAGATAGTCTCCCAATTCAAACACCCATTCAGGGCTGTTAAGTGAGCAAGAAATAATGTGATAGTACATTTCTGGATCTATTGATTAGTTTGAGCAATTAGCCATCCTTTTTTTAAAAAAAATAATGTTTATTCATTTTTGAGAGAGAGAGAGAAAGAAAAAAGACAGAGCACAGAAGGGGAAGGGCAGAGAGAGGGAGACATAGATTCTGAAGCAAGCTCAAGACTTTGAGCTGTCAGCACAGGGCTTGAACCCATGGACTGCGAGATCATGACTTGAGCTGAAGTAGGGCACTTAGCCAACTGAGCTCCCCAGGTGCCTCTGAGCAATTAACCATCCTAATGCTATGACATATGGATTGAAAACACATAGCTTTCCTAAGGCAGACAAGGGGAAAATGGTTTTTTAGGCAGGAGTTGCAGAAATAACAAGGACCAGTGTAACATGAGAAAAACATGGCTTACAAAGAGGATTAATTAAATTGTTGAAGAAGGAACAAGTTGTCTGCCATCGTTAGAATGAAGGAAAGGCAGCTGAGTAGATAGTCGGATTAGAGATTGTCCAGAAATGGCCCCTGGGAGCACAGTTTTGAAGGGTCTTTACTGAGTTTGATAACTTATAATATAGGAAAATTTTAAGTAGGAAGAAGGAAGGATCTGATGTACATGAAAAAAAAAAAGTCATCTGGTGCCTGCATGCAGAGGAGTCAGGTTGTAAAAGAGTCAGGAAAAGGGCAACTCATCAAAGGGCACTGAAAGGTTCAGGTAAAGGTCCTGGAGGCTGGGCTGAGGGAGTAAGAGTGTCCTGTCCTTGGATTACGAGGTACCACAGTAACCACATAATTTTCCCTCTTTCTTTAAGCAAAAATGTAGATTTTCATTGGCTTTCACTTCTTTCCCGCATTGACTGAGACAAGGGTCCTGCAACCGGTCAAACATCCAAGACTTGACTTTTAAGACTTTCCACAGTAAGCCTCCTTCTTTACGTAGCCATGGCCAGCAAAAGAACCCAATGCATAATAACCATTTGTATATTCTATGCATTAGAAAAAGTGCTCATCAGCCCCAAATTGTTGTCTTTTCCTATCTCCATTTGGCCAAACTGTTAAAAGGCAAGACTTACTGACAGCACTGCCCTGACAAGAACCCGAGCCTTTTGCAGCAGGTGGTGCCCACCTCTGCCTACAGAATTGCAGCCCAAACAATCTGCTTGGAATTGCCGAGAAATCAGTAGAATGTACTTATGACTCAGCCTGTTAAGTAGGAGGACTGTTATTGTTATTTTAACTCCTGCCAGAGTATGTGGGCTATTCTCCCTTTTTCTGTCTCTAGTTAACCATGAGACATCTTTCTTCAAAACCTCACCCCTGGAATAGGCTCTTGCTCAGTAAGAGCCAGAACAATTTGGGGTCTATGTAACTGGCAGTTGATAGTACAGATTAGAAAAGGCTTTCATAAAGGAGACATCTGATATCGCAATTTACCAATTGAGCTTATTTTTAGAATGTTTAATGTGCCTTTGAAATTATTCACATAGAGGGTCATGGGCCAGACCTGAGTGCTGATAAAATAGATAGTAACCAGGGCAAGTCAAGGTACTTATTTTCAGAAAGGATAGTGAAAATACCAGGTTTTCTTTCTCTTTTCCCTAACTTTTGGGGACACTGCGGTCCTATTGTTTGTCTTTTCTCTTGCCAAATGTTCTCAGCAATGTAAACACTCATCAAGTGCTGCTTATAAGAAATATTGTAAAAGTAAAAGAAAAAAAAAAGTCAGGCTGTTTTATAGAAAATTGTCTTAAGGGCTAAAATTCACCCATCTATGAATGATGAGAAGATATATACATTTATTCTAAAGATAAAGCAAAATCTAAGCAATGTCATGTTCTACCAAGTCTTGATATTTTTATTTAAAGGATGGCATGTAATTATAAGATAAATATTTTCTGCTCTTAAAATGGATTTCTCTTATCTACCCAGCTGACTTGTGCTTAATTTGTCTCTGGTTTTTGGACTGTAAATTAAGATTCAATATTATATATCAGTAGAATAAAGTTTTATCAGAATGCTATAAAGTCATATGTCAAAATTGTGCATGAAAGCTCCCCAGCATTCCAGAAGCAATTGACTCAATTAAGATAAACTGAAAGAATACTTTAAGGGGCAAAAACCATCACTGATGAGTGTATTAAAAACATAGTGTGTATTCCACAGTACTCTTATATCCCTATTCAGTCCCTTAGCAACTGAGAGCCCACCAAGATGGAGACACTGTTCTAGACACAGCTCAGAATGTCACATAGTCTCCTCAGTGGGGGGGGGGGAAGGAGGTTAAGATGATGCCGTGGAGGCAGAAGAGGCCAGTTTGTATAGCACCTTGCTAGCCACAGGAGGAGAGTGGGCTTTATTCTGACTGTTGGTGGGTTTGGGGCAGTTGCTGGTAAATTTTGAACAAAAGAGTCATATCAATTGATTAAGATTATAAAAGATCACAGACTATAGAAGAGCTAGACTGAACACAGGAGGCTATGTAGTGGTCAAGACGAGAGAGAGTGGATTTCAATGATAGAAGTAGAGAGAATGAGAAATGGTCACATTCTGGATGGGCACCAGCTTGGTACTCTTATTATCTGCTGTGAGGCTTAAGGAGGCTAAATAATATGCTTCTAAGAGGTAGAAGAGGCTGAAAATAAACCAATGTCAGGGTTGTTTACTACACTGTAATGTTTACACGGGACTTTTGTGTCAAAGAGATACTATTACATAAAGTAGTAAGACTCTTAAACTTCAGAGACAGATACCAAGCTCTAAATTTAGAATTGCATGTATTAGGTTTGAAATACTCAATTTGAAAATACAGAATATTTAGTAATAATAGTGAACTGATTAGAAATATTATATCATTTACAAAGCATTTTTGCTCTTATTATCCCATTCAATTTAATCTAACTGGCATGGTTAGGTGACCAGAAACGTAATTACCCAGCAAACAATGTTAACATAGCACAGCAAAACAGAGATATCTAATGAAATAGTCACTTTTATGGTATTACTGAAGGAAACTTTGCCACTCCTTTTTTTTTTTTTTAAATATTTTTATTTATTTCTAGAGAGAGAGAGAGAGACAGCGTGAGCCGGGGAGGGTCAGAGAGAGAGGGAGTCACAGACTGGAACAGGCTCCAGGCTCTGAGCTGGCAGTCAGCACAGAGCCCGACCCGGGGCTTGAACCCACGAACCGCGAGATCATGACCCAAGCGAAAGTCGGACGCTTAACCGACTAAGCCACCCAGGCGCCCCAAAACTTTGCCACTCCTAAATAGCCTGTTTTGTCTCTCTGGGTAGAAGTTGTGTCTTCCTTGCTTTTCTAACATCAGTCCTTTCAAGTCGCAAAGAAGGATCCCAATAAATATTAGTGAAATCAAGAGAACTACTATTTCTGTGTCAAATAGGTTAGGTAGGTTTTCTTGATTCTTTTTCTGGTAGATGGCATAGTTTTGGAGTCTGAGAAAAATGAATTTGAATCTAGCTCTGCAATCACTAAATGATCTTGATTAAGTTGCCTTATATATATCGATTTTGATTTCCCCATTTGCAGATTTGCATTGCATTTCTGATCCGGGGGTCATACACAGTCTTGCATTTACTCATATATGCCCAGAAAAGGTTAGTTTATCTCTACTTTCTTCCCCAACACAGCCAAGGTGCTCATCTACTCCCTTCAGAAATTAAGTTATGAAATCTTCCATATCTATAAATCTTACTAATGCACATTTATATTCCTTTTACCTTCAACAAATGCTAGAATTAACTGTAATGTTAGAGAAAATGAGAAAAAGAGTCCCTTTTTTTACATTTCCCTCATGATTTTGGAAGGAAATATGAGCAACTGATATAGGCCAAATGAGAGAGTTTTTAAGTATCTGTTACATTTTGGAGATAGTATTTATATTGCATTTGGGAATAGTCGGTATTTCCTCCATGGGTAAATAAAACAGATTTCAATCATTTTATTATGGTAAAAGCATTAAAAAAAAAAAAAAAACCAAAGCATGAGTCAATTAGTTAGTGAGATCCTTACAGCCAGTAAAAGAGATAATTTTTTAATAGGAAAAAACTAAAGCATAAACAGAAATAGCATAGTATCACATATTAAGAGCTTTTGATTTCTTACATACATATGCCAAAGATACCTTGAAAGCCATGCTTAAACCATCTTAGCATTGAATGTTCAAAATGTCAAGTTATTTGGGACTAGTAATTAGTAATACTAAGTACCAGATGATTGAAACATTATATTGAATCAACTTTATGACAAAAATGAGTCAACCAGATCTTCATTATCAATATGGCTGAGTCTCTAAATATAAGGCAAAAGAAGTCTACAGTATGATACCATTTATGTAAGCTTTTAAAATGAAAATAATTATATGGCATATTGTTTCACACACACCATTAAAGTATTAGAACATGTATGGAAAGGATATATCATCTTCAGGATTATGACATCATACAGAAAGAAAGGAAGAGGAGCAAGGTGAGCTTTTGTTCTCTCTGTGATGATTTATTTCATCAGAAAAGATCAACACAGTCGAATATTAGCCCTTGTTTAATCCATAAGGCTGATACTTTGGTAATTATTATAATATTTTCTATATTTTGATTTGAAATTTTTGTAAAGTTTCTTGATTAAAAATAAAGTGATGAAGAATTCATGAAAATAGTAAAGCATATATTGTTGTGACCAATTTAAGATGGGATAACTAGTTCTTCTAATAAAAAGAAACTGAAATAAAATACATTCTCCATTTCCTAGAATAAAAAGTCATTTGTCTTCTTTCTATCATATTATTCTGCTTTAACACAGGAATTTTGAGTTTAAAAAAATGTAAAATGAAAGAAAAATTCTTTCTGTTTATAAACTAAGCTAAAATACATATTTTATTTACTCAGGCAATAGTTATAAACTAATTAGTACAAACATGAAATAAATGTTGCCTGCCATGACTCTGGATAAATGCTTTGTTTTTTTTTTCTTCTAGAAATTTGGATAGAACCAATTCAAAGCATAGGAGAATCTGATGGCTAGGCATTACCACACAACATGAAATTATTCTCATAGTACTAGTGGGGGCTGGTGTTCTCCCAGACCTCTGCATGAAACCTTGGGTAAACTCCTTACATCTGCTTGCCTCCTCTTCTTCTGTCTCAAACCCCAATCTGTATAATGGAGATATCCCCATATCTACTCACAGAGTTGTTGTAAGGAATACAGGGGTTAGTTATATAAAGTAAGTCATGCAAGGTCACATTGGGCACATAGAAAGTGTTGAGAAAGTACTACTGGTATTTTACTCATAGCAGGAGAAACAGGCTTAGTTCGGTCCTCATTTCAGAAAAAGATCTTTTCAACTCTTTTACTGTTAAATCATTCAAAACATTTTGAAGTGCTATTTTAATAAACCTAAATCTATTAGCTGTAGAATTCATGTGTATTTCTCCCTTATTAAAACAAACTGACATTTATTTAATAAAGATTTTTTTTTAATGTAGTTGACAGAGGCGCCTATATGGCTCAGTCAGTTAAGCCTCCGACTTCGGCTTAGGTCATGATCTCACCCTTCATCAGTTCGAGCCCTGCGTCAGGCTCTATGCTGACAGCTCAGAGGCTGGAGCCAGCTTTGGATTATGTGTCTCACTCTCTGCTTCTCCCCCACTCATATTCTGTCTCTCTTTCTCTCTCTCAAAAGTAAAAATTTAAAAATGTGGTCGACAGAGTTATTTTTCAAATTTGTGGACAACTCTTTTATTGTAGAGAGGATAGGGTCTTACCTACTCAAGGAAGTAGTAAAATGGCAAAATTCGTTATGTTGTATTCTCAAAGGGTTAATAATATGTTCTGGCTTCTTTCTGTAAGAAAAAGAATTTAGGAAATTATTAATTTAATCTATGATCAATATAAAAATCTCTTACATCATGTAGATTGACGCCAAATTCAACTTGTGGTTTTCTCTTGCTCTGTTGGGTAACTATGAGGCTGCAAGATGGATTTCATGATGGTTTCCATTATGGTCATACACTGAGCATTTACAGCCAGCTAAATGCTCTATCATGTGTTGGACAGAGAAAAGAAAATGTTAACTTTTGCACACTTTTTCTCACCTTTTAGCTTTACTCTAGTGAAGCTTCCTAAGTATTATCCAAGGAAAAATAAAATTTTAAATTGTTTTCAGCTAATAAATAGCAGGCAACTGTATTCTCTCACAAGAGAATATATTCATCCTAGTAAATTAATTACATCTTTAAAGGACTGGGCCTCTAGCCCAGCTGCATTGATTCTTTCCAGCACAGGATGGAGAGGAATGTTCTAACAATGAACTAAATTTTCCCTATACAATATGAAGCTTACTTTGACATTCAGAATCCTAAAAGTCATACTGGATTAGTAGTCCTGCTTAGAAATTTCACTAGAACAATAGAGGACACTTCTTACTGAAGTGCTATGTAGAAATAAACTTAATTACTAGAAGGCACTAGGTTTGCTTTGTACCTCATAAGCCATTCTCAACACATAAGTGATTTGTGTTTATATACAAGGTCAGAAATCACTTTGAAATCTTGCTCTCTTACAACAGGCATCTAAACCTGTGCATCTCTATATGTTATCACCAGGGCCTGTGTGATTTCATACCTGGTAGAGTGGTTGGATGCCATCATATACCCTCAAGGAAGATGTCATTCTACAAGTAAAGGCCCTAAGACTCAAAGTGTGATAGCTATTAACTCTTCTTGGAGACCCAGTAGGAAATGTAAAGTTGAAAAGATAAGCGGTTGGCTCACTTCCTCCTTATCACCATTCAGAGAACAATGCATGCAGGGATATGAGCAGACAGGGTTTGATTCAAAAGTAACAAATATTGACTGGGCCACATTCCATATGCAACAGCAAATAAGTCTATCACTGCACATTAAAGTTAGAAAGGCTTAACATCAAAAAAATAAAATTCTGTAGGCAAGAAGAAACACAATAGGATTCTCCAATCTCTCAAATAATTTGATAGTTACCTCAGGAAAAAGAAGTTCTCAGAGACCACATGTCTAAACAGGTTTCTCCCCCTATATTTCAGCTCAGTGGTTTTCAAATTTGAAATATATATAACATTATTATACAGAGTTCTATACACAATAACTTAAGACTACTTAAAGATTTTTAAAGAGTAGCTTTGATTAAAAGCATACTAAATCTTGTGGTTGATTTTAGAGCAGAAAGAGAAGGGTTAGAGCAGCTCTGGACCTTGTTCATATAGAAAGGGTCCTCGCATATTTAATCAATGAATGCTGAATAAAATATCATGCTTCATTTCGTCTTTAAATTCCCTATTTTCCTTAAACTCCTTTATGCGCATATATTTTACACTATATCTTCATGATTTTGTACGTGATAAGTATGTGTCTATGTGTGTGTATAAGTGTGCAAGTACACATATATGTGTGTGCATGTCTCTTTGACACTAGTAAACATTTCTAAAAAGCAAGAAAGAATTTCATAGAACAAGGATCAGCAAACTGTTCCATAGAACAGATCCATGGACTGTATCTGTCCTGTTGCCTGTTTTTCTAAATACAGTGTTATTGGCTTCCAGCCACGTTCATTCATTTCTTTGTTGTCTGTGACCACTTTCATGCTTCAATGCCACAGTCGAGAAGCTGTGACAGAAACTGTATGGCCTTTCATGTATTTATATAAGACCCAAATGTTTACTATCTCGCTCTTTACAAAAAAACATTGCTCACACCTGTTATCAAAGAACATGTTCATCATTTGAGGAATACCAAAAGCAATATTAAAAAACTAATATCCTGTCTTTGATAGTCTTTCTAAATATTAACTCAATAGTTACATATGAATGAAAGTAAAATTCGAGTCCTAAACAATTAAAAGCTAATTTCATTCCAACAAAATTGAGAAATTATTGACCAAAGGATGGGATGATTACTAGAAAATTGAGGTTACTCAGTCATAACAATTTTAGTCATAAAATAATGCCCCGTTTACCCATTATCCTGACTTTTGTGTGGTTTTTTGTTTGTTTTAAAATTAAAATGGCTGTGCTTTTTTTCTAGACTTTATTTTATGAAAAAGAGACAAATGCCATCTGGGATTTATTTTTTAAGAGCAACTTATGGCCTATTCCACTAGGCACATAAAATTGAATAGTCACTTTAAATTAACACAGTGCCGCTAGAAGGGATCATTTTTATTCCATATCGAAAAGATCAAATTAGTTTAACACAGCTTTTGTTAAGAATATTATTTGACACAGTCTTAGTATTTGATACCTTATACATAGGGGCTACAAATCCTTAAAATAATGTTAGCAAACATTTATGCAGGATTTATTATGTGCCACACAATGTTCCAAGCACTTCACATATATTAATTCACTTATTCCTCACTATTCCTCTATGACAGGTAACTACTCTTTTCCCTACATATGGATGAGAAAACTGAGGCAAACAGACTTAAGTGCCCTTCCCAGCATCACATAGGTAGAAAGTGGACAAGACTTTTCAACCATATACCAACTCTTTATGGACCCTGAGAATTGGTGTTAGGTCTTTAAGTTTGGTGAAAGACAATTAAAGCACAGAGGCTTGTGACTCTTTGAGAAGTGGTATTTCACCAATGGCAGCATTCAATTTACTAGAAACACTTACTAAACATATATTTTATTCAGTATATTCAACTTTTTTTTTTTAACCAAATTGAAATGTGCTCAGCTGCAGTTCTGCCTCTGTTCTCGGCTTCATTATTTCTATCAGATTTGCTTAAGCCACTTTCCAGAACCCTTTAGAGCTGGGTCTGAAACACTGAGAATCATGGCTGGGAACACCTGACAAAGTTAATTTACTTAACATCTATATTTAGGGGCAGCCTACATATAATAGAGAATAGAGTGTACATTGGCATCACAAAATAAGTTGAGTAGATTATCTACTGAGGAAGTCAAGATAGATATTTGTTCAGCCTCGGGCAAAATCAGCTTTTACCAGTTACTCAGATAAATAGAATGTGCACACAATGTACTTAGTCTGCATAATACATGTCTGGCTGTTGACATATTTACATGGAAGTTATGTTATACTCCTCGCACTGAAGTTAGAATGATAAATTCATGCAGATTTAAAATCTCAGGAAGAAACAGTAAGGTAAAAACCCATGTTTCATTAAACAAGAAAGTCAAGATATAATCTTCCTTAGATTATTAGGCCAGGATATACTTGTCATTAACCTTTGAAACACATTCTAGTATAGTATCACTTTGTTATTTTTCATGTTTTGATAGACTTTGTCAGATAAGTGAAACACTGAGATGCCTGAAGTTGAAATCCTGAACAGCATTTTGGAAGGCTAACCTTAAACTCCCTAGCTATTAGTTAGCTCTCAAATAAACAATAGTAACAATGTTCTCCATCTCCTCTATCAATCTGCTTTATGTGATTTTAAACAGTTCATGTAGGAGGGCACTTGTGGGGATGAGCACTGGATGTTATATAGAAACCAACCTGACAATAAACTATTAAAAAAAATAAAATAAACAGTTCTTGTAATTCAGAGCACTTGTGAAGGATAACAAGATTTCAACTACTGAGGACATTCAAAATTGCCAGTACTATTGGGAAAAGATCCACTATCCAAGCAGTCTTTAAACAGGAGACTGCTACCAACATAAAATCATTTAGTCTAACAGGCTACTAAACCATTTCTATTCCCTGATAGGTTTAGAAGCAGTTCATTATCACTACTTATTTGAAAGTAGCCAAAAGTCATGGTGCATCAAAGTCACTGATACTTGAACAGATCAGAAAAAGATCTTCGTTTCTTGGAGCTTTTGCAAAAGTTCTTGTTTGAAGAACATCATGTTTCTTGCAAAGGAAACATACCTCAAAATATATGAATTAAAGACAGTAAACAAAAGTCCTACTCAAAACATATGGTTTCCAGTTGACCAGAGAATCTAGGTAAGTTAGACAGTAAGAATTTTCCACTTTGATTCCCAAACCTGATACTTCAGACTAGTGCTAAGGAATAGCAGAGTGGGTTAAACCAGCTTAGTAGAAATTAGCCAGTCTTGTCCAAAGCACCTCAACCTAATTCAAGGCTGTAAAAATAGGATACAGGTGGGTGAAGGATAAAGGATTGGATTAGTCAGAAAAGTCAAGCTTAAGTCTCAGAGAATTTGCACAATAAAGGTTTATATCCTGCTCATACAAATCCTGATGTGGGTAGGGTAATGCTCCAGGCCGGCTCTCTCCCATGATCAGAGTACATTCTTTTTGTGGCTCAACTCATGGCCTCCAAGATTACTGTAGCAGGGAGGAAGACATGGGAGGGCTGTCCTCGAGCTTTTAAGTGCTTTAACACAGAAGTGATGCACATTACCTCCTCTTAACACTCAATGGCCCAAACTAACCACTATAGTTCTGCCTACTTAAGGGATTGAGAAACATGGAGAGTAAGTGGAGCTCTGGTAGGGCACCTGGCTGCCTCAGTTAGTAGAGCATGCAACTCTTGATCTTGGGATTTGAATTCAAGCTCCAAGTTGGGCATAGAATTGCTTTTAAAAATTGATACCCGGGGACCTGGTGTGTAGTAAATGCCTCCACTGCAAGAATGCAGGAAGCATGATGAGATGTCCAGTAACTACTTTAGGGTCAAGTTTAGATTCTTCTTGGTTGGAAAGGGTTGAAAAGAAATGGTCAGTGGTATCAGTGAAAAACTTATTTGCTAAATTGTTAACATACGGGCTGACTCTGGTTATAAATAAATATTTTATTTTATAAATAAAATACAAGAGGCATTGCAATATAGAGAACCTTGGGTAGCAACAGGGCACATGTGTCAGTGTTTTCACTTATTTATATATTACACTGCTGTTTTCTGCTCCGAATCAGAATATATCTGAAGAACTAACACTTCTTTACTTGACAGAAAGCCATCTGTTCATTTGTTTCTAATTTTCATACAAACACTAACTGTTTTTTTTTTTAATATTTTTTATTTATTTCTAGGAGAGAGAGAGAGAGAGAGCGTGAGCAGGGGAGGGTCAGAGAGAGAGGGAGTGACAGACTGAAACAGGCTCCAGGCTCTGAGCTGGCAGTCAGCACAGAGCCCAATGCGGGGCTCGAACTCACGAACTGCGAGATCATGACCTAAGCGAAAGTCGGACGCTTAACCGACTAAGCCACCCAGGCGCCCCAACACTAACCGTTTTTTAAAATGGTAGAATAAGTTAGTGCAGATTTTCAGGTTTATGCGGTATAAGGAGAAAGAACTGGGTTAATACACCAAGGAAACAGCAGGCTGCCACAAACTTACCTGACGAGGATGTCTCTTAAGTGATTTCACTACCATGTTCAAAACTCTTCTGTCAACATGATAAAAGCTGAATTTCTAGGCCTCACCTGAAGAGGTTCTACACCATGCCAATGCTCAACTTGTTCATTCATCCCCAACTTTCTACCATCACAAAGCCTCATATTGGCTCACACTGGTTCCTTTGTCAACCTATTGATTGCCCTCTTCTTTCCAGTTTGGTATTTTTCTTCTTTCCCTCCACAAAGTCATCTTCCTTTTCTTTTTCTTCTCTTCTTCTCTCCCTGTATCCTCCCTCCTCCAGGTCTGTCAACTCCTCCTTGAATGGGAGTGGTGTTCTCTGTGAAATCTCCCCAACCACTTCCAGGCACATGCTGCTTGTTTTTATCACCTATTTGGCATTCACATGAATTATCTTTTGCTGTGAATGAAATTTATTGAAATTGAAACAAATTTGTACCCCATCTTCTTTCTGCTTTATTTCAATCCTAGAAGCTATTGGTTTCTATCAAATACATGAATTCCTTCTTTTTAAAAATAGTATTCTGAATTCAAAATGAACACAAATGAAGAACAAAACATATGAAGCAATATAAGAGTATACAAATTCAAATAGCCTTCAAATAAGGCTACCATATTTTCAAATTGTCTCAAGAAGTATTAGCAATTTACATTTCTACCACTGCCTATTTCCCTACACCATTAGCAGCACTGTGTGTTATTTATTTAACATCTGCTCCACTTCATTCCAATGAATCTATAGGCTCTAGAGGGCAGGGGCCGTTTTCTTTTATATTTAATATATAAATATTAGTATATTTATTAATTCTGGTCTGGTAGCAAGTACTTGCTTAATAACTACTTAACAAATGAATGAAAAATTGAGGTATATACTGCAAAAAAGATAGAAAAGTGTGTTGATGCTTTAATTCTGTATATATAAACTTCTCTATTCTAAGCAATGAAATTTCCCTATCTACCTGACTAACTGCTTCCCTGATTTGAAAGTGGGTGATTAGCAAAAGTTGAATGAATGAATAATTATAAGAATGATAACAGTTTATTTTCCTAACCATTCTGACTAGGATTTGATTAAGCTAGATTTCTTAAATAATAAAATAACACAAACTTTGGATATGGATGCTGTGTTGGAATGCTGGCCTATTACCTACTTACCTGGCTGTGTAAGACTGGGCATACCTGCTACGTTTTTGGAACCTTAGTTTTATCAATAAAATGGAGAGTATTAGTGAAGTTTCTCTTATAGAGCTGCTGCAAGACGTAAAGAAAATCATTTGTAGAAAAGTGGTTTGACAAATCTGGAAAAGTGTAAGGTCTTGGATGGTATTCCTTCACTGTTTGGCATTACTGTATCCCTTGTGAAGAGACTATGTAATAACTTGAGCGAAGTTCATGCCAATACATGGTTTCTTAGGTTCAACTCTTTTCCTTTGTTTTGCTTAACAGACAAATAATGCCTTTTGTAAGATCTTGGGACAGAGAGTGTTTTTGAGAAGGAATATGCCAGAGAAAGAAAGCATATCATTTACCAATAGCCCAAGGTCACCTGCTAAGAGCCATATGTCAACCTGCAGGAGCAAAGAGAGATTTCATTGGGGAAGCAGATGAAGCATTTGGTTGGACCCCGATGACAGAGCACCAAGCTATTTCTGAGGCCACTGTGAGTGTGTAAATTCCAGCTGTGGTCTAAAAAAGTCAGACTTCAGCTGAGTGATGATGTTCTTTGCCAGAGCTCCTGCACTCTCTGAGGACGACATCCTGACTGCTGGTGAATTTGAAAAGGCATGCTTTTAGGAAAGGGGGCTCCACCAAAGAGAGGAAAATACTTGCTGTGCTGTAGTCATCTGATAGGAAAGATGAAATTCTGGCAAATCTACTTTTAGCCCAAAGACCTAAAAGCTCTAGAAGCAGAGGGATTTCACCAACTCACTGAAGTCTTGGAGAAGCATTTACAATTAAGGGTGATCTCCAGTTGATTCAGGCCCTTCATCTCTTGTATATTGTTGAAGAGGCAATGTGTGATAACTTAATCAGCACAGTGGGGACTAAGTAGGCACCTACCCCTCCCTTTCTGTAATGTTAATTTGAAATAACTTCTTTCCTCCCCAAGTTATTTTCTTAACAGTGGCAGCCAACATTTTATTGCTAAAGAAATTTCCAGTAATGACCCATTTTAAAAAGTGAAGATTTCTTAGCTGAGTGAGAATATTACTTATTGGGTAAGAAATACATCAAAATAAAAGCTTCCTTTAAAATATACTTGAATGTACTATATTAGCACTCCCGGGTGTTCTAGAAATTCAAAAACAATGTTTAGGCATGCATGATACAATAATTCTCCCATCAGTAAACTTAGAAATATGAACACACAAGGACATATCAGTAAGATTTCACTAAACAAAAGAGGAGGGCTTGACACAGAGATGCTGGTAACAAAAGCTTGCCTCACTATAAATAGGAGGCAAAGGAGGAGGCAGATCATCTGCTGGGGAGCTTTTTAAAATGTTTTTCCCCTCTTCTATTATTGTGTCAGTGGCCATGCAATTCCTCTCTTCTGTGCTCTTTTCAGAAGGGTGTTCTATTATTATGCATTATTTAATTGGCTTAGATTTAAATAAATAGACACCACTGAGAGGAGGGGCAGTTGGAATGGAGGAAGGAGGCATTAGGAAATTAACACAGGAGGAGGGGCACAGAGAGACAGGGACTGTGGCTGTAGCCAGATACCAGAGAACCCCAAGCCCTGCCTGCTCCAGAAAGGCTTTTATCTACAGCTCCCAGTGGCTACTTAACATCTATAATCAAGCCACATGGGTCTGATTTATATAAAAACATATGAAAATAAGATTAAAGTCTAAGCTTTAAAAAATAACAGCAAGTGAACCAATGAAGTTGCAAATATTCCAGCTGCTCTAATTACTGTTGTTCCAAAGGAAATGTGAGGGCTGCTGACGCCCAGCTAGGGTTCTCCCGGGCGCTTCTGGGACTCCATTAGCCACTTGTGGTATTTGCAGGCACCAAAGTTTACTTCAGAGGTAAGGTTCCACCCTCTCAATCTGAGAATGGTTTTTAAAACTATTCTAGAGCCAATGAAGAATCGACAGTCTTTAAACAAAATTATTGAGACTTTAAAACCGTATTATAATATGAAACAACTGTGACTCCCAGCTGTTACATCAGGAAAGCCCGAGAGTCTTCTAACTGCATGTGCAGGACCCTGCTCACCTCCCACTGACCACCCCAGTCTCTCCAGGATCTTCCCCGCACTGTGAGGTGCCAGCCACCTGCTCCGTGGGTCCCCTTGTACCTGGAGAGCTGAGTTATTTCATCCTTGACAAGGGTTTCAACTTTAAGGATTTTAGAAGTAGCTTCTCTGTGAAGGAATACAGATCCTACAACAGAGTGGTTTTGTTTTGTTTAATTTATTTATAATTTCACTTTTTCCATCTCACATCCATCCTATTTTTCAATGCCACACCAAACCGGAAGTCATTCAGCTCAAAGAAAACTCATGTAGCTAAAGAAAAGAGAGGATAATAGTTAAAAATAAAGCCGCAAACCATTCCCTACTTCCTTTGCCTCATGTTTTTGGTGGCTCTATCTAGTGAGTGTGGACTGAGTATTTTTTCTGTATGCAACCTCCTCCACTACTCTCTCAGTTTCTTTGGAGATCTGGCGACCTCTGGGGGAATAGAGCCTGGTTGAATAGAAGGCAATCTTAGCAATGGCTTCCATAAATTCTCTGAAAGGCATTATAGTAGAGCGTAGACATGAAAGTGTGAGGACATGTTTGATACTGACACAACTTTAAAATAACAATAAAATCTGAAACTCTGATTTCTACTAAATTGTAAGAAAACACATATAATTCCTATCCTTCGACATAAGGACCTTTACGTGTCAGAAGAATGTTTATAAGCTTATCTGTCCTTAAATAAGATTGCTTTTGCAATTTGATCTAATATGAAGTTGTGTGTTAAAGGGGTCCATGCACTATCACAAAAGACATCTACCATTCATTTCTCACCATGTTCTTGCATATTGTATTAACATGTAGCATCATCTAAAGGCTCTGAAGTTTCAGTGTAAATAGAAAGTTCTATTTAATAGTTGTCTTATTCATTTAACAAATTACTCACTACAGCTGCTGATTGAATAGCACCATCAGTTTCCAGCAGGGACCTTAAGGAATAGACTTGATGACATTATATGGGCAGGTGACCTGGCAAGTTGACATAACCCAGTCAGAACAGACCCAGGGGAGATTTCTGGTTTCCAGTTTCCCAGAGAATTGGTTTTGAGTACAATACAAAGCCACAGACATTGCTCCTAGATAATTAAACAATTAAAATCCTTTTCCTTGAAAATAAATTATCTGTGAAGATATTTTAAAAGAAATCATTGTTATCGTAATAAAGTCTTCATAGAGTCAAATTAAATTTCTTTATATGATGACTTTGTAACTAAAATGCAAACATATTTTTATAAATTTTTTATAATGATTATTTAGTTTTGAAAGACAGAGCGAGACAGAGCATGAGCAGGGGGTGGGGGGGTAGTGAGAGAGAGGGAGACACAGAATCCAAAGCAGGCTCCAGGCTCGGAGCTATCAGCATAGAACCTGACATGGGGCTCGAGCTCTCAATATGTGAGCTGCACTTGGACACTCAACTGGTTGAGTCACCCAGGTGCCCCAAGGCAAGCATATTTTTAAATGATGACTAATTTGTTCTTTGTCACTCTCAAAATTGCAAGCATTGATTATATCTATTGTTTTGGCAAAGAAGTTCAAACTCTTTTCAAGTAAATGACTACAAAATAGAGATGATTGTCAATTTTTTAAATTGATTAGTGCCCAAAGAAGGCATTGAGTGAGATAAAGCATAATTAAGTGATATAGCACACACATATCACAGAGCCATCTCTCTTGGGCAGGAGTATTATAAAAGCTCATATTTTAAAGAAGCCCAACAGACTGTCTTCCAGTTCCTTTATCGAGGTATACAGAGGTTTCTTCCTTTTCGTTTTTGGTAGATTTTAGGGTCACTTTGCATGATAGAATATTGGGTTTTCCTCTATATTTTCTGCTTGTTAAATTGTAACAGCTGGAAGCAATTTTCTCATATTCACACTATTTCTGCCTATAAAGTGTTACCTCTGGAAGCTTCTTTTAGAAACATGTCAGACAGCTGTGCTTAGCAAGAGGGGTTCACGTGTTATACTTTGTTCATTATAATCTGTAATTTTGTTGAGGACTGTCTATTTCAGTGGATGCTGACCAGAGCTGTTAGACTCACACATAACTCCATTCACTTTCTTTTTCCTGGATATTTCTTGCAGTGGGTCACTGGCATAACTGTTACAGCAAGAGTCTGCTTAATAGAGTGGAAAAAGAAGTTTGAGGGACAGACACCTCTATGTAGCAAGTTACTCAATTTCATCTGGCCATAATTTCTTGATCTATAAATTATAAGTATTAATATCTACTTTCCTGTAGAATGATTCTAAGGAATAGCGATAGGTTAGGGAAAGTTTCTCGTATAGGGTCTGACGTACATTCACTGATACATGGAACTGGTGTTATGACACAGCTGAGTGAATTGGGTAGGACTGATTTGTGAAAACAGAGAAAAGAAAAAGTGTTGCTATTTATCATGCATTATAGAACTTTCAACATAGTCCAACATGTGATCCTGCTTAAAAATGCAGAGTCATGGGTTTCATTTCAGAGATTTTGATCCCAGAGGTCTGGAGTCGGTATAAGAATCTATAGCCCTCACAGGTACTCAATAGGATCTCTAAGAGGGTGATCTGAAGATCCCAATTTGAGAAATAACAGGTATATAATATATAACTAACCATATTAGAATAATCATGAATCTTTTACTGTGGCTATAATCAATTTAAAAAAGGAGGATATTGTTCTCAAGATATTAGTTTAGCAATAGCTGTTAGTCTTTGTTATTTTTAATTGCATAGGCTTAAACTTCTATAAGAAATCTAAAATAATCCCAAGTATTTTCCCTAGTAATTTATGGGTTATTTCTCTTCTTAAAATATCTGAGTTTTAGCTTTTTGTGTGTGTAAGACTCTTTATAAAAATTAATGGAAGTTTGGATCAATGCCCATGTAGGCATGACCTTTATTTGTACAAAAGTTTCCTGGGTCCCATTCATATACTAGCTGGGATCTAACAAACCTCAAGTTAAAAGCAGTTGGACTAAAAATTAGGCATTAACCATTTGCAGTTTATTTCTGTACTCTTTAGATATCACAGGTCTAAAACATGATTATTGTGTAGTGGAAAAAATGTGACCTTTATATATCTATTTATTCTCATGTAGCTTTGATTGCTTATTCTGTAGGAGGTTTGGAAAGAATAGCTCTTTACAAAACTGAATTGGAGAATTCTAATAAGGAGGTTGTTTATTCTGTTAAAATAACACAAGTTTCTTCTTTGGATAACAAGGAATTCAGTAAAAACAAACTTTAAATGCCATAGATTCTACCAAAACTTTTTGTAAAACAGAAATGTATTGCCCGGCAAGTTTTACCTTTTTTATTGCATCTAAGCCCTGGGAGAGAGATGTAAGGCAACGTACATTTCCTTTTTGCTTACATTGCTCCAAGATGAAATAATTCAATGGTCCAATGCTCTTGGGAAAAAGACTAAAAACATTACCTTGCTCTGGAATACCCTGGCTCACTTGGACTTATTTATCTCTCCTTCCTCATTCTATGCTATGGCCCCCTTATTCCTTGCTCTCCTGCTATATCAGCTTCCTGGCGTTCCCCCGCCCCCCACTTGTATGCCATGCTTCTGTAGCCACAGGGCCCTTGCATGTGCTTCTGTTCTACCTAAAATGCTCTATTCTACCCTCTTTGCCTAGTTAAGTATTAGGTATTCATAGAACATAGCTAAATTATCCTCCCTGACAAGGTCAACTCATCAATCTCTTCTTCATAGCACTTTTTATAGTTCTAATTTTGCCCTTATTTATATGATTATTTGACCTAAAGCTTTTTACCTACTAGACTTTAAGCTTCATAAGGATGAAGGTGATAAATGTTTTTGCTATCCAGACCATAAGGACTTGGTGGTCGATAGCTATTTACTATGCAGAGGAATGAATAAAAAAAACATGCTTTCATCATATTGTTATCTACCTAGCATCTAAAGCCATAAGAAACCCAATAACTAGTTAAAAGTCTAGCAATACCTCTTTGGGTTTTCAGTGTCGGATACACAAAAGGAGGGCATTAAGTAAATAATCACTGGGTTTTAGAAGTCAGTGACTCTGCAACTCAAATGTCCATCAACTGATAAATGGATTAAAAAATGTGGCATATTCATTGGTGGAATATTATTTGGTCATAAAAAACAATGAGGTACTGATTCTTGCCACAACATGAATGAATCCATGAAATATTATGCTGAGTGAATGAATCCTCTCTCAAAAGACCACATGCAATACAACATGAATGAAGTAATACATCATTCATAGGAAGTGTCCAGAAGGAAAGGAAAATCCACAGAGACAGAAACTAGACAGGCAGCTGCCTAGAGTATAAATGAGGTGGAAATGGTGAGGCACTGCTAATAAGTAAGGGCATTCTTTTAGGGAGGAAATGAAAAGGTACTAAAATTAAGTAGCGAAGACAGCTGCGTAACTCTGAATACACTAAAAATCACTGAATTGTACAATTTAAAAGGCTGAATTTCTGCATATGAATTATATCTCAGTATAGCTATTACTGAAAAAATCAGTGGCCCAGTGGGGATGTTAATTCATAACATTTGTAAATAATCTAAATACTTCAGTAAACATTCATTTTTTTAGAAGCTTAAGTTTCCAAGAGGTTTAAGCCCAAGCAGTAGGAAACCTTCCCATAGTGGAACTACGTATTCAGAATATTCATTCTGAGTATTTCTTCATTGGTTACTATACATTAAACACTAAATTATACATTAAACACTAAATTATACCCTGTCTACTGAGGCTCTGTTAAAAAAAAATGCATGAAATGCCCTCCCTGATTTCAAGGAACTTATATAATTATACCTGAGATGGTAATTAACTGTAACACAAAGCACAGTGTGAGAATACAGATGAAACAATACCAATCAGGGCCTGAGTCCAAGGAAGGTTTATGTTGAATTTCAGTTATTCAGGACAGCATGGTATTTAAAATTAACTTTAGGGGCGCCTGGGTGGCTCAGTCGGTTAAGCATCCGACTTTGGCTCAGGTCATGATCTCACAGTTCATGGGTTTGAGTCCCATGTCAGGCTGTGAGCTGTCAGCACAGAAGTCTGCTTCAGATTCTGTATCCCTCTCTCTCTGCCCCTCCCCTGCTCCTGCTCTGTCTCTCTGTCTTTCTCTCTCAAAAATACAGATAAAAAAAAAAAAAAGACGAACTTAATAGTTATATATGATTTGGACAAAGAAGGAAGAGGGGTAGAAGAGAAGAAATTGAGGGTTTCTGGGTGGCTCAGTTGGTTAAGTATCTGACTTCAGCTTAGGTCATGATCTCATGGTCCATGGATTCAAGCCCCATGTCGGGCTTTGTACTGACAGCTCAGAGCCTGGAGTCTGCTTCAGATTCTGTATCTTCCTCTGTCTCTCTTCCCCTCCCCCACTCATGTTCTGTTTCTCTCCATCTCCCAAAAATGAATAAACATTAAAAATTTTTAAACATGAGAAGAAATTGAGAAAATAGTAGAAATGAAAGAAGAGGAGCAGGAGAAGATGCAGGCAATAAAAAATTACAAGTAACTGGTATACAGGGAATTTGGGGGGAATTGAAAATGTAGGTTGGGGCCATGATCGAGAACTTGGAATCTTAATTGGGAGAATGTATATTTATTCTATAGTAGCAGGAATTCCTTGGAGGTTTTAGGTAGTTTGGAATTTATGAATCAGTTGACTTTTAGGAAGATTAATTTTGAATTGAATTAATCAGACAAGAAGAAGCATCTTGGGATAGACCAACAGTCTTGGGATAGACCATCGGTAAGGTGGCAAGATGAGGAACAACTGGCATAGACAATAATGAAGAAAACAAGACAAGTCAGTATTGCAAAACCTAATGAAAAAGAGATGTCAAGGAGAAATGGATGACTGCTAATAATATCTTTTATGCATGTGCACTGTATTTAATCCTTGACAGTCTTTGGATAGTTTATAATTTGTCTGAGGTCTCAGTCAGTGGTGGGAGGCAAAGTCAACCGAAATCATGTATTCGGTTTTCTTTCCACTGCATCATTGCTGTCGCAAAGAGAGGTCATTCAGTCTAAAGGCTGGGAGGCAACCATTCGATTTTTAAAATATGATTAGCACAGGAGAGCTCTCAAAGATGTTTTCAGTAAGTAGTGGAGGGAAAGAAAACATCTTGCAAAATGCTAAGAAGACAATAGAACAGATGGGAAATGAGATAGTAAGAGGAGTGGATATGTTAGAGGAATTTGGAGAACCCGGGGAATAAAAAGATGGTAGCTAGAAATATGAACAGGTGTAAGTGATAAGCTGTTTGCCTGGGATTTTCCCAATGAGGATTCTGTTGTAAAAAAGTACCAGACTGGTCAGGATCCAGCAATGGACCACACTCAGCAGGGGTAAGGCAGCCACATGATATCACACTGAAGACCACTGAAAAGGGGTAGGAGAATAATTTACTGTATCTCAAAATGTGTTTGTTATGGACTGACCCTGGATAAAAGTTTATATGATTTCTTCACTAATTTATCTTAGTCAACACAATAGTTGTTTCTCCCTGTATTTAAGTATATATCTCTTAATTTAGTAGAAGGGAAAAAATTAAGTAGAACGTCCTTCAACTTTAGAAAATGTTTCAAATGATAAATTGTATCCATAGTTTATATTGTTCCCAGCTCTACCGGAAAGTAGAACACCTCCTACTTGGAAATGTACCTTGAATATATATAGTGTAATATAATAAGTATTGGTGATTGAATGAATTTGCTATTATTTTATTATACTACTGGCCAATGCTATTCGTTTTTCTGATCATTAAAATAAAGCCCCTGAAAAATACATGAGGTTAATAAATATTTCAGATGGAGTATAATAGGAACACAATAGAAAATAATATATTTTATATCATTAATGCTATAAGTTTACTGTGGAGTATTCTTCAAATATAAATATGAGATCTTCTTTATCATGTGTCACTTGAGTTAGCATTTGACATTCTGTGGTTGTTATTGTTCCTTTAAATGACAATTTAATTATGCAATTACTCAGCTCCAGAAAGGAAAGACAGCCTCACAGATAGATGTAAAAGCAAGTTACTCATAGACATGATCTCAACTATCAAATGTCATAATTACTTATTACATTCAAAACGATATCATCAAAACAAAGGAAGGAATTTGTACAGATTTTTCCAAAGCTTCTCTATATGCCCAACTTAATAAAGATAGATGCTAACTGGTTTCTAATTAAATTGGATCCACAAAGTGAAACTCCTATAACTTTAATACCAATTTGCTTATTTCTTTTTGCACATGTTAGTATCCAGAAAAACAACCTGTCTCTCTACTGTGCCTGAAAACAAAACATGTGTAGTCATCCCTGGCAAGTCTGCATTTCTTACATATATTTTTTTACCCAGGGACATATATTTAGAAATAGTCTTCAAGTAATTATCTGAAAGAGCCAGAAATAAAAATGGCTGAACAACTTATTGTTAATGGTTCTCCATGGTAGTGTCACAGTAAATGGGTGATTTTATGTATATATGTATGTGTATGTGTATGTATGTGTGTGGGGGGGGTATTTGAGAGAGAGAGAGAGAGTAAGAGAGAGAGAGAGAGAGCATAAGCAGGGGAGAAGGAAAGCAGGGGAGAGAAAGGAGGGAGAAAGAGAGAGAGAGAGAGAGACAGATAGACAGACAGAATCTCAAGCAGGTTTCATGCTCAACATGGAGCCTGATGCTGGGCTTGATCTCTGGGATAATGACCTGAGGTGAAATCAAGAGTCAGATGCTCAACCTACAGGGCCACTCAGGTGACCTGTAAATGAGTGATTTCTTAAAGAAAAGCCTTGATATATGATTTTAAGTGAGGGAGAACGTTCTGCAAATTTGGAAAATTTCTTTTCTACTGGGTTCTCTGAGCATAACCTGAATACAGATCCCTAATGAACTGGGCACCAACTTGCACATCCATCTATCCTTTGGTTAACAATAGCATTTTCTTAGAATTAGCATATAGGTGCAATTATCATGTAAAAATTTCTATGTACACTTATAATAAATTTGTTTTATAATGTCTAATTATGAAATTTTATTTCAAACTAAAGCTTGCCTCACACATTTTTTCCACTATGTTTTTTTCTTAATATTTATTCATTTTTGAAAGATGGAGAGAGACAGAGCACGTGCAAGAGAGGGGCAGAGAGAGGGAGACACAGAATCCAAAGCAGGCTCCAGGCTCCCAGCTGTCAGCACAGAGCCCAATGTGGGGCTCAAACCCATGGACTGCGAGGTCATGACCTGAGCCAGTCAGACTCTCAGCCAACTGAGCCACCCAGGCGCCCCTCCACTATGTTTTTAATGAAATTTGATTGGTGTTTAAGGAAGATTCACAGTAAATGTCCTTTCCTGATAACAATTATTGTCAGATAATGAAGCTATCTTGAACATGTTCATTGCCAAAGATCTCATTTCGAATAAATCTATTTTCATAAGTGCTGTCTAAAAGCCATACAAAATTTAAGATACGGACTTGAGTCTCATCAAAATATTTTAGTGGATACTACTAATGAATAGAGCTAGAAGAATCTAAATTTTTAAAATTGTTTCTTATAATAGTCCAGTGGCTTCTATCTAAATATTTTTCTTTCAGGGCTATTTACTCACTTCTGCTTTCTCTCTCTCAATCTCTTTCACTCAGTATATTTCTGCCACACTAACTAAAATAAAGTGGAAGATTTTGGACTATGTTTAAAATCTGTCTCTCTGATTATGCACAATATATCATAACTATATAGTCTTGTTCAGCCCCTGAAGTTTTTAGGATTTCTGTGGGGAGGCCGTTAGACGTGGGAGTTAATTTCAGTCTGCAGGGTATTGTTTTGGGATTTGCCGATATTCACACTTTGTCTTTCCTGTCCCCTCTACAACATGCCTGACAAATTATAATTATCAGTATTTTCTTTTACAGAAGGATAATTATTTGTTATTTTTACTTAAGTAATAAAAAAAAAACTGAACAATGTTCTCTCCACAAACAAGACTCAAATGCACAGGGTTATTGGCCTGCGCGTCTGCATAATATGGAAAAATCCCAACTGCTCTCCATAAAACAGACTGCCATTGTAAGTCACTCCAGCAAAAATGCCAAGGACAATTTTATAGAAATCCTTTCCAAACTCTTCCAAGAGAAAGCAATATAGTCACATTAAGAAGATCTTTTTATTTTAGTTCCAATTACATTTTAACTGCTGATATTCATACCAAAGGACAAACGTATCATTAAAATGAATGTTGGTAAGATTCTTAAGACCAGGAGAAAATCCTTTTTGCTGCAATTTATGATTATGTAGATAGGGCACTGAACTCCCTGTGTGACAGTCATTTTAGTTAATGCAAGGGCCAAACTACCAAATTAGCTCATCTGGATTAAAGCAGATTAAGACAGGGATTTGTACAGTATTCTTGTTTCAAGGGCACTGGTCACAGACTTAATGAATACCTTGGTATCTACTGGGAATACTAAATTGAAGCCATGATTAAACAAATGTAATCATTCTAAGAGTAAAAGTCTGTTCATCTTTTTTGGTACCTACCCTAATCTACAGCTATCTTTTTGGTGCCTCTCCTTAACACTGGAGAGATCCAGCAAATCTCAGAGGTAAATTAATGCAAACTAGTGAATGCACACAGTACACAAAATGAAATCCTCAAACAGACCACGGGACCTGCCACAACTCAGCAAGGCAGAACCCTCAGCTCACTGGAATGTGTAACATGTTCCCCCAAGGCAACTGCACATTCCTCTGTCCAGCAAAAGCAGGACATTGGTGGCTTTACCTTGGCGTTACATAAACTTTTCCAGATCTGTTTTTGCCACCTGAGCACACACATCCTGTAGACCATTAGATCAACTTTGAAACTGGTAAGAGTACCTGTGTGTTGTTCCACTGATGAAAAGATCAGAACGGTACTAAAAAGAAGGGTCCTCCTATAGAGCATTACATTTATTCAGAAAATTGAGATTCTGCTAGAAATGTGCAAAACTATAGTTATTGTATTATTTGGCCAAAAATGGAGGATACAAAGAAATGAGCAAAGGCTAAACATGGATGAATGAGTGCTGGTGACCCCTCTCCCCATTTATCTATTAACGTTGAGCAAAAGGAACTGCCCACCATCAAGCAAAAAAGCTTTGAAAACTCACCGTTAAATGTTTTTTCTGTGTCTGTTTCTCTCTTCTACATATCGAAGGTCAACAGAACATTGTTAGGGGAGTATTGTTCATATATACCTCACGCAGTAGGCTTAGCCCACTAGTTTCTACATCAGATGAGACATCAAGTTTCTACACCAAATGAGATAATAACTATGAAGGCACACTGAGGTGATAAAGCTCTATCTGTTGATTATTAGCATAATGGTCTTCCTAGGCATCTGTCATGGGCAACATCCAAGGCAGAAAAAAAAATAATAACCATGCCATATTATAGTTTCCACATTGTACTCTGAGCTTAAATAAAGTAAAGGGTTTATTTTCCCTAGACATTTCTTGGCCTCAGGTCTGTTTGGACAGGCATTCCTATTCAACCCACTATCATTGTGCCCACGCTTGAAGCCAGTTTGACTCCTGGCTGGAGCTGAATGAAGAATGGCTGTGCACAGCCCATGATCCTCTTTCTTAAGAATATTTTATCTTTCTTTGATATTTAAGATTAAACAGTTTCTGTTGTAAATGGGGTCAGTTCAAGCCCTTGATTTTTGAACGCGAGACGTCTGAGTCATTAGGCTCCCTCCTAGGGCTGCCAGACAGTGTGGTCGCCAGAGCACCTCTTGCCAGTCTGCTTCCTATTTCCAGAAAACAAGGCAAATTATGAAGCCATTTCAAAATCTCGTAGAGAATTTCCAACGTGTCATATTGATTTTTTTTAGAGAAGTGGCACCAAGTCCCATAAAACCCTACTGGAGAATGTCTAGTTTTGGTGTGCTCAAGATCCACAGTAAGGTTTTGAAATGAACCTGAGTCTTCTTGGTCTCTTTCAGTTATCAGGAGAGCTGCTTCCCTGCTCCGTGAGCTGATTTTTTAAAAGAGATTCCCAGGGCAAATGCGTACTTTTATTGGGAGTGGGTATTAATTATCAATACAAGTAAAAGAAATTTATAGTTTATTTCTGTATTCATTTTCCTATTTACACTAGCACTTCAGAGTGCTGGGATTCTGACCCAGTGAGCTTACGGAAAGCTCAATCCTCCTGACAGCAGAGGGATGCTATCGTGGCTCTGCGTCCTGCTGAAGAAGAGCATGCAGAAAGCTCAGCCACACTTATGTCATCACTGAATGGGTAGCTTACTGCCTCTTTGCATCCTTTGCTAATTCTACCTAAATGTATTTGAGGAAAAAAAAATCCTAACGCTTTAATATTTGCTTTAAAAGTCAATTATATTTTTGGGCCGCCTGGTGGCTCAGTCAATTAAGTGTCTGACTTTGGCTCAGGTCATGGTCTCACAGACTGTGGGTTCGAGCTCCATGTCAAGCTCTGTGCTGACAGCCCAGAGCCTGGAGTTTGCTTCGGGTTCTGTGTCTTCTCCCTCTCTCTCTGCCCCACCCCCACTCATGCTCTGTCTCTCAAAAATAAATAAACGCTAAAAAAAAAACCTTTTTAAAAAGTCAGTTATATTTTTAGCCCCAATGGTAAGTGAAATCTGCCAACTTCTTTTCTTTTTAACTGAGACAGGATTTGTTTCATGTTAAGGGAATATAAAAGGCAAATAAATAGTTGAGCCTTGTTTGAGCTGAACTGAAGGTAAGACATATTAGTCAATTTTCTTTTTAAACTAGGTAAAATTTAAAAGATGAACAACTAGTTAAAAAAAAACCAACCATATTATATGCCTCTGAGTCAGATGTTCTATAAACTAGTTTGGGAGACTTGTCATGCCACAAGTCTGTGAAGAAAGGAATTTATGAAGCTGAACCCTCAAGTTTGGGAGAATTAATGCATGTCACACAAGTAAACAACCTCCTCACTCAAATGTTATCAACTAGTTTGTTTTACAATTTAATTTCAGTTTTGTAGGTACAAAGTGTAAATCTTTATAAATAAAGATTTATTTTAAAAAATATCAGTACTTCTTCAAAGAAGACTAAGATGCTGAATATCCTTTATTCTTTCTTATGTGTAGGTCCTCTATAGCAGAAAAAATACATTGTCAGCCAAATGAAGTTTGACCTTCCTAGAATGGATTTGTAGCAGATGCCAGTATCATTATTGATGAAACCAGAATCAATCAGCAGTCTTCTCGTTTACACACTTGGTAAGTCATTAGTGATACAAGGGGAGCAAACATTAAAGAAATAAAAACCCCCAGGAGCATATTGACTTCCAAGCTCATTGCATTTCAGACATAATTCATAAGAGTTTTCTTTGTAAATAAGGAACAGCTATTCACCTTTTTTTTAAAGCAATGTTTTAAATAGCAAAGAGTATTAAATACCTTATGAAAATAAATAATTTTTCCTTTTCAATACAAAACAATTCACTTTCCATAAATATGAAACATGGCTAAAGTTAAGCCTAAAAGGAAAATTGTTTTTTTTCATGTAAGATATGGAAATGAATGAGACACCTCTCCATGAAAATGTTCTGAAAATAAAACCCTACATTATTATGACTAAAGAGAAAAACAAGGACAAACTGGAAAAAATGAATTGACCACCTGTAACTCATGTTTGTCATTAATTATAAATAAAAATAATTGGAATGCCAACTGGTATGGTTCACAATAACTGAGTGACCAATTGCAATAAAAATGTTGTTAAGTAGAGTCTGTTTTACAGTCTAATTTTTATTTGTAGATACAACATGTAAGTCTTTAAAAATGAAGATTATTAGGTACTTCACAATCTTGCTAAGCACTTCATAATCCATGTGACATTTGTTTCTCCTGATTTCAAAGTAAGGATTATTGCCACTTACTGGTAAGAACCTTCTCCCTACAGAGTAACTGGCCAGAGCACACAGCTGTCAGGGAGAGAAACCTAAAGCTACATTCATCCCCACTATTAGCCTGTCAACAATACGCTTGCTCAGTCATTAAAAACTGATCACGAATCTGTGCACATAAAGAAGGCATAACCTTAGCCTACAGGGAAGTTGTACAGTCACGATCCTGGCTCGACTGATTTGTTGAGTCCTGCAGAGAAGGAACAGCAGAGCATGTGAAATCAGACTAAGCAGCACTAACACCTGGGGAGGGAAGCCTGCAAATTCTAGGCAGCTGCCTCCAAGAACACAGCCAGTGTCTTGGCTCCACCCACCCTACCAGGAGGCATACCACTCTATGCTGCAACAGAGACTGACCGCTCCTGCAAAAGCTAACATCTGTGAAGCAAGAGGCAGAGTGCACAAAAGAATTCCTCAATAATGTACCTTTCTCGGAGTCAGGCAATAATGGAGCCTTGTGACGCTGGGGATCGGTAGGGATTGTGATGTCACTTAGGAGGGAAAATGTTTATCTGGAACATATTCTGGTGGTGGACAGTCCTGGAAGCCGGCTGTACAGAAGACAGAGCTGAGAGAGCTGAGAGCAGCTGGTGGGTCGGGAGGCTGAAATAGTGAGGAAAGGCTCAGAAAAATCTGCATTGCAGATAAACCTCACAGGAGACAGCTGAACTCTTTAACCTCTCCCCAAGCCAGCTTCTCTCCAGAGACCAGAGTGGCCTCAGGTGTTGTAATTTAGAATGTATATAATGTCCAGGCCTCTCTGAAGACCATGGGTGATTTAACATAATTTTATCTTTTCCCTTGCTGCTTTTCACCTGTTTGTTTGCTTATGCAGTAGAGTGGGCAGAAGGGAGAAACGGGCCACAATAAACAGAACTGTGAAGTACCCTCCACACTTCTTCTACAGGTCTTATCTGTTATTTAATGTTGGGCCTTGTCTTTATCAGACTTCTACCCCTCAGCTTTATTAAAAAAAGAACCAAGCATCTACCTTGTCTGTTAAGAAGAGGGTGGAAAAATAAAAACTTAGGAAGTCATAATAATCGCTCATAATTATAGGGCTTCCGCTATGTAAATTACCTTCATCAACTACTGCAATATTGTAATGGGGTTGTTTTTGTCACCCCGTTTTGTTTTTTTTTAATATTTTTATTTATTTCTAGGAGAGAGAGAGAGAGAGACAGCGTGAGCAGGGGAGGGTCAGAGAGAGGGAATAACAGACTCTGAAACAGGCTCCAGGCTCTGAGCTGGCAGTCAGCACAGAGCCCGATGCGGGCTCGAACCCACGAACCGCGAGATCATGACCTAAGCGAAAGTCGGACGCTTAACCGACTAAGCCACCCAGGCGCCCCTGTCATCCCTGTTTTATATATCTGAGGTTTGAGAAATTCCCAATTGCTCATAGCAGATGAGGGGCACAACCTGGATTTGAACCCAAGGGTATCTAACTTCAAAGTCTGTACTTATTTCACTACATTACAACTCAGCATTTGTTAAATGCCTTGAATGTGCCAAGCATTCTGTTTGTAAGGCAGTAATAGCCGTAGCCTCCAGAAATTCCTTTTCTGTTAGGATGAAGGCAGGGTAATAAAAGGTTTTTTTACCTTGAGGCTGATACTATATATTTTTTTAATTTTCTAAAAGACTTCATCTTTTCTAGAATGTGTTTTCCCCAAACTTTAAAATTCTATAAACAAATACCTGTAATTAAAGTCTAGCATAAAATCACAAGAAAAGTAAATATTGGTAGAAAGAGGGAAGATAAAGACTTGGACTACAGAGGACTTTTTTTAATAAGTTTATTTATTTAGAGAGAGCAAGAGCACTGAGGGGACAGGGCAGGAGAGAGAGAAAGGGAGAGAAAGAATCTCAAGTAGGCTCTTAGCTATGAGCATGGAGCCCGATGTGGGGCTCGATCCCACAAACTGTGAGATCATGACCTGAGCCAAAATCAAGAGTCTGACACTTAAGCGACTGAGTCACTCAAGCACCCTGAGCATAGAGGACTTTTAAGGTGGTGTCAATATGATTTCAAGGTAACTGTAAACTTGTAAAATTGTCATACAAATGATGACTAGGGTAGGCTGTAAGTCATGGGGGAAGTCCAAGTAACAGTGGCTTAAACAAAATAAAAATTCATTACAAAGTTATCTCATGTTCAAAATGGTTACAGAAATTCTAGCCATCAAGTCTGAATTCCTACCAGGAGAAAGGAAGAAATTGATGAAGAGCACACTGCTTCCATTTAATGTAAGTTTCACACATGACTGTAGTTCATATCTTATTGACTGGAACTTAGTCATGTGGTTACACCTGTTGCCAGGGAGGCTGGAATTCTGGATCTTATTCTGACTGTCCATGTGCCCATGAACCCTCCAAATAGCAGGGGTCCTATTATTACTGAGGAAGAAGCAGATAATCAATCTTGGGGGTAAAAGTAATCTGAACCACATTAACTATGGGCTAAGGCCTTAGCGAAGGAATAGGAAAAAATAACAGTTATGAATGGTACTAGCCCTTTACAACAACAGAAAATTAAAGCACATCAGAATGAACTCATTTTGAATTAGCATTCCACATTTTGTCTACGTCGCTACATACATTTTTTAACCTCAGTTATAATCTACACAGACTGCGTAAGTTAAACAGACTTTCCCCACCAACAAGAATGGCTATATACTGCTACAAAGCAGCCTCAGCTATGCCAATACTTGAGCATAGTTATTTATGGTTTCATTTCCTTTGCTTTTAATAGTGGCCATAAAAAGCCAAACAAATGCATTTTATTCACATTCCTTTGTATGAGGCCTTGAATTTAAATTATGTCACTGGATCCATTAACATTTAACTATGGCTGGTGACTTATCATTTACAGACATTCAGCTTTAGAATGCAATAACTACATGCAGAAAATGAGAAGGAATAGCTGTCAGATAGTGAATCATATATGTATTGCTCAGCATACATTCACATTGATTTATTTTATTTTGGGTCTGTTTGATGTGTTCTCAGTTTGTTTCTAAGAATAAAGGCTATCAATAAGATGCTGGATTTAATAATTTAGGGAAAACACTCCTTTCATCAATTTTCCACAAATGGTTCTCAGTAGGTTGAAATCAAAGGCTGCTGGGACTCTTAACTTTCTTTCTACATTTAATTTTTATTAGCATTTCTTCAACTTTTATGAGTAAGCCACTTTACTGTTATTCTCATTTTCTTTATTTTCCTTTTATTGGTGCTTCATGGCTCAACTTGACTGACAGAGCAGAAACCTTCAATCAACTGAAGCCATATTAAATCAGTAATATTTTTGTGGCAGCTAATTAGCAGCACTAAATTATACTCATTATTATCATAAATATTCACATTCTTAATTTTGCCAATCAAGAGGGATCACACATTAAGTCATATGTTCTTTGCCAAACCAAAAATTCAAATTGTTTTACTTGAACTATAGTATATCAACCACATTCATGGTCTGTTTTTATCTTTGTTTTTCCCTTAGGTGTAAAATATATCCATAAACAACTGCTTATTATTTACTTATTATTTCTATTAATGCATAATTTGTGGCTCTTCATTGCATATGGAGTTTTAATTCTAGTCTCAAGCTGGCATCACCTTGCAATTCCTATTGCATAGGGAAAGGGTTTTCTTGTAACAATGGCTATTCTCCAAGTTTAAATTATTTGTTACTTGGGACCTATGCCAAAATCTTTTATATAAAGATAACTTATATTTGTATTCTACATTACAGCTCTCAACATGCATTCATACGTTCCATCTCAACCCAGAAAATAAGATGTTATCTTTATTTTACAGAAAACAAAAGGCCCAAGAAAGGGAAATATTTTTTTTTTTCCAGCTAGCTAGTAAACAGTAAAGATAGAACACTGGAGTAATAAGTGCAAAAGAGTATAAACTTAGGTGGATGCTATAAATTCATGGTAAAAATATGAAATATGATCGGTAATAGGAGGAGTTATCACACCCTTCTCCTTTCTCCTAGTTGTTATTAGAATAATAAAAACGTTGAAAATAATGTAACCCTCACAAAAAGTTCTGAAGATACCCTAGAAGTCAGAATGAAGATAAAGAAAGAGAAATATTGCTGCCAGGATGCCCTGAGTTAACAGCAGAAACTGGAGAACCCCCAAGCTCACAGTCTTCAAATACAGGGCCCCAGGAGGCTATGAGACTATAAAATCATGGCCCTTCATTAAGAAAAGTATTCAGAAAAAAAAACATTAAAAAAATTTTTTTTTTAAATTGGGGCACCTGGGTGGCTCAGTTGGTTAAGCGTCCAACTTTGGCTCAGGTCATGATCTCACGGTTCGAGAGTTCGAGTCCCATGTTGGGCTCTGTGCTGACTGACAGCTCAGAGCCTGGAGCCTGTTTCAGATTCTGTGTCTCCCTCTGTGACCCTCCCCTGTTCACACTATCTCTCTCTCCCTCTCTCTGAAAAAAAAAAATTAAGAAAAGTATTCAGAACAAATGGTGAAAGCAAGAACTAGTCTTTAATGACAGCAAGTGATCAGTTTTGGCACAAGGTCTAATATAGATAAGTCTATGCAGAACTGGAACAATTGTAGGGATCTTCACCTGCTCACATGCCAGTTGCATTTCTGTGCTTCTCCTGGGATACCTGCTTCCTGACAGGCTCTGCCCATTGACCGAGCACTCGCAATCAGCTTCCACGGTGAGTAGATGTACATATCTGCACAACTGCAGAGGAAGCCTACGGCAGCGACCTATCATCCTCAGCCTAGTTCTTCAGACATAAAAGCAAACAAAAATCCTCCAAATCAAGACATTTGGGAAAAACCAGAAGCATAAAAAAGAAAAATATTTTTTAAAATGACACCTGAGGAAATAGAGACAATTCAGGAAACAAGAGAACTTTCAATTAATTGTCTTTCTCAGAGAGATTTGAAAGAATATGTCCTACTTTAAAAATGAAGTTCCTTCCAAGAATGAATTTTACAAAAGTATCAAATAGAGGATAAGAAAAAGTTTCTGGAAATTAATAAGTGATTTCCCAAGTAAGCAGTTCATGAATAAATTAAAAATAGAATTGGCACGGCTAAGGGCAAATAATAATTCAGCTGATAAGAAAAAAAACTCCTTGAATATAGAAAAAGGGATTTTTAAAATATGTAAAGGAGAAAGGCGAGAAGACCGATCAATCCAGTAAGTCCAACATTTGTCAAGAGGAATCTCCCAAATATAGGACAGAGGCAGGGATATCAAGAAAAAGAAAGCCAGGGGAGGCAAGATGGCGGAGAAGTAAGGAGCTCCGTACTTGCACTCGCGCCCATACATCACACAGAAAAGATCTGAAGCCATTGGAAACCATACAAAACCTGAGAGACTGGGAGAAAAAAGGACGCAGAATCCACTGAGAAAGCCTTCTAACGTGAGTGCGAACCGGGGAAGGTAAAATCAGCCCGGGATCGGAGCCTCCAGGGTGGGAGGCGATCCCCCTCTACCCTCTACGGGGAGTGAGAGGGGAAAAGGAGAGAGTCCGAGACAGAAAAATCTCCGCTCGGTGCATAGAAAGACCGTACTTGCCAAATATCTGCACACCAGGTCCCCTCGCGACAACTGGTCCTGGGGGAGGCTGAGCACACAAACTGCTTCTTTGTGCCGCTCCTGGAGGTGGGGTTTTAAAGCGGAGCGGGTGCGCCTGCCGCCATTGTAGCTCCAGGGCGGCTGGGATCCCTGAAAGAGACGCGCAGACACCGGGCATCCGCGCTCCTGGCTGGCTGGAACTCGAGAGGGAAGGCAAAAAGCTAAAAACTGGAAATTTGCCTGTGAGTTCGTGTTTCGGGTGACGAGCCATAGAGAGACCCGGTTTTCCTCACTCCAGCGGGCTCAGACTATGCGGACCCGGCAGGCAAGCCCCCGCGCATGCGCACCAGAGCTGACCAGAGAAGAAAGCAGCGATCCTGACTCCGCCCCCAGAGCTCAGCAGGGAGCCTGGAATAGCCCGAGGGGTTGTCTGGGAAGCTGTGTCTAAGGCAACTTCAGCGGGGCGCGGGCTGGGATTTGGAGATTGGAACTGGCCTGGGTTGAAGAGTGCAACCAACTTCGGCTGCGTCCCCGGAACGGGGAGTTGACACGCCAAAAAAAAAAAAGCGAGCTGCAGCGCGGGGTTCAAGAAGGGACTGGAGCACCGTCACTCTCCTTCCCACAATCGCCAAGGCAGAACTCCCGCCTGAGGCATCGGATCACGCCACGCCCATCCCTGCCTGAGAGGTGCCCTCCTCCCTTTTTTTTTCTTTTTCCTTTTTTTTTTCTTTTTTTTTTCTTCTTTCTTTTTTTTCCCCTTTCTTTTCTCTTTTTTTCTTCTTTTTTCTCTTTTCTCGCTTTTTCCCCCAAAACACTGACCTGATTAACTCTGGTCGCCAGCTTGCTTAAACAATCACAAGTCCATTCTGTAAATGTAAATTCTACACCTACCGACTTTTTCAGCTATTTCTCTCAGGAGTAATTAGACTATATAGTTTCTCTGGATAATTCCAGCATCCTTCTCTCACCTATCCAACCACATTCTACCCTTTACCTCTTTGAAAATTTTATTATCCCTTCTGCCTGTTCATTCTATTTCCAAATCTGCCTTGTCTCACCCTGCATTCTCTCTTTTTCTCTATGCTCTTCAACCAGCACTGCATACACACGGCTATTTAACTGCAGCTGGGAAATCCAGGTATATGCTTTAAACCGTTCTTTGTCCATCGGTTTTCTTCTTTTTTCCTTTTCTTTTCCCCTTTTTGACCCTTTTATGTATTTTATGCTCCCTATTCGCCCTCCCTCCTCCGTCTTTTCTATTAACTTTTTCGTTTTCCCTCTCACTTTGCATGTTAGTTGAATCAGCCTGTGCGTTTGTGTGCTCCTGCTCCCTGTGTGTCTGTCTGTCTGTTTTCTTTTCCAGGGCTACCTCAAGAAACAAGCTAGAGTACACAAGGTGAAGAGTCCCAAATATCACTACGAATAGGAAAATAAAATAACTAAGGTCCCAACAAGAGTGACCGAGGGATACCATTCAAAAAACAATCTCTGAAAGGATAGGCCCTGGAAAGTCAAAGAGTTTCTTGGATATAGCAGTGCTCATAGAAACAGAGAGCATAACAGGTCTTTAAAACCAACAAGAGCCGGAAAGCTAACTAAAATGACGAAACGAAAGAGCTCTCCTCCAAAGAAACTCCAAGAAGAAATGACAGCTAATGAACTGCTCAAAACAGATATCAGCAGCATAAGTGAACAAGATTTTAGAATAATAATGGTGAAATTAATAGCAGGGCTTGAAAAAAACATAGGCGACATCAAAGAAACTATGGCTACAGACAGAATGGAAAATAAAAATAGGCATGAAGAATTAAAAAATGCGATAAATGAGATCCATAATAAATTAGAGGCCTCCAATGCACGGCTTGAAGAGGCAGAAAGGAGAATAAGTGATTTAGAAGACACCATTCTAGAAAAACAAGAAGCTGACAAAAAAAGAGACAAACTGATCCAGGAACAGGAAAGAAGAATTCGAGAGCTCAGCGACACAGTCAAACGCAACAATATCCGTATCATAGGAATCCCAGAAGAGGAAGAGAGAGGGAAAGGTGCTGAAGGAGTCCTGGAACAAATTATAGCAGAGAACTTCCCCGACCTGGGGAAGGAAGTCAATGTGGAAATACAAGAGGCTCAGAGGACTCCCCTCAGACGTAACTTGAATCGATCTTCTGCATGACATATCATCGTAAAAATGGCAAAATACAAGGACAAAGAGAATTTTGAAAGCAGCTAGGGAGAAAAGGGCCCTCACATACAAAGGGAAACCCATCAGAGTGGTGACAGACCTATCTACTGAAACGTGGCAGGCCAGAAAGGAATGGCAAGAGATCTTCAATGTGATGAACAGTAAAAATATGCAGCTAAGAATCCTCTATCGAGCAAGCCTGTCATTCAAAATAGAAGGAGAGATAAAAACCTTTCCAAACAAACAGAAATTGAAAGAATTTGTCACCACGAAGCCAGCCCTACAAGAAATCCTGAGGGGGATGCCTGAAGGAAAAGTTGCAAGGAACAAAGATTCCAGAGACACCACCACAAACATGAACCCTACAAAAGATACAAAGACTCTAAACCCACATATTTCAATAATAACACTGAATGTAAATGGGCTGAATGCTCCAATCAAAAGATATAGGGTAGCAGAATGGATTAAAAAACAAAATCCATCTATATGCTGTCTACAAGAAACTCATTTTAGACGGAAGATACCTTCAGATTAAAAGTAAGGGGATGGAGAAATATATATCATGCTACAGGAAATCAAAAGAAAGCCGGAGTAGCGATACTTATATCAGACAAACTGGACTTTAAATTAAAGACAATCACAAGAGATGAAGAAGGGCACTACATAATAATTACAGGGTCCATCCATCAGGAAGAACTAACAATCATAAATGTCTACGCACCGAATATGGGAGCACCTAAATATCTAAAACAATTAATCACAAACAGAAACAAGCTTCTAGATAAGAATGTGCTAATAGCAGGGGACTTTAATACTCCGCTTACAGCAATGGATAGGTCAACCAGACAGAAAATCACTAAAGAAATAATGGACTTGAAAGATACATTGGACCAGATGGACCTGACGGATATATTTAGAACTTTACATCCTGAGGCCAGGGAATTTACTTTCTTCTCAAGTGCGCATGGCACATTCTCCAAGATAGATCACATACTGGGACATAAAGCAGCCCTCAAGAAATATAAAAGAATAGAGATCATACCATGCACACTGTCAGATCACAATGCTTTGAAACTTGAAATCTATTACAGGAAGAAGTCTGGAAAACTTCCAAAAACATGGAGGTTAAAGAACACCCTTCTAAAGAATGAATGGGCCAATCAGGCAATTAGAGATGAAATTAAAAAATATATGGAAACAAATGAAAATGAAAACACAACAATTCAAAATCTATGGGATGCGGCAAAGGCAGTCCTAAGAGGAAAGTACATTGCTCTCCAGGCCTATTTCAAGAGATTAGAAAAAGCGCAAGTCCAAAATCTAACAGCTCACCTAAAGGAACTAGAGGCAGAGCAACAAGAACGCCCTAAACCCAGTAGAAGAAGAGAAATAGTAAAAATTAGAGCAGAAATAAACAACATAGAGACCAAAGAAACAATTGAACAGATCAATGAAACCAAGAGTTGGTTTTTTGAAAAAGTAAACAAAATTGACAAACCTCTAGCCAGACTTATCCAAAAGAAAAGAGAGAGCACCCAAATAGACAAAATTATGAATGAAAATGGACTTATTACAACCAACCCCTCAGAAATACAAGCAATTATCAGGGAATACTATGAAAAATTATATGCCAACAAATTGGACAACTTAGAAGAAATGGACAAATTCCTAAACACACACTCACTACCAAAATTCACACGGGAAGAAATAGAAAACCTGAACAGACCCATAACAAGTGAAGAAATTGAATCAGTGATCAAAAATCTCCCAACAAATAAGAGCCCTGGACCTGATGGCTTCCCTGGGGGAATTCTACCAGACATTTAAAACAGAATTAATCCCAATTCTTCTCAAGCTATTCCAAAAAATGGAAAGCGAAGGAAAACTCCCGGACTCATTTTATGAAGCCAGCATCACACTGATTCCCAAGCCAGACAGAGATCCAGCAAAAAAAGAGAACTACAGGCCAATATCCTTGATGAATACGGATGCAAAAATTCTCAACAAGATCCTTGCAAATCGAATCCAGCAGCATATAAAAAGAATCATCCACCAAGATCAAGTGGGATTCATTCCTGGGTTACAGGGCTGGTTCAACATTCGCAAATCAATCAATGTGATACATCATATTAATAAAAGAAAACATAAAAACCATATGATCCTGTCAATAGATGCAGAAAAAGCATTTGACAAAATACAGCATCCCTTCTTAATAAAGACTCTCGAGAAAGTTGGGATAGAAGGAACCTACTTAAACATCATCAAAGCCATCTATGAGAAGCCTTCAGCTAACATCATCCTCAACGGGGAAAAACTCAGAGCTTTCCCGCTGAGATCAGGAACACGACAGGGATGCCCACTCTCACCACTGCTGTTTAACATAGTGCTGGAAGTCCTAGCATCAGCCATCAGACACTAAAAGGAAATCAAAGGCATCAGAATTGGCAAAGAGGAAGTCAAACTTTCACTCTTCGCAGATGACATGATACTCTGCATAGAAAACCCGACAGACTCCATCAGAAGCCTACTAGAACTGATCCAAGAATTCAGCCAAGTTGCAGGGTACAAAATCAACGTACAGAAATCGGCTGCATTTTTATACACCAACAATGAAGCAACAGAAAGAGAAATCAAGAAACTGATCCCATTCACAATTGCACAAAAAACCATAAAATACCTTGGAATAAACCTAACCAAGGATACAAGAGATCTGTATGATGAAAACTATAGAAAACTTATGAAGGAAATTGAAGAAGACACAAAGAAGTGGAAAAACATTCCATGCTCATGGATAGGAAGAATAAATATAGTCAAGATGTCATTACTACCCAAAGCACTCTACACATTCAATGCAATTCCAATCAAAATTGCACCAGCATACTTCTCAAAACTAGAACAAACTATCCAAAAATTTGTATGGAACCACAAAAGACCCCGAATAGCCAAAGTAATCCTGAAAAATAAAACCAAAACGGGAGGGATCACCATCCCAGACTTTAGCCTCTACTACAAAGCTGTCATCATCAAGACAGTATGGTATTGGCACAAAAACAGACACATAGACCAATGGAACAGAATTGAGAACTCAGAAGTGGACCCAAAAGTATACAGCCAACTAATCTTGACAAAGCAGGAAAGAATATCCAATGGAAAAAAGACAGCCTTTTTAACAGATGGTGTTGGGAGAACTGGACAGCAACATGCAGAAGAATGAAACTAGATCATTTTCTCACACCATGCACAAAAATAAACTCAAAATGGATAAAGGACCTGAACGCGAGACAGGAAACTATCAAAACCCTAGAGGAGAAAGCAGGAAACAACCTCCTTGACCTCCACCGCAGCAACTTCTTACTTGACACATCCCCAAAAGCAAGGGAATCAAGAGCAAAAATAAACTGTTGGGACCTCATCAAGATTAAAAGCTTCTGCACAGCCAAGGAAACAACCCAGAAAATTAATAGGCAACCAACGGAATGGGAAAAGATAGTTGCAAATGACATATCAGATAAAGGGTTGATATCCAGAATCTACAAGGAACTCACCAAACTACACGCCCGAAAAACAAACAACCCAGTGAAGAAATGGGCAGAAGATATGAACAGACACTTCTCCAAAGAGGACATCCAGATGGCCAACAGACACATGAAACGATGCTCAGCATCCCTCCTCATCAGGGAAATACAAATCAAAACCACACTGAGATACCACCTCACGCCAGTCAGAGTGGCTAAAATGAGCAAATCAGAGAACTTTAGATGCTGGCGAGGATGTGGAGAAACGGGCACCCTCCTGCACTGTTGGTGGGAATGTAAACTGGTACAGCCCCTCTGGAAAACAGTGTGGAGGTTCCTAAGGAAACTAACAATAGAACTCCCCTATGACCCAGCAATAGCACTGCTAGGAATTTACCCAAGGGATACAGAAATGTTGATGCATAGGAGAACATGTACCCCAATGTTCATAGCAGCACTCTCACAATAGCTAAAACATGGAAAGAGCCTAAGTGTCCATCAACAGATGAATGGATCAAGAAGATGTGGTTTATCTATACCATGGAATACTACATGGCAATGAGAAACAATGAAATCTGGCCATGTGTAGCAACATGGATGGACCTTGAGGGTGTTATGCTGAGCGAAATAAGTCAGGCAGAGAAAGACAAATATCATATGTGTGCACGTATAGGAGGATTAGGAGGAACTTAACAGAGGACCAAGGGGGAGAAGAAGGGCAGAAATGGTGGGGGAAAGGGAGAGAGGCAAACCATGAGAGACTCTTGAATGCTGACAAAAACTGAGGACTGATGGATGTGGGGGGAGGGGGGGTGGGCATGGAGGAGGGCACTTGTGGGGATGAGCACTGGGTGTTATGTGGAAACTAATTTGACAATAAACTATTTGCAAAAAAAAAAAAAGAAAAAGAAAGCCAGAAGAAAGTTTCTCTGAGTTAAAAAGACATAATTTAAAAGGGTCATTTCCAAAAGACGTCTGGCTGCCTGGGCAAATTGTCTCTGGTTAAGAATCATTGGTATCGACAAATTAGTTTAGACATAACACCCAGTGCTCATCCCCACAAGTGTCCTCCTCCATGCCCATGTCCCCTCCCCCCCCATCCATCGCACTGGGTGTTACGTGGAAACTAATTTGTCAATAAACTATTTGTAAAAAAAAAAAAAAAAATGAATAAACATTTAAACATTTTTAATAAAATAAAAAAAGATTCACTGATATTTGAATATTCTGTAGGCTTAAAATGTTCTAACACTAAATGTGTATTAAAGTAACTTGCATATTTAAAAAAAAAAAAAAGAATCATTGGTATCGAGTAAAACCCTTGCTATGAGGAGACAGACCTGGGTTTTCCTTTGAGCTCCACTAATCATTAGCAATTTATCTTTGGTAAATATATTTTATTAAACCTCTTCTGTGACCTGGGGATTTAAAAACCCTATCTGCAGAGTTCTTTTTTTTCTTCCTCCTCCTCCTCCTCCTCCCCCTTCCCTTCTTCTTCTTCTGAAATGTATGTACTTAGCACATAATATAGATTAAATAAATAAGGACTATTAATATTTTGATTATAATGGTAGTAATGATAACGAGGAAGAGGAGGAGAAAATATGTGGAGTAGAGGGTGTGTGCCAAGGGTAGTGAAGGATACGTAAGCAGAGGTCAATGTGGGCTGTGGATGCTTGAGTGAGGAGCATGGGTTATGGGATCAGCCATCTCCAATGAAAGTTATATCATAATGGAAATGTACTATAAAAGATAATGTTCTATAAAAGTAATGTGGCTACAGAACACTTGAAATGTGGTTAATTTGACTAAGGAAGTGAAATTTTAATTATTTTCATTTTAATTAATTTAGATTTAAATAGTTGCAAGTAGCTAGCTGCTACCATATTTATTGGCTAGCACAACTCAAGAAAGCAAACAAAAGCCAAAAAAAAAAGTTTGTATTAACAGTTTGTTTAGGAGATTAATGGGGTGATGGCGTTTGGGGCAGGAAGACAAAAGCATTTCAGCAACCCTGGGAGCTATAATGAGAGCCTGGATGAAGATGGTGGAAAGGAGAATTTGGGGAAGAGATAGATCACCACAACGACAATGTCCTCAGTGGCCCCATGCCTGTTGCTGTCTACCTTAAGACACCTCACCTCAGCCCTAGCCCTACTCAATGGCCTCAGTATGTAATTTTCTTTACCTATGCTACCCTCCCCTTTCAACTTATGAGGTCAGAATTGGGATCCATAGCTTCCAGCTTCTTCTTTCTAAGCTCTCATAATTGTCCTACAAATAGGCAAATCAAAATGCCTCCTTTTAAAAATGTTTCTCCACAGATCTGATTTTCTGAAGCTTTAATCATTTTCTTTGTGATCTTGGATTCTTGCTGAGTTACTTACCACTTACTTAAAATTCTGTGAAACTTGAAACTAAACAATGGATTCTTACTAATCCATCCCTCTGGCAAATGCTTTTTAAATCATTAAGATTACATTTTCTGTGATATATTTAGTCTGCTCTCCTTTTCACACTGAAAAGTATAAAGCCATTTCAGTAATAACTGCTATTTTTACTAGTATTTACTGAGTTTCATGCCATATTAATCCAGTACTCTAAAGGGCAGGAGTCTTTTGGGAGAGCAGAGCAATAATGCAGGCCAGGGCTACCTTGTAAATGTGTTCTTTATTTTAGCAGTCAAGTCAAGTGGATTATTAAAATATTCCATATTTGGAACAATACACTCATTTATCTGCTTTGGCTGCATCTTGGTAGAAAGTAAAAGCTTTAGAGTTAGAACAAGGATATAAGCCAAAGATCTACCATTTTCTAGTGGCGGGACTTAGGTAGGTCATTGCATTCTCCCAACTTCAGATTTCTCATCTGTAATAAATGTGACAACAAGATCCGTCATCCCCATTCCGGAGACTATTGTGAGCTTTGGGAGGTCATATGCTTTCTAGGACTTAAAAAGCGGTACAGAAATAAGTTCTCTCTTAAGTCTAAATGCTACTTCTTCACTGGTTGTATTACTTCAATAATTTTATAAACCAAAGTCTATATCTTGGGCCTTTTTTTGAGCATATCATAAGAAACAACTAAAAATGCATGTACACATTAAAGTCTGTATTTCATTTATTATTGCCCTTTGACCTATTGGACTGTACACCATCTTGTATACGAGAAGTATAGCAGTCTGTCCAGCTATGTGATTTACTTAGGACTATGAGTTCTTATATCATTTTCAAGTGTTTTCATTATTAAATGTCCTGTTCCCTCAACTACCAACATAACCTTGAAAGTCAATCATTTTAGGGATTCTGTCCCCATTATTTAAATGAGACTAGTTATTCTTTTTTTAAGATTCTAGAATACCACAAATTTATCTACAGATAAGCTCGAAATCATGCTAATTAGCTCCTCATAGGCACTGAAAGAATCCTTAATGCTTACATGTTGTATCTTATTCTGTATATAAAACCATGAAATCTTACCATGAGAAAATCCTACAGTGAGCAAGAAAATATTTTGAAGGAAAACAAAGTAGCAACATTGTTCACACTGGAAATAAAATATAAGATCTTCCTGAAAAGAAACATCACCTTTTAAGTTCCTATTCATTGTAAAGACATAGATTTAGGTTATAAGTGTTAAATAGAGTAGCTTTGTTTTAACAATGCCACATGTGGACCAATATACATCTGGCTGCTTTAAACAGTCATGATCCAAAGTCATTAACACCAGGAGAGAATCTGAAGAAAGGTTAATTCAAAACATCTGTGGCAGACCCAAATGGAATCCACAAAAAAGAGGATTGATTCAACTTTTTTTTTTTTTTTTTTTTTGAGAGAGAGAGAGAGAAGGAGAATTTGTCAGGAAGACCAGAGATTATTCTGTGCTACCCCTGAGACTCTTAACTGTTGAGTAAATTGCAAACATGTAGAGGCATGGTATTCAAATTCTGGGTATTTTATCAATTCCAGTGTGTCTATGCAAAAACCAGTGCTGTCCACTATAGGACACACACACACACACACACACACACACACACACTCATGCCCAACACTCATTTTCATAGCTTCATCTTGGCTTATGCATCAAGGGCATTTCTGAGCAGACAACTTAATGAATGCAAAAATGCCCATAACATGGTTTTGCTCCTCAAAGTACCTCTTCTAAGTGTTCTCCTTGAAGAGATATGGTTTTCAATTTAAGTAGACTTCTCTTCATATGAAAACTAGCATTTCACTGGAATTTTAATTCAGAGTTTCTAATGGCAATGTTCACATCTACTTGGTGGTTTAAGTAAACATCAAATGTTAAAATTACAGTGACAAAGACCACAGATCTGGTCAGAGTGTGACCTACAGATGGAAGCAACCAAAGGCTAAATGCTAATAAGTGTGAGGACATCACAAATGTTTAATATGCCCTTAAGGTGTTTCCTTGATGGATGAGTATGCCATATTTATGTGATTTCTCGTTTTCTTAGATATTTTATTGCTGCAAAGTGTGGTGTGTGAGGAACCAAACAGGTAAATGCTCACAAGCTATGGAGGAGGACTGGGAGACTCATGGTGGAGGCAGAAGGATAACATCCCTCCAGAGTCTGTCAAGGCTTCTTGTGAACCCTCAGCCCCTTTGAACATTCTAATCAGCTGCAAACACATACATCCTTTCTTCAGAGGAATGTAGGTTGCTGACACCAACCAAAACATTCCACCAAAGAGAAATAATTTTGTTGGAAAAAATCCATTCCTTAAATTGGAGACTATCCTCAATACTCTGTAGTCCCCTGTGGCTTTAAGTAGAGTACTCCCAGGCCTCTATTAGGATGTGGTTGGCAAGAAGATGAGATGTAGACATCCAGGAGCTTTGGCACTAAGCACAGAGGGGCTTGAGGGATGTCAAGTGCTAGGGGACCAGAGAATTTATCAGACTGGCGCTGTGGTGAACATCCAGGCCGGAGGAGGTGAGAAGTTCAAAGAAATCATGAAGCAGGGAAACAGAACTGAAGTTAAGAAACTGGCACAGTGTGATATGGAAACACATCCCCGAACCTGAGCCACATGAATTCATTATATGGCATAATAAACATTGAGCATAAGGCTGAAAGACTGAAAGGCCAGGAGCTCATTATGGCTTATTTCATGGATCTTTCATAAAACAACTGGCTTGAATTGAAAATGCTCAGAAACCAAGAGAGACAATTCTCTCTCACCATCAAAGTGGGAAAGTATGCAATGCTGCCACACAAAAAGAAGGGCTCACATTTGACTTGTTCATAACAACTACTCCAATTATTTCTAATTTTTCTTGCCTGGACATTTGCCTTCTAACGTCTTGCCAAAAAACACACGGTACACAGTCCGGCAGCATCAACGTTACCCAGGAGCTGGTTAAAATGTAGGCTCTCAGGTCCCTCCTCAGGTTTAATGATTCCGAATCTGCATTTTAATGGGATTCATCTCTGCTTTAAAGTTTGAGAAGCTGATCTCCCCGTGTCTACTCTAACCACCTTATCATCCATTCTCTGCACGGCAGCCTGAATAATCTTTTAATTTTATTTGTACATCCACTGATAATTTCTCCCCTATAGAAATAAAGTTCCATTAGCACAGGAAAAGGACATGGTATTGGTGTTCAATAAATAGTCACTGAATGAGTAAAAGTGGATTATCTCTAGTCTGAGATGAAGTCCCAGGCGATATGTAGGGCCCCTCATATCTTTTCTTTGCCACTAGAAAGGTCTCACTCTCTTTTCTCTCGCTTTTATTAAGGAAGATAAATTTCATTTACCAAGTCTAAATCCTTGCCTGTGCTCTTTATGTCCTTTCTCTCAGGACCTTTTCTGTAACTTTGTCCTTCGTCTGCTTATACATACAGTCCCCGTCTCTCTATGTGCCCTCCCTTTGGCTTAGGACTTCCCAGGTTACGAAGAGTAAAGTCACACTGTAGTCAATATCCTCCTTGCCTTATATATTTTCTCTTCTCTTGCTTTTGAGTCCTGGACCTCTTCAATTTGTTTTCCTATTACTTTCATGTCCTTATGTACTCATTTAATTCTCAAGAACTTGCTTCTGTCCCCACAATTTGACTTGTCTGAAGTCACACCCACATTCAAAACTAGTCCTGACATATGTGCAACTGTTGAAGTCTCTGTTCCTCAGTTTATATGGATAGAACAGAATCTACAGTCACTGGGGTAAAGTGCCTGTCACAGAGGCTGGCACATGGCAGGTGCTAATGTCATCCTAGATTCCCATTGTTGGAGCAAAAGAAAGCCTAATTTTGAACCACCGAATTATATTCGACCAGATATTTGACAACATAATATACACTGCTGTTGTTAGGAAATATCCCTTGGAAATAATTTGAAATATCATGTGAGAGTAAAATACAATCTATTCCCTTGCAGCATTAGGATGATAGTGAAAGATTGGGAAACACGGGGGAATAAACATGTCCAATGTCTTCATGATAGAATATTAACACAGGTGGCAAAATGTAACAGATGCTTAAGTGCTCTGAGTAAAAAAAAAAAAAAGGCAGAATTCAAGTTGTGTTGTTCTGATCCCAGTTACATAAATTTAAATGCAATATATGAAAGAAGAAAGCTAAACAGGGTTTACCATAGTCTCTGGATTGTGTAATTATGGATGGCTATTATTTCCTTCCTTTACCCTCTTCCAATTTTACAAGTTTTATAAAATGTGGGTTTATTGTTTTATAGCAGAAAACATTACTGAAATAAATAATATATGCAACAGTCTTTTAACTATTGTCATTCTTCAACTTTTTTGCAGAATCTGAGTGTTAGCCTTGTTTTCTATTACTTGACCTGTCCTCTTTTTTCTTTGTCTTTCTTTTTAAACAATATTTCTTTCTTTAACTTTGCCAATTCCTGTTCCTTAGTCTTCCTCCTAAATGTCAGTGCTGTCTAGAATGTTCTCCCGGTCCTCTTCTCTCCTCTCCTGATAATGTCACCCATGTCCTGTCTCCCCAGTTTCTGTTCTCAGTGTTGGCCCTATGTGATCTGCAAACTACCAGACGAGTCTGCCTGCATATCTAGCCCATCATGGCCTAAATCTGCTCCTTAACTTTTTATCCCCTCTCTCAGTCAGTCAACATCTACTGGCTGTACACTACATACTATGCAGTCTGCTAGAGACTAGGATGCAATAGAAATGAAAGACAGTCTCTTTCTTCAAGTGGTTTTTCATTACTTTTCTCCCCTCCTTTTTCCAGTTATCCATTTCTAACATTAGAGGCAGCACTGGGTCCTTCTGCTTTTCATTCATTCGTTCTTCTTACCAATCAAGCAGTTAGTTGCTATATTCTGCTTATGAGTTTGCGTTCATAAACATCTTTCATTTTCACGATCTCCCTTTTTATGCCCACTGTGTTGACAGCGACACTTTGAGCCTTTATTTATTATTTGCACCTTTATTATTTCCTGGATTATCTTATTACAGCTTCCAAAGTGATGCCTCCTTCAATATACTTTCACCTACAGTCCCATCTCACACAGAGCTATAAAATAAGTCACCTGAAAACACAGTTTAGGGCATAGTGGTCTGCTCTTCAAAATACACTCAATAGCTTTTCATCAAACACTGAACAGTCTCCTCAAGTGGGCATTTAAGGTCCCCTTTCCAATGTATTGGGTTGAACTGAATGGAGTTTTATTTTGTAGTTCAAAAAGGGTAGTAGAGGGGCACCTGGGTGGCTCAGTCGGTTAAGCCTCTGACTTCGGCCCAGGTCATGATCTGTGCTGATAGCTCTGAGCCTGGAGCCCACTTCAGATTCTGTGTCTCCCTCTGTCTATCTCTGCCCCTTCCCCACTCACACTCTGTCTGTCTCTCAAAAATAAAGAAAACATTAAAAGTTTTTTTTAAAAACCAAAAAGGGTAGTATACTAGCCATTTCAGATGGTACAACCGAACACTATTTCCACCCTTACCTTTTAAGAATCCCCTTCTTCTGCCCTGTGCTCTAAAATAGAAATGAGATCAGTCTATACTTTCCACACTTGTTCACTTTCCTTGGTTTCTGTACTAAATGTTGTTTGCTCTTCCCGGAGCCTCTCCATGCATTCTCTCTCCGTTGACTACTTCTTTTGCTACCAAAGAGCCTTGAGACTACTTCTTTGTTTCATTCTGCTGCACCCCACTGAGCTCCAAAAGTGTTCTGTTCTATATACGCCTTTTCAAGTAGAGCGTCTTAATACACATTTGTGTAATTGTTAGTGCCCTCAGTTATTTTTCCGGCCTAGCTGTATTTAAGGCTGACTATGGTATCTGTACGCAGCACACTACGCACACTGCATACTGTTTCTAGCTTTTTATTGGTCACCAGAAGCTTCTGCCATATTTCAGTTATAAAAAGCTTTACAAAATATGGCATCAAGTTATGCCACTTAACACTTGAATTCTCTGGCTAATTTATTTGTATAGACTATGCAATTCAGCAATATGCCTTCATTGTAATGATACAGGAGTGCCTTATGGATTAACTTTATATAAAGACTTCCAAATTTCTCTCCAACATTTTTTCTTAAAGAATAAAGTTCTTCAGTTTAAATATAAAATATATATTAAAAATATAAAATATATCAGAATTTGATTATGATTTGATTTGATTATTTGGAGATATATTTAGTCCTACCTTATGCATATAAAAACATGAATCAACAGACATACCATTTTAACCTTTCGTATATGTCGTGTTCATAAATAAAATACTAAAGCAAATGGCTATGAGCCAAAAATCTACTAGGAAAAAAAAGGATAGTATATTGTGGTTAGTATGAAGGACTTTGGGCCAGACTTGTGTTGATTGCCCAGTTGGAATCTCCATCATCCATCCATAAAATGGAGATCATACCCACCTCCCAGGATTGTGGAGAGAGTTAAAACAAGATAACATACATTAGGGACTAAGGGTATTATCTAGCACATGGTTAATAACAAAAAACTATAGTTTTATTAATAAAATAAATGGCAACAAGAAAAAATAGCATTGTCTAAAACTATCATGACTCTAGAAGTTTCTTTATACATCAGGAAATGATGTCATACTAGTCCACGATGAGCAACAAAGCGTTTAAAAAGACTATGACATCATTTCTACTATTACAGACGGAAAGAGAGAGAGAATAAGAGACAGAGAGAAGGCCTCCTCCCCTCTGCTGCAGCAAAATCTTGGCTGAAGACACGAAAAGCAATAATCAATGTCAAGCTTAGGAGTAGTATTTAGGAAGCATTCATAAAGCAAAACTCATGCTGCAGTTTGGCATCCTTCCCTCGCTGATGAAAGTGCAAAGGGACATTTCAAAAATTCTTTCCATCTTAACCTAAAACTGGAAAAAAAAATTTCCACATAACTTGGAGAAATTTCAACACATGGTTCGCCTGATTTTGTACCTGGAATTAGATACCTGGTATCTAATTTATTATTATTATTAATTAGAGACACAATAATGAATATTTTGGGTGGCTGAAAAAAAAGAAGTATCAAATGTCTGTTTTGCAGTGTGTAATCTCATGAAAAACAAGAACAAAAAAGTAACAGAGAAAAATGCTGATGAATCATTTATCCATCAAATAAATATTAGTTGAACTCCTAATATGCTCCAAGCACTATTTTATGTGCTATAGATATCAATGGAAAAAATCAGTGAAATAATTAACCAGTGCCAAGACGAGTTTGATTAGCAAAACCATGACACAGGTCCCTGACTCTCTTCCAGTCCAAAAATCAAATTCAACTCCGATTTGACGCCATTAACAGTCTATTTCAATAAACCCTAGTTTATTACACACAATCTGTCAACATACCCCTAGATAAATTTTAAAAGGGTGCTAGAAAATGTTGGCACCAAGAGGCCTTAGGTGGGTAATATGCCACTCTTCCAATACCCAGGTAAATCACAGCAGAGCTGATTAGTTCTTATTAACAATGTATTGGATACATTTTTTTAGTGGTTAAATAACATCATCCTTTCCGAATTCATGTAAATACCAAATCGTCCAAAATTTATATAATGAGTTGCTAAATGAGCCTGAGGAAACAGATTCTAACATAAAATATATACTATATGGATTTTGTTAGATGGGAAAATAGCAAACAGATTTTTTTTGCACCGAGTATGAAATGTATTCACTACTCTGAGTGAAACCTAAAATGAGAGAATAGTCCCAAGGGTTTTACAATATCCAAGAGGAATAGTTAGGTCCTGTCTGGGGATTCCATACCTGATTCCACTGAGTAATTTCTAAGGAAAAAATGCAATATATTTCCTCTATCTCTGAGACCAGTCTATTAGATTTTGTTCAATATTTGAAATAATGCAGTTTTCTTTTTTAGAACATACTGATTTATTTTAATGAATTCAGTCTCTTGTGCAAAAATATTATGTGATACTGCCTACACTCTGGAAGGGTGATAAGAGTGGCATCTGCCCCTTCCTTCTCTCCCACAATAACTACCCACATTACCAAGGCTCTTAGTAAGTGCTTGTGGAATGAATAAATTAAGGTCCTCACAATTACACACTGCAGAGAAAATTAAACAAGGACAATACATTCATCTCCTTCAACTGCTACAAATATTCACACTCACGGATGTACACTCACAGACTTCTGGTATTTCAGGATCCGTCATTGAACATTAGCTATTTCCCAAGTACATTAAAAAAAAGAAAAAAAAAACAAAAAAACCCCTAACTTCACTGCATAAAAGATTTTGGACCGATAATCTTGAGAGGAAATACTATGTGAATGCCAAAGAAAGATTTAAGAGATGTTATTGATCTTCTCAGCAAGGCAGAAAATGTCTTCCATTTTTTGAAGGAAAATTACAAATATAGCTTTTCTTGACATGAGTATATGCTGAAGCTAGAGGTAGTAATCTTAAGGAATTAAACAAAAGGTAATACCTATAGTCGCCATCTCCAATCAATACACATCCTGATGCTGAATTTGAAAATTAATATTTTTCATGTAAGGCATAAGGCCCAAGATCAATGGATTCAACATGATTTCATGGCAACATGAAGGATTATTTTCTTTGCCAAGAAAGCATATGTAAAATCAGTTCCTTTAATAACCGACAACCTCAGCCTTTAAATATGGTGCTAAAGACTGAAGCATCAGTGAAGAAGTTACAATATTTTATTTGCAAAACCCAACAATACTGAGTCATTCCTAAGCTCTCGTCTCTAGCGTTCATTCTACCTGGGAATTTACCAGCGTTTCATTTACCAGCTTAAAAATATCACTTATTAGCAGGATTCCCTCAGATAAAATCATTACTTTCGAATATTTTTGTTAAATTCAAATGACTGAATTTTCATTAAGATAATGAATTTTGGATATTTTTTAAGCTGCTATCATAATAAAAATCTGAAAATAAGCCAGACATATTGATATTTGTTAACAGCTTGCAACACAGGCAAAAGATATAATTCCTTAGACATCTTATAATGAAAACAGTTTTGGATAATGGCATTCTCTGCCTGGGAAAGCATACATGCTATAGACAATGATCAACGTAGGCTTACGGATAAAAGATAAACCATAGACAGATTAATTTAAATAAAAACATTCCAAATCCTCCCCAATTTTCCTCATTTAAACATCCAAACAAAACATGTGGTACCTTTTAATTTTCTGAATGAGTAGTTCCCAATCAATGTTTCTTCGGTTAGAGACAACAAGCTGAAGAATCTACCAAAACAAGACAAAAGAAAAAAATATATATATACAGATTTGTTAACTAAATATTGAAAATTGTAACTCACCAGTAAGCAAATGCATTCTTTATAATCCAGATAACAAATCTATGTCTTGAGATCTGTAGTACAAAAATGCAGTACTTGAATTTTTAGGAAGCTCAGTAATGAATTTTAAAGCATTTTACTTTGAGATCACATCAAGCAGATCCTTTGAAAAATGGATTAAAAATGAAAAAAAAATAAAATTTAAAAAAAAAAAACAAACCCAAACCATTACCAGTGATTATGTAGCGATACCACCCTAGCCTTTGAGGTCTGCTGCAGAATCTTTCTCCTGAAGCATTATCCCCACGGGCTGGCTCTAGCTCTCTAGCTCCAGACAGACGCAGTCTGCAAGCCACCAGCTCCTGTCTGTGTGTGTCGGGGAAAGGGAAGCTGCAAATTAGAAAAAGTCCCCGCAGTGGCGAAAAGGAAAATAAGGCGAGTGGGAGAGGGAGAGAGAGCTCACTAGCCTCAGAATTTTCGAGAATGATGACAAGCCACCCAGCTCCGCCATCATTCACTGACAATAAGATGCAGCCCTGGCTTATGATTTAGCGGTTTACCATAGAGGCTTCTGGTATCAAATGCCTGACAGGCATTTTAATTGCCTCCATCCAAGTGTGTCCCCAGGAGTCGAGTCTATAAGCCTATGAATGTCATCATCTGGTCTCCTTTGTGTTAATGCCAGACACACACACACACACCGACACACACACAGACACAAAATGCTTAAATAGAGAGGCAGTTTCCCTGCATATAGGATTACAAATAAATCTGTCTATACAAACTGGACATGACTAAATGATAGTTTGTGAGAATTTTTTTTATCTGCATTAATGACATCAGAGGTTGTCTGATATTTTGTCACTGGATGCTAATTACAATATTTTAAAAAATCAGTATCACATATTGCTTACTTATATTCCATAATAAATAACTGTGCCCAATAGAGAAATGCAAACATGTACTTGCATTTTCTTAGGGAAAATTCAATCCCCTTTTAACTGTGATAATTACACACTTGGCAATTTTTCCTTACAAGAGAGAAGAGAGCAAAAAACAAAGAGGATTAGAAAACCAAGGCTGATGTGTGATTTCTGTGGGCAATCTATTTTATTCCGTTTATATACAGAAGCAAAAAGAAGTGGCAAGGAGCTTGAGTACTGGGACTTTACAGTCCCCAAGGGCCAAGGCAGGGAACTGAATCTCTGGCATAATCAGTAGCCCCTTTATGTTAGCAACTGAAATGAACAGTTGAATATCCCTGTTTTACAGTGCCCTTTATGTAGGGAGGTTAAATGTGGAATAATTCCCAGAATTTATTGCCTGGACAAAAGAGCTGGGGAAAATGTTAATAAATAAATTAATTTTTACAGCATTGTTAGCTTCCTGCAACAGTGAATGGAGCAAAATTCGATGTATACCAAAAGGGCCGGCTGGGAGGGAGCATCACCATGGTTACCGGAAACAGAAAGTACTGAGAAAAATAAGGTGATGATAGAGAAAAAAGGAGACTCCACTGGAGGAAATTTAGAAGCAGAGTGATATATTTCATTCTTTGCCTTCTGGAAAGAACTGTCTCTTCAGTTTTACAGTCTATTTTGAACGCATTCAGATGAATTTACGTTCTCCATTAGCCACCCTTCTTCTCCACTTTTCGATCACTAGCTAATTTTGCTTTCATAAATATTCAAATTACGGTTCTTTTGTATGAGATGGTTCCTACTTTCTCCTTGCCTCCGTCCATATTCCAGATTCAGGGACGCCACTCAACCTAGTCCACACCCTTTGTCTCCTAGGTGAGAAAGCAGAGGCCCAGGGAATCTGACCAAGGTCACAAAGCAGGCTGGTGACCCAGCAGAAAAACCACCCCAGTTTCCTATCTCAGATGCCCTGCTTTAATTCTCTCACCAAGTGATTTTCTTGCTGTGCTCTGTCCCATTCTGTTTGTAAGCAAAAATGACCCCAGAAACATCTTTTGTCTTTGATTTTGTAAGCTTTCCTTTACTTGCTAAAGCAGTGATCTTCCTCTGTAAAATATGTTCCAATAATTCTGAGGCGAGTCTGGCGTAATATCTGTGCTGTACTGTACTGGGGTTGTGAAGAATCTGGGATAATTATGCCGTCGCTTTTCTTTCTTTTCCAGCCTGACACTCAGACAAATCCAGCATGATTACCCTTTTGTGAACCTATCTTGTTGAGCCTGAACTTAATCATCATATACTAGGCACTCTATCATCGCCAGCAGGCATTGTTCTCTCTACAAGCATGAAATCGGGCAATCAAACTCAACTGTTTTCCCAAGGTTCCCCTTACTTTGTGTAGTTTCATGAGGTTACCCAAAATAATGAAACTGTTGAGAATCCAGGTTTAAAAAAAAAAAAAACTAACTAACTAACTAACTAACTAAATAAATAAATAAATAAATAATCACTCAAAAATCACCACTGGGGGGCGCAATATTTGTTAAAATCTTTCTGAGTCAGCAAAAATTGTGATTAGGATTTTGACCTTGATGTTTCACTGTGTTTATTCCCTTCATGAAATACTCTTTCCATATTCAGTTCTTATGACTCGTTGCTTTTAGATTAACTCATCCATAGGTAGGATCAGATTGATTTTTCTGATGTCTAAAATACAGTTGCCACCATTACTACTGTCCTCTGTCCCCAGCTACAAAAAAATAAAGAAATAACATTTAAAAATGTGATTACCCTAGTAAAATTTATGAGAGAGTTCAGATTTCAGTTAATCTTACATAGTGGTTAGAATTCTTCTCCTTCAAAAAAGTGTTCCTTAAACATGATCTGTTAATCATCTATTTTTCTTTAGAGATTTGGACACTAATGTTATTTTTAAAAGAACTGTTTTAATCTATTAACTATTGATAATATATTGTTAACTTCTGAGCACAAAAAATGATGCATAAGACTGTCATTTCTTCAAGCAGAAATATTTTCTCAGAATGTCATAAAGTACACTTAATGGTCCTGGTCAGTCTAAAAAACAGCACAGCTTAAAAAATATTTAGTACTCTTCAGGAGTCATTTAATATTTGAGAATATTTGCTTTGTCATTGAGAATGACTTGGTACATTCTCTTCATTTTTTTTTCCTTTTCATTTGTTAGCAGATGGAAGGAACTATTGTCCATTGTATAATAAGCACTATATTTATAATTCTTCTCTTTAATTATGTTCAAAGAATATAAGATAGCAGATAATTGAGAGCATTTCATGATTTTTTATAGTTTTTGTTTGTGCTTATGAGCCTAAACCATAGTGCCTTCCTTCCCTTTTCTCTCTTTGACAATATTCTTGACCTTGCTTAGTACCATTCATCAGTTTGTCTAACTAGTTTTGATGACATACAGACATATATTTCAAACACTTGACAGGTTCTAGGTATGGGGGCAAAACAACATATCCTTCTCCAGGAACTTCAACTATAGTGGAGACGACATAAAAGTAAGCAGGAATCTAAGCTCACACTTCATTTTCTCACTTTGATGACACATTGTCTCTGCCCCTCTGTTATAATCTACACCATCTCAGATTCTGATCTTTAAGAATTTGACTTAACTACATCCCCAAATTCAGTTAGCTTAACCCTATGGCTCTTCTGGAAGACCCTTAGTTTTACTCCCTAGATATACTGGTCTGTATATTTTTGTATCATTCTTGAAGTTCTTTAGGAGTGAATAATGGACGTATTTCTTCCTTACCTCCTCGAAGTCTTTGGTCACAGATCATCTTCCCAGCCAGGGCTTTCCTGACCACTATCATAAAAACTGCAAGCATGTCTTCCCACAACCTTCCTCCCTACCTCTGCTCTCTTTTTCCCACAGTGCTTACCACTTTCTATCACACAATAAACTTGTATTTATTATGTGTATTATTTTTATTACTTGCCTCATTACTTGCCTAGTTCTGTCAGGGAAATCATCTTTACGTGTTTGGGATGCTGGTGTACCCCAAGCACCCAAAACAGTGGCTGGGAACACAGTAGCATTCAAAAACAACTTTTTTTAATGAGTAAACGTGAAAATCACATTAGTGAATGAATCAAAGCATTTAAGCACAAGAAAATTCTTTGTGTTCTATATTGATTTCCTTGCTGTATATATTCAATCTCCCTTATGAGTATCGCACTTTATTTGTATTATAAAGCATTTCTTCCCATGGAATCAATATTTTTTGTTATTTCCATTAAAGGATATGCATTTATTTAACATAGGAACTTGCCTCCTGCTTTCTTTGAATTCTTCAAATGTTCCTACCACAGGATTATCAGCGCCTAATGTTTGATAAATAATACCTCTATTGATGTTAAATATGCTAACATTTAATCTTTAGATGATTTAAGTAAAATTAGAATAGTTAATAAATCAATACTGCCTTATGGCCAAAATGTTTAGAAGTGCATTTTAATTTGTTTTAATTTAAAAGAGTTTTAAGATTTTATTTTAAAATAATCTCTATATCCAATGTGGGGATTGTACCCACAATCCCCAGATCAAGAGTCACATACTCTACCAACTGAGCTAGTCAGGCACCCTTGAAGTAATTTTTTATAAACTGACTATAGTTACTATACGTGGCACTTAAAAATTAATAATAGAAATAATAATTACACTTTTACCTTATACTCTTAAATTTTTCCTTCTAAATATAAGCAGATATCTGAGTATCTTACAAATTATTATAACATCCGAATTCACTGCACACTGTTTGCCTTATTTACCACAGGTGGGATCTTTTCTTTGAACACACAAAAGTATACTGTAATCAGACTTCATGGCCCAGCACCCTCCCTACCATGAGACAGACCTATGGACTCAGAATTTCCATGGGATGGACCTAAAGCCTATGTGCTCATGGTGAATTGAATGCCTGGAAAACTTGGGGAAATAACATTTCCAGGGTGTACTCCTTCAAAGGAAGGTTAGAAAACTGGGGTGTTTTGTCAGAAGACTGAGTTTATGCTAATCAGAGGTAACCAAACTGCTCATGAAGCCTCAGTAGTTAAGGTTAATTGATGCTTCAGTTGTTTATAAAGATGCAAAAAACATGTGTTAAGTAAAAAAAAAAAGTACACAGTGGTCAAACAGACAAAAAAACAAAAAGAAAGAAAAGTGTTACAATTAGTGTATCAGTCTGAATTACATGAAATGTTGAAATCCCATTACTTTTTAACCCAAGAAATAGCACTTTCATATTGTTCAATAATACCTGGAGAAACCATAAAAAGGAAGCAGAATTGCGTAGAGAGAACTGTACAAAATGTCCCAGTCTCTAGGCAAAGGCAAGTCTTCAACAGCCACTGAATAAAATATGACAAGCTTCAAATTCAGTCTGTGACACATTCCAGAATATTACAAATTATGGGAAGCACAGACCCAAATACTATTGATTTCTTTTAAGGCCATGAGGCTCTATGATTCATGTGAGGATCTGAAAATTGCTAGAAATTTTTTTTTAATTCTTTGACAAATTCTACAGTAAGTCTCCAGATTTCATATGCCTGGGCAAACATATTCAATGTAATATCATCAGTGTAAGACATATGCTCTAGGGGATTCCTGATTTATGGGATGAATAACAACTGGTTGGTAGATAAAAGACAGTCACACCCAAAAGCACCCAAAGAACAAATTTATGTAAATTACTCACATGATGTTTTGTTTTTCATAGCAAACTACAAAACTTATTAACTTAAGCAAAGCTGAATTATCCTTTATAAAAAATAAAGAACCAATATCTTGAGAAACTATATACATGATTTTGAGATCAGATAATGGACAAACTTATTCTAGAAGGAAAAAATCCCTTCTCCCTACAATAAAATCTTTAAATCACTTGACTCTTGCCCTAAATTCTTCTTGTTATGATTAAAGAGGATGAACTACATTCATCAGCTTGTTGTGTGGTTCATCTTTTATTGACTTTCACTAGGTATTCTATGCTACTGAGCTGGATTTTTACTTATCCAAAAATTGAAAATAGATTCATATTGTCCAGGCCTCACCTTCTATAATTATTCACCTTATTTTATATTTATATTAATTTTCACTACACATACAATCCAGTAGAAAAAATTTTAGGAGTGCCTGGTGCCTCAGTCGGTTGGTCATCCAGCTCTTGATTTCAGCTCAAGTCATGATCCCAGGATTGTGGGATTTAGCCCCGTATCTGGCTTTGCACTGAGCATGGAGCCTTCTTAAGATATTCTCTCTTTCTCTCTTTCTCAAATGAAAAGAAAATCAGAAATCTAATAAACAAAAGCTTTTAAGCCAAGATACTTAGTATTTTCACTAAATTTAGATAGTGAATCCGAAATGGAGTATGTTCATAAAGAAGCAAAGAACATACTGACATATGGGACACCCATGGTCATGTTTGCCATATTCACTGTGATTTTGATTAGACTTGATCTGTACTGCGAAGGATCAATGTATTCTAAGCAAGCAGGGTTAGGAATAAGGCAAGATAACTGGACTACTCTCCATTTGCTCTTGTATCACTCTTTAATCCTCCGAGTCATCAGGCTCAGAGTTTTGCTTCATAATTTCATTTTAAAACTTAGTGCAGTGATTTTCTTTCTAAAATTCTGTCATATTCTTATCCAAATATAAATACAAAATACATTTCAAATTATTTTTGGGTTACGCACCATTTTTAACCTCCGAAATATTCATATTTCACTGGAAATTTTTCACAGGCAGTTTTAAAAATGATGCACTCTTGTTTTTCTTTATTCTATTAGCACTCTTATTTTGCATATCAAGGTGAAGCCAAAAAAGATGATGTAAATAGAGAAAGAAGGAGAGAGAAGTTTTCCCAATTGTCAGCACTCAAAATACAGTCTGACTGCAATTTAGTGAAATAGCTAGCTTAAACGCCATATTTAGGTTGTGTATGCCATCACCACCGGGGCTTAGGAAATGACAGTACCCCAAGTTCTATTCTGATCACATACTTTCATCAAAGTAAACGAACTCAACTTCTTTTTTCAAAACAGTGTTATGTGAACTGCAATTCTGAAAAATAATTGCTAGTTCAATTCCAGTTATAATCTCATTACACTTGAAGAGCTATGTTGGGAATAAAACACTCGCCAGATACTGAAAAGAAAACTAGAATGGCAGAACACCTGAAACTCTCACACATTGCTGGTGGGACAAAAAGTTAGTATGGACACTTTTGAAACCTCTTCGGCAATACTGAGTTAAGTAAAATGTATGTCTACCTCATCAGCCAGTAATTCCATTTCTAAGTATATACTCCAGAGAACTGAGCACATACCTAAATACATTTTCAAAAATGTTCTTAGTAGCTTTATTCATAATATCATGAAATTGGAAACTACTCAAGTGCTCAACAATAGTAGAGGGTATAATGCTATATTCATACAATGGATTAACACACTGAAAGAATAAAGAATAAAACAGAATTACTGTTACACGGAAGTACACAGACGAATCTCATAGGCATAATGATAAGTAAAAGATACAGACACAAAAGAGTACATACTATATTCCATTTATATGCAGTTCAAGAACAGACAAAACTAATGTTCAGAAACAGAAGTCAGAATAGTGTTTACCTCTATGGGGATTAGGATAAAGGGTAGCATGGACTAAGAAGAAGTACAATGACTCTTGATGTGAGTGGCTGTCACGTGTTGAGGGGGGTGTACAATTGTGACGTTCTTTATGTGCTTTATTAAGGCATATTAGACCTCAGCAATAATAATAATAATAACAATAATAACAATAAAATATTATGATGCCAATGGTTTAGAAAATCTTTGTTTATAGCACATTTTGGGACCCATAGTGAACATTATGCAAAAGGGTTCTGGTATGAACATACATACACAGGTATGCAACCATGGACACATAAATGAAAGCCCTAGGAGGATTATGCGTTTGTTAAATAAGTGAGCTGCAAGAACATTTCACATGGGCTTTTAATAAACAAATAGGAAACAGTGAAGTAAACTGTGAACTAAAAAACTGTATAGTAAAATGTATATATTAGAAATTTAGTAACATGTGAAAGTACTTGTCCATAGCAATATATACTCAACTACACTACGATGACAAAGGGTATGTCCCTTTCCGCAAAGCCTTTGCCCATTGACACCCAGCATAATCACTAGTTTTCTTCAAAATCGTCTTCTTTGCTTCCAACCCAAATCTATACTTCCTTACTGGTCCACTTAATGTTCTGCCCTCTTTTATAAAAGGCTTCCAGAACAGCTCCAGTACACAGTGCCACGAAGCACTTTGCTTTCTCGGAATCACCCCGATTCCAAATAATATAAAAGGAAATCGCCATGATACTATAATGACTGATATTATATATGGCCTTGCACTAGTTTTATGTTGTTTATATTCATTTACTTATTCTGAAATTGACCAATTAAAAAAGCATTAGACACAATTGTAATATAAATGAGTATGTACCTACAATGTGCCAACCTCTTTGAACATATTGTTCAAACAACTCTGAGAGTTATGAACCTCCATTTTACAGTTGAGGGAAGAGTCCCAATTAGGTTTAGTTACATGCCAAGCACACAGCTGGTAAGTGGTGAAGCAGAAATTCAATCTCTGGATTTCTGAGTTAATTAGTTTGTAATCCAACTTAAGGTGTCATCAGAAAAGAGGAGATAAATTGAACATAGAAACAATAATTTTTCATTTTTCTAGGTCAGGTACTTTAAGACAGACTATATTACTCTAAATGTGCCTAAAAAAGATAGTCTTAGAAATAAAAATTTTTACTTTCATAATTATTTCCATTTCCATCAGTTCATATATAAATGATGCATATGTGTGAACAAAAGCATTCCTGTAGTTAAAGAAGACATTGTAATTTTATGTACTATCTATCTGGTCTAATCTTGGCAGAGTGACATGCGTGGGATATATGCTTATGTGTTTTTAAAGAACTTCATTGTTTGACAATTTGGGTCTATTGTGTATGTTTTTAAACCTCTTGTTGAAGTTAACATATGTCTTAGAAGTATAGATTATAATGGTAAAATAGTTGTCTTACATAGTCAATTACTATTTTCATTTTATTATAGCAAGTTAGAAATAATCAAATACCATGGTTAATCTTAAAGGTTACATCAGAAAACATTACATCAATATCATATGTCATGCATGCCTTGTTTACATTAACTTTAATTTATCTACAGTTAAGGTGTGGGATGCTTTTCTTCCAAATAACTCCACTACCTCCATCAAGCCTTTCCTCAAATATTGTCTTCTCAGTGAGGCTTAGTGCAACCATTGCAATCCGCAGATCCCAGTCCTACTCTCCTTTATCTTATTTGGCAGAATACTTATCATTTTTTAATGTACTATATAACTTACATATGTTTTATGCTATTCTTTAAAAAATTTTTTTAATGTTTTACTTATTTTTGAAAGAGAGACAGAGTATGGGGGGGGCAGGCAGAGAGGGAGACACAGAATCTGAGGCAGGCTCCAGGTTCTGATTGGTCAGCACAGAGCCCAATTTGGGGCTCGAGCTCGTGAACCATGAGATCATGACATGAGCCGAGGTCTGAAGCTTAACCGACTGAGCCACCCAGGCACTCCTATGTTTATTCTTTATTGTCTGTCTCTCCTCATTCATTTGTGATCCCCAGAAAAGCAAAACTCTTTGCCTCTTTTGTTCATTACTATTCCCAGGCTCTTAGGCCTGGTACATACTCAACACATAAAAAATATTCATTGAACTCATGTATGCATGAATGGATGATTGAAATTATGACACTAAAACTCATAAAAAGAGTATGAATGATCTAAAAATCTGAAGTCTGAGTTGAAACAGTTGACAAAATCAGTGGAAATTACTAGTTTCAGAGACCAATTGACAAAACAAATGGTGCAATGATTTTATGTATTTTTGTGTCTTGGTTAACTATTTAAATATACACTTTATAGGCTTTTCATCTATGACACATTGATAGCCATTTTAAGTGCATCTCACTCTTTAAACTTTTACAAATAGTTTTCTATGTGTTTGTTTATTATTTATCTTGACAAAATGTCTTCTTGCAACTTTTGTACATGCTTGTGAACCCTTAGTTATAATTTGTGTGTTTAGCTTTAGCTTTCCAATCACCTAAAAGTTGATACAAACTGCTTTCTTTCACTACATACAACCAGACTATAAGGATCCATATTTATAGGAGAAAATGGGAAGTCATGAAAGAAAATTATAAGATTTGGTGTTGAGGAATTCTCACTCAATAAAAGTTTCATTTAACAGTCTGTCAAACAGAATCATCTTCAGGAGTTATGAATTTTTTGGCTGATCATTCCTGGAAGCCAGGAATGAATCTTCATTTGATTGAACGTCTCTACAAATGGGACCATTAGAATTTAATGGAAGAATAAATAATGGCACAAAGTCAAATGCTACAAAATCAAATTCTACATTGCATGACATTAGTTCTAAAATCTGATTTCTTTTTGAAAAATGTTAAAAGGAGTTATTTTTTTCATTGTTTTTCTAGCTTTCAAGACTATTATCTCAATACTCTAAACCTTTCTCATTCCTTCCATACTTGGCAACTTTGAAGAACTGGAGAGCTAGCAGTACTTGAGAAGCCAATCCATTTGAATTAGGAAGTCTTTAACCTTAATGTTAGTATTACATTATTCTGAAAAGATTTAAAGTCTACAGCTCTTATAACATTTTCTCTCAGCATTAAATACTTCCAGGTCAAATTATAAAACATTGACTGTGACCGCTTAATAAATGCAACATCATATGTGGAATGCTTCCTGAAAATGTACGTATTAAAAAAATTATTTCGTGAATAGCTAAAATCCACATTCCAAAAATTTATGAAATCCATACTTAATTTTTCTGCTGTTTAGAGGAGAGTATACCCTGGGGTAACAGGCACCAGGAAATGTATATGAAGTGTCTTAGTCCCTACCATTCCTTTTCCTCTAGTCCTTCTACCAAGGGTACAGCAGAGATGAGAAGAGAGAATTTATTGGTGACATGAGTATTTATTTGTACATTGTTTAAATAAAACAGTTTGCCAGCACAACACATTTTTGACTATTTAGAAAAAATCCAATGATATACCTAAATGTGCACTAAAATCCTAAATCCTCCCATTGATTGGAACTAGAGAATATAGATTATGGATATCAAACCCTTTGTGAAAAGAGACGGGAACTGGAATGGAGAGTGGGAATATTTATATATATGTTTAATCCTATCAGATTTCTAAGCTACCAAAGACTAGATAAAAGACATATTGGTTTTTAAATTAAAAGGAAATATTAGACATGATCCATGTCTATATATGGACATTCTTTCTCAACAGTACCATCAAGTTGACTAGGAAAGGTTCATATGGGAAGAATTGTATATGACAATGTCTGAAATTGCATTATATTTATACTATCATTTTCTACAGGTCTGTGGCTTTCCTCTCTTTTGCTTCTAACAGCAAACATATAATTAAAGAAATAAGAGTATATTAGTATTTTGGGGAAAAACTTCAGTTTTTTTCAGATATTTTCCAATTATTATAACTTATTTTTCAAATGTATTGCAAGAACATGCTCTTTGCAGAAGTAGCCATTGTAAGTATCTGGGCCAATGAATCTGTGAGAGAAATTACAATATCCTTAAGAACACTAACTTTTTTCTTAAATTGCCACACTCTTGTTGTGTGTATGTTATTTTCCTCTCCCATTCTCTATGCTTTGTCTATCCCTTTTTAACTCTTTATTCTCCTTCTACCCCAAAGTCATGGGAAACATGGTCAAGAAAACAGGAAAATGTGTAAGGAATCATTTAGACAACCTTTTCTCTACCTAAGTCTTCGGTTTCATTTTAGTTAAGAGCAGACTTTATGTGTTTTATAGTATTTTCTTTCGATGATATCTGTAGATTCTTTTTACACTGGTGCACAATAAAGTGTTTCTTGGGTGCTAACTCAGAAAAAAATGGAATTGAAAATGGGAAGAAAAATATACAGCTATTGTGGACACCGTACATAATACTATAGCATGTTATCTATTTATTTGGAACTCAGTAAAACTTAAGAAATAAAGACAAGAGAATAGAATGCCCAGCTTACAGAGGTGCTTGGGTGGCTCAGTCAGTTAAGCATCTGACCCTGGCTCAGGTCATGATCTCACTGTTTGTGGGTTCGAACCCCAAAAAGGCCTCACTGCTGATAGCTCAGAGCCTGGAGCCTGCTTAATATTCTCTGTCACCCTCTCTCTCTGTCCCTCCACTGCTCACCCTCTGTCTCTCTCTGTCTCTCAAAAATGAATAAACATTAAAAAAAAATTTAGGAAAAAGAATGCCCAGCTTACAGATACCTTCTGCTGAAACACTTGTGAGCACATAGATGCCACATTAGAAAAGAGCAGGTGGTACCTCAATGACAGGTTTTTCTACATGGCAGTGGCAGATTATAACTTTCTTATAATTTCGTATTTTAATTTGAAAATCCCCAGTAGAATGTATGATTGATTAATTTGCTGATTGGAGAAGGGGAAGTAAAGCCTTTGGTAAATGCACAAAGAATGCAAAAAGGGAAACCTTTGAGAAGTTGGTAGTCAGGGCATTCCATTAAAAGCTAAGTGCAAAAAAAAAAGAGAAATTATTTTACAACAGGGAAAAACTTTAGAAAGGGGAGTGAAGAGTGAAAGTGATAAAATGGCATAGACATACTGACATTGACCCAGTGCTATTTGTGCAGCATCTGAAGAAAAAGAGTAAATAAAAAATGATGACATATGCTAGGAGGGTTAAAACATTCAAGTTAGAAGGAAAAGTTAAGACTATGGGAGAAGGGTAGAGAAAAGTTGGAAGATGAAGAGCTTTGGAAGCAAATAGGAGTTCATTTACAAACCAGTGAGCCAGTCTGACAGGTGAGGCGGGCTGAGGCACTTGAAAGACCTTATTCAGTGGCTGACATTACTGAATGCCCAGCTGGGTCTGAACAAGAGTAGTTTTAAACAGGGACATTGTTCTAAAGAATTCTTAAGTTTCACTGGCCCTCTAATGCAGCCTTATAAATCTTGAACAGCATCAATATTCACCAACCACCTGCAATTAGCATTACTCCAGAATTTGCTAGACACAGCAAGTCCTTGACAAGGAATATTTTAATTTGGATGGCTGGCCCTCTACTCAGGACTTATGTATATTGATGATATGCAAATCAGTTCAGTTCAGAAGCTGTCTCATCAATAGTATCAATTAAGTGGATACTATCATGAGGATTATCTTGGAAAGAGAGAATGTCACCCTCAAAATGCGTATGGCATAGAGGTGAACAGTCAGCAGTCTCTGAGTGAGGGAGAGTGAAAAACAAAGAGTATTTAATCACTATTAACTGGCTGGCTGCATTCTTCTTTAGGTTAAATGCTTGATTGCTTACATAAAATATCTTTGCTCAGAAAATTTCTTTCCAACATCTGTGCATCCAGACAAGAGATTCAAAGATCAAGAGTACCTGATACCACAGCCTTTGTGTTAACATTGCATATTTCATTGAGAAATTATGACCTCTAGCATAGGACACATGTTTTGTACTAGTGAAAATGGATTTGTGACTTTCTGTTACACATTCTAGGTAACTTAGAGTTGATAAACAAGGAGCTAAAGTCTCCACAGAGAAAGATTACAAGATTGTATGACAAATAAAAGAAAAACTACTTTGTTGTTAGAATACTTTACTTATGACTGATTTTTTTAAGAACTTATATATCATAGGTGGAAATATATGATTCAAGGACATTCATATATAACTCATTCTACAATGCAGTTTAAAGTCATTTTCCATTAAGTTTGCAATTCTTTCCAATACATGTTATCCAGCCAGCTTGTTGGGATACTATTGCTGAAAAATAATTTTTAAAGTTTGGATTTAATAACAGATAAAGGGAAGTGGTGAGAGTATTCTTGAGCTTGATTACAAGTGGTGAATCTGTATGAGGTGGTTGAATTCATTGTTCATGATGCCACAAGAGTTGAAGAAAACTGAGGTGCTCACAGTGAGGGGCATAGACAAATCAAAGGAGACAGAGGGAGTCCTGGAGTCCTGTACAGCTTTTAGAAGCTTTGAAATAAGTGAACATACAACAATATCGAACAGAAAATGCATAAACAGAACATCATCTCTACCAGACAGATAAGCATCAAACAAGTATATGAGGGAGGTGAATGGAAGTTGAGGTCAGAGATAAAAAGAAAAATTTTAAATAATGTGAATCAAGAAAGGAACTTTTATGTTCTGATGATCATGTGCCTGCAGAAATGAAGATCATGAAGAACTCAATTCTTTGGACCTGTGGTTCACACCACCACCACCACCACCACCATCACTACCAAAAACAAAAGGTTATAAAACTTGAGATTCTGCAAGGTTATGAAGTGACATCTTGCCATCACTCCTTCCAGTATCATCTATGGGGTAGAGACTGTGAAAGTAGAGAACATGGCTGTGGCTCTCGCCATTTTTTCTGGATTCCACAAAGCTGTGCTAAAATGCTGGGTGTTCCCATTGTGAATTCATTCAGAAGTCTAGAGATGGCCCAAGAATCCACTGTGTAACACCTCAGGTGATTCTGATGCTACTGGTTCATGAAATAAATCTTGAAAAAATACTACCACAAAAGAGAAAGAAGGAAAGAAAGAAAGAAAGAAAGAAAGAAAGAAAGAAAGAAAGAAAGAAAGAAAGAAAGAAGGAAAGGCGGGAAAAAAGGAAAGAAGGAAGGCAGGAAGGAAGGCAGGAAAAAAGAGAGAAAGAGAGAAAGAAAGAAGGAAGAGGAAGGGAGGGAGGAGATAAATTATTTGCTCAGTAAATGCAAAGGTATTTGTCTAGTGCCAATGAAACCACCAGGAGTTCCAGAAAAGGGGGTGCAGTGGTCAAACTATGTGTGAATATGAATTTGTGCAAAGAACAAGTGCAGTGAATTACCACAATGTCTTCTATAATTAAAGATTATTCTAAAATTACAAAAGATATTTTTTAAAGAATATGACTTAATTTATTTCCTTTTATTTTTCTATTCATTTTTCCTTTCTTAGTATTCCTTCCTCATTAGCTGTAATCAGTTATAACAGAGAATACCTAGAAAAAATATTGCTTTATTCATTTTAAGATTAACTCTTTTGTTGAACTTTGACTGTTAAGGGCCAAACAAAGACAGAAAGAGGATTCCAAGATTGTACTTAGGACACATACTTTAAATAAAATCTACAAATATTGCTCATAAAATTATAATATTGCCCTCACTATTTTTATCTTATTTCTACCAACTAATGCAAGTTTTGTGCTTGATGCTTGTGAACTTGAAGCCCCAGATAAAAGCTTACTTTTTCAACTGCCAAGCAACCATAAGGTGAGACACCTGTTTATGTCAGATGAAAGTGCAACATTACTTTAGCTCTTACAGGGCTTTATCTGGATTAGAAACCAAAACCTCTATCAAGAATTTGGAGACATGGGCACCTGAATGGTTCAGTTGGTCGAGTGTCCAACTCTCGATTTTGGCACAGGTTATGATCTCACATGGGATGGAGCCCTGTGTCAAGCTCTGTGTTGATAGTGCTGAGGTGCTTGGGATTCTCTCTCCCTCTCCCTCTGTTCCCTTTTCTCTCTCTCTCTCTCAAAACAAACAAACAAACAAGCAAACAAACATTAAGAAAAGACTTTTGGGACAGCACAACCAGCATCCAGAAGAGGGTACGCCCATAAGTATGTTAACATGAACATGGTCTGCTGAGCCTCAGACTGTTGTCAGAGCTTGAGAATTCCAGGCCCACTGGAGTTTAGTTTGAGAAATGTCAAGGATTCTACTAAGATCTAGAAAACTCTAGGGTGGGAAAAGGAGGATAGGGGAGCAGATGTCCTTCCTCCTAAACCGGGTTCAGATGGCCTCCAAAAGGACTTGCTACCATGAATCTCTGTATATAATAATGAGAAAATCTTATCTGGGACTTGCTAAGGACTAAACACTTTTTTTGAGCATTTATTTATATTAAATTTCTTAATCTTCACAGCAACTCTGAGGTAGTTATTATTATGCCCATGTTATAAATTAGAAGACCAAACTTCATAGTAGATTAAATATATAAATAGTAGATTAAACTATTGGATATGAACACAGTTCATATCTGACTACAGATATGCTTTTAAAACTATATTCTAAAATAAATTAAAACAACAACAAAAGCAAATAGCAAAATGCCCTAAATTCTACTCCTCAGTATTCTCATCCATTCTGCACATGATCTAAACTTTTCCTAGCAGGGAGATGGTTAAATATCTTGCAAAGTCTATTGTTTGGAATCTCTATCCTCCAGCTGGAAATTTTGACAATGAATCCACATCAATAATACACATAATATGTATAATCTGGTACCCAGGGAGCAATGGAAATACTCCCCCCCCCCACACACACACATTTTTTGATAACCTAGTTCTTAGTTTTAATTTTCTGAGATACATGAATAACAACATTAAAGATTCAATTTTTAAAATGAAACTGGTCTTCAATCTTTAAAAGCCACCTTATATTTTAAGATTAATTAAAAAGTCGAGAAATAAAAAGGTCTGTGTTTTGGTTCTTATGTCAGTGTGGAATCACTGTTGGTCTTCTGAGGCAATGGTTTCAATTTTTTTACATTTCATATGGATGCTGTTTGTATCACCTTTTTAAGCTGGAAACACACCAGCGCATAGGTGCCTTTGTGACTTGTCTGCTCTGGCTGAAAGTAGAAAATTATATCTTAGTCTTTTAAAGTATAAGATATCCAGGAAAAATAAATTATTAGTACTTAGAGCCTTGGAAGTTATGATAAATTCCAAAATATAATCTTCAAAATCACATTTGTTGACTGCTCTAAAGTTAAAACATGCTTTCTTAAAAACACTTCTGATCAACAAGCCAAATTATTTTATATTTTCATTTTGGAAAGCTCATTGCAGCTTTGTTAGTTTGGGGAAACATCTGCTCATCCACCATGACTCTGAAGTATAAAAATTTCCTTAATTATCCCAATCTTATACCTCCACTGTATCTAGTAATACTAATTATCAAACCAAATAATATTACTTAGTTTATGTAATGGTCAGTCCCACCAGAGTCAACCACTTGAGAATAAGCATCACATTATATTTGTATCCCTAGAATATAGTAGAGCTCTGGCCATAGCAGGTACTTCATCAATGTGTCTTGTATGGAGTTGGTGGAGTTAGTGAAGTTGTATGGAGTTAATGAGAGGCATTAAAAGTCTAAAAATATTTCATGTCTAGGAAAGGAAGTTAAATAAATCAATAACAAAATAAAGTCTGAAAGCTGATTTGAGGATTGAGTGTTTGATCCATTTGTTGACTGGATTATTTTAAAATTTTCAAATACTGATAAGATTTATAATAAGATATGATATTATTTTCTTAATATTTATTTCTATTTTGACACATATAAATAATAACAGTAAGCACTAATGTTTGTTGAGTGGTGAGTATTTGCATATATTATATTAAACACTTTGAACATAAAATAGGACCTCATAAGGAAGATCCTTTTATTAATTCCATTTTCTAGGTAAGCAAGTTGAGATAGTAAGGTTAAACAGCCTGCCCAAAGACAAACTGCTAGTAAACTTGGGAACTTTATGAACTAGACAATCTGGTATGAGTTTCTCTAAGAGCCTAAATTCTTCTGCATGTGTTTTCAATTCTTTATAGCAGTACCCCATTTTGTTCAGTATTGGAAAATGATGAGTTCTTGAAACAGCTGAAACAGAGCACTACCAAACCTAATCACCTTGCTTAGCTCAGCCTCCTCCAAAAACACATAGGCATTTGACATCCCTTCATCTGAGTTTTATACAAAACCACAAATAGAAAAATTAAGGGCATTCCAATGTAGAGCACACAATCACATGTCTTTTGTTCCTCTCCATTTTTAGCCTGGTTTCTTATGAAAAAAGGACTTGTAAAACCACTGGGTTTCTGTGGTGTATCTTTCTTACTCCATCTTCATCCCTCCCTTTGCCACCACAGTCAAAAGAAATAGTCCTGGCAGTTAAGAAGAAAAGAATTGCTGTTTCCTGGACATCTGGTCTATTTTGCTTTCCTTCTAGGAATTAATGAAATGCTAAGCATCACCTGTTTACCAATCTCTGTCCTCTGTCCAATTTATCATAATCTATGGTCTCATAAGGGAATGTCATAAAAACTTCTAAGTTGAGGGTATAAAGAGATGCAGTACAAGTAGAAAAGCCTGGAAATTAAACCAAATGATATTTCTAGTGTGAACCTTAATAGTGAAATCATATAGACAACAAGGTACACTTTTTATTTGTAATAAAGTCACAGGAAACAAAACCCTCAACAATCAATTTCCCCATAAAGAAACTCAAAGATACGGCCACACTAATTCCTTACATGCGACACGAGGTATACTTGTGGGGGAAATAAAAGCTATGTATTGACAATATAAAAAATTCAGAAATCTTTAAATTACACTGTTCTTTTAGAACCTACTAAATAAAGTAAGAAAGGTAAAAACAGAAATGACACATTTATATCTTATCATCCTTCAAAGGACTGCTTCATTTTTTAAAAAGATTTTAATTGACCCACAAAATAAAAATGATTTGTGCCTTTCTATCTGGAATATTTTTAAAAAGCAACTTGGGGGAAAAGGCGGATTACAGACCACAGTCTTTTCTTCTGTTTTATATACTCTCGTAGAGCTGTAAGACAAGGCTTCATATTGTATCTGAGAAAGCTGGCTTATTTTTCTCTTCCCTCTTCACATGCGTCTGTGTCTCCTAGTTATTCTCTAAGCACAGAGAGACTCATGGTGCTGCTAGTTAGCATTGCTCCCTGTAAACTGAATGCTTGTCAGTGACACGAAGAACAATAGTGATCCTATAGAGCTTGATAGTTTAAGAAGTACTCTCGCATCAATTATTTCATTTTGTCCTAAAAGCAATGACATCCTGGTTTTATTTTCTAAATACCATTTTTTAAGGAACTAAAAGGAACCAGAACTTCTTGCAAAAAAAGTGGCTCAACCCATGGTTGCAGCAGGGAAAGTACAGAGTGCCTGGACATCTTGTTGTGTCAGACAGCAGAGAACAGCTGAAGGATTGATGGGACTTATCAAAAAGACTCCACCGCTGTCTCAGAGGGCTCCCAGTGGCCAAATTTGAGTGAATGTAGGCATCAAATATAATAATGATGGCACTAAGATTATAAGACATCAAATCATAGAAAATCATGAGTCTATAGGGATCCTCTAACAAGGGAGGGGGGAATAGATGGAGGAAGGGAGGAAAAGAGAGAGACTCAGAAGAGGGAGAGAACCCTAGAGGAGAGGGGCAGTGGAAGAGTCCTTTTTTTTTTTTTAAGAGAAGAATGCTAGTTACAAAAAGTAAAAAGAATGTTTCAAATCGCCATCGTACCCCAAATATACAAGTGTCAAAGGCAGGAATCATGAGTGCATACTAAACTACTGGGTGAAACATTGTTAGGAAACAGGATATTCCCACAGCCTCAAAGTATCACCCAGTTTCCTTCTTCATTACAGAGGGAGAAAGGCATTTTTATAATTAGTTTCTAGGGAGTCCCAATATCACCTATTTCTCCCCTGAAATTTATATTCTGAACACAATCATGAGGAAGGAAACAAAAAGTTCATCACGTGATAGTTTACAAATCACCTGGCCTGGAATTTCCAGAAACATTAATGTCATGGGGGTGGGGGGAGGTAAGGGGTCTCTAATACATTAAAGGAGGCATGGCAACTTTGTCTCTTGGATTAAAAAAAAGCAATGAATGACATTTTGGGGATAACAGGAAATTTGAATATGGATGGTATACTACATATTATTATTGAATAAATGTTAAATATCTTGGCTTTGATAATAGTACTGTGGTTATAAGAATGTCTGGTCATAATATGGCCCCATGTTAATTAGTGAATCTACTAAAGAATTACATAGAGATTCACTGTACTATTCTTTCAACTTTTCTGTAGCTGTAAAATTATTCAAAACTAAAAGTTGGGGAGAAAAATAATGTTTATGTTCCAGAAAGCTCACAATAAAGTGGTGAAGAAAGGTATATAAAAAATGTTTAGAGTTGAATGTGATAACTCTGCAAGAGTTTCTCATACAGAGCCATGAGACCACAGAGGAAGATGAGCCAGATTCTAACCCCAGGCTCCTGAGCTCGTGTTCTAAGCTTCTCCCACTTTCACACACTGTTTCTGGACTTTCACCTGTAGCCATTCAACTTCTTTTATTACCTGATAAAAGGAGACCAAATCTAAGCTGAAGACCACCTGGTTTATTTTCAGCCCCCAGGCCCCTTAGATCCAAGTGGTCTCAAGATATCCAGGACAAAGAACTCATTTTACAGAAAAATTTTGGTGTTTGTAAACCCAGTTGGAAGAAAACTAGGTGGGCCTTCAATGCTTGAGACTGGAGGTGGACAGTAGCTATACTCAAAAAGGCCTTCACGCAAGATTCACTCTTGGCTTGATTATACTCCATGAATTAAAACACAGGTTAAACAGAAAGGAAATAATTCTTTTCCTGCTATTTACCTTTATATTATCTGAGAGAACTGGACAATGGTCTTCTCTTCTTACCGGAAAGGTAAGACATAATTTTGCCATCAGAGTGACGTACTGAACTGAACCTACATGGTCACATTTTGTCAGTAAGAAACTTCTGTAAGTAAGTCTGTTTGATCTCATAACTGGAAAGAAGTCATAGGATTCAAGGATTCATGTGAACCTCAAGATTATTTTATAAAATGCATTTTAATTGATAGTAAATGTGAGATTATAGATTTTTGAAAGTCTACTAGGGGTTATTTATTTCTTACCTACTAGATTAATATTTTACACTTGATCTTAGCCAAAAGGTCTAGAAGAGATACTAGATTAATTTTTTAAACTGAGATTTTATTTTTTAGAACAGCTTTAGGTTTATAGCAAAATTGAGCAAAATTGAGCAAAAAAAAGTATTGATAATTCCTATATACACCCACCCCTACACATGCATAGCCTTCCCCATTATCCATATCCCCCACTAGAGTGGTTACAATTGATGCAACTATTCTGACACATCACAAACATCCAAAGTCCATAGTTGACATTATTGTTCACATCTTTATGTTGTACAGTCTATGGATTTGGGCAAATGTAAAATAACATGTATCCATCGTATGGTATCACATAGAGTATTTTCACTGCCCTAAAAATTCTCTGGGCTCCACCTCTTCATCCATCCCTCCACCCACCTCTTGGCCACCATTAATTTTTGTACTGTCTCCATAGTTTTACCTTTTCCAGAATTTCATATATTTGGAATAATACAGTATACACATAGCCTTTCTAGATTGGCCTCATGTATGTAGTAATATGCATTTAAGTTGAAGTTTCTTCTATGTCTTTTCATGGCTTGATGGTTCATTTCTTTTTAGTGCTGAATAATGTTCCATTGACTAGGTGTACCACACTTCACTTATCCTTTCATCTCCTCAAGGACATCTTGGTTGCTCCCAAGTTTAGGTAATTATAAATAAAGCCTCTTAACCACAGGCAGGTGTTTGTGTAGACATTAGTTTTCAACTTCTTTGGGTAAATACCAAGAAGTATGATTATTGTATTGTTTAGTAAGAGTATGTTTGATTTTGTAAGAAACCTCCAAACTGCCTTCCAAAGTAGCTGTACTATTTTGCATTCCATAAGCAATGACTGGGAGTTGGTGTTGCTCTATATGCTCACCAGTATTTGATATTGTCATTGTTTTTCCAGATTTTGGCGGTTTCTAGGTGTGTAGTGAAATCTCTTTATTTTTATTTGCATTTCTTTCATAATATATAATATGGGACATCTTTTCAAATGCTTATTTACCATCTCTATATCTTTTAAGATTTTTTCCAAGCTTCTAAATTTTTTAAAGTAATCCCTATACCCAACATGGGGATCAAACCCATGACCCCAAGATCAAGAGACACATGCTCTACTGACTGGGCCAGCCAAGTGCTGCTGACCTGTATATATTTTTTGCTGAAGTGTCTCTTAAGGTCTTTGGCCCATTTTTTAATTGTGTTTCTTCTTATTATTGAGTTCTAAGAGTTCTTTTTTATTTTAGATAACAGTCTTTTTACCAAATATATTTTTTGCAAATATTTTCTCCGTTTGTGACTTATTTTCTTATTCTCTTGACATTGTCCTTTACAGAATAGAAGTTTTTAATTTTAATGAAGTCCAACTTATCCATTATTTCTTTCATGAATCATGCCTTTGATGTTGCATCTAAAAAGGCATCACCTTATCTAAGGTCATCAGGGTTTTCTCCTATGTTATCTTCTAGAAGTTTTATGGTTTTACTTACATTTTACATTTAGGTTTGTGATCATTTTGAGTTAATTTTTGTTAAGTGTGTAAAATCTGTATTTAGATTTTTTTTTTTTTTTTTTTTTGCATATGGATGTCCAGTTATTCCAGTGCCATTTGTTGAGAAGACTGTCTTTGCTCCATGGCATTCCCTCTGCTTCTTTGTCAAAGATCAGTGACTACATTTTTAAGAATCTATTCCTAGGCTATATTCTGTTTCATTTAGTTATTTGTCTATTCTTTTGTCAATACCACACTGTCTTGATTACTGTAGCTTTATAATGTCTTAAAAGTGGATAGTTTCAGTTTTCCAACTTTGTTCTCCTTCAGTGTTGTGTTGGCTATTTTAGGTCTTTTGGCTTGCCATATAAACTTTAGAATCACTTTGTTAATATCCACAAAATAACTTGCCGGGATTTTGATTGGGATTGCACTGAATCTATAGATGAAGTGGGGAAGAACTGACATCTTGACAATATTAAATCTTCCTTTCCAAGAAATCTCCATTTATTTGGTTCTCTTTTGATATCCTTGGTCAAAGTGTATAGTTTTCCTCATATAGATATCATATATATCTAGTTAGAATTAAACCTAAGTTTTTCTCTTTTTTGTATGCTAACACAATGATATTGTGGTTTTAATTTCAAAATCCACTTGTTCATTGCTGGTCTATAAGAAACCACCTGACTTCTATATATTAACCTTGTATCATGCAACCTTGCTATAATCACTTACAGTATAGGAGGGTTTTTTAGTTTTTTTTGCCAATTCTTTTGGATTTTCTACATAGATGATCATATAATCTGTGAATAAAGACAGTTTTATTTCTTCCTTCTCAGTCACGGCACCTTTCTTTTCTTTTCTTATCTTACTGAACTATCTAGGACTTCCAGTACTATGCTGAAAAGGAGTGGTGAGAGGGGGCATTCTTACCTTATATCTGATCTTACTTGGAAACGTTCAAGTTTATCACTATTAACTATAATGTTAACTGTATTTTTTGTAGATATTCTTAATCAAGTTGAAGATGTTATATTATTTTAATAGTTCAAAATAAAATGTCTTCAGTTAAACTAGACATGTGACTTATAAATAAATTTATCTTTAAGAATTTTTAGAAGGCAATTTAGAGCAATTATGGATTTTATATGCCAACACTGGCTGCAATGCTTATATGCTGGGTTATCTCTAGCTGAAATATTTCTTTCAATTTTGATTGTTTTTTTCCACTGTGTGGTTCTCTTTTTATAATGAACCAGGTTATGTTGCTGTGTGTATGTGTGTGTGTGTCTGGTGGGGGGGCGGGGGAGAGAGCGAGAGACAGAGGTGTATCAAGCTAAAATTTGGCACTTTTTTTTTTTGGTTCTTATGTTTCTCTGTAAGCAGCAGAGGGCAGAATTGTTGTGTGTACGATGTGCCAGACACCGTGCTCTGCACTCAGCAAGGCTCAGGTAATACAGGTTTTCTGCCCTATCTAAAAGTAGAACATTCTTATGAAACCTTCTGTAAGCCAAAATGTGATAAAGTGAAAAAGCAGTTAACATTAATTTACATGGAAAATTTTTTGAGTGTTCATGGACCCCTAAAATAACCTCTCTTGGGCTTTCCTGATACCTTAGGACACATCTTTGCTAACTGATGCACAAATGAATCAAGACACAGTACAAAGCTATGGTGGCTAGATGCTGAAATGCTCAGTGTGGTTCCTGGGGAAGAGTTTGGCGGGGGCCACTCTCACTATTTGGAGTACATGTTGCCTCTATAATAATGGATCACTGGAAAACAATTGCTGGATGCTATTTTTGCTTTTCACCTTTTTTTTTTTTTTTTTTTTTTTGTAAAGGCACGAATCCTTTTCAGATTTCTTTTGGTTAACAAAACCAGGCACTGATATAGGCCTTTGCATAAAAGTGAAGTGGTATAACATGAACTTTCAAAAGCAGAGGATACCTTACTTACAAATTTAGGAGGCAGGCACTATAGTTAGCTCCATTTCACAGATATTGAAACTGAAGTACAGAAAACTAAGTAACGTGTCCTCCCAAACAATAAACAATAAAACTACAAATTATAAAAGAAAGAATGCTTTAAAACAATTCTATGGGTGCCTGGGTGGCACAGTCAGTTGAGCATCCAACTTTGGTTCAGGTCATGATCTCACAGGTGGTGAGTTCAAGCCCCATGTAGGGCTCTATGCTGACAAGCTCAGAGACTGGAGCCTGCTTTGAACTCTGTGTCTCCCTCTCTCTCTGCCCCTCACCAGCTTGTGCTCTATCTTCCTCGTTCTCAAAAATAAATAAACATTAAAAAATTTTTTTAATAAGACAATTCTATGTTTCCAATTTCTTTTCAAGTAGAAAATGTAGCTTTCCCAGAATTAACACCATTAATAAGATAGAATGCAACTGCTAAACCCTGTCTGATTATAATTGACATGTGTTAACAAGTGCAGAAGTGAGGGCATCTGGGTGGCTCAGTCTTAGGTTAAGCATCCAACTTAGGCTCAAGTCATGATCTCAGTGTTCAAGAGTTCAAGTCCCTGCATTGGGCTCTCTGCTGGCAGCCCAGAGCCTGCTTCAGATCCTCTGTCTCCCTCTCTCTCTGCCCCTCCCCACCAAGAATAAATAAACATAAAAAAAATAAAAAAATAAAACTGTCGAAGTTGACAATGTGAACCGATTTTTAAATTTATTCTTGAATGAAGGATGGGAGTAGAATATCGGCATTCACCAGTTTATGAAGAATATTAGATATTACTTGGGTTTCCTGGCTAGCCCACAGAAATCTATTTAACTCATAATGTGGTTGAATCATAGTACAAATCTGAGATGAAAATGCTTTTGGGTAGCACTGTGCCCAGAACACTGTAATGGTTTCACAAATGCTGAATGGATGAATCAAAGAAAGAAACAAATTGTAAATGAGGAAATAAAGCTTAGGTTTTTTTGACTTTTTGTATTGGAAACTGATAAGCATCTTTGTTATTAAAAAAAAATAGAACTTTTCCTGTAGTTCTCTATCCTCTCAATGTCTAACTTACTTTACCTCCAGCCCAACCATAAGTTCAAATCTCAATAAAAATTCCCCTTCACGTCTTTCCACCCTCCTTAAATTTTCCATTATACTAAATTGCCTAGCTCTCAGACTGCATTAAAGCTCTTTTCCACCGCAAAATCAACCTGGAGTATTAAAAACAAATCAATAATTGAATTGAATGGGTGTTTGCTAGCATCTTAGCTTTCTAAGAATATATGGATTTTTCAAAACTTTATTTATTTATTTATTTATTAGTCTCTACACCCAATGTGTGGATAGAACTCAAAACCCTGAGATTAAGAGTCACATGCTTTTCTGATAGAGCCAGCTAGGTACCCTTACATCCATTTTTTTAAGGGAAATAAATTTTTATCTGATATTTTCTATCAAATGAATACCCATGGTTGAATTCAAGACAATAATATAGATTCAAACAAAAAACAGTGATAATGCCATAAAATTAAGAATAATCATTATTATAATGGGCAGTGACCATACTTTTGCTGTCTTCCTGTACAGATCATATGCTATTTTCTAGTTTTTCAGTTAGACGTTCTGTGAACCAAGGCTGTATAATTGTTTTTGCCTCTTCAATAACTCACCTGAAGTTCTTCTCAACACTTAAAATCCTTTCTGAAACAAGGCTGAGAATAAGTAAGTAAATAAATAAATGTGTGTGTGTGTGTGTGTGTGTGTGTGTGTGGAGATTGACACACCCTTATAGTTCACTGCCTCCAGGAGATTTACCAGGAGCGTCCAAAGTAAACAGTCCCAATATTCCCATATAAAATTTATCAAACAAACATTAAATACATTTCTGGATTCCATATGTTTATATAAAATCAAACAGCTATTGCTTGTTTATATCCTGTGGTCTGTTTATTAAAATAAATCGAAAATTTTAAACCCAGAATATGCCTTTAGACTTTCATTTTTTTCTTCAGCTTCTCAGTAGTCTAGTGTGGCAGAACATATATTAACTTGTGATGGTATCGTGGCTCTATTTGTGAATCATGTATCCTTGAGGGATAGTGGGAGGTAGAGGTGAGGGGTGGGTACACACACCTAGATTGGTGGTGGGCTTAATTTAGAGGGGTTGGAATAAGAGCAGAGGAATCTTTCTGAAGATAGCCTCACTTTCATGGGCTATACGGTGAGACAACCCAGGGTCTAGTGGACAGAGTTTAGGTTTAAATACCCAAAAGACTGAATTTAAATGCTCCATTAGAGACCAGAAATAGATATTGTGAGGATGCCTGGGGGCTCAGTTGGATGAACATCCAACTCTTGATTTTGGCTCAGGTCATGATCACAGGGTCATGGGATGAAGTCCCAAGCCCTGCTCTGTGCTGAGCATGGAGACTGCTTAAGTTACCTCTGCCTCCTCCCCTGCTCGCACATGCTCTCTCTCTCTCTTAAATAAAAATAAATAAATAAATAAATAAATAACAGAAATATTGTGTTGAGTGGCAAAGAGCCAAAAGATCATCAATTGAACTAGAGGCGTGGATTTTTGTCCATGCCTTTGTTCTCAGTAGGCTCCACAGTGAGACACCTGGAGGCTGTCACCTTGAACATACCCATCTGATTCCAGGCCCATGTGTGTGTGCTGGACTGGCTCCTACTTACTTGTAAGAGGCAGCTATGTGCTTCTCTCCCTAACTCTGTGGTCAGTGACATGACGGCAGCTTGAAATCAGCCACAGGAGGAGGATTTACACAGAGAAACCCATAAACTCTACAAATTGGGATTGTTTTCTTCCTGCTACACCTGCTTTCCCCTGTGAGAGTCAGTTGACCAATACCAGCAAGCTATTAGTTCTCAAAAGTTTGAGATTCTTCCTTTTTGGGATACATTCTTAGGCTTCTTTAAGCAGTGGTGACATTTGCAAATACTTCACTTACAGATGAGGACAAATTAATTCAAGTGGGAAGGACAGTTCAAAAGCAAGAGTAATAGAGGCATAAAAACAGGAAAATTACTTGAAATTATTGGACTTCAAAGGTGTAGTTCCAGTTAGTGGCACCGCTACTATTAATTGGTGATATTAATGGCAGCAATGATCATCTGGGTGTTCATTTACCCCTAGACACCATCATCTTGTTTCTGGTATGTTAGCTCCTATATCCTTCATGAGAATCTTGAAAAGGTGCTGGGCCCATGGAACTCTTTCTTCCCACATGTCCCTTTATCAGCTTAGACTTCCGGTCTAAGCAACACCAGGCCATGAGCTGCATGCTTTCTAGTACAGGAGTCTTCTCCCTACACCACACTACCTCCTAGAAATAAGTGTGTCTTGTTGTGCCATGTTTTAACCCTGTTTTGTGAGGACTCCACACCCTCAAATTGTGCTTGTTAGATTTTTCAAAAATCCTCCAAGTTAAATTAATTTTTATTTTAGAGAATTTTAAAAACACTTCAAAAGCAAGTGTTGGTCATTTATATGGGATTTTTAAAAGAAGAGATCATATACGAAAAGACAGCAGTGACAGGCATGGTGAAGGTGAAGGCTGCTGGATTGCTTTCTTCACTCTAGACTCTGATGTTATTAAGAGCATAAATTCAACATTATTTAAATATATTATGTTCCTGGCACTGTGCTAAGTCTGCCTCTAGCGTTAAAAATAGAAATAGATGGAATGGATGCAGGAAGTTGTTATAGGCAAAGGTTCCAAATGGCCTAAAAGACATTTTTTTTTTGTAAGACATTAGGGTTTGGGGCTTTACAGTAAATTGGAAACAGTAAAAGGAACTAAGACGGTCTATAATAAAGACTTATTTTATTATAAATATTTTTATTTATGAAAAATTCCTATCCATAATTTCACAATGGGGAGAAATTGGAATATATGCTTTTAAGAAATACATATGCATCTTTTGGCCTAGGGAGAAACTTCATGTGCCATGACTCCATAATAGAAATAACTCATAGATCCACAAGTGTACTTATTTGCTTAGAGCCATTTAATTTTACTGGCAGCATGGTACTCTGAGTAGTGCATGGCTGTGGAATGAGTCTTAAGTTTAAAATTGAGTTCTGTTATTTGCTAGCTGTAAATAAAACCTAGGGGAATTTAAGGTGCCTAGACTTAGTAAATCCCTACTTCGTAGGGTCATCATGTGAAATAAATAACTTATGTACCCAAAGTAATAGTACATCCTACCCTCTCCATAAAGTTTGTCCCCTTTCTTAATAGGCCATCCTGTACTTGGGTTTCAGCGTGTTAGACTATGCATATAATGAAATTATCAAAATGTATCCTAAGACAGAACATACCAGAACTCTCTGGGCTCCATGCAAGAACATGATAAGCACATTCCAAATTAAAACACTTTTGAATAATCATAAAATTTGTCTATCAGGTGAACACAATGGACATTCCACAGTGAATAATGCAATATAACAAATTAATGCAATACAAAAAATGCTTCTAAAAGACAACATTTTATGTATGCCATTTCTCAAAGGAATAAAATAAAAATTGCCAGATGGAACTGGAAAAACTAGCTGATCAAAAATAAACATGGTGGAAGAGGCGCACTCTTAGGACAGCACCTTTTCTTACTCAGATGATGTTTTTAGCAGAAATCCACAATCTATTTCTATCTAATAATACCAGGTAAGCTCCTTTCTTGCAGCTCTCAATATTCTGTGGACCAAAAAAGGGGCACCTGGGTGGCTCAGTCAATTAAATGTCAAGCTCTTGATCTCAGCTTAAGTCATGCTCTTGCGGATTATGAGTTCGAGCCCCATGTCGGGCTCTGTGCTGACATCATGAAGCCTGCTTGGGATTCTCTCTTTCTTTCTCTCTCTCTCTCTCTGCCCCCCTGCAACAAATAAATAATCTTAAAAACTTTTTTAAACTAAAAAAAAAGATGGATTGCATTTTTTTTTTCTACCTAGCCCTTTAACTTTGTACCCAATCAAATTTTTACTTCCTAGGCAATGGTTAGTGGTAGGGTAATTTGGAATCCTTATAGGACATCCTTGATGGTGTTTGAGATTAAATAGCATCCCCATCATATATCTTCTAAAATGAGTAATCTATCATACGGGATAGGAGAATGATCAGGGTGATCTCCTCAATGTGACTATAAGATCCTACCTACCTTAAAGTTCCTAATGCAACTTCTGCACACAGCACTCATTTGGGGGGACCTGAGATAATTAAACTCTGAGAAGTTTTATTGCTTAATTACATTTGATCAAACAAAAAGTACACTATGAGAACTGTGAGTAGTAGGAAGTGTTTCCAGAAATATTTTATCCATGACAAAACCAGTTCTATTCTTGGGTCCTCTGAACACTGCAACTGTTACAGCTTTTAGTTAACTGCAATAACTAATCTTGATTACTTATTAATCATCTGAACGTTGCCTCTGGCAGCATTTCCTAAAGGTTCCAGCTATATCTGGTTAACTCTGGCTCAGCAGTTAAAAAATACTACCCAGGAGTCTGTCTTATATTCATCACCAACATTTCAAAGTATTGTTTCAGGTTCAGAGAAAATATCAAATGCAGGAATTAGAATCAGAGAAGTCAAATATCTTTGTGAAAGAAAATGCAACAAACTTCTGATTTCTTTGAATCTTTAATATGCTTTTCTAATTGGACCTAATAATACATTTTAAACTTAGCAGTCATGACAGTCTCCTGTTGAAATTTAGGGATAACAATACTTTATAAAGCATGATACATGTTATTGCTATAATTGTAAGCATATGAACTCCCTGCCAATTCATTTTTCCATCAAATAGATGTTGTGAATAGCTTCAGTGTTTTCAGTATGGTTTGATAGTCTCAGAGGAGAGGGAGGCTAAGGATGCCATTTTTTTAATTTTTAAAAAATGTTTATTTATTTTGAGAGAGAGAGAGAAACAGAGTATGAGCGGAGGAGGGGCAGGGAGAGAGTGAGACACAGAATCTGAAGCAGGCTCCAGGCTCCAAGCTGTCAGAATAGAGCCTGACACAGGGCTCAAACCCAGAAGCCATGAGATCACGACCTGAGCTGAAGTCAGATGCTCAAGCGACTGAGCCACCGAGGCGCCCCAGAATGTCGTTTTTAAATATGGCACCTTGTTAAGTACTTTATTCCAAGAGCAGTTGCATTTTAAATATTTTTAATGTAAAATACAGAGCTGACTAACTCACTGCAATAGCTTCCACAAGAATTGACAATAATGAAATGAACCAAATGTTTGCTTCCTTTCTCTAAGACCATTCAAAATCCCTCTTAAACAAAATGGGGGGAAGATCTCCAAACAGATTATGTTGGGTGTTTGTGTTATAATGAATCAGCATCTTCTCCATCATTTGAAAGAGAATAAAATCAAAAGTTATTAAAAAGTATCCAGGTAACCCTCTCTACACAATGTCAATGGGCCAAATATGCAATTAGGATTAGATTAGCTTTGGTCACCACCAGTTGTAAAGATGCATAAAACCTATAGTTCCCAGAGGTCAGCAAGAGAAGCTAAGTAAACTAAAGCTGCTTTCAAAGTGTTTAACAAGGCAGAAACTGGAACAGATGAGCCACAAGCCAATATCCATTACCGCAAAGCAATTGCTAAATTTTCTTGTGAAATAGCTATCAGCTGGCCTATTCAGCACCATCCCATTATAGCTAAAACTAGCATCCAACTTGTGATTGTTACCATGAAAATAGCAGGCAGTAGAATATACAGTAGCTGCAAAGAAGAAAACAATATGCTTCAAGAAGTTTTCTGACAGATTTAAATCTATGTCAGTTTCTCTAACGATCTAAGAAATGTCTTTAAAAAGTTTTTTTTTCCCCAGACATCCAGTATGGTGATTTATTTATCAATAAATAATGTTTCTTAAAGGTAATTAAACTTGACTTTCAGGAATAATAACACAGTTCTAGAAAAGATTCAATGAACACTCCTTTGATTAATGGAGGCTTATAGTGTGGTGGAAGCCACCACAACCAACTACCTTTTCTCTGCAGCCAACTGTGAGGCTTCTGCCAGTCTGCTCTGAGGAGAAGACCGATTTTCCCATTGGTCAAGGACAGGTGTGCAGACACTGTCCACTGTCTTTTTGAGAGCCATTTTCTCTGGCCAGTATTGGTTTGGAGTGGGAAAATAACAAATAAATGGGAAAATATCCTGGAGGGAACATTTTGTCCTAAATCAAAATACAAACTCACAGAGAGAAAAAGTCTTTACCATTCTTTTTTCTTGCCTGGAATACAGATATGATACCTGCTGGTATAGCAGCTGTTTTGTGAGCATGAGGCAAAAAGTATGATTGAAAAAAAAAGTCAACATTTTTCAGATAGACAAAGATGTAAAAAGGTATAAGGACATGAGGTATCTAATGATATTGCTGAACAACTGATTGCATTTTTGACTGATTGATTTCTGTACTTGTCTCATTTCTATAACATTTGAAAAGGCTTCTCTTTCCATAGTTGCCAAAATGATTCATAAAGTTATATGCGGATTCAGCCAGCTCTGCTATTTGTTCAGCAAAGAAAAAATATAGGAAAGAGATAGAAGGTCTGGTGAATAGCAGAAAGAAGACTAATAAAAATGCAAAGCCTTCCTAGACAGGTTATCATCTTAATTGTCCATTCTAAACAGGAGTTAATTGTCTCTAGATACAAATACAAGGTTTGTGGAACTCCTCACGTTCTCTACCAAGTCTGAATAATTTGCCTCCCTGTACAGCTGCCTAAGAGGTTTTTATTACCATAATGCACATTTAAGCTACCCAGAAAATACTTTCCTACTGATGCTTGGATCCTGAAGTCTAATTTAGTGTGGAATGTTGAATAATTTACATGCCTAGATGAACTAAAGCAATCAGGACATTTGTGTCCAGATAATAAACAGCAGTCAATTTATTTCTGGTGTTTTATTGAGAAAAATACTATATAAAGCTTCACTGTTTGAGTAAGAAAAAAGAAAAAAGGAGAAGCCTTGTGTTCTTCTTTCCTTTTTTCCATTTAAAGACTACTGCACAATGAATATCATTTTTTTGTAGAAAGACTGACTATATTCTAGTATCAAAAATGTGAAAGAATTCTAGCCTTCAGGCATATTTACAACTTTGTTTCCATGTGATATGACATCACATTTATTAATATAATTATAATACTAACAATAGAAATTACAGCAACAACTAACTTTTATTTTAACTACACTGTGCTAAGTGTTTTACATGGATTGCTCATTTAATTCTTACAACATTCTTACAACCACTATGAGACCGATGGTTTTATTTTCCTCATTTGACGAAGGCAACTCAGGCACAGAGATATGTCCAAAGACACACAGCAAATAAGTTGTAACAACAGGAGTTTGAAATCAGGTGATGTGGCTCCAGAACTCTCTATATTCATATGAAATATGGATATTTTTATTAACAACATCATTTTTTTTCTTCTTTAGATCCTTCGAGCTTTAAAATCTGCCAGTACTTTAAGTATTGCTACAAATTAAATGTCATTATTTAAAGCTCACTTACCTTGAAGGTGGTGATGACTACAAAATTACAATATATTAAGAATTTAACATTGGGGCACCTGGGTGGCTCAAACGGTTAAGCATCCAACTTCGGTGCAGGTCATGATCTCAAGGTTTGTGAGTTCAAGCCCCATGTCAGGCTCTGTGCTGACAGCTCAGAGCCTGGAGCTGCTTCAGATTCTGTGTCTCCCTCTCTCTCTGCCCCTACCCCATTCATGCTCTGTCTCTCTATCTCCCCCCCTCAAATAAATAAAAATATTATTAAAAAAATTTTTTAAAGAATTTAAAATTGAGTAGGAGAGGGTCTGGGGACTTTTACATTGCTAGAGCAAGCATACTGTGTTTAATTCAAAGGAATATACTGGTGGTTTTATTTTGTCGAGGGGAGTGGTTTTGTGTGAAGATTGGGTGGGGGAAAGTAGAGTAACCGAGCCTCCAAGCTATTGCTCCAAATCCACCTTTGCTCAAGGGTCCTGCTTCTGAGCACATATCTCTTTACACAACCCTGGGACCAGCCAACATGAGATTTTTAGAAAGAGAAGTGATAATTATACCAGTTTATAGTATCTAAAACAAAAACAAGTTAGGATATATATAATTGGGTAATTTTTCCCAGTTAGACCGATAAAGTAGGCATTTTAAATATTTTCTTTCCAAATATGCATAAAACTTTTCTTCTGTTTCTTATATTTATTGACTCACTTTAAAGTCAGAATGTGTACTCCATACTTGAAGCATTTTTCTAGCCACTGAACTGTGTAAATTCATAATTTCATATTTTAGTCAATCTTCCTGTTTTAACCAGTGAAAAATAAAAGGAAAGAGTTTTAGTTGCTTAATTCTACTAAAATCTGGATTATATGGAGAATTGTTACATAACAATGTTACAAAAATGCCTTCTAAATTGGGCTAACCACATGGTTTTGGAAGCCAAGCATATCATATCCCTTATCTCATTTTTAACAACGTATGTCCTTTTAAAACTCAAATAACTTTTGTAATTCTTCATTCCTAGGGGAAGGTCAACTAACTCTGAAAACCTTTTATGTGCCTGACATATTTCATATTGTCTTTTTACTTTTCATAGCTAGTCTTTTTGACATACAGTAACTTATATATGTGGCAACTTGAGCTCAAAAAGATGAAAAAAATTATATGAGTAGTGAGGGGCAGACAAAATTGAAATTCAGCTTTATCTGATTTCTATCGAACGAGGTTTTTTATGACAACATTGATAATACATAATTACATAATCATTTGACTTTTTAGATATAGTATTAAAGATACTTCCCCATACAAATAGATGCATATATACCTACTTACATATAAAGAAACACACATACGTATATATTTAGTTGTATAATTGAATATATATACCAATGTGCATATATCCATATATACACAGTGTCTACATATATGCATGCATATAAAGATACACACACATTTCTATATGTAATATACAAACATCCATACACATGTGAAATGAACAGGACTATAAATTATAAAAACTTGCATTTTGTAAATTAAGTTTGTTAAACATCATCTGCTGTTACATGTGGATTTTGCTCCATACTATTCTCTTTCTCACATTCAACTGAAAACTTAACTATTCAGTTTTATTGCCACAAATTCATTCAATGTTTTTTCTTTCTAAAGAATTTAAATTGTAACAAAAGCAAAATACAAATGCAGCAATTTGTGTGCTACACATGAGCAATAAGGTAAGTTTTAATTTGGTATTTTTTAAATCATCTTTTACTCTTATAATGTTTACTTTTTAATTTTTTTTGAGAGAGAGAGAGACAGAGCACCAGTGGGGGAGGAGCAGAGAGAGAGGGAAACACAGAATCTGAAGCAGGCTCCAAGCTCCAAGCTCTCAGCAGCCCAATGTGGGGCTCGAACCATGAACCGCGAGATAGCGACCTAAACCAAAGTGGGATGCTTCACTGATTAAGCCACCCAGGCACCCCATTTTTCACTCTTATAAAAGAAAAACCATGATCAATTTAAAGAGAAAACAAAATCTCTGGTTGATAGAATATTAATCATGTGACTTGGCTAATAATGTTATAGTACTGTCAGCTACATTGTTTTCATAATATTGTTGTCACTGGATCAACTGATTTATATTCCAAGCTCTATACTATGAAATATTTTTTTAAAAAATCAGTATTGAATAATAATAATTACCTGCCTCTTGAATTTTACTAGGACTTGTTTCTCTGATTTGGAGACCCAGTAGTGCAGGTTAGGTAACTTTACAAAAAAGAATGCCTTTCCAAAGGTGGATTTCATCTACAAGAGGATACTATAGGGAAGAATCTATCAAATCCTTAAGACATAGACAGATGGTAAAGTGTAAATTAAGGTTCAGCACATTGCAGGAATCTCACAACTACTTTCAGTAATTGGTAGGGTATAAATAACCTAATTTAAATGTGTAAAAAATCCAATCACTGCCAGATCACCCCACCCACCCAAAAAAGAAAACTCTTATCATTATCCCATAGTTGAAATCTCTTTAAAAAATTAACAGCAGTGTTTTTCTTTAAAAAGTGGCAAAAATAGATTGGGTTCTATTTTATCTGCTACCATTTCCACTGCTCATGTTCTGATAGATATTTTAATGAGCAGTGAAATGGCCAGAAGAAATTCCAGTTTAACAAAGGCTGATGCAATTTAGACCCTACCTACTGAATCCCTGAAAATTCATGTACTTGCCATAATTGTATTTTAATGCACACATAAAAATATTGATAGTTTGCAGTGCTGACTACATATAGAATTTAATCACATTATTGGGTTAGTATATATTTTTAAAAGGGATCAGGAATCTAAGGGTGAGTAGTCAATAATTGTGATTTCACTCTTCTGCTTTTACCCAGTCATACAAGGGTTTCTCAGAAAATAATAGCTAATATATAATTACTATTTTCAAGTGTGAGTACTTTACATGGATTATCTCTTTTAATTCTAAAAAAAGAGAAAAAAAAAGTCTATGATGAAGTAACCCCACCCTATAGAAGAAGAACTGTGGGCTTAGAGGTGAGTGACTTGTTCAAGGTTATATCCCTCTGTGCTGGCCTAACCAGTGATTTGTGAAGAAAAGAACATTGAGAGAAGACAGACTCAACCAGTTCCAAGTGATATATATAAAATAATAATTATTTTAAAGCCTTTCTGCTCCTATAAATAAAATCCATAGATAGTCCTCCCTTCCATAGTCAAAATGAAAAACTGTTATTCTTCCTTCTCCACTACAATAAAGATTAGTTCCAATGCCATTTTGCTATCCTTATTATTTTCAAGATTATCATGATATTGCTGGACAGAGGGGGAAAAAAAGAAAAAGAAAAAAAGAAAAAGGATTAAAAAAGGACACAAATGGAATGAAAGCTTTTAGGAAGGGAAGCCTCAGATAATGGTGACAAAATTATTATTTTTAAACAACTACAGAATAAAACTTGATATCCCATTTTCATGCAATTCTAAAGGCAAGATTTCAATGCTCTGTTTTCTACAGAGTAATGTAGCGAGAGAAAAAAACATATTCTAAACTGCCCTTATATTCTTTAAAATGTAAAAGGAATATCTAAATATCTGCCATCATATACGACTTGGCTCTTGAAATTTTATTTCATTAAATAAGGTACATATATTGACTTTTATTTATTTTTTTATTTTATTTTTTTAAAATTTTATTTATTTCTAGGAGAGAGAGAGAGAGAGAGAGAGACAGCATGAGCAGGGGAGGGTCAAAGAGAGAAGGAGTAACAGACTGAAACAGGCTCCAGGTTCTGAGCTGTCAGCACAGAGCCCGACGCGGGGCTCGAACCCATGAACTGTGAGATCATGACCTAAGCGAAAGTCGGACGCTTAACCGACTAAGCCACCCAGGCGCCCCTATTGACTTTTATTTTTAATAAATATATTTTTTTTACAGATTGAGACTTTATTCCAAAATAGATGGTTAAAATATCAAGGTATTCTCTTTCAAAAGAAGCCATCTAAACCCATCTGCCCTATGTTGTGAGTTTCAGTCTACTTTTAAGAAGAAAGAGTTAAGAAAATGTGTTATATTACAGAAGAGTAAAGTGAAATGCTTTGGGCACTGGAATCACACAAACCTAGATAGCTTCATGATTTATAAACTACATGTTCTTAGGCAAGTTGTTTAATCTCTCTGGTCTTCAACTGTCTCATAGAGTAACTATAACACCCACTTTGCAGAGTTGATCAGAAGAAATGAAAGCATATATAAAAAAATAGAGTCTCTGCCCAAAGATGTTAATAAATAAATGGTAGTTATGATGAATAATTAGAACTGCTTAATTTTTATAAAGTACAGATTACTGTATTCTCTCCCCAAATTAAGATTCTTAAATTATAGAAAATCTTGATTCAAAAATCTCCTAATATATTATGAATTAAGATAAAGATCAAGTAAAGCTTTATTATTTTTCAAGATAAACTAGCATCCTCTGTGCCAAATTTTAAGGCGGAAAACTAATATACATACAAATTCAACTGAATAACAAGTCACTAGGAGAAATGACACAACAAATTTTTCAATATAATTTGAATTAATTTATACCTGGTAAGGCTGGTGTGTAACCTAACATAGTAACTGGAAGCTTAATGAAAACAATTTTGATTGTTTCTGTTCTGAGACTATATTTAGATAAAATGGTTATATGAACCAAAACTCTCATGGAACTTCATAAAAAACAAATTGCATGATTTTCTAGATAATGCATTCCAGAAACTAATTATAGGTGTGTGTGTGTGTGTGTGTGTGTGTGTGTGTACTGTGTACTATTTCTTTATGTATATTAGTTTTGTCTCTTTGTATTTCAAGGGCTTTGAGAGCAATGACATTGTTTATGTGCTTGTATTATAGCCCCTATCACTATCCAGCATGATACTGAGAAACTAGCTAGCAGTCATTCTATTAGTATTCGTTGATTAGTTTGTAATTAAGCCAAGTTCCTTCAAAGGTTTGAAATAACCTTGGGGTGATGCTAATAGACCCTGGACTCACAGTGAAGACTCTAGTTGATATTCTTGAATATTTTACTTATTTCCTTCACCTGCCTCAGATTCAGCCTTCAAAGCATCTTATGAGGAAACTGCATTACTCACCAATATGAATTTAATTTCCTTTCCCTTCCACTGCACACACAGGTATTAAGAAGCATTGAAATGAAAATAGCATCAACCATATTTGATGTTTGGCATCTGTGCCAAATACTCTGCATATTATTTCATCTCTAATCTTCAGGTAAAATACAATAATAGATACCATAATAATAACTGGCTCATCAAGGTTAAATAACTCTCCCAAGGTTACAGTCTGGCAGATTCAAGTTGGTCCACTTCATGTGAGCATCATTAGAGAATATCTGAACACAGATACTCTCTGGATGTGTCTTACACACAAACCTATTGGCCAGTTTTTGTTAAGGGCACTTTGACATTTTGGATTTGTGTCTATGAATATTGTCTCCATTGAATACTTTATAAGTAATTAATACAATTTATGATAAGATAAGTGAGTTGCATTTTGAAAATAATGCTTACAGGGGCATCTGGGTGGCTCGGTTGAGCGTCCAACTTCACCTCAGGTCATGATCTCATAGTCTGTGAGTTTGAGCCCGGCATCAGGCTCTGTGTGGACAGCTCAGAGCCTGGAGCCTGCTTCAGATTCTGTGCCTCTCCTCTCTCTCTGCCCCTCCCCCACTCACATTCTGTCTCCCTCTGTCTCTCAAAATTAATAAAGATTAATTTTTTTTTAATTTTTTTTTTAAAGAAAGGAATGCTTACAGGAGACAGGGAAAACAACAATGGAGTAGGTTGATATTTTGGATTCATGATCTCGGTAGCGACCAACATTAGGCTGAAAGAGCTGTTAATGGATTTCCAACCTCAAATGATATTTTGCTATTTTTTTTTAATTTTTTTATTTATTTCTGAAAGAGAGAGACACACACACACAACTTGAGCAGGGGAGGGTCAGAGAGAGGGAGATACAGAATCGGAAGCAGGCTCCAGGTTCTGAGCTAGCTGTGAGCACAGAGCCCAACGCAGGACCCAAACCCACCAACCGCGAGATCATGATTTGAGCCAAAGTCGGATGAAAAACTGACTGAGCCACCCAGGCGCCCCTATTTTTGCTATTTTAAATCACTGACTTACATGCCAACAAGTTCTTCAAATCCTCTTTGCCAATATAATAATAATGAAGGATCCTTAATGTTTGCCAAATTTTTTGATCCAGTTGAAATAAAACACAATTCAATCCAAAAAATGTAGATGAGTCAGTGTGCCAGAGCACAAGAGCAGAAGATCACCTGTTTTCTTCTCTGCACGCAGCTTTGGGTATAAATGGAACTGGTAATAAACTGGTTTGGGAGAAATGTGGTACACATTGGAAAAGATAAATGCAAATGCTTAGTATACTCTGTATTAAAATACATAGTAAATTTCCATATTATCTCCCTCTGCCTCTGCAGTTAATAAAACACATTGTGAAACTGAGGATGCTGGGAAAAAAGTATTTCTTTCCCAGCACAGATCATATTGAGTTAATCAAATCTATTGTTGACTACCTTAATGTCTTCTCAGTAAAAAGGAAGTTAAGTAAGTCTTAACAGATAGGTGTTAAAGTATGTAATAAAGAATATCATTGTTGTTATTAAGTTGATTATGGAAAAATAATCAGTGGTTTCCTTCTTTAAGAATAAGGTACATTTTAATAGTTTAATTTTTAACTCATACATATAAAACCAGTTTTTCAACAAATTATTAAAATGACATATTTTTTGTTATCCTGATGTTTAAAACAGAGATCAATATCACTTTGGCAACTGATGTAAAAATGTTGTAAAAAAAAATGTAAATTTTTACTTCAACCTTATTTCATTGGACTAACTGACAATACTATTGTTTCCCAGGATCCTTGTTACTCTTAAAATTTATGGATTATTTCTATTCTTACAGAGTACCAAGTATGTAGACAAGAGTAAATATTTTATTTAGAATTAGCTGAAAAAATGTTTCTGTAACGGATGTGAATATATTCTGTATATGATAAATTTTGCGGTCTGATTAACTTTATATTCACATCCACTCCTTGATTCTGCCAGTCAAGTGACCTAATTTAAAACATGAATGAGGGGTACCTGGGTGGCTTAGTCAGTTGAGTCAGCCGACTTTGGCTGATCATGATCTCATGGCTCTTGAATTCGAGCCCCATGTCAGGCTCTGTGCTGACAGCTCAGAGCCTGGCGCCTGCTTCAGATTCTTTGTCTCCCTCTCTCTCTGCTCCTTCCCCACTCATGCTCTGAATCTCTCTCAAAAATAAATAAATGTTAAAAAAATTTTTAAAAACCATGAATTGGAATACCTGGACTAGTCATATAAAGTACCTAATATTTTGTGCAGAAAAAATTAACATTCTCTACTCTGAGTATCTAAGGAAAATAAATTTGCCTTTATGCTGAGATGTTCATTTGAATATTAAGTATAGAAGCAATTTTGTGATTTTATCACTTCTAAAGGATTCTTTTTCCTAAGAAATATCCAAAAATTTGGTCTTAATTTTAGGATTAAAGACTTCATTGGTTGCTTTTTTCTATGGTTTTATGCTACTCATCATGGTTATTGACATGTTGATTTCTGAAAAGAAATCACTTATTTCAAATATCATTTAAATAACTGTAATCTAGTTATATTTCTTTTGAAAGTAAATGTCAAATATTTTAAACTTAAAAATTGAACAATATAATTTTCCTGTGCCTGTAATAAGGAATAGTGCAAATTTGTTATTGACAAACTCAAGGAAGACATATTTGTTTACTTACCCAAACCACACAAAAGCCACATTAATTTAGAATAGTGGATTTGACCCTCAATGTGTCACTGAGAGTGAGTTCAAAAAGTACAAGAAATATGCAGTAACTACTTTCTGTGACTCTCAGTTTGTGGAAAGGTTAGAGAAAATTTTAAGGAAAGTAAAAATGGTAAATTTTGAAGACTTGCATTTAAATAAAGCATTCCTAGGTACTATCTCCGTTAAAAATTTAATAAAAACTTTAGGCACCTGGTTGGCTCTGTCAGTTGAGCATCTGACTCTTGATTATTGGTTCAGATCTGAGATCTAGCACTACATTGGTGCTGCTTGGGATTCTCTCTCTCCCTCTCTCTCTCTGTCCCTTCCCTACTTGTGCACACACACACATGTTCTCTCTCTCTCTCTCTCTCTCTCTCTCAAAATAAATACTTAAAACATTTAATAAAAAGCTAAGGAATTTTATGTGGTCAAAATCTCAGCATTTACTAAGCCCTTTTCATTCTCATGACATGCCAGTGAAGTGCATCTTCATGTTCACATCACTGATAAAAGTGATGTCTGGGACTATCAAACAATAGTACTAAATAAAGTGAAACATCTAATAAATTTCAGGGACATATCAAACAATTTTCTTGTTTTTATGCTTCAAAATTTCTTTTTTTTTTTACAGTTTTTATTTAAATTCCAGTTAATTAACATACAGTGTAATACTAGTTTCAGGTATACAAGTCAGTGACTCAACATTTCTCTACAACACTCAATGCTCATCATAAGTACACTCCTTAATCCCATTAGGACACATCAAAAATTTTCAAAATATATTTGCTCTTGATATTATCAGTCTACCGTATTTTACTATTAACTCTTGGGTCATTGTTGTTTGGTCACATAGAAAAAAACTACAAACTCAGGCCCTCCCACTTGTTAGCTGCCTTCAGAGTATGTGCACAAATATTAAGAAACATATTCAATGCAAACCTTGCTTTGGTGCACTTCAATAGAGTAGAAATGGAAGCAAAAGGTGAAGACAAAATCTTCCATCCTGGATAGGCACAAATATGTTTCTTAGGTCCAGTTCATTGTATGGACTTCTCATGGGTTTATTTAAAAAATGTATCATATTTTATGGGGCTTCTGGGCGGCTCAGTCAGTTAAGCTCCTATATCAGCTCAAGTCATGATCTCGTGGTTCATGGGTTCAAGCCTCATATTGGGCTCTGTGCTGACCACTCAGAGCCTGGAGCCTGCTTCACATTCTGTATATCTCTCTGCCTGTCCCCTATAAGTGCTCTGCCTCTCTCAAAATTAAATAAACATTAAAATTTTTAAAAATCTTCAGAATAACAGGATGCTCTGAAATAGCTTATTCTAAAATTTAAATATTGACCTTATCAAAATGTGCCTGAAGAATGCAATTTTTAAGTTAACATATCAATAATATTCAGTACCTTCATACTGTTTCATATTCCTTTAACAGATATCAAAATATAATTCCAGAGCTATGAAAGAAGAGGTCAACAATTTTGAAGACATGAAATAATCCCCAGAGTTACTACTGTGAACCCAAATATATTAGATCAAAACCACCTGTAGCTCAGCCAACAATTTCAATTATATGGTATCTATTCTAAAAGCTCTGAATCCATTCTAAATAATCAGTCTGAAGAGATCATTTACAGCTAGAGCAAAAGCATTTAATGAGTTGGAGTTGACTGACAGATAGGAGCTTATATCATCAGTATTTAATTTTTTTTTAAATAAAGTTAAGAGTACATAACTTTATTTGTAGTGTATCTGAATCTATGACTGGTCCTATAATCACTTGGCTTTCCTGATGTCAGCTCAAACTCAAAATGCAGCAGATTGATTAATCTATTAACGTCATTGGCAAGAAATACACAGATAGCTGGAACTATAATAGTATGAAAACATGAATGATTTTGCCCGTTTATTTTATACTTGCATATGTCATAAATAGTTGAGATATACTTGAAAACACCTAATCTAGTTTAGGGCACAGATCAGGTTATTAACAAATAACTTAGGAGAATAATTTCAAAATTCAGTTGCCTCAATCTGAGTCCGTACTGAAATAAAAATACATATTTAGTTGCCAAATAATTAAAATGCCAACTTATTAGAATTTATTTTTACCTATAATCTGTCTCATTCTAAGAAAGCTTTGAAAAAGCTAATTTTCTGAAGGTTTTTGATAAAATTCATTTAAGATTTACAAACGTACAATGACTGGAACAAAGACTTACAAAATGTAATTCCAGTTTAGTTACTAATATATAATAGGTCAGCTGATACGAAAAGACAATGAGGAACAGAATAAGTAAAATCTTAAATTATACTAGCTTCTATATTATTTTAATCAATTATATTTAATTTGGTGTAACTGAGAATACCTTAAAACAATACAAACAATATAAACTTACATATAACATACAACATACAATGGAATAACTGTGAAAACTTTAAAAGTCATACAAAAAATACATTATTTATCACCAGTTTTACTCTGTTTCGCAATTATATTAATGGAAGCTAAACTATGTCCTCCCAAAATGAACTGATTATACTGCATTCTCATGATTTGCTTCATAGCTTTTTCTTTACTCCAATTCAAAGTCATTGACTAGTTTTTGTCTGCGATAAAAGATACTTTACAAGATTATAGAGGAAGAATACCTTGAGCCAAGCATGCATGACTGAAAAATACATTTATGAAATGGATGAAGAGGTGATGAGGAGGACATGGACATCTCTGAAGTACTAAAGAGTGTGTCTGAAGCTTTCTTTGCAAGAACCAAGATCTGTCTACAACACTGCAAAAGTTAGGATTCTCAGTGCTCCTTGGAAATGATGATATCCAGTGACATTTCAAGAGCAAATAGGGAGTCAACATTTTGGTGGCATCAAGGTGAAAATCCTGAGAGAAAAATAAAACACAAGGAATAATTGGGTATATGTTACAACCTGGATGAACTTAGGAGATGTTATGCTAACTGAAAGAAGTCATCAGTCATATGAAGATCCAGAATAGGGAAATCTATAGAAACAGAAAGTAGATTGATGGTTGGTAATATCTGAGGTTGGAGGGCAGGTTGGGAGGTGGTAGCTAAATAAAGTTCAGGACTTCTTGACATGATGAAAATGTTCTAAAGTTGACTGTGGTGATGGTTGCACATATCTACCAATGAACTAAAAACCACTGAATTGTATACTTTAAATAAGTGAAATGTATGGTATGTGAATTATACCCCCCATCTATTTAAAAAAAAATAAAATGCAAGTATTCCATTTAACAGAATACATAAATATTCTATTCAATAAAATGCAAGGCAGGGTACCTGACCTTCTGACTCATGGACATTTCTCCATGTCACTACAGATTAGCTACAGTTATTTCAGGGCAGGAATTCACTTAAATATTGAACTGTAGCTTCTGTAGACCTTGTGGCAATTGAGAAAGATGTTCTTGTTATATAATTCTATCTTCTATCTGAATACATTTGAGGTCTGGAGGCAAGGGGAGGAAAATGGATGGAATCAAGAACCCAGAAAGAATAAACAGCCCAGGATACTTCTAAGTCAGGAGATAGTTTGAATATCTGACATATTTATAGGTCAGATTTTATAAAGTAATTTGGAAGGTCTAAGCAATGTTATCTTTGTACATTACTTTGAAGATGTCCAGAAAATACTGCCTCCCACTACACACATACATGATTTCTTCTAGCAGGTTAGAATCCCACCTTAAACCCCAGACAAAAGACTAAATCATAGACCATGTGGTAGTTAAGAGTAAGAACTCTGGAGTCAGACAATCCCTGGACAGAAATTCCTATCCCTTTACTTATCCAAGTGGCCTTAGTCATAGCCGTCAACTTCTCAAGGCCTCCGATTCCTTATCTGTAACGTGGAGATCCTCACAGTGACAGACTTGTAAGGGCTAAATGAGATAACACCAGGACAGGGAATAGATTAGCCAGTGCTGCACATATACTCCAGAAATGTTAGCTGTTATTAATGGCAAACTAACAAAAGGTCTCGCATCAGTTATTTGCAAGGCTCAGAAATAACCAAATCAGTCTATGCTTTAAGATACATGTTTCACCCATTTGGGCAGGTTATCTTGGTGTTTTGCATAGCCCCTTGGGGCAGCCAGGCTGCTGACTGGCCCTTTGGAACCCAGGTCTCTTGGGATCCTCTGGATCCTTCTTTTTTAATTTTTTTTTTAATGTTTTATTTATTTCTAGGAGAGAGAGAGAGAGAGAGAGAGCATGAGCAGGGGAGGGTCAAAGAGAGAGGGAGTCACGGACTCTGAAACAGGCCCCAGGCTCTGAGCTGGCAGTCAGCACAGAGCCCAACGCGGGGCCCGAACCCACCAACCGCGAGATCATGACCTAAGCGAAAGTCGGACGCTTAACTGACTAAGCCACCCAGGCGCCCCAGGATCCTCTGGATCCTTCTGCCAGCACTCAGCTTCCATTCCCTCCAGCTGGGCTAGGTCACTGCTTAGATACTCCTTATGTTGAAATTCCTAGAAAGACTTCTGCCACCTGGACCAGTTCTCTTTACCCTGCCTCACCCCAGGTCTCTCAGGAACAATCCTGACCTGTAAGTGACTCTCTTGTCCTTCCCGGGAGGGTGGCATTACATCAGTTTCCCCAATACAAACCAACTTAGGTCCTTAGTGAACCCCCCGCCAATGGCCAGAAACTTTTGTCTAATCTGAACTAGAAACAATCCTGACAATGAGTCCTTTGTTTTAAAGGACTGTATTCTATTAATAAAATAATTCCTCATGCCTTAGAAATCTTTCATGCAACAAAAGAAGACTGGAAGGAAATTTGCCAAAATGCATGCTGTAGCAGCATCTGGGTGGTACAGTCATGGGCCCTATGTTTCTTTCTACTTCTTTCTACTGTTCTGTACTTCTAAAATTTCCACAGTGAGAACAGGTCAATCAAAAAAATATTTAAAAATATATCTTGACTAGGGAGATGGGAGCAGTAAGGAAGAATAATGTGAAAGTAAAGTTGCACTTATTTTACAAGACTTGCTTTTGAAGTGGCAAAAATGGGGCATTGAGCACAGAAGGCAGTGTGGAACTCTTGAAGGCGGGGAAAAAAAAGAGGTCTGAGAGGAAAAGTGGTATGCGCGTAGGGTCAGGTGACTGGTGGGCACACCTCAGCTATTTTGTGACTTCACCAGAGAGAAGGTTAAGCTGAGTTTGTAAGGTACAGTAATTTACTGGTGAAAAATTCATCAAGCTTATTGGTCAATGAAAACAATCAAACCACTGAGTGAAACAGAAAATGCGAGCAGCCTATAGATCTAGTCCATATCCCTAGGTAACCTAGAATTCCAGAGCAACAGCTAAAACGAAGATAGAAGATTTAGTGAGAAAGCAATGAAAGTGGGCATCTAAACATGGCTGGTTCCAGACTGGAGAATCTGTGAGTTGGTGTATACAGGCATCACAGCACGGTTTAGATGGTAGGCTCCAGATTGCCTCCACTTGGACCCAGGCCCAATCAGTTATTGGGTAAATTGTTTACCATTATTAAATCTCAGATAGTTCATCTCTAAAATGGGGATAAAAATAATAGCTAGCTCTTAGAACTGTTAAAAGGATACAATGAAACAACACATGGCAAGGACTTAGTGCTCTGTAAAAATTGGGCACGATGATAAAGAAAATGATTATGTTGATGAAGCACTTGTATAAAATAAGTAAACCCTGAAACATATGAGAATTGAAGTCATACCTAGGGCTCCTATTTTCCAGTGAGCCAAAGGAAGGAAACTATCAACAGGGATATTTTAGAAAGGAATGATATCATTTAAAGATATGTTTTCTCAGTAAGACCTTTCTCTTAGGAATCTAAGGCTGGTTGCCTAAGAATACTCTAATTTGGCCAATGACCAAAACTGTTTTTATTGAGATAATTAAACTCACTTAAAGTTAGTATTAAAAACAGAAAAAGGTACTGACTACAAAATTAGTTGAAACTAGTAACCCATATATTGCAAATTTTATAATTCAAACTTGATTCAAATTTTCTTAAAATTCAAAACTTTTATTTTTCAAATAGTCAAGATAACTTAAATTTGAAAAATGATGTGAAACCATACTAACAAATTAGCCACATTAATCAACCAATAAATATCCCAAGAGAATTGAAGGCAAATTGAATTCAATTTCTGTCTCAATATTCTCAAGGCTAATATACATAAATGTAGCAAGCAAACATTTATTATCTTATAACTTATTTCACAAAAGTCTGTTTCAGTCCATAAAAGAACTGCTTGTGTTTTCTTTTCTGTAGCATGTAAATATTACAACCACTACATGGCACTAGACATGTTTTTAAAATTAAATGATTTTTAAAACCATGCTATTAAATGATGAAAACAAACAAAAATCAGAAGAGGAAGCATAGATGTTTTGGAACACAAAATATGGACAAAATTAACCCACATGAGGAGACTCAGGTGCAGTAAGTACATAGAAACAAAGAGAAGGACATTGTCTTTTCTTTCCTGTTAATCTGTTTCTCTCCTTTGTTTTTCTTATGAAGAAAAGGACTACATGGAATTTCCCACTTATCATGTCACCTACTTAATAAAATTTTAGCCATTATGTAAATGTGGTCAGAAATTAAACATAGCAAAGACAGTAAGTAGCTAGCTAGCTTTAGATAATCTGCAAGTGAAAGAAATATTTCATGGTATCAGAAAAAATAACGGAATTAGAGAATAGTGAAACTAGTACTTCATTCATTTAATCAGTAGCTACAGGTTATCACCCTTAATAATGAGCATCCAAAGATGGACGAAACAAACTGAATACAATGCCAGTGACACTGAGGAGCTCCTGGGACATAGAAAACTAATAGGGGAGACACATTTTATGATCACATGGGTATGGGTAAAAATCCAACTCCATTTTTAATTATCTATGTGCCCTTGCACCAGTTAATTCTTCTAATCCTCAGATCCTTCAACTATAAAAGAAAGTGAATTACTGGATGGTTCCAAAAAAATGTCAGATGGCTATAAAGTAAAAAAAAAGATAATATACATCAGGAGCCTAGTATGCTGCCTGGAACTTCTAAACGTTTGTCCTGTTATCAACACAAATTAGAAGCATTTATGATTTAATTCAAGCTGAGAAAAATGCTTAGCCTCATAAACAGCAGGCAACTTTAAGGTCTCAAATTACACAATTTGCAAAAGATATTTAATTTCCTCTCTATATTTGTCCTATAATCATGTAAACATTCATTGCAACCCGAATAATCTGCATTTCCTCCTCTGCTTATCAAAATACATAGAGCTAATTCTAGTGTGGCAGAGGCTACAAATTGTCCTCTATTACCCATTCTCTCCTTCCTCTTCAGCAGAAGAATCCTCAGATGTTAGTTGGGTTCGTATTTGTTCTGAATAAATGCCACATTTCATCTCAATAACAAAGCACGACCAATAATTAAGTTCTGGCCAATGGGAATTGAGAACAAGAGGTGTGTTTGACCAGTAGGAAATATGTGTACAAGGTAGGCCCATGCCCTTCTCCCGTTTTTTTCCTGTTGCCCTGGGATGCCTGTCTGCAGACAGTGGGCACTGAAGCAGCCATCTTGCATGCTAACTGGAAGATACATGTGAAGATGGCAGGGCAAAAACATAGGGGGTATCTAAGTCCTCGATGATGATGGAGCACTATGCCAAACTTCGATGGGCTTAAGTTACTGTTATTTCAAATTTCAGAATTTAATTAAGATAACAAATATTAAAACTAATTTTAAACCATACTGACAAATATTTTTCAGGGTTTTTTTTTTTTTTATTCTTGCCTGGATGTAGTCAAAATTAAAAATACCTAAGAAAAACTCTGCTCTCAACTCTCATAGAATTGTTGGATTCATTTTCCTTTCACAGTCACTAATTGAAAAGAAAACTTAGGCCATATGTAATCCTAACAAATTACTTTAGCAGTCCAGAAGTGAGTAACTGATCTAGGATAGCCAAGAATACAATTAAAGTTCATGGTTAAAATGAGAAATAAATAGCTTTTAGGTACTTAGTGACATATACATATTTGTTCAAAGTATTTATTGCTTCTCCCTGGATCATTTTTCATCTTACTGACACGCATTAGGGATTGATGAATCCGCTTGCCTCCTACTTATTTCAAATGGAATTCTACTTTTAGAGCAATTAAAAATGGGATTTTAGGGGCACGTGGGCAGCTCAGTTGGTTAAGCATCCAACTTCGACTCTGGTCACGATCTCACCACCCATGAGTTCGAGTCTTGTGTCGGGCTCTATGCTGACAGCTTGGAGCCTGGAGCTTGCTTCAGATTCTGTGTCTCCCTCTCTCTCTGCCCCTTCCCTGCTTACATTCTGTCTCTCTCTCTTCAAAAATAAAATGAAAACATTTTTAAAAAATGGGATTGTAGGGGACTATTTGTCTTTATAAGCCTGGGTACACTAATAAATAATATTCCTGATTATTGAGCCATTTTTTTTCTTGAAGAGCTATTTTAATGGACTTAATGATAATGCCTATGACTTTTATAGAAGTGTGCTCTTCCTCTTTCACACCGGCAATGCCCCTCATTCCATAAGTTCAATCACTACCTCTTCATCAGAGCATACATACAATCGTTTGCTGAGTTCACTCACAATGCATTAGCTACAAGTTGGTTTGGACTGAATGCTCTGCTAATTAGATACAGTGGTGACAACAACGCAATCCCAGTTTTCCAAAACTTGCTTTTTTCCCTTCAAAATGCAATGCCCTTATTGCTCCACTACTGCACCGTTGACCTCTGCTGCTGCTGCAACCTCATCTCCACTTTCCTTTTTTTTTTTTTTTAATTTTTAATGTCTTTATTTTGAGAGGCAGAAGCAGAGAGCAAGTGGGGGAGGGTCAGAGAGAGAGGGAGACACAGAATCTGAAGCAGGCTCCAGGCTCTGAGCTGTCAGCACAGAGCCTGATGCGAGGCTCGAACCCAGAGACTGTGGGATCATGACCTAAGCTGAAGTCGGACGCTTAACCAACTGAGCCACCCAGGCGCCCCTCATCCCCACTTTCCTAACTATAACTCCCCTTAGTTCTCATCTCAACCAGGAAAACTCCACTCTGAAAGACAAATAGCACCTCCTTATTCTTAGTTCAGACACAAAGATTATTAAGGAACCATAATTAACTGGTCTTTCTCATAAAGAGGCAAGAGATGTGGTTCTGTTTTTAAATATGTAAAAAAATGACTAAGGAGACACTATGGATATAGATTTCTGCAGAGCCTAGAATGAATGAGTTCAGCTCCCTTTCCAGTTGCTTTTGAGAGACAGACCTAAATCCTGGTGCTTTTTTCACCACAGTAAAAAGGTCTTGAAGCTGGAAGCAAAGCTTGCACGACTGAACTCTCAATACATTAACCAAATTATAATCAAATTAAGAGTGAAATGTGGCAACTTAAGTATCTTCCCATAGATGGTAACAGTTTTAACTAAACAATAGGTGCAATATTATTTAACAAATTAAAGCAGATTTTGTACATAAATACTTAAAAATGGACAATCATTCCTATCCTCTAAAACAGAAATCTATAGGCTTTTTCAGGAAAAAATGTATAATATCTGTGTAATATTTCCTGTTCGAAAATATTTAATTTTTTAGTCTTAGACCCTATTATTTTGAATATTTTCCCTGAAGAACAATGGCTCACTTCCAGCAGGTTCTGGGGTTGAATTTATATGTGTCCTGTTGCGGGAGGGTGGGGGAGTGGAGGATCGAGGAGGCGGACATATAACAAGAGATTGAGAATTATAATCAAGTGTTCTAGAAACTTGATTTTGAATATTTTCTGAAAAAAAAGAAAGACAGCTTCAACAATGCAAAGCAAATTCTACAAAGACACATAATTTATTATATTCTGTCTACCATGCTCATGCTTGGAGCCTGGAGCTCCAAAAAATTCCCCCCAAAATTTAAGCCCTTATATTTTTTAAAGGTATATTTATTTATTTTGAGACAGAGAGTGTGTGCGTGCATATCTGAGCACAGGAGGGACAGGGAGAGAGGAAGAGAGAAAATCCTGAGCAGGCTCCACACGGTCAGCGTAGAGCTTGAAGTGGGGCTCAAATAATCCCATGAAAAGGGAATTCATGACCTGAGTTGAAATCAGGAATTGGAGGCCTCACCAACAGAGCCATACAGGTGCCCCTACCTCTATACTAACTTAAATAGAGAATTGAGTATAATGAGCCCTTATTGGATCCCCCAAAGAAATGAAACCAGAGAAATGACAGGCTTTTTGGAACGTTAAAAACAATGTCAGGGATGCAACTGATGTCCAGGGATGTAACACTAGACCTCAAATTTTAGCATTAGAGTCATATGGAAGGCTTGATAAAACAGGTTTGGGCTGTAGCCATACATTTCTGATTCACTAGGTCCTGGGCGGGGCCCAGAAAAAGAATTTACATTTCCAACAAGCTCCCGGATGATGCTGATGCTGCTGGTCTATGGAATACACTCTGAGAACCACTGTCTTATATGGAGGAAGAACTTAAGTAAGCCAAAGGAGCTCAACCTCTAGTTGTAGGAGAACATAGCCACATAAGGTGTCACAGTAAGCACCTGAGAAAAATCTAAAAGAGAGTCTCCTCAATCAAGTGTGCAACCTCCAGTTATAGAACGAATAAGCCATGGGAATAAAAGGCACAGCCTTAGGAACAGTCAGTGATATTGTAATAGTGATGAAACGGGACAGATGTAGCTACACTGTGGTGAACATAGCGTAATCTATAAGCTTGTCAAATCAGTAAATTGTACACCTGAAACTAATGTAACATTGTGTGTCAACTATACTCAAATTAAGGAAGGAAGGAAGGAAGGAATCGAAGGTTTAATCTCATGGTAGTGAAGCAAGCCACTATTGAGAATGGGAACTGTGGAAAGAGCAGAGGGAGAGTGCATGCGTATGCAGGGGAAGAACACAGACCAGAGGACAACAGTGGATGCATGTGTAATAGCAATGAGATTTATTTCGTCAACAAATATTTAGTGAGCATCTACTATGTGATAAATACTGGGCCGGTGGTTAGGGACACATCAGGGATCAAAATAGAAAATGCAGGGTGTCTGGGTGGCTCAGTCGGTTGAGCAACTGACTCTTAATTTCAGCTCAGGTCATTGTGTCACAGTTTGTGAGACTGAGGCCCATGTGGGGCTCTGCAATGAGCGCATGGAGGCTGCTGGGAATTCTCTGTCTTTCCCCTCTCTCTGCCCTTTTGCTGTCTGCACGCTCATGCACTCTTTCTCTCTCAAAATGAATACGCAACCTAAAAAAACACTCCTGCTCTCAGGAACTTTCTAGTTAGAGGAAACAAATAATAAACAATTACACAGATAAATAAAACATATCAGATATTTCTACAATATATAACTGCTATGGAGAAAATAATACAGGGTAAGGTAGGGTAGAGTGAAGTTTCATTTTTCACACAGGCAACGTGGGAAGGATGCCTACCAGATACCAGACATCAGAGCTGCTTCAAGAAACTGAGACAATCCCAACCTGTAACTTTAGCAGTGACTTATCCCCCAGATGTCAGGATTAGTATAAAGAACTTCAGATAGTGAGGGTGTAGAATTCATGGGAGCCCTCCAGCGTAGAGATCTATCACATTCATATATTCACAGATGTAGTTTAAGTAGGTCTGGGAGAGAAAAAAAGTATTATGGTGGTTTCTGGTCTGCTAGCTTTACAGATTTTCAACTATATCCCAATCACAGACATATTTTGGAGGATCATGCTTAGGAAGAGGTTTTCCCATCTTATATTCCATGTCTGAAAGAAAATTTTTCCAACAGGCAATGACCACGATCAGAAAAATAGGAATACTGTTTGATTTGGTTGTAGCTCTCGTTCTAGTGACACTTTCTTCTTTTACTTTCAGAATGGCAGAAATCAGCCAATACTTCTTCAATGATCTAGCACAGAGAGTTCAATTAGCAGGTTAATTCTACAGGAACTTCTTTTTTTTTTTTTTTAAATGTTTTATTTATTTTTAGGAGAGAGAGAGAGAGAGAGAGAGACAGCGTGAGCAGGGGAGGGTCAGAGAGAGAGGGAGTCACAGACTGAAACAGGCTCCAGGCTCTGAGCTGGCAGTCAGCACAGAGCCCGACGCGGGGCTCGAACCCACGATCCGTGAGATCATGACCTAAGCGAAAGTCGGACGCTTAACCGACTAAGCCACCCAGGCGCCCCTCTACAGGAACTTCTTACTTTTCAGCATATAACATAGACGCAGAAGGACAGAAGGATTTGCTCCCTGGCAGAGTCCTAGACTAATTTATAAATGCTTACATCCTGAACTGTAAATACTCAGTAGCTTACTCAGATAAGACTAGAGTGCTCTAAACACATACTCCCACCACCACCACCCCCCAAGAAAACAGAAAATAACCAAAAACCAAAAGACTAAGACTCACTCACTCCGTTGTATATCTCCATGTGCTCATATGTGGACATTTATCTGTATGCTCTTTGAATTGCATTTCCCTCCACTTTCAGAATTCTCATACACTCAATGAAATATGCTGTTTGTCTTTGTATATTATTATTATTTAATCTCTTAGTTTTTTGCATTCTCATGAGGTCAGTTCCTACACTTGCAGTTTCCTCTTTTAGACCACAGCTGCATCAAGCTGATTGCTATACTTAAGAGCCTATGACAAAGGAAAAAAGTCTTTATTCACTCCCAATCCACTGATGGTTGAGGATACGTTCTGAATTATCAGATTGTTTTTTCCAAGCTCATAGTATGTTTAATTATGTGGACATCTCCTCTATATTGCTTTCTAAGCTTTGAAAATATCAAAATCATGGCATGACATGGGAAGAGTTCCATTTTGACGAAATGAAAAACACAAAAATTCTTCTACTCAGAAAAAAATGCAATGGAGAAAATAAATGCAAAAATAGAATTGGCTAGAAACCAGCAACCGCAAGAAAAGAAATATTGCAGGAAATGGAACTAATCAGTTACTATAGTGAAGATTTTTCTTTCCCAGACTTTCTTTGGGAAGGGGAAAAAAAAGAAATTGTAAATTAATGTTTAAACTAACTTTGGACAAAGCTACATATGCAGTCTTGAAGTATACAGAATTTCATGTGAATGGTTTTTGAAAGGACAACAGAGTTTTGATTTAGTAGAATTTCCAAAGTTAATCGTGAGATTCTTCTGATAGTCTAGTAAAAACTTTAGTTAGAAAGGTTGAAACTTTGGGGGAGTAAGGTCTATATAATTATGCCCTGATTCCCTTTCCAAAGGCATCATTCCCTTTGTCCCTAATTCAAATCACTCCAAGGCTCGGTCCATTCAGGAATGGACTGGATCTGACAGAACCTTCCTCAGCTTAGCAACAGTCGGTGCCTACAGATTAGCCTTCCATGAATTAATAGTCGTCCACATACTGGCAAATTTTATAACCTGGGGAAGTTGCTCCTTTGGGTCATTCTCTAATTATCACTTCCTCATATCACTTGGCAATTTTGGTATAAAATATACCAATTGCTTTTTAACTGTTTTAAGCCTAAGAAATATCAATTCTGAATATGGATATGAAAAATTGACCTCTGTGTTTTTAAAAACAGATTTAGAAATAATTGTCATTTACTTGCAAGGGGTGTTTGGAAAACCAGCATCATCAAACTTGCCAAATATTCTATATTTCTAAGTTTAAGAAAGTTATTTGCTTATTTACTTTAAGTTATATTTTTAAAGTTTGACAGTCTTTGGGCACTGCAGGAATGACAGATTCAGGGCTTCAAGGGAAGTAAAATAATCTTTATGTAATGTCCAATATCATATTTGAATTTAGTGTGTGGTGTCGAGGAAAAAAAGTGCCCAGAAGTTCAGACCATATCCTGACACCCAGGTTGATAACAATCACAGTATTAAAAGAGACTAGAATATATATACATTAGAAACCATCTGGCTTATCTCCACTTAATTTATATACAAGAAAACACAGGTCCTGAGAGTTAAAATTTGTTATTCAAAACCATGCAGCTGCTTCGCAGAAGAGGCAGGAATCACACCGCCGTTTCTGGATCCCAAGGAACACTGGCGGTCACCATCATGGGATAAGAGGCCTCTCGTAAGGAACAGAACAACACAACAGGCACTGAATTTAAAAAATAATGATGTGGAAATTTTTTTACACCTTGTTTTAAAACACAGAAGTTTATGCATATATAAATTAGTGAAGGCATTAGTGAGACATTTTAGAACCACTCTTCCACAATATTCAGTCAAAAGACAATGATTGAATAAAGACTGGCTAATGGAAAGGTTTTTGAACCAAAGTATTTTGTGGAATTTTTCTTTTGCCTGCTCTCCTTCTATTCCACAAATATAAGTATGAAAGTTGATGAATGTGTATTTCAGGCAAGACACTCTGCTAAGTACATTACATATATTACCTCATTTTTTTATTACTGCCATTTCAATTTTTAATCTAAATTTTTAAGACTTTTAATATAGCAATTTTCATATAACTAGTCAGTGCTGGAATCAGCATTTGAACCCATTTCTATATGATTCCACAGTTCATATGTATATCCAAAGAATTAAATCTCTTCCTTCTTGAAAGTTATCCCTCTCACCCTGCCTACCTCCTCCTTATTATTCTCTAATAAAATATATATTTCTTTTAAGACATTTCACTAAAGAAGTTGCTTTTGTCTATGGAAAAAATTATATTTCTAAAGCTAGACAGAAATAAACATTAAAATTGATTCTAAGTAGGAATAAATAAGATAACCAGGACTTTCAAAATGAAAATCTTTATGTATCGAGCATCTAAAATGCCTTCTAAAGGTTTCCATGCCAACCATTCTAGATTCTAAAATAAGCTGTGAAATAACATTTACTCACACCACGTTATGTAGGCTTTTGATACATTAAACTGTTTTAATAAGCCCAACTAAATCTTGAATCTTTAGCAAATGGGAGAAATAACACTGGCACAAGTCATCATTGAGGCAAGCAACATAGTTTTTGTTTTTCTAAATGAGAGAGGCCTTGTCAAACAGATTTGAAGGGGACTTTTCATTTCCGTTAACTTTCTTTTTATGTATTTCCATAGTTAGTCATAGCTTTTCAAAATAGAGTTTTATAAAGTTACGCTTAAGCTATAAACGGCACTAAGTGCTTAACACTGAATCTGTAGAAAACAGATCTGGAAATGTAGGGCACTTCCATCCTTGATTCAGACCACCTAGCAAAAAATAAATATATGAATAAAAAGTCAAATGGAGCTGAACGGGTCTGTTGATTCCTCTCATGCAGTTTGAAGGGATTTCTTTTTATTTACCAAGCTCCTCAAGGTGAAAATATTGCAGTCTGATTGACGGCTGAATATGATAGGGGCTTCCAGTGGGGAAGAAGAAGGGAATTCTGCAGATCAGGAGGGGCAGAAAGGAAGATGTGGCATAGAGGCCCAGCCTCCAAAATGCAGAAAGTCCAGGCATAGGGCAGCCCAAACAAAGTGCTTAGAAGGGGTTATCACCGCTCAAGACAGTATTTTGAGCGGGGCACACAGGGCACTAGGAATAACAACCAGCAACCCAACAATATCAATGAGAGTGACCGTGAGTTTAATCAACACTTAATAGCTACAAAAACGCTATCAGGCAGGTAATAGAAAGAGGGCAATGACAAGGTATGTATGGTCTCTGCCTTCAAGGGACTTTGAATCTAATTAATTAGAAACATGAAGTTTGATTAAGCAATGCAAATAAAGTGAAGTGTAATGATAGAGGAAAGTGGAGATGTTACAGGAATGCACAGATGAGACATCTAGCCCAATGGAGGAAAGGCTTCTCTAAGAAACTGATATGTGAACATGCACCTCAACAGAAAAATGGAAAACAAAGGGAGAGGAAGTAGCAAAAGATGACGCTGAGGAACTATTTACTGGAACGAATTTCAGGTGAATACAAATATCAGAATTTAATTTGTAGCTTACCAGCCTTTGCATAAGCGTGCAACATGTTATATCTAAAAAACATACTGAGGTAACCATAGATTAACAGGAAAAGACAACTATAAATTCAATAGAGTCAGCACTACTCGACTACTCTTATTATGTCACCTATAACTGTGAGCTGCACTGAGTTGAAGTCTATGGTTTGTTGGTGTGTGTTTCCTATCCGTAAATTATAACATGTCTGAGTGGGACACTTATTTCTAAGAAGGTAGCATCAACTATTACTTTCCCTGAGTGAGAAAGATTTAAAATTTGGCCAAACGTGAATAAACAAAACACTTGTAAATAGGAGCTTTCAGAAAGATTTTAACTGATGACTCTCCTAATAACAGTTTCCAGGATTCCATGTCTCTCTCATCGGGATAGACTTAACAACTGCAAGCTTTGTACACCTATTAATAATTTTGAAACTTATTTTATTTTATGTTTTTACATTTTCTTTATTTATTTTGAGAGAGAGAAAGAGGGAGAGAGAATTAGCTGGGGAGGGGCAGAAAGAGGGGGAAAGAAATCCCAGGCAGGCTCCGCACTGTCAGCACAGAGCCTGACAAAGGGCTCCAACTCACGAATGCTGAGATCATAACCCAAGATGAAATCAAGAGTAGGATGCTTAACCAACGGAGCCACCCAGGCGCCCTGAAATGTATTTTATATATTGATTTAAACCCTCAATCAGTGACTCCAAATCATAAAATACATTCGCACCCTTTTCAAGTTATTTTGAAAAGTACTTGTTACAAATATTTCTTGAAACATGCTATAAGGCACTATTTTCCTCAGTCTTTAAGATTTGTCAATCTGGGGCGCCTTGGTGGCTCTGTCGGTTAAGCGACCGACTTAGGCTCAGGTCATTATCTCGCGGTTCGAACCCCGCGATCAGCTCTGTGCTGACAGCTCAGAGCCTGGAGCCTGCTTCAGATTCTGTGTCTCTCTCTCGGACCCTCCCCTGCTCGTGCTCTCTCTCTCTCTCTCTCTCTCTCTCAGAAATAAAAGAACATTTAAAAAAGAAAAAAGATTTGTCAACCTACCTCAATGACATGATTTAATATCATTAATCTAAATCTGTAAGACTTCTGCCAGCTCACTTTTCTTCCTCTGCCTTCAGGTTTCAAAATGCTATTTTGTGGCAAATGACATCATTTTGCTCTGGCCATGTTTATAATGTTCCTGACTTCTGCCTTCTTCATTCACAGCCATGCCTTTCTGCTCTGATTAGCTCTTGATGTCTATGTCACTCCTATTTTTTTTTTTTTATCTTCTCTCCTATCATAGATGAGATCCAACTAGTGAAGTAAACAGAGCACTGCCATTTGTGGCAGAAATGACTGGTGGGAATGACGCTGACAATAGATGTCTGGTTGGATCTCTGGTGTGAGGAGAAGCTCACCACAGGTGCTGCTACATCTTCAAAAATGAGCAAACTCCCCTCATTTTAATTACATTTATGAAGACAGCCTATTCTGAACCAAATCTTTGAACATCTATCTGTCAAAAATTTTGTGTGTGTGATTTATGCTTTTACTTCTAAGAAGTCTTATAATGCTGAACAACTGAACTATATTATCAAATATTTAATCTATCATTTCAGTGAAAGGAACAGGGGGGTCTGATACTTATGACATGATAATTTCTCAATTAGCAAATTACTGTGTGAAGTTTCTCCTTTAAAATATGTTACAGAATCTTGTATGTAAAGCTCTAACTATCGATCTCAAGATCCCAATTTCCTGGCTTATCAGGTTAGATGGAAGATGAATGTGCTTTTAATGTTATCTTTGAAAGGCGCAGAGTTCCAGCTGACAGAATTCGAATATAGCCAAGTCTCTTTACTCTTCTTTCTCTGAGAAGTTAGAAAAGAGAGATCTCAATCCTTACAACTGAAGTAGCATTTTTTTTTGTTAAAGATTAAAGAGTTTACAAGAAGCAAGGCAGAAGAACAAAGACAGACAGATGAAGGTAGGAGGAAAGGGTTATGATCCAATCAGACATCCTTTATTCTTTAAGAATAAATTGTGTCGTTTCCTAGTGATGACAAAAAAAAGGGAATGGCACTTCCCTTTGGGAGGGAAACTTGACAGGTGCTGCCACAAAAAGGCTTTTAGAAGCCATCAATAGATGCATTTTTAACTTGTTGATAGATGGAGACAAATTATTTAGCAAACTCTGCCTCACATGTAAATATGCCACATAAATGTGCTGTAGAGGACATGTTTGTATTTCAAAGGCTGTTCCACTTAAGTCCTGAATATGAGAAAGCAAGACTATGTCTCTCATATTCTTTTTGATGGGGTTCTGGGCCACACCCCAAAATGTGCCATTCTGGCATACTGATTATTTTGAAATTAAAGATACTTAAGAAACAACTGAAGTAAAAAGGACAATTTGATTCTTCTCTGTCCCTATGAAAAGCAGGACTCGAATTCCCTCCGTGAAGGATACCCACCCTGAACTTGGAGGCAGAAGACCTCCTTATCACCATTGATAGGGATTTCTGGGCCAAGAAGGCTGTATAAACAAATCTTGTTATTTCAGTAATTTGTTGCCCAAACCTAAACTTCTTTGTCTTGTCAACTCTTCACAAATTTATTGTTTCTTTGTCTAAAAGGTATAAAATCTGACTGCTTTGATCACTTCTTTGGATCTCATATCTTTGGGGCCCATGGATTAATGAAATCAAATTGAATTTGCTTTCCTCCTGTTAATCTCTCTTTTGCTACAGGGTTGTCTCAACTGAGAACCTAGAAGGGTAAAGGGAAATTTGGTTTTCCTCCCCTATACCTTCTGGCACACTTCTTGGCACGTCATGGTGCTCACAAAAGTACTTCTTTAATGAACCAGGAATTTACTATGTGTCATTTTACACAGACTGAAAGTAAGCTTAGCTTGCCTCGTCACTAAAATAGGAAAGTATAAGTTCTAAACCTGACTTTAGAGGCAAGTTGCCATGATGAGGGATTTTCAAATGAGGATGCCGTACATCATCTTTAATCTCACTATTGTCAATCAACATTATTCCAAGAAGATAGCAATTCACCATCAACAGAGTTTTGCTCAAATGCTGTTGTGTTTATGGGCCAGGGTAAAAATAATCCAATAATATACAATGAAATCTAAAACTGAGACCACTATATGCTGAAAAGCATCATAGGGAACAGGTAAATAACCTTGCTAAAAACTATCCTATGAAATGACAACCTCTTGAGAAGTAAATGGCCTTACTTACATGGGAAAATAATTTCCCTGTGAAAGAATGACTCTTAGAAGCCTTATGTTGTTTGGAGAATTTCCCTTTAAATGCATTCCCTTATGATTAGAAGTTAGGTCTTCACTTCCAAATTAATAAAACAAAACAGAATAAAATGATATGAAATGATACTTCTGCTGGAGAGATTAAGCCCTTGTAACATTCTTTGCACAGAAAACTAAAATGTGTGTAGGTGAAGGGTGCTGCTTCATTATTAGTCATTATTAGTCACTATTAGAGTTTATTCCATGTCCTCCTTTAGAATGCTAATATATTCACACACACAAATATGCATTTTCAACTGTTCCAATTAAGTCTGAAGAAGAATATTAAGGAAAAAAATAACCTGTACGGAAAAAGAATGCTCTCGTTAGAGTATATGGGTTTCGATCTGTATATGTATACATATGAAGACATTAATAACTGGATGTCTTATAAGGAAGCTTGGTTTTAGTAATCTCCATACCTATTTATCATCAGCAGATGCTCATCTGGGTGCAACCAGAATGATTACTCCCAGAAAGCTCATAATTGCAGTAATTAGGGTCACGTGACCTCCAGCTTGCATGTCTTTAAAAAAGCTGAAGGCCAAACATTAGCATCTGAATGAGTACCAGAGGTCCACCAGTTGAGAGAGTTTAAGTTAAATGCACCAGAAAGCTTTGAACACACTTAAAGGAGTAGATTAAGTTATTTTTATATCGTCCACTCCGCCCTGTGCAGAGAATGAGCCCACCCTGACAAAGACCATATCTTAGCAGTACAGCCCCACTAATTTACCCGGCAATGAGTTGCAATGATTCTGAAGAAGTGATGATTTTACCTAAATCTTTCCACTCTAAAGGCTATTTTTCCCTTTGCTTTAGAATATGCTAGCAGTATATTTGGAGGACCCACACCGGCCATGGATTACTTTTTTAAAGAAGTAGTAATTTCATTCATTGGAAGGGCAAATACAAATGAAAAACAAGAAGTTTTCATTCTGTCCCTTGAAAATGAGAGTAAAGACTTCACCCCCCTTCTTTATCTTTTAGAATTTTTTTCGTTCTCTTCAAGTGCATGTAAATCTTTATAATGGCTAATTAAGCCTCTGGCCCCTCTCACACTCAGGATTGTTTCTTCAAGGGCTTGGGAGCCTTTTTTTTTTCTTTAATGCAAACATGAAGGGAGGTAGCTTCTCTATCTCTCTCTCCTTATATCTTCCCTGGGAGATGAAGAGCCTAACTTCAGTGGGCTACTTGCTCCAAACTGTAAAATTACTTGCTATTATAAAGGTTAGAAGTGTGTTTCTCCTCTAGAGAAAGCCAATTAGCTAACACAGATGGCCACCCCAATTACGGTAAATTTAATGCTCTTATGGAAGGATTAGTTACTGTTTCTCTTGAAAGTATGTAGATAATGTGTTTTATCTGCTTGATTATAAAAAAAAGACTGAAATTTCTTTTGGTCTTTGCAATCTCCTACTGAATTGCCTGCAATGTGCATCACATTCTAGTTTAATGTTTATTCAGTAAAAGGTTGTTTTTGTTGTTTTCTCTACTATCTTTGTGGAGAGGATTTCTGAGTTGGGAGCAGTTTGTTTTTAATTATATTTCCCCAACAATTTCAATTCCAATTAACCCTTTTCCCTGTAGTGGAGCCTTTTTAGATAATTTAACAAAAAAATTTAAATGGTGAAATTCCAAATTTCTCATGTGAAATTTGATAGTGCTTAATTTTACTACTTCATTTACCTTTAATTCTAAACAAGTTTGATGACATTGATCTCAAAATTAAATAAATCCTGATAGCAAGGATGTCAGCTGGAACATTAGTTCCAAGTGTTGAGATAGTAGTGTTTATTTATTTTTTTTTTCACAAAATCTAACACACTAATGTAACTTTCTTAATGGAAGCTCTTGGAACAGACATTCACATTAGTATTTCTGTATGTAACTATTTGTGCACCAAAACAGTATGAAAGATCTAATGATGAATTGAATTTCTGCTCAGAGTGAAAAAAATAGATAAACATAAAAGTTGAGAAAGGATATATGGATCAACATAATGGAAGCTACTCACACCAGTAGCCCAGCCCAGGTCACAAATTGAAACTTAAGTCAGCCTACACTTTTGGGAAACAACTGTCCAGAAATCCTAACGTATACCAGTCACAATCCTCCAACCCACTTTAGCTAGCTTACCTTACCCTAGAAAATAGAACCTGCTTAGAAAGAAATCTTTGATCTGCTAGCCAATCAGGCCATTTCTGCAATGCCTCTTCTAATGCTCTGTAAAACTCACATTTAACCAACCAAAGTTCCCCAGGGATTGTACCACTGCTTGTGAGGTACTGTACTCCTTGTTTTTCCTTGAACAGATGACATCAGATTTGTTGCTAAATTGTATTTTATTGTCATTTGGCATGGTTCAACAAATATTTGTGGAAAGGAAAAAAAAACAAGAAAGGGAAGACTGAGACAGAAAAACAGAGGGAAGAGATAGAATCAGGTCCAAAGTAATCCTGTCTTACACCTTTTGTTTGAGGTTTCTAACTTCTCAGTCTTTAGGATCTTCTCTATACTTTGGCTTCCACAGACCCCTTTCAAGAAATGCCTTTCTTTCTCTACCTCTCACTTTCTATTTTGCCTAAATTCTATGCACCTTTAAACCCAACTTAAGCTCTTTTTAAAATGAGGTCTCTGTAAAGGCAATTATATCTTCTCTAGATCTCTTGAGAAGGTTATGGTTATGTCTGTACTTAGTATTTGATTGTATCACCATGTATTAGTTACTATCTAGATGCTTTAGTTTTCCCTTTCCTTAACTTGACCACAAGCTATTGGAGAACAAAGGAACCATTTTTTTTTTAAATATTTTTATTTATTTCTAGGAGAGAGAGAGACAGCATGAGCAGGGGAGGGTCAGAGAGAGAGGGAGTCACAGACTGAAACAGGCTCAGGCTCTGAGCTGGCAGTCAGCACAGAGCCCGACGCGGGTCTCGAACCCACGAACCGTGAGATCATGACCTAAGCGAAAGTCGGACGCTTAACCAACTAAGCCACCCAGGCGCCCCCAAAGGAACCATTTTTAATACTTCTAAAGCAACCACAGAACCCAGCACTCAAATAACTTTCAAGTGTATTCTCAACATTTGACTTATTTTTTATGGTTGTTTTTTTTTTTAATTTCTGAGAGAGAGACAGAGAGAGAGAGAACATGAGCAGGGGAGGGTCAGAGAGAGAGGGAGATACAGAATCTGAAACAGACTCCAGGCTCTGGGCTAGCTGTCAGCACAGAGCCCGATGTAGGGCTCAAACCCACAAACCGTGAGATCATGACCTGAGCCGAAGTTGGATGCTTAACCGACTGAACCACCCAGGTGGCCCAACACTTGACTTATTAATAACTGTTCTGTTTCACTGGAACTATACTTTCTCACGTAGGCTTATTTCATATATGCAAAGATTTTAATATGAGAGTACAGATAACAACTCATGATTTAGAAATACTTTCATCTGTGAATTTCCATGAAACAATGGGACTGTTTGGTTCCCCACAGGCACAAAGAGTATACATTTGGGCTATTTTACTCCCCTCTTCACTCCCTGCCTTTTTCCTTTTTAAAAATATCTATTTGGCTATCAGACATTTATCTGTGATTAGGATTTTTTTTTTCACATAAACTTCTCTCTTTGTTGGGCACATTTCTTACTTCCCAGACCCCTAACGTCATCTCACCCTATGAAGTGGTGTACCTCCTTCTATGTGGGGCCACCTTAGCTATTGACTCCTGCATCCAAAAAGATGGTACATTGTTTGACCTACTGAGTTGGACACCATATAGAACAAAATCAAAATGATAAAATAAACAAATAAGTATCAGAACAAAATCTGTGTGGTCTTTATGGGATAAATATTAAACTGGTAAAAATATCACTGAGCAAACCATGACATAGAAATGGAAAAGATACTACATTTAATCCAAAGAGTAACTAGATAGAGGAAACTAATAAAATTAACAAATATTTATTCAGTGTCTACAATGTAAAAAGAAAACACAATTCCAGGTACGGTGGAAAGGGCAGAATGATATTTGATAAGGGAAATAAAAATTATTTAGATAACTTCTCTGGGGAATGGATATCTATAATTGATGCACAATCATTAAAGTATCATAAGATATTTTAAGGTCATTTACGTAATTAATATGTAACATGTATTTCTTTACGTTGTATAATACATGTATGAAATATAAGAAAAGGTGATCACACTATACTTAAACACCTCTATATAATAGCCTGGCTTGAAAATAGAAGTAAATTTATTTTTGGTCACTGATTTCAGCTAGCCTACATAGCTGCTTGTGCATGCCTCAAACATACTACTAATAGTGAAAAATGTATATCCTAATTTCCAGTTAATTAAAACAGGTAGAGAATCCCAAAGAAACTAAATACAAAGGTCCTCTCCCTGTGATATTATTGCCAAATCATCTATATTAGATCTCTGAGTCCCTGAAAGATAATGGAAAGTCAAGTGGAATTTGAAAGTGTTTGCATCTATAAAGCTGCTTATCAAATTAAACATTCTCCTTATTGAACCATTTTTTATACTTATTTTTTATCCCCCAAAAGACCCCTATATTTTAAGGACTATTACATTTTACACAGAAGCCAGTAATAAAAACTGTGTCTGGTTTTGTAACTAAGTTTCTCTACTCATAAAATGAGGAGGATAAAATTTTTAAATCTATATTCTAAAAACTGGCCAATATGCTTGCTCTACTTTTGAACCATAAACTTTATTTAAAAGACATATAATTTTTACAAAAGACAGAAAGCAGGGCTGAGAAAGAGACATGAAAAAGAGACTATATAAAAATATAGTCATAGAAACATGTGTATAATGTATTAAGTGTTTTGTTTTTATTCAGCTCTTTACTAATTAGATTAAAGTCGTGGCAAGAAAAGTAAACAAAGCAATGACTCTGAAACAACATAAGCTGATGGTCACGAGACATTGAATAATATGGAATGAAACCAATTCTAGTTGATTTTTCAACTAACATTCTTATATTGCTAAATAACTGTAGGGAATTGGTTCAGAAAAGTCAGATAATTTTACCTTCTTTAACAAGAATGGCCCATAAAGTGTGCCCAGAAGCAAAGCCCTTATATTGTTTATTGTCAAAACTATCCAACACCGGTAGTCATATCTATATGTCTATCTAACTTGTATATATTATATGCTACATTCTTTTTTCTGCTCTGCAACTGATGATTTTCTATTATTAGTTGAATAACTAATGAAACTTAATAATATCACGTGGATTTATACAAGCTGAGGAAAAAGAAAGCATATCCCCTTTCAATAATATAAAGTTATTACATTGCAGTAAGTAGACTATGAAAGAAATAAAGGATTTCTAAATGAATGGGCTCCTTACATAAGAAGAAAATGTACTTCTTATGTTTTTAAATCCTCCAAACTTCCCTAATAAGATATAGGCCCAACTTAAAATCATGGTATTCTTTAATGATATAAATAATCTGCAAAAAGATTAGCCGAGCTACTCTTTGGAACAGCATTCTTTCTTTCACATGAATTCAGGAAAAGAATAAAAACTAGCTGGTCAGTGAATTAAATCACAGGATTGATTTCAGAAGCAAGGGATTTATTTGAAAAGATAGCCAAAGGACTGTCTTTTATAGCCATTTGATACCATTTAGTTAAGAAAAAAAGACTCAACTATTTTTTTTGACATAGAAAAAACAGACTCATTAGCTACTTAATATATTTCCGGTGAGTTACTTTATTCTATTTGTCTTCTGTGACATCAACAAGCCTATTTCCTCAGTATGTCAAGACTATCAAAATAAAGAGCAATTCTGGAAATGTACCTTCCTGAGGTATTTCCCTAGATCATATGAGGAGACTGAGAAGTGATAGCAAGTTTGTCTATAATTAGGTTCTGGGCAGGCTACCCCAAAGTATGTCACTTTGGCATATTGATTATTTTAAATTAAAGTTACTTAAGAAATAACCAGTGCAAGAAAGACACCCTGACCCTCCTTCGTCCTCCTGAAAGTGGGACATAAATCTCCCTATGAAAGGTATCCTCCCTGCACAAGGAGGTAAAGAGACATCCTTATCACCAGAGAGAGGGAATTCAGAGTCCAGAAGGCTGTATAAACAAACCTTGTTACTTCCTCACCAGTTTACTACCCCTGAGCCCAAACTTCTTTACCGTGTCAATTTTTCACAAGTTTATTGCTTCTTTGGCTAAAAGGTACAAAAGCTGCCTGCTTTGGTAACTTCTTTGAGTCTCCTATTTTTATGAGCTCTCATACAAAATGAAATCTGTTTTTCTCCCATTAGTATGTCCTATGTCAATTTAATTAGTAGGCTAGCTAAGGAACCTAGAAGGAAAGAAGGGAAAACTTTTCCTCTCCTGCAGCTGTCACCCCCTCTTCTCCCATTCCAAATCATGCCACAAGCTTATTTCTTCATTTCAATGCTTGTAACGGGAAAGGATTACTTTTTATAAAAGGGAGGAAGTAAGTATTTACGATGCTTCAGATTTCAGAAACCTGCACAAAAGAAAGCGGATTCTCTGTAGAACCAACTGGTCTTTCCAGTTTGAAATGTGATTCTAGTAGCTTTGGATCTCTCCTTAAAGTGGCAAGCAAATAATTAGGCATTCCGCAAATCTTTCTGGGATCTCAGAGTCACTTTGTTACACTTTGTTACATTCTAATCCAATGATTAGAAGTCTGGGTAAGTTTTCATCCATTAGTATATTTACACTATTATTATATTATGCTAAACGTAGGAATAATACAAAATGACAAAGCATTCACCTTTACTTTTTTAAATCCACAAACTAAACTTAATGATTGTTACTGCTTAAAATGTTTTTGGGTGATTTATTCAAAGTCCTTCCTTTTTTTGTTCAAAATTTTCCATCACCAAGGGAGAAAATACACTGATTAATAATTATTACTACTGGGGTGCCTGGGTGGTTCCGTCAGTTAAGTGTCCAACTCTCAGTTTTGGCTCAGGTCATGATCTCGTAGGTTCATGTGTTCAAGCCCATCAGGCTCTGTGCTGAGAGCGGAGCCTGCTTGGGACTCTCTCTCCCCCTCTCTCTGCTCCTCCCCAACTCATGCTGTCTCTGCCTCTCTCAAAATAAATAAACAAACTTAAAAAATAATAATTAGGACATATATACATATATATATATATTTAGCTGTTTAGTTTATAGAAATGCAATAAAATTGTTCATTGTGACTTCTAATCTTTAGAATTCATACAATAAGCATTTTCTAGATGTTCACTCCTACAAGGCCTGACAGGGTCATGAGACAAAATGACAAAGACCCCAGTTGCTATGAGTTACTAGGAGAGATAAGAAATATCCAGAACTAATAATAACATATAGAAGTATGAACAAACACTATGAGGGATGTGTGAAGCAACATGAAGCAATTTAGAAATGAAATAGAGTTTCTCCCTGAGGTGGTACTGAAGATGACTATGTAGCTTGTCAAAGACTTGCTGGTCTTGACCCTGGAAAGCTCAAAGCACAAAGCTGACTCAGAAGACATAACGGTATCCTCTCTCCACACTCCTGATTATATTATTCTCATTTTCTACACTGGTTTTCTTTTTGTGTTTGTTTGTTGTTGTTGTTTTTAAATGTTTTATTTATTTCTAGGATAGAGAGAGAGAGACAGCGTGAGCAGGGGAGGGTCAGAGAGAGAGGGAGTCACAGACTGAAACAGGCTCCAGGCTCTGAGCTGGCAGTCAGCACAGAGCCCGACGCGGGGCCCGAACCCACGAACCGCGGGATCATGACCTAAGCGAAAGTCGGACGCTTAACCGACTAAGCCACCCAGGCGCCCCTGTGTTTGTTTGTTTTTATTTTTTTTAATGTTTATTTATTTTTGAGAGAGAGACAGACAGAGCCCGAGTGGGGGAGGGGCAGGAAGAGAGGAAGACAGAATCTGAAGCAGCTCCAGGCTCCAAGCTGTCAGCACTGAGCCTGACACGGGGCTCAAACCCATGAACCGTGAGATTGTGAAAGAAGCTGAAGTCAGATGCTCAACCTACTGAGCCACCCAGGTACTCCATTCTACACTGGTTTTCTTAAGTGAGTCCATTCAATTCTGCAATATGCTGCTTAGTTTGTCAATAGTATCTTTAATAAAAGATAAAATATCACTCATCAGAACAAAGACAAATTACTTTCTGGTCAGTTTAAAATACATATAAAAATCAGTGTGTGTGTGTGTGTGTGTGTGTGTGTATAAAACTTCTGGCTTCAATTTTATATTTTATTTTAAAATATTTATATTTTATTTTTTAAATGTCAGTTTAAAGATCTTCATTAGCTTTATTCCCTGCCTTAAGAGAAGCACCAGAATGTAATCCTCATGTAAAACCTGGGGGGGATAGACTTTTGATAGAGGTTTTAAAAGTGATTTGGAATCCTCCCTTTTTTAAGATTCATAATTATACATTACCACACTTAATATTTTAATGAAGTATAAGTTATTTTTGTTCCCATTTTACAGATAAGATAATGAAAGCAAAGAACTTGATGGCAAGCAGCCTAGCAATATAGAAACATACAGAAAGCATCAGAATTCAAGGCAGAGGTATAGACTAGAATTAGGAGGGAGGTCCAGGTCCAAGTTGATACGTGAGATATTAGAAATCATCTGAATGTCCAACAATAAGTAAAGTGGTGAAAAAATTATGGAATATCTATAGGGTAAAACATCTCACAGTCATTAAAATCATTTTCAAGTAAGCACAAGTTACAAAATACAAGGTTTAACTTTAATTTTGTGAAAACAAAGCAAGACAAAAAAATGGAGGGAAATCTACCAAAATATTAGTAGCAGTATTAATAATGTAGAGAAAAAATAAATTGGAAATACAGATACACATTTATATATACTTTTTTTTAAAGATAAGAAGGGTGTGCAAAATGTTTCCAAGAATCAGTATCAAGTTTGACTTTCCAGTTTTTGGCCATCACTCTGATTCCCATTTCTAATAACTTTAGGGAATTTAAACTTTTTGCCAATCCAAATTCAGTAATATCATAGAATCTAAGATACAATCTATTGTAAGACATATTTAATTTGCCAGGAAGAAAGAAAAAAATATCTGCCAACTATGGCATTTTTTTTACATTTACATAGTTTTATGTGAAAGAAATGGACATCTCAGAATTGATGAAACACCTCAAAGACATTTTTTAAAAAATTATTGAGTTATAATTGACATATAGTATCACATTACTTTCAGGTATATAACATGATTCAATATTTGTACATATTGCAAAATGTCTTGTTAAATCTGTCACTGTGCATAGTTATAAAATTTTATTTTGTTCTGATGAGAACTTTTAAGATCTATTGCCTCAGCAACTTTCAAATAGGTAGTAGAGTATTATTAACTATAGTTACTATGATGTATATTATATCCCCATAACTTATTCATTTTATATAGAAAGGTTATATATATATATAGATAGATAGATAGATAGATAGATGGGTTAACTCCCATCACCCATTTTGCCCACCCCCCCATGCCCCTGCCTCTGGCAGCCACCAATCTGTTCTCTATATCTATGAACTTAGGTTGTTTCATCTTTTTTTTTTTAAGATTTCACATATAAGTGACATCATAGAGTATTTATATTTCTTTGTCTGACTTACTTCATGTAGCATAATGCCCTCAAGATTCATCCATGTTGTCACAAATGGCAAGATTTCATTATTTTCTATGGCTAAGTAATAGTCCATTTTGCGCGCACACACACACACACATACACACTCACTCACTCACTACATCATCTTTATTCATCATCAATGGAAATTGAGATTGTTTTCATACCCTGGCTATTATAAATAATGTTACAATGAACATGAGGGTGCATTTATCTTTTTGTTAGTGTTTTCATTTTCAGAAGCAAAACGGCTAGGTTATATGGTTGTTCTGTCTTTAAATTTTTGAGGAATCCCCATACTGTTTTTAATAGTGGCTGCACCAATTTGCATTCCCACCAACAGTGCACAAAGGGTTCCTTTTCTAGACAGCCTTGCCAACACTTGCTATTCTTTATCTGTTTGATCCTAGCCAGTCTAGCAGGTATGAGGTGACATATGACTTTGGTTTTGATTTGCATTTCCCTGATGATTAGTAATGTTGACCGTCTTTTCATGTGTCCAATGGCCATTGGTATGTCTTCTTTGGGAAAATATCTTATTTAGTCCTCTATCCATTTTTTAATCAGATTGTGTTTTTGCTATTGAGTTGTATGAGTAATTTACATATTTTGAATATCTTATCAGATTTGCAAATATTTTCTACTATTAAGTAGGGTGCTTTTTCATTTTGTTGGTTTCCTTTGCTGTACAGAAGTGAAAGAACATTTCTGACACTTCATTTTATAAACCTCTATCTATATCTTGCTCTTATCCAGCATCACTAGTTATTTTGCTTAGCTAATATTAAGAAGGAGCTTTTCTATAAGGAATTTTTTTTTCCTAAAGCAAAAGAACTTAGCTTTAGTTTAGAAAAGAATGGTCATTTTCATTTTTTTCTTCTTTCTGAAAAGTATCCAAAAGGAGAGGAGATTTCAAGTTGCCATGTTGAGCATAGCCACCATAAAACACAATCCAACAAGGAAGAGGGGCAAAGTATAATTTACTTTCAATTAAGAAGAAAAAGTAACAATTCAAAGTTAACCCTGTATATGAAAATATTTCTGATTCAAAGATTTATACTTTGCCAAAAATGTCATCTACTTGTAATTGCTGTTTGGCAGATGGATACAGGCTGACAGGAAAAAGAAGAGTAGCCGAAAGTTCAAAAGGTCTTACAAGAAATTTCATGTTTAAATATGTGCAAGTTTACATAGAATGTACTGAGGAGCAGATAAGAAAGGAAACCAAGCTACATATCTTCAATAAACTCAACTCCCAACTATATGAGCATACATAATAAAATAATACAGGTTACACAGAAATATTCTCAACTATCCTTGTGTAAATACTTTACTCTTTTGCTTATTATTTCTAATTATCAGTAGTCATGATTCCAACATAGTCTCTTTGCTACAATCCACACATATTTCCAGGACAAGAACACATAGTTTGTACATGAAAGAGAGAAACAACAGTAAGTGGTGTGTGTGTGTGTGTGTGTGTGTGTGTGTGTGTGTGTGTGTGTAGGGGGTGGAAGAGTGAGGTCAGAATTGAAGACAGAAAAAGTACATATTTGCTGTGTGCCTGCCATGTGCTACAGAGTGGTTCGAAGGGGAAATATGGGCTTTGAAGGCTAAATTCCTGATTAATGTAAGCATAAATGAAAAGCCAATGTTTTTCTTTTTTTTTTTTAATTTTTTTTTATTTCTAGGAGAGAGAGAGAGACAGCGCGAGCAGGGGAGGGTCAGAGAGAGAGGGAGTCACAGACTGAAACAGGCTCCAGGCTCTGAGCTGGCAGTCAGCACAGAGTCCAACACGGGGCTCGAACCCACAAACCGCGAGATCATGACCTAAGCAAAAGTCGGACGCTTAACTGACTAAGCCACCCAGGCACCCCGCCAATGTTTTTCTTTATGTTAATTATTAATCAAAGCCCTACACAAAAAGTTTTGCAACACCTGACATTTTGCTGTTATATGAGCAAGAAAAGCCCTCATTTCATACAGGGATTCATTTTTTCCTTTGTTTTAAAATCTGAATGCATATTTTAAAGAAGAAAATAGAAAGGATAAGTGAAATTCTAAGCTTCCTGAGGTGAGCACCCTCTAAGGCTCTCTGTTACTACTCTAAACTCAGTTAATCTGTTTTGAGTCTCTCATAAAATCAATTAACAAGAAAACAGAACAAAAGGAATGGCATCTTAACATTTTTGCCAGTTAATTGAAATTTGCAGCTGATAAGCAATGTCTCCACTCCATCATCCTCAGGAAGTGTGGACACCAAACTGTGGGCCTCAAGTTTCCCTGCAAATTCAGGAAGCTGATCCTTCTTTAAAATGTTAGGCAGCCTTACAAAGAAGTCATTCTTTTGACATGTGTATTTATTAAAGGAATAAATTAGAATTGGATCTTTTTATTTGATCAAAATTCAGCTTGTAAGACAGGTAAAATAAATGAAACAACAGTTGAAAATCAAAGAAATTATACTAACTATGAAAACAAATGCTCCTGAGTAAAATGTGTGTTAAGCACCCCAAGTCTGAAACGCATCCATTTCTCACTAAGTTTCAGCTTTCAACACCATTCTCTGCAACAGTTGTTGAACCCAATTCTCCAAAGGCTCAAGATGCCTTGATTTTATTTCACAGCTTATTCATAATCAATAATAAACACATCACCAACCTTAATTCCAGCCAGCAGTCACAAGATACCTTGGATCAGGTCAATAAAATCTGAAAGATAAACAGAAAAACATCCTGTAAATTAAATCAATTGAATGATTCAATCTTTTATTTTACTAAAAAGAAGATGAAGTCAAGTTACTTGGTTCTTTGCACCATAAAATATGCTGGCTGATTATGTAGTTATAAAACCTTAAACTATTTTCTAGATCTCATTTAACAAGATGTATTAGATGCCCAGATTAGACCCTATTTTTATGTTCAGCAGTTTCTATGTAAAGCAGAACAATGCTTGTGCTTATATTCTAAGACATCAACCACCCAATTTTTTAACAAATCTTGTAGTGTACTACCATTTCTCATGAAAGACGTTTAATTGAAAATAATAAAACTACTGCATTTGGATCCTTAATTTAGCTTAACAGTCTGTAGATTTTTAGTCCAAGATCAACAATCTGTTAAAAAGCAACAGAAGTCAAATAAGACAATTCTAGTGTCAACATAGCCACCTTCCCACTCCTGTCTTACACTTTAGCCCTGCCACTAAATTATGCTGAGAAGCACACTGTCAGATGGAAACACCAAAGAAGACACACCAAGGAAAAAAGCAAACCCAAAATTTCTGTGCCAAAAGTCAGCCTGTCTTTTGGACAGTTAGTAAAGATAATAACTAACATGACACATGACATAGAGTATAATTCTTGACTTGCTGCAAGGAGTGTCTATTACTAAATCTCCAATTTAAAAAAAAAAACACAGGTCAGAAGTATATTGTGAGTTAACTGGTGAGAAGTTAGAATTTGTTCCACAAGATACTATTACAAATGGTCATTATGAGATGCCTAGGTTAAATCCAAAAGTAAAATTAACCTTAAATGGTAATTTTTTAATGGAAATTGAATTATTAATCAACTATATTAATTAAAAAGTAACATAAAATTTTCCTATAATAAGAAGAAAAATACTGGGAGAGCAGGAAGGACTGTGGTTCAATACACAGAGTGATTTTGAATGTGCGGCTGTGCGTGCTATATGTGTACATGTGCATTAGACAAAAGATAGTCTAAAATAATCTTCATATATTCTAGGAAGTTATGTTAATTAGCTTGCATATAGTAATCACTTCACTATGTATATCAAAGCATTATGTTATCTGCCTTAAATATATAGTTTTTATTAAAAGATAATATAAAAGAAATACTTATAAAACAAAAAAGTATGATTGGACATGAAATTCTTGATTGTTAATCTCAAGAGTAGATGCCTAAAAAAAGTGAACTTTATTTGACAAGAATGAAATGATAGGTGGATTAATTTGTGAAGATTAAACAAAAGGATTTGGGGAAATTTATGAGGAACTTTCAAGATTAGTGCCTTTAATATGTCTACTTCCATTTCAAACACCTGCTTTATTTTACTTTGATATCAATATTATTCTTTTTCTGTAAAGCCACCACTTCCCAGGCTATGTGCCATGGTACCCCAGGACACCACTGTAAATTCCGAGACCAATAAAATATATTCAATAAATGAAAAACAGCACATCCATTGGGCACAACACAAGTTGCTAACTTGAAGTAATTCGCAGTTTCAATTTTAGGTTTTCTACGTGTGTTTCAATCTGATAAGTTGGATTTTTGATAACATTTGTAATATAAAAGAAAATATGGCATGAAAGCCAATATGGAGTAAGAAATGAGGATGACAACATCCAATCTGACTCCCAGCTTTGAGGGCTGGGCTGTACCCAGCAGGCACACACACACACACGCACACACACACACACACACATACACACACACACCATTGGTGAGTAATTTGGGTTTCTAAGTGTGAAGTAAAAAGATTTTTCTTTCAATTTTTTTTCAAAAAGCCATTCAGTTATTAGGACATATATACTTATGATAATTAAACAGAACTGTAAAGTGTTTCTTTTGGCCTGTGGGGCACCATGAAAAAAAATTACTGAGCTATTCAGAACGCTATAACCAGAGAAAGTTTGGGACACTCACTATTAAGCACAGTTTTTGTTTTGTTGTTTCTTTTTTGCTCTACAAATTTAAATAAAAAAGAAAGTTGGAGGGATTAAACAAAGAAAAAAGACTAGTAGAGAGAAGGAAAAGGAGAGGAAGAAAAATTTTCCTAAAATAAGAAGAAAAATGCTGGGAGAGCAGGAAGGACAGTGGTTCAACACACTGAGTGACTTTGCATGTATGGCTGTGTGTGCTATATATGTACATGCGTGAATGTCCTCCTCTGTGTGAAAGAGGAGGCTGAAACAGTACATATGAATATAGAAATGAAAGACAAGAACAAGTCATGGACACTCTGCATACATGTTGGTCACCATTTATCATTCCCTAAGAAGACGTGGCTCCCTGGTAGCCCAGAGCCACGGAAGACTACATAGATCTGCACATTTATTTGTGTGCTGTCCTAAGCCTCAATTTTCCATTTGGCCCTAGCTACTTCTTACTAAGACTTCTTTAACATACTGGATCAAGATCCTAATATCTTGAATATTCTTTGAAGTAAGTTGGATTTTGTCTTCTTACATATATGCTTTCATAGTAAAAACAGAATGATACTTATAGAGCTTTTCAGAAGTCAGGCTTTATGGAACATGAACCTGGATATATATGAATTCCATTCGTGGGGAAAATTTCTTTTAAAAAAATTTTTTTAATGTTTATTTTTGAGAGAGAGACAGAGAGACAGAGTGCAAGCAAGGAAGGGGCAGAGAGAGAGGGAGTCACAGAATCCAAAGTAGGCTCCAGGCTCTGAAATGCCAGCACAGAGTCCAACACGGGGCTCAAACCCACAAACTGCAAGATCATGACCTGAGCTGAAGTTGAAAGCTCAGCTGACTGAGCCACCCAGGTGCCCCTATGGGGAGAAATTCTCACTTGCCACCACCTCTACCTCTCTACCTCAACCCAGCCTTGCCTCCAAAGTATTTTCTATGTAGCATGCATCAAATATAAACTTTATTTAAAATACTAATTCTGAGGCACCTGGGTGGCTCAGTCAGTTGAGCATCTGACTTCTGATTTTGGCTCAAGTCAAGATCCCAAAGTCACTGGATCAAGCCCCACGTCAGTCTCAATGCTGAGCGTGGAGTCCGCTTAATTTTCTCTCTCTTGCTCCCTGTACCCATCTCCCCCACTCATGCTCTAATGCTCTCTCTCTCTCTAAAAAAAAATAATAATGCTATTTTAGCTATGCAAACTGTGTATTTGAACCCTTAGGCTTAGCAAAGTGTTTAGCACATAGAAGAATGTAAATAAATATTTGTCAAATGAATGAAGGTGCTTAGTATTGTGCTTTTCTGATGCTTTGCCAGATTTAAAGAAATAGTTAAAAATTCCCCTTTTGGCAGAAATAAGAGAAAAATCTCATCTTTTTTGTCTCACCAGACTTGCATCAGAAATATTTCTGGAGACAAAATTCTGAGGAAGAAGAGGTGGCCAGTTTTGACCTTGTGGACTTAGGCTCACTTGGGCTCTTAGGATTTTTATTTGTTTGCTTGCTTTCTTAAGGGGGCACTTCCATTTGCAGTGCCAAGAGCAGCTGCTTTGTAAATAACTAGTCTCTAGACCTTTTTTTCTTTCATTCAACCCAGTTATTGAGCAAATAGGCACAGAATAGTGAAGATTTATGTTGCCCTAAGGCTCACCCTTCACTGTGAACATCTGCCATTTCAAACACAGGGTCAAGACTCAGTGCTATTCCACTAAACAATGCCCAGAGCAGAACTCAAATGAAATTCTTTTCAATAGCATTCAGCACCTGCTTCCAGGCAGCTTAATTTATCAGCATATAAAAGCACCATTTCTCCATCCTCTGGCTCCACAACAAAAAGGTAGCGGAAATGTCAGAAAATAATCTTGAGAGTTAACTGCTACAGCTTCCCCCCCCCCCTGTCTCTTTTCCAATAAGAAATGATCTCATGCCTACATATTATAAATCATATTGTAATGATGACATCAGGTTATAAACTCTGTATCAAGCTGAAGTACGCTTGTTTACACCTCACAAAAAACTAAAAATGGAAAACAGCAGACATATTTTAGCTACTAGATTACCAATGTCCATGGTGAATTGAAAACCCACCTTTCACACTTCCTGTGCTTTTCCCTTCACATGAATCTCAGTTTACAGAAACTGTTGTTGCTTAAGTAATAGAAAAGCTACTGCTTGAGCTTCAATTTACAGATACAAACGTAGGGAAGACTGAAGTTGCAAGACAAATTAAAAATCAATTGTTAAAAAATTAATTGAAGTGCTTTTTAATTGTAATCTTTATTTTTTTAAATATGGAACAGTTCTGTGGATATTTTTTATAGCTTTGTTTAGTATTTCAGTGATCCAAAGTTCTTTGCCATCAAAGAGCTGGTGAGAATGTGGTGGGATGGGGGTGGTTATGAAAAGCCAAAAGACAAAGGCTAAAATACGAAGCAGAATATGCCTGCTGTCACAAAGAAACACCCGCAAAGAGCTATGGGAGATCAAAGAAGAGGAAAAGAACACAACAAAATCCTATTATATAGATAAGGATTCACAGAGGACATGCTTTTGAGTTGGGCCTTGAAGGAGGTAAAGGATTTTGATAAACAGAGATGGAATGGGAAGGAGACCCACTCAGACAATGAACTCAGCAGAAACAAAGTAATGAAAGAAGCTAACCCCAGAGACTGTCTGTACAAACACCTGCAGTCCTACCTGACTGGAATATAACACACAAGAAAAACACTAATTGGGTGAAAGGCTAGGTTGGGTCGTATAGGGTAATAACCTTGAATGACAAGTTGACGAGGCTACATAATTAAATATATTTAATTTTGTATGCTAAAGTGAACCACTGAAGGTTTTAAATTCAAGAATGGCATAATTAGGTAACTGAATCTGGCAACACTGTGTAGATTGGATCAGTGATGAGAAGAAATTAAAGAAGAATCAACCACTTAGATGGCTCCTTCGAAAGTTCAAGTGAATGATAAGGAAGAGTCAACTCAGGTAGAGACAGTGTCAGTGCAAAGGAAGAAGGATACCCTAACTACTGCATAGCAAGTATCTTAGCTCAGGCTGCCATAACAAAATGTTGTAGATGAGGAGACTTAAACAACAGAAATGCATTTTCTCACAGTTCTGGAGACTGGAAGTCTGATCTCAGGGTAACACCTTGATCAGGTTCTGGTAAGAGCCCACATCCTAGCTTGTATACAGCCACCTTCTCACTGTGCCTTTACATAGCAAAACTGCCAAATTATGGCCTCACTTTATTGACCTTATTTAACACTGGCTACTGCCCAAAAGCCCTATCTCTAAATATAGTCACTTTAGAGGTTAGGGCTTCAACATACAAGTTTTGAGGAGATGCAATTCAGTACATACCGATGTACATAAGTTATGGGACTTAGGAATTGGTTGGATATGAAAGGTGCAGGACAGAGAAAAGCAACCAAAATAATTCTGAGGGTTTGAGACAGACTCCTAGAAAGATGGTGCCATTCTCAGTAACAGGTAAGATCAGGTTGCTGAGAAAGAGTAGACGGTGAGGAGCTTTTGTAGACAGATTGAGTTTGAGTTTCTGGCAGGATAATCAAGGGAAGGTATTTATCAGACAACTAGCCTGTTTGTGGAGAGTATGATTTATGTGATATGCAGAAAGAATGAGGTTTTACTCAACACTAAGAACAAAAAGGAATGAAAATTGTGGTGATATAATTAGGCTGAAACATATCAATATAAAATCAGAAGTATATTTGTGTGATCCAAGCCATAGTTTGGTAGTCTGGCCAGCCCACTTTATTGTGTATTTAATCACTATCTTGATAGGTAGATATAACATTCATAAAGTACTGTCCACATGTAAACCCATACTGTTCTTAATGAATGATGCTGTAGCCTGCCTGCCCAGACTGTGGGCTGCTCTGGGCCAGTGACCCAGCAAATCCACATTTGTATCTCAAGCACTTGGTGTGGTGTATGGCATAAAGTCAGGGATCTATCTATAAATGTGGAATGAGTCACTTCCCGGAAAAACAGGCTGAGTCATGGACACTCCAACTAATTTTACCTCTAGACTTTGTATTATTCATATAAAACAACACTGTAGGAAGCCAGGCACTAGGTATGGCTCTTAATGGAATGTTCTGTACTCTGACATGTTTACTGTAGCTGCTATAATAATGATGGCAAGGAGAGGTTAAGACTAAACAGGGCCAGCTACATGTGTCTAAGTCACTCATCTACTGTCACAATACAGAAAACAGAATGACTGGGTGATATAGCCACTGCATAATGAGAGCTCACTTAAAGTGAAGCACTTTGAAACACTTCAGTCATGGAATTTGTTTTCAAAAACTATTGTACTGTTTCTAATACAAAACAACAGCAATAGTAAGAAATGATTGTTAAGTGTCCACGTAACTCAGGCATTATACAAACTATGTCACATGCATTATTTACTTCATCCTTACAAGACCAAGTACAGCAGACACAGTTACTATATATTAGTTTCCCAGGAGAAAACTAAGCTTATCAAGATTAAATATCCAGTACTTATTGATAAAGACTCCTAAGTAATTGACATTACACAAACATCATTTATTAAGGCAAAGAAATAACAACAAAAGTCAGAGACAAGGTGAAATACATTATATACATTTGGGTGTATGGCTTGTGTATATTTATATATACATATAGTCTTTAATCTCTTGTTTTAAGTTCGGATTCTGATGGTCCTTCATAACTGTGTGATTCCTTCAATAATTCTGGCGTATTCAAATTCGGGCAGAAATAGTGACTGTAAGCATGCTTTTAAAAAGCCAAATGACAAATTTTTGAAATATAAAGAACTTGGTATCCTGTAGTTCTTCCTCTAAGCATTTTCAGTGGGACAAAAATCTGGAAGACGGCAGTATGTATTTTTTAAGAATTTTTTTGCTGATCTTACCTTATAGGTCTACAGCAAAAAGGCCTTACATATTCTCATCCAAGAGTCTTTCATTTTTTTCCCTTCTTTATAATTTTTTTCTTAATGTTAGGCATATAAATAGTTTAAGAAGTTTATGTATTTAAGGCTTATGATGGAACAGAGCAGTGAGTTATTTGAGAGTTGAAATGTATCTGAACGATGCTGTATTTATTTTTGTAGTGAGGTGGCACACTGGAGTGATGACAGAATCTGCAAAAGCCAATAGGCTTATTTATTTTTCAGTATGAAAAACCCACCGGTTCACTGAAACCATTAGACCAAAATCCAAGGTCTCCTTTGAAATGGTTTTATTGTAAAGTGAATGCATTATTAATTACTTGTTCAAAATCTTTAGTGGAGAATCTTGGCAGTAATATTTGAATTTATAGCTGAGATTTTGCAAGATGCGGGAAACACACGAGACACTCACCAGAAAGGAGAAAGATTGCTCGTGTCTAACATCAGGATATTTGTGAAGACTGTCACAACCCTGATTTTCTCTAATTCAGAAAGCACACATTCTCCTCGGCCTACCAACAGGCCATTTTGTCATTTCAGTGAAACTTGGATTTCAAAGGAATGTGCAGTTATAGGCAATCCTTAAACAATAAAGTAAATCTGTTGCCCAAAGCTCTCATTTCCTGAAAACTCTAGTAAGGCACTAACAAGCCAAATTGGAGCATTCCACACATTTCTGAACCTACTTCTCTGAGTCACAGACTTTCTCCTGGGTGAATCGAGGTATACTTAACTCTTACATATGGTGTTATTATAACTCATTTCCAACATAGTTTAATTAATTTAATAAAGAACTGCAAATACCCAAAAGAGGTATAAAAAGATTGGCTTCAGAACTATTATTAAAAAGACCATTTTCATCCATTTTAATATTGCATTTCATGTTACATACAAAGGACCAAAGAAGGCTAGAATTTATACATAATAATGGGAAATCCTATATCTGGAACAAATGTAGCAGCAGCAAAAGTTAGGGTTTCTTGTAAGTCTAAAAGCATTAATGTAGGAAACAGATCTACTGTTACCAATGTTAAATATTAAGTACTTTTTCAGACTCCTACCATTCCTCAACTGAACTAATCAGGAGCTAAAGCTTTAATTTCCCCCAAAGCAGCACTGAAGCAAAAAGCATTGTAGTAGAATGAAAGTAAATTAGCAATACATATTTTCCCTGTATTTCACAGGTAGGCACTCCTATACTTACAATTTCTTGAACCATTTATTTAAAACTATAAAGAAAATATTACAAATGGTGATCAAATTCCTAACCTGGTCTGTTTAATCCTTAGTAAAACCAAAGGAGTGCTGCATAACTAAATAGAATGTTTATAGCCTGACAGTGATCCAAGACACAGCTTCGTGATTATTTTGCGTAAGGATATTTTCCCAGGCAAATGGAATACACTTGGGAGTTAGTTATTCACTCTTTTAACTAATAATTTTTGAATACCTATTTCATGGCAGCCATTTCTAGGGACTGGTATATGCTGGTGACCAATAAGTTATCAACAAGATTCCTGCCCTTCATTCCTCTAACAGAACACAAATAGGTAAGATAGTATCATTTCTATGAAGAAAGCAAAGCAGGGTAAAGAATGGTAGTTGGAAGCGTTCTCTACCACCCAATTTCAGCAGCTGATAGATACAAGCTGAAACAGCACTATCACAGCCAAAAAGCTAGACTCTCATCCACTGCCCTTTCAGAGGGGAACATTGCTACCAGTAGATTCCTGGCTTTCAACTGTCCTCAAGTTTGAAAGTGCAAATGTAACACGTTCATGTGCATTCTCAAAATGCACCGAAGATGCAGTTTGTGAACTCAAATACTAACACTGTCACTTTACATCTATAGACTTTAAGTTCTTCCTCATATACAGTGTTGCTTAATCCTGTAAACTAAGATACCTCTGTTGACCTAGATTTAGTTGGCTCTGACTCATTATACCTGCTTCCCAATGAAAGGCAATCTCTAGTAACGGGCTATCCACAATTGTTAGCTTGCCTAAGTGTCAAATGTCATGTGAGAAGGAAAATAATCGAAAGACCAAGGAAAACAAATGACCTAGGTTTTGATACACTCATGTGCTGAAGTATTTCCAAGTACTAACATGCGTTTTCCAAACTTTGACATAAAAAGAAAAAAGATGTTACGGAAGGTTGGTTCTATAATCCATCCGTAATGATTATTATGGATGGGCCAGGCACAAAATTACTTACAATACACTAGTAAATATTTCCCTTGGTACAGACATTTTCAAACAGTTAGCAGAGAGGGAAATAAACTTTGACAGCAGTCAGACAACACCAACATGCTACCCCATGTGACTCATCTGAAGACAGCCAGCAGTAGCCTGTACAGCCAGTCCCCTTGTCACTTCTCGGAGCACTCAGTGTTTGATGGATCCAGTGCCACAGCACTGTAACTGTATATACTCTTTAGCAGTAGACAAAGTCAATAGGCCTCTCCCTGTCTGTAATAAGGAACCCAATTACCAACTGCTGTTGTGTGTGTGTGTCACGGCTGTAGTCATGCTGCACAATCGCTATTGTGTTTCCATCTGCCAGTTTCAGTGTGCTTCTGGGAACAGAGCTAGAAGATTTAAGTTCTTTCACAGCAATTTTTTTTTTCTTTTTTAGAGTAGAGCTTACATCTGACAAGGGATATTTAAATAATCGAAGAGGCATTATTTTCTAGCCAATCCCAAATCAAGAAGGCCAAGGTGGTAAAAAGGCAGAGTAAAAACACAAAATGAGGATTTCCTGACTTGCATTTATTCATTCCCAAGCAAATTTGTTGAGAAAGATAAGATTGGGTATTATGACGCATCAAAGAAACTGCCCTGACATCCTCATGCTGTACTATAAACTACAGAGCACCTGTCAGTGAATGTTCACTGCTGAAAGAAGGCAGGCTGAATTTCCAACTGAACTCAGGGGAAGTCATTTTACTGTTTGAACAGTCAATTCAAATGACTCCTGCAAAAGTTAAAATTATTTTTTTCAAATGCAAATTATTTTTTTCTTTATATCACCCTTAGCAAGATTATAGGGTATAAGGGAACTTACCCATATATTTGAAAAATGGAATCAAGCTTCAGGAGATTAAGGGAATGTCCTAAAGTCATCTAAATTATCAGAAACACAATGAGGTCCAGAGCCAAGTTCCTGATGGGATGATAACCTGGGTGAAACTAAGGGAACTGGCAGAAAATGCTGCATAATCAATCTTCTGGAAGACTCTGAGGCCCCTCAAAAATCTCTCCCAGCTGTCAACCACCTTTCCAGACTCCTGCATTCTATTTAATCCCTCCCAGAATGAAAGGATGGATAGAAGTAAATGGTGTGTGCTCTGTTACGGCAAAACATGCTGATGTGACTTGGAAATTTTTCAAAAGATTACTGCAAACTCTGGCATTGCCAAAAGGCGAATTGAACAATGAATTATGACATTTTGGCCTCGTATTTCAAAATGCATTTTCTTCTGGTATATAAACAGGAACCATAATAAATAGACTGGATCACCGAAGTATAAATAATTTCAAAAACTTTTTTTTTCAGCAAAAGGTAAATGTGCCATTGACTCTTGGTACAAGTACTAGTAACAAAATCAACATTAAAACAAGGGACGTGTTTCAATGCTAGGATTTTTCTCTTCTTTTGTATTTGTCTCACTTTTTTGTATTATTAACTTTTCTTTAATGAACATGCATAATATCCAGTAATAAAAAATAAAAGCAAAAATAATTTTTTAGGAAATATTCTTTTCTGTGGTCACAGTTCAAAATTTCTACTTTAAGAAAAATATTCTAAGGGGCATTAAGGAATGTACCCTTGAGAACATTGTTGCACTATATGCTAACTAACCTGAATGAAATTTTTAAAAACTTAATATTGCAATCATTGGTGTGTAATCAAGAACTTTGATTTAATAAAGCACTAAGAATACTTTCATGACTTTATTTCTTTTGTTTTAAGTTTTTAATGTTTATTTTTGAGAGAGAGAGAGAGTTAGCAGGGAAGTGGCAGAGAGAGAGAGGGTGACACAGAATCCCAAGCAGGCTCCAGGCTCTGAGCTGTCAGCACAGAGCCCAGCTCGGGGCTCAAACTCAAGAAATGTGAGTTGAAGTTGAACACTCAACCGACTGAGCCTCCTAGGAGTCCCCTGACTTTATTTCTAAATACACTGCTTTGTGAACTTAACATTCAACTTGGTGCATCATGTGTTATATTAGTATTCAAATTTTGTCACTACAAAGAATTTTTACTCTTATAGAAATAAAAATTTAAGGAAGTTGTTACAATGGAAAGAACCCAGGCAATGTACTTGCATCCTACCATTTTTTTCACCAATCAGTGTCTAAATATATGTATGAGCCTCAGTTTTCTCATCCTTGGAATGAAGATAAGAATACCTATTTCCCAGATTTCTTTGAGGATCACATAAGATATTAAGTTTTCAGAGCATATCACAAAATTTGGCATATAATAGGGGCTCAACAAATGAATTTTTTCACTCCATAACATGCTTGTGCAGATCTGCTTACATCTTGAGACTGATGTCTATCTTTGCCAATAATATATTAACCTACACACATACTACCACATGTGTCAAACAGGAAAGGGTTCACCTAGTTTTTAATGAGGCTAACTCTGAAACACTACCATGTACTAACACTGAAGTCAGTGAAGGTGACATTGGATTTCTGCTGGTGACATTAATTATTTTATTTAATATAAGCCCTAACTACCCATGATTATTACTGACACATTCACTTACACAAATATTTCTAAGTGTCTACACTATGTGAGGTCAGGTGCTTTGTGATCTAAGCAACACGAGGCAAGCATACCACTCCATCTTCAGAGAGTTACAATTTAATAAGAGAGCTAAGACACGTGACCAATGCTTATGATGGAACTACAGGTATTGGTTTTTAAGTATGAATCGACAAGGTATCAAGACTAATTCCACTGTTGTCTTTGAGACAAATCATTCAACCCCAACTTTTCCTATGTGTTCCCTCCTAAGACACTTTATATATATATATATATTCCACAGTTAAATGAGTTTATTCATATGCATAAGAATATGTTATTTAAAAAAAGAATGAGATTCATGTATATTTTAACCCAGAAAAAGCCCTACAATATCATAAATCCCATATAAATAAGAAATTCATGCAGACTAGCTGTCCTTTAATTTATATTATATTGTGAACTAATAAATGCTTAATAACAAGAGGATAGGTTTAGAACAAAAACATATCAAAATTCTATGTTCTGAGTAAAAATCTACGATTATACTTTCCTTCATATTTCAAAATTTAAGACAACTTGGCTTCACAGTTAAGGGTCCTACATGAGGGATTTTCATGTACATGTATGTTTCCTGTACAGTATATGTATGTATATTTTCATGTATACATATACTTATCTCTTCTTCTGGAGCTGAACTCACCTTTCTGGGGAAGAACCAATTTTAGACACTTTAGATGGGGTTGACACAGAATCCAACCCCACCCCAGTCTCCGTCATAAGATGTTACGGCTCAATTTATGGACTCTTCTTCCTGAACACCTTAATTGGTTGAGAGGTTCTCCACTCTCTGGTAAATTCCCTAAACTATTTCACAGAATCACTTAATTTTGTAACTTGAAAATGAATCATCATATGCCATAACATTAGATATTAATATTCATTTTATTCATTAGGACAGAACGCTTTATTAACTGCTTCTCAAATAAAGCTGCTTAAAGTGAAAACAAGTCAATAAAACTGCATGACTGGGTAGATGCTAGATACTTCTTTACAAAGTTGTCTCAAACCCTGGCATAGTGCACACAGTCTATTGAATTTCACCCCATGTAGTTACAGTTGAAATACGAGCAGCTCCTTCAAATTTAAGACATATCCCAGAATATCAATTTTTAAAATTTACATTTACATATTAAATCTGAAAAAGAAATGGGAAACAAATGAACAAAGCAAAAATACAGAATTTTATAGTGAATGGAAGACAGCAGCTACTACCAGTTGGTATTTGAATAATGCAGGATAAACACCAGCAGAAACTAAATTATTTACATGAGTCTTCCTAACATACATTTGAAAAGTGGACTGTTCAGTAAGAGAGTCTAAGTAGCAGCGATGTGCTAACTGTTCACAACAGTTTTCTAACGTTTCATATTTCATATTCTTCTCATGTGAAGTGTTGTAAATTGTACTTCAAATACCCAGAAACATTTTGAAGTCTTGGAAGTACTACCTATTAGCCTGTAGTTAGATAAATAAGCTAATACTCACTGATATTTTATATTAAACAGACACAGATACATATATGTATATGTATTAACTCACGTGGTCTTCTTAATAAACATAAAAGGTAGATAATATTACAGCCAACCCCTTGTAGAGATAAGGATATTAGGCACTAAAGGTCACATATAAGGAGCATGATCTAGGTTTGAATCTATGCTGCTTGATTTCAGAAACCAGGCTCCTAACCTAACTATAACTGACATCCTTCCTTTCACAGGTAACTGTAGCAATAAGAACATGTCCTCTATGTTTTGTTTTGTTTTGTTTTTGTTTTCTTCTCCCCACACCTAACTGATCCAAACCAGGCTCTATAAAACTTTAGCCTGACTGGTACTTCTCTAATGCAAAAGAATTAGAGTAATCCAGCACTATCTTTAATGTCAGAACTGTCAGCGTAGAGGGTGGGAGGCGAGGAGGAAAGAGAGGTCAGAGGAACCTAAGGAAACATACACAGAGGCAAAGACAGACTTAAATGTCCATTTAAGTCCACTTTGCTTTGGTTAAAGGGTAACCTAAAGCTCTTCCACCCCCTCCTCCACTACGTGCAATAGTAAAAGGTTTTGGGCATAGAGAAACCCTCACATGCATGTACCTAAACAATAGAGAGAAGAAAGAAAACTGTGGTATACTTTTTATTCCATATTTATTTTAACTATTGTGTTAAAATAAAGCCATCCTTACACATTACAGTTTGGTTCTCTCGTATTTAGTTGCTCTGGTTATCCCTTTTATAAAATAACTTTTTTTAAAAATAGTTTACATCTCACAAGAAGTTGTAGAAGTGGTTCAGATTATTGTGTACCTCTCACCTGGCTTCCCCCAATTCCACCCTTCATTTTCTTTCTTTCTTTCTTTCTTTTTTTCTTTCTTTCTTTCTTTCTTTCTTTTTTTTAGGAGAAAAAGCAAATGGAGTGCTTTATTTCCAAATCTACCATCTGAAAAGCAGGGAAAATAATACTTGTGCAGAAAGCACACCACTGGCCTGCAAGGTGGCCTCACGGCAGGACTCCTGAAGAAGCTTTGAGCAGACGTAGCGAAACCCTGGCCTCGAATGTTAAACCTGCTGGCAAGCTGCCCTCGCACAGTATGGTCTTAGTCATGGGTGCCAACAAGACTTGGCCTCATTTAAAAAGAAAAATAGCTCAGCCGATCTTTGTGGCAAAGTTTTTGAACACTTAACTGAATTCAATTAAGACAGGAAAAAGGATTTGCCCTAATACGTGCAGAATAAAAAAATCTCTGTTTTTATTTTTTCCCTCTAGAGAGCTCACTCTTCTCAAATGAGAAAAGGACATTTCGTTTAGTATAAAAAAGATGAATTGTAATAAAGAAAACTTAAAAGGCTTTATATCATGACAAATTACATTCAAGAGCAATATTTAGGGGATGGGTTAAGGGAACAGCTGGTACAATTAAGGCCTGAATGTGCAGCCTGTGGTTGAAAAGAAACTGAAGAGCATTTAATCATACGGACATTGTGTATTTTTCAAGAAAGGAAACTTCCAACGTTGCTTTTCCCAGACTAAGGTTAGTGAAAAATCTCTGAGACTGTTTTTACTACATTGGGCCCTCAGCCCAGTTTTAATCACCGTTAGGGAAACGGGAAAATGGGGCTCTCACCAGGATAGTATGCCTCACTTTCAAGATAGCTAGTGGTGAGCAGCAATATAGTTCCTAAATTATGGCCTGAATTATAAGTATAAGAGAATTTAAAAAATGGTGGGAGGATTATTGCAGTTTGACTATTTTACTTTCTTCTGTAAATGAGTCTCTTTCTTCAGCATCTGTTTACTGAGATGCTTAATTCCAAACTAAGAAAGACAATCTTAAATCAGAGCTTAATGGATCTTATTCCTAACTGACTTGTCATCACTTTTAGATGGACAAGACTCTTATTTCCAAAATTAGGATCTACAGTTATGTTCTTGGAGAAGGCCTCAGCTTAAAATTCATAACAGTTTTTAAAGTATTTTATAAATGTTTGTTTCTTCCAGAGACTTCTTCCTCTATCTTGGAAGATAAGAAACTTGGTTTTTGAAATGAGAAGTTCTCACTACAATAAAATACATTCAGTCTGAAAGGATAAAATCATTTTAGCATTGAACAAGCTGTCTACTTTGAGGGAGAGAAAGTTTTGTCTAATAAAAACCCAACGTCTATTGACTGACATTAATTCTTTAACTATTTTCCTAGGCAATGTTCATAGAAGACTCTAGAATACTACTACATAATGACCCATCCTATTCATGTTTCCTGTACTTTGGTACTTAGAATGTATGTTCCATATAATTATAATTGAGATAATACATAGCATTAAAGTACAAAATAGAAGAAAGGAGAAAATTAGAAAGAAAACAGAAGAAAGTACAAAATTAGAAGACAGGAGAATGCATACAAATAAAGGCTGATATTTAGAACTGATATATAAATAGAGGCTAAGAACTATATTTCAAAAAGACATTGTTGTTGTTTTATAAATACATTTAAAACCAGAAGGATAGTGGTTTCCATTAGAACATGGCAGGAGTGATTTGACCCCTAAGTTGTACTTCACTATTTAACATAATTTTTGGTTCTGAGTTTTGTGAGACTCTTCCTTTCAAATATACCCTTGGTATAAGAATATGCCTAGTAAGCATTTATTGCTAAAGAAGTAGTTTTTTTCTCCTAATGTTATAGAATATTTTGCTCTCAAGACCACTTCACTGGAGCGGGAAGGAGGGGAACACTTGTAGTTGAGTGTGTACAGTGGTTTAAATTAAAAATATATGAATAAAATTCCATCTGCAACTTATATTTTTACAGTAAATAAAGAAAACACCAAACATTATAAATAAGTATTTTTAAAATTTGATTAGAAGGTGGTTTTACTTTCCCTGGTTTGTGATTTGTCTATGATATATGTATATATTATAAGCACATGGTAGGATGTTAACCTCTTTTATGCAAACTTTGTGACATAAGCAAACTGCTTTACTGTAATACATTGTGTTTAAGGATTTATGACTATAAATCAACTTTCTAGTCTATAGGACCAAGATGACGAAGAGAGAGCTAAACTCACTCCTCTTCATATATACAGAAAATTATTAAATAAGGAAAACATGTTTTCTACTAAGTGAAGGATAGTATAGTGAAAAGCTATCATTTGCAAAAAGTATCTATTTTAAATTATGTTTGAAATTATCCCTGTTAGGAGGGAGAGGATAAATCATGACCAAATTGGATTCAGAAATGTTATTGGTTGAATTGAGAAAATGATCTATGTTCTCCTTGTGCCTGTATGGAAGCCTGGAGTAACAATTCCAATGCATTTTACTTGCTGTGAAGTAAAATATTACTTAGTTTTTTGTCTGAAAAATTTTATCTGAATCACTCAGTTCAACCTCCAAGAAACACTGCTTTTTCCTAGTATTTTTTGACTTACTGAAGTTGCCATTTGTTACATACATGCACATTTAAATTTTTCATAATATATATGTATATTTTGCAATAACATGTAATTTATAATATATGTATCATATAAGATGTATAATATTTTTGCAATAACATATATAAAATACACACATCCCCACTATCTTTCTCATAACAATACAAACTCCAAACTGAGGGATACTGAATATAACATGCTAACTCTAATGGGAAACCTTTTATCATAAACCAATATTGAGAATACTTTTCCCATAGATTATGTTTTTTTTCTAGGTTATAGGAATAATTGAATAATAACTATTTAAAAGCTGTGTGAGTGCCTTTCTACCATCCATCCTGTATTGTATGAATTATATGGAGGACTCATACTTTCCTTTTCTGGCCAAGACAAAAAATCCAGCTGACAAAACATATGCATAAAGTTATTGTCTTCAGGCACTTACCACATTTGTCTCCACTGAATTACAGTGACTTTCTAAAGCCTAGATCAAAGTTAAATCCATCTGCAAGGATCAAATCACAAATCAGTTGTAACCAAAATTGCTTTGGTTCATATCCTGGTGGAATGCCCATATCTCAAGCTCCCCTTGGGTTAACCATGATAGACTGCATCTAAGGGAATGAGTATTCATTTCTAAATTTGCCTCCCCAGATTGGTTCAATGTCATAAAGCACTATGAATCAGGTTTCTGAAGTGTGAGTAAAGTGCTGGGCGGTATACCCTTAACTGGTGAAACTAAAGAGAAATAGTAAGGTGAGGATCACATAGGCTGAATAAATGCAGTGATCTGGAAAAACTGCTAGAACAGATTCATGAATTCAGCAAACTTGCAGGACGCAAAATCAATGTGCAGAAATCTGTTGCATTTTTATACACTAATAAGGAAACAGCAGAAAGATAAATTAAGAAAACAATCCCATTTATAATTGCACCAAAAACAATAAGATACCTAGAAATAAACCTACTCAAAGAGATGAAAGACCTGTAGTATGAAAACTATAAAATATTGATGAAAGAAATTGAAGACAACACAAAGAAATGGAAAGATATTTCATGTTTGTGGATTGAAAGAACAAATATTGTTAAAATGTCTATGCTAAAAAGGCAATCTACAGATTTAATGCAATCCCTATCATAATACTAACAGCATTTTTCACAAAACCAGAACAATCTTAAAATTTATATGGAACCACAAAAGACCCCTAATATTGAAAGCAATTCTGAAAAAGAAAAGCAAAGCTGGAGGCATCACAACTCTAGACATCAAGTTATATTACAAAGCTGCAGTGATCGAAACAGTATGGTACTGGCATAAAAACAGACACACAGATCAATGGAATAGAATAAAAAACTCAGAAATAAACTCACAATGATAAGGTCAATTAATCTCAAAAAAACAGGAAAGATTGTGCAATGGGAAAAAGATAGTCTCTTTAATAACAAAAAGTTTTGGCAAAACTGAACAGCGACATGCATAAGAATGAAACCAACCATTTCCTTACACTGCAACAAAAGTAAATTCAAAATGGATTGAAGGCCTAAATGTGAATCCTGAAACCACAAAAGTCCTAGAAGAGAGCTTAGATAGCAATGTCTCTTAAAGCAGCTACAGCAACATTTTTCTAGATATGTCTTGTGGGGCAAGGAAAATAAAACCAAAAATAAATTATCGGGACCACAACAAAATAAAAAGCTTCTGCACAGTGAAACAATAAAAAGGCAACCTATTGAATAGGGGAAGCCATTTGCAAATGACATATTCAATAAAGGGTTAGAATGCAAAATATATAAAAAATCTTTTAAAAACTCAACACTCAAAAAACAAATAATCCAATTAAAAATGGGCAGAAGACATGAACAGACATTTCTCTAAAGAAGACATTCAGATGGCCAACAGACACATTAAACAATGCTCAAAAACACTCATCATCAGGGAAATGCAAATCAAAGCTACTATGAGGTATCACCTCACACCTGTCAGAATGGTTAAAATGAAAAACAAAAAAACAAGCAAAAAGTGTTAGCGAGTATGTAAAGAAAAGGAATATGTAAAGAAAAAGGAACCCTCTCATACTACTGGTGGGGATGCAAACTGGTTATGGAGGTTCCTCAAAAAGTTAACAATAGAACCACCCTACAATCTAGTAATCTCACTACTGGACATTTATCCAAAAAATACAAGAACACTAATTTAAAATGATACCTGCCACCGTGACGCATATAGCAGTATTATTTTCAATAGTCAAATTATGGAAGATTGGCTCAATGTCCACTGATAGATGAAGGGATAAAGAATATGTTGTAATATATACAATGGAATATTATTCAACCATATCTTTCCATTTGCAATAACATGGATAGAGCTAGAGAGTATAATGCTAAGTGAAGTAAGTCAGTTAGAGAAAGACAAATACCCTATGACTTTACTCATAAGTGCAATTGAAGAAATAAAACTTGTGAGTAAAGGAAAAAGAGAGAGAGAGAGAGAGACAAACCAAGAAAGTCTTTTTTTCTTTTTTTTTTTTGTCTGTTTTTTATTTATTTTTGAGACAGGAGACAGAGTATGAGTGGCGGAGGGACAGAGAGAGAGAGAGAGAGACAGAATGTGAAACAGGCTCCAGGCTCTAAACTCTCAGCAGACAACCCAATGCAGGGCTCAAACCCATGAACCGTGAGATCATGACCTGAGCCGAAGTCAGACGCTTAACCAACTGAGCCACCCAGGCACCCCAAGAAACAGAGTCTTAACCACGGAGAACAAACTGACGGTTACCAGAGGTGAGGTGGCTGGTGGGGATGGGTGAAATAGGTGACGGGAATTAAGGAATACACCTGTGATGAGCACTGGGGGATGTACGGGAAAAAAAAATGCAATAAGCTGGAAATACTAATATTCTCTCCTACTGAAATCTTAAAAAGAAATACCCAATACAATTAAAAAAATACATGGTGCAAAATATCATGGTATAAACATGTGTTTAATCATTGCTTGACAAGGTAGTTTTAAAAGAGTAATTCTTAATTTTAGTTTTGCTCTCTGGTATGTTCTAATTTATTATTAGTTGCTTCATATATAAGCTCTTTATTAAATACATCATAAACTGATCACACACACACTTTCCAGGACTCTATTAAGAATTCTTTTATCTTTTGCTTATAAGCCACAAGTATCTTATAAAAGAGGACAACTATATATCTCTATTGTAACTTTATGTCCACCTCTATCCCCAAGTACAAAAATTAAAATTAAAATGCACACATTTGGGAGTGATAGATCTTCCTAACACGGTGCAGGTCCCTTGATGAAAATGTGTTTGGTTAATGCAGAATCCTCAAATGTCTATGTGGCTATAGCTCTTTCTACCTCCTAGGCTCTGCTGTAGCCTCTTCCCTCAAGTCCCTAACTCTGTAACAAATGGATTTTCATTAATTAATTAGTCTACATTAAAGTACTCAGAAGAATGAAGGGGAAAAAAGATTTCTACTTGTAAACAAATCTTCCAAAACTAATCTTCCAAACTAACTAGATTAGTTTATGATTATTTTCCCAGCAAAAACCAATTATTGAGAGCCAACAGCTTGTTAATCACTTGTCAAACATGTAGGATTCATAGATGAGCACAACATGGTGGTGGACACAGACCAGCTCAATACACCTAGGTACCAGGTGGAAAGTGCAATAACAGCTGGCATGGGGACAATGTTCTGTGAAACCTTGAGACATGTTTGACTTGAGTTGGGCCAGAGAGCAACACCCTGCTCCTGGAACTCAGATTATAAGACTACCCATCAAAGGTCTTCATCTGATGATGGGAGAATCAGAAGACTATAAAATATGTATATACATAAAAATAACCCGGAACACATTTGCATTGATAGACAATTGCCAATTCACTAATTTTTCTTTCTATAAAACAAGACTGGACTAGAAGACCTCTAAACTTCCTTCTAATTCAATGTTAGGATTCTATTAAGTAGTATCATTATTTTATACAAATTCACAATGGTCTGTTTTTGGATGTAAAACAATGAAAAAGCAACAACTTTCAACTGAGCAGTCTGAGCCATTCATAACAGTCTGTGTTACAAAATTCTCTTTTTTTTTTCTTCCTCCCTCAGGTTTTAGGAGCAAAAAGTCCTTAGTAGTTAGGGTTCAATTTCTCTTTCTTTCATCAGGAAGAGCCACTTAAATGCGGATGCCTGTCAGTAATTTGAGAAATTATTACTTTCAAAGCTTTGGAAACAAAAAGCATGGAATGCAAGCAAGCTTTAGCTTCCCTTGAGATTCACCTAGTCCTAAACCTAAGGCGGGTTACTTTACAAGTCCAATGTAACTCAGAGCTGGGTCCACCCATTGGAATGCTGGTCTAATTGTGGCCAAGAACCTAAGGGACCCATTTTCTCCTTAGTACAGCCAGATCCCAATTTAAATCCCTGGCTATTGGCCCAGACACACACTTGTTCTGAGGGGCATCCGTAATGATATCCCAGAGGGGCTCCAAGTGAAAATTAGTATTTGACTGTTTTCCATAACATATCTAGTATATTAACCTAATGGAAAATCATTAGGATGAATGGGGGTGGGAACGGCAGGACAGCGGACTTTGAAACCTCTTCTAACCAAACCATACCATTTGGCTTATTCATCTTTTTAACATACCAGTGAAAAATGCGCAATACATAATTTGCATGAGCTTCCCAGGACTTTGTAAAGCCAGAAAAGCTTTTCAGACTTTTTATTTATTTTTTATTTCTTTAATGTTTATTTATATTTAGAGAGAGAATTTGCAAGCAGGGCAAGGGCAGAGAGAGAAACACAAAAATACGAAGCAGCCTCCAGGCTCCAAGCTGTCAGCAGAGTCCAACGCAGGCCTCAAACTCATGAACTGTGAGTCATGACCTGAGCAGAAGTCAGATGCTTAACTGACTGAGCCACTCAGGTGTCCCTGCTTTTCATTTCTTAAATCCAGAGCTCCCAATGCTCTGTGACAAAGTGGTTTTAGCCCTTAGGAAGGTATTCCCTTTCTATATTCACTTTTATTTTATTTTTTTTTTAATTTTTTTTAATGTTTTTATTTATTTCTAGGAGAGAGAGAGACAGCGTGAGCAGGGGAGGGTCAGAGAGAGAGGGGGTCACAGACTGAAACAGGCTCCAGGCTCTGAGCTGGCAGTCAGCACAGAGCCCGACGCGGGGCTCGAACCCACGAACCGCGAGATCATGACCCAAGCGAAAGTCGGACGCTTAACCGACTAAGCCACCCAGGCGCCCCTCTATATTCACTTTTAGAATCCAGGTGTCCAATCTTGGAAGAAGATGGACCAGACTGGGAAGAAGGTGCCCCTAGCTAACTTCAGAGCTGAAAACACACTGTATATGGGAGTCCTTCCTGACAGAAACGAAACAACGAAGGGTGTTGATGGAGCTAGCATGGAGAAACTGTTGATGGGAAAGACAGGGTCTCTTCCTGATTAGGTTTTGCTTTTTACCCACTGTGGCATTCCCTGCTTTAAATGGGTAAACACACATGTGTGCACGTGCGCGCAAAAACACACACACACAGAGAAGGGAAAGGGGGTTATTGAAAAACATTTCTTAACTGAGTGTCCTCTCTAAATAAAGCAGAAAAGACGTCTACAAGGGAGGGATGTATGTGTAATTACAATGCAGCACAAACTCAAACTGCTAAAGAAGACACATTAATAATATGTCCGATTGGATAAATATACAAGAGCACTTTGCCATATGTAATTTTTTCTTTTTGCTTTTAAAACAGTGCCAAGGGGGCATTGCTCATCTCCATGACAAGCTGTTTCCAATGATCATCTTCTCCTGCACATCATCTGCCTCGCCCAAAGCATTGTTTGGATTTTCACTTCTTTCAATTACAAGTGTTTAAATTCAAACATGCCATACTAATTTTGAACACTGAAGATTTGCTATATTAAAAAAATATGGATGACTAAGGTCTGAGAGCAAACATGTGTGTTTGATGCAGCAAACCATAATAAAACTGGTAGGTGGGCTCTTGAGAATGTAGACCCACAGTGGAACTGAAACTCACAGTTCTTAAAAACTTACATAAGCCAGGAACTCTCAATGTGTACTATTTCATTTAATAGCCACTACTTGCCAGTGAATAAAGAATTTAATTTTCCATTTTGAAGGCGAAGAAATGGAAATGCATTGAGTTAGGATAACATTGCTAGTGAGTGGCAATGTTGGAATTCAAATCCTAATTTGTGCAGCTGAAAGGCAAATAACCTTCATAATACTAGTCTGCAAGCATGAGGTAATTTGCTTAGGCAATTCTTAGCCTGGGTAGGAACCAAGGCACTGAAAGGTGTGTGTGTGTGTGTGTGTGTGTGTGGAAATAGAGACAAAGAGGCAGAGTATGAAGAAGGAAATAGCAGGTGCATAGGAAAGCAGAGAAAAGATAGAGTAGAATGAGCATATCACTACTTTTTCTCTTCCTAAGAAGACAGAGAGGAAAATAAGGAAGGGCCCATTAATCACCAACTAAAAAAAGGACACTGCATATACTTACTTGAATAGAGTCAGTAAAGGTTTTTGTTTTTATTTTTTTAATTTTTTTTACATTTATTTATTTTTGAGAGACAGAGTGAGATGGTGCATGATTGGAGGAGGGGCAGAGAGAGAAGGAGACACAGAATCTGAAGCAGGCTCCAGGCTCTGAGCTGTCAGCACAGAGCCCAACGTGGGGCTCAGACCCATAAACCATGAGATCATGACCTGAGCTGAAGTCGGATGCTCAACCAACCGAGCAACCCGGGCACACCAACATTTTTATTTTTAAGTTAAATATGAAAACTTGTGTCATATTAGATCCTATGAAAGAACTAAGGATATTCAGCTTAGTCTCGGAGATGGGGCACAGTATCTGCCTCAGCTTGGAAAAACCTTCTTATGGAAGAATATCAGACAAGTCATGAATAGTTTAAGGGAAGGACTTGTAAAATGAGCAAACTACAAGAGAACAGGCTATGCCTTTATACTAAGAAGCTCTTTCTAGCCATAAGAAAAATGTGGTAAGCTGATAAGAGATAATGAGTCCCTTAACATTAGAGGAATTCAAATAAAGCCTGAATGAGTTCAGGTAATAAATTTGTTTAAAGGGGATTCATGTACAAGGAATTGAACAAGATAATACCCAAGACCTCTTCCAACTGTCTGATCCTTATTAAGAAAATGTCATGATTTGATGCAGTCTGTGACTCTCGGTGTGGTCCTGAGACTATCATCCTGAATGTTATCCTAGAACATTCAGAAGCAACATATCCTGGAAGTTCAGAGCAGCAGAGAAATGTTCCCACATGTTGGCAGCCCCAGGCACCGGAGGAGTCAGATGGCTCTAAGTCCCAATCACATTGCGTGGCTGCCCTATGCCTCTGCTTCCTGTTTCCTCACCTATAAGTAAGGGTAATACGTGCTCAGATCAAAGACATCCACATGGTTTAATTAGATACAGTCTGTAAAACCCTTTGGCTAAGGTACCATATCATTATCTGTTGGTATAGTTTGTGAAAACACAAGCACCATAAAGCCTATGAGGCTGAGGACTGAAGGGATAAACTCTAGATCAGTTGAATCTAAGGTTTTGTGTGCTTAAAATTTACTGAACTCATAGGACTTTTCAGTTTTCTTAAAAACTCAGTTTCCTTGCTCAGAGATATATGACACAGCTAGCCAGATAAAGATGGCCCAAATCTTAGAACAATTCTATTGGGGATGAAGATAAGAATGAAGGAAGAATGAAGATCTTTCAAGGACCAAGTACTAACCCCATTATGTACAAATATGACGAAAACAGCAAAAATCCCATCCTCAAGTTTAGGGTGGGATGGGATAGGCTTAGGCAAACAGGCATGCAAATAAAATGGTACAGGAGGTCATCACCATCACAAAGGAAGTATTAACCACTTGCTACAGTCAATTCTTTATTCTTTCACGTAACAAACTTTTATAGTGCTTCCTCTGAGCCAGGCATCATTCTAAGTGCTTTTCATTTAATATAATCCTCAAAACAATCTAGGATATAGGTACTAATACTGGTCCCATTTTATAAACATGATATCTGAGGCACAGGGATGTTAAGGAATTACACAGGTCTTGTGGCTAGTAATGGGCAGAGTGGAGAATGAGCCCTGGCAATCAGTCTCCAGTCCATGTTCTTATCCTTTTTGTAATCCTGCCTCTTCTGTCCAGACAAGAGAAAGTAAATGATTCTTACCCCCAGGGGAAATGCAGGAAATAAGTCAAGTGCCTTAGTAATAAGATCCCTATGAGATTTTGGCTGGTAGAAGAATAAAATGGCAAAACAGAGATAGAGAGAGTAGCATGGAAAAGGCATAATGAGAAGAATGTAAAGAAAGAATGGTGGAAAATGGTGTGGGTCCATGTTGACTGGAGATGAGGGTCCATGAAAAGAAGTAGTGAGAGATAAACTAAGAAAAGTGCATTTGCAAAATTATAAGTGGCCTTCATTGGTATGTTGTTGGAACTTAGAATTTATTTTTTTAAAGCCTGACAGACATTGGAAATGACTATTCAGAGGAGTGACAGGGTTGAGGACAGAGTCTGGCAGCAGTCTGTAAGACAACGTGGTGGTGGTAGAAATGGAATAGAGACACTCCAGTAAAGAAGCCACCATACTTTTACAAGAGGGACAGACGGCCTGAACAAGCAGGGTGGAAATAAAAGTGAAAAGTAAGATATAGCAAAAATGGCACAACTTGAACAAATAAATACAGAGGTGAGGAAAGGGTTATGCTCCATCAGAGTCCGGATGACAAAGTGGATGTCCTGTGTCCTCAATAAAAATGGGAGAAATAGCATAAGTAGGAGAGAGTTTGGAGGAGGTGGTGAATTCTAATGGGGACATGCTGAGATTGAAGTATCAGTGGAACATTGAGGGAAAAATGTCAGCTGATAGCTGGAATCTGGGGGTTTGGGGGCAAGGAGGAGTAATCTAACTCCACGGACCAAACACTACCTAAGATCCCATATCCTATTCAGTCCTGCAGTCCCTCTCACCTAGCAAGGTACCAGGTAAGCCTTTTATTTTGAAGACAGCAAGAATCTGATATACTCCCTTCTTGGCTTATTATTCTGTCATGGATGAAATGAGTTCTTTTCAACCTGCTATTGCCAAAACAAATACAACTCCCTTCTTTAAGTGTTTTCATGGAGGAAGAAATATATAGTACTTAGAAAATGGAATCTGGTGATTCTGGCTTGAACTCTTGCTCTATTAGCCCTTAATTACGTTACCATTCCAAAGTCCACATTTATTCATCTTTATAATGGGTATCATTGCCACAAGGTAAACTCTGATGGTGTATATAAAGTGTCTAGTACTTAGTAGTCTCCTGATAAATGTAGCTATAAACTGAACACTTATTATGGGCCAGGTACTCTAATTGCTTAGGCAATCTTCACAACAACCTCGTAGTAAAGGTACTATTATTAGTCTCATTTTACAGATAAGGAAATGAAATCACAGGGAGGTTAAGTAACTAGTCGAGGGTCACAATCCTAGAATGTTGTTTTCGGGGGAAAAAGCAGTCTAGAATAAGGTGTCAAGATGAATTGAAGTTACTGTGAAAAAAGCAATGTGAAAGGTGCCGACAGTGATTTGCAGATGATCTCTCAATCAGGAGATAATACTGGAAATTCCATTACATTGGGCGGCAAAGGCAGACACTAATAGCTCATAGAATCTCATTTTATTCTCAAATATATCTCTAGCATTTCTCCAGAAGTATCATGGACTTTTATAAGAACAAGCCTGTCCAAAGTTTGATGATACTTGAATACATACCTTCAATCTTACCTTTAGGTAATTTGGCAAGGAAGTGTTCTTCAGAGCCTTAAAGTAAGTGCCAGCATTTCTGATTCTTTTGGTCCCTTGCCCAGCAGTCTTAACTGGGTCTACACATGAGAAGAACTGAGGCTTCACCATCACACTGTTTTTAGAAAATGAATCATAGCCCACTGACACACCTACTTTTAAAAAATCATACCTCTAGCCTCCATTAGAACAGGAAAAGGCTAAACTCCTAAGAACTGACATATATTGAAGGCCTAAGGGAATTTACTGAATAAACTATCACTCAGAACAACATGGAAGCCATAAATCACAGTGTTGTGAACATTAGATAAAGAAGTGAAACATAAGTTAAAAGCCAAATAGTTACATCCTAGAATGGAAAAAGTATTATTGTTCCTCGCAATAACTCAGATTATTAGAATGGAAAGAATTTCAGAAACCACATTTATTTTTCAACATGTGCTCTCTTTATAGTCATGTAATTAGTTCAGTTTGAAGAAAGCAGAGCAGAAACTCATTTTCTGATTTCACTCAATGCCATATTTTGTGTGTCCCTTTCTTACAGTGATAACAACTATAAAAGTTATGTTATATGAATGTATTTTGCCTTTTAAAATGTGAAGAAAATATTTATAGCAAATGATACATTAGTCACCCCAATGATAGATTACTCATCCATATTTTTTATTCTATTTTGAAAGTCCCTTGACTGATTTAGTTTATTTTTCTTTCACTATTTTTTTTAAAGAAAAAATGTTTCTGGAATTACATAACTCACATTTTTTCCTAAAGAAAATAAAATATCCCTAAGTCAATTAACCTCTCTAGATCTAACTATAAAATTTAATTATAAAAAGAAAAGAACTGGATTAAATCTTCTCTCACCCCTTTCTAGCTCTATGACTTTATTAACCCATGACCTTTGGAAATAACTGAAGTGGCCAACAGCAAGAGAATGGTCATAGTCCGTTCTTATGATAAAATGTATGCAACCTGGACTAGAAATGTTATGATATGACATGAATAAAGCACAAAACAGTATACAATTATTCACACACAATTATAATGACCTATGTGTGTGTATACATATACACACACAGCTATATATTCACACTAATTTTTTTAAAAAAAGAGCACATTTTAAAGAAAATGTTACATAAGTACCTGGGTGGCTCAGTCGGTTAAGCATCGGCTTCGGCACAGGTCATGATCTCACGGTTCGTGGGTTCGAGCTCCATGTGGGGCTCTGTGCTGACAGCTAGCTCAGAGCCTGGAGCTTGCTTTGGATTCTGTGTCTCCCTCTCACTCTCTGACCCTCCCCTGCTCATGCTGTCTCTCTCTCTCTCAAAAATAAACAAAAAAACATTAAAAAAAATTTTTTTTTAAAGAATATGTTACAAAATTATTTTACTTGTTAGGGAAATAATACATTTTTTTTAATTTTTTATTTATTTCTAGGATAGAGAGAGAGAGACAGCGTGAGCAAGGGAGGGTCAGAGAGAGAGGGAGTCACAGACTGAAACAGACTCCAGGCCCTGAGCTGGCAGTCAGCACAGAGCCCGATGCAGGGCCCGAACCCACGAACCGCGAGATCATGACCTAAGCGAAAGTCGGACGCTTAACCGACTAAGCCACCCAGGCGCCCCGGGAAATAATACATTTTAATTTGTCTTTATATTTGAAAAACTACTGGTTTTCCATATTTATCTTAACATTTTGATATTAGGAGACAAAATTATTTTGAAACATCTATGTCTTTGTAACCTTCCATTCAAGCTGACTTTTTTAACCTGGGCATGTATATTGTTAAAATATTAGTGATAGGGTAGCCTGGGTGGGTCAGGAGGTAGAGTATCTGACTTCGGCTCAGGTCATGATCTCACCATTCATGGGTTCAGGCCCCACATCCATCGGGCTTTGCGCTAACAGCAAGGAACCTGCTTCAGATTCTCTGTTTCCCTCTCTCTCCTCTCTCTGCTCCTCCCCCACTTGTATGCACGTACATTCTTTCTTTCTCAAAAATAAATATTTAAAAAATTAGTGATGAATACAAGATAATTAACTGAATGTAGGGTGGTTAATTGAATGCTGGATTGGGATAAATCAATCACTACTGGAATCAATCAATAATGTACAATTTAATGTCTGTAGAATCATACCTCTGCTTTCCAGGAAAATTGAAATAAAAATAATTCTTTCAGGAATAGAAAATGTCTCCTCCTACATGATACTCAATCTTTCCCCTCCCTAAATAGTAAAAATTAATCTAATAATGTTACCAAGAGTCTGTCAACAGTTTTTTTTCTTAAGCAGCATAATTTAAATAAATTGAAGTTATTTCATTGAAATTATTTTAGTTAGTCATATGTAGGGACTTTTGACACATTATTTCAAGGGTAGAGAATAGATGGCTATAAATACCTATAGAAATTTATATTATTTTTATCGAAAGTAGTTATGCCAATTCCTCAGAAAGAAGACTAAAATTAAAGCTATGTCAACAAGAGACAAGCTAGTACTATCTTGGTACTAAGATGGAATAATTAATCTATTTTTTTAAGTTTACTTATTTTTGAGAGACAGAGTGTACACATGCATGAACATGCAGGGGAGGGGCAGAGAGACAGGGAAAGAGAGAATTCCAAACAAACTCTGTACTGTCAGCACGGAGTCCCACGCAGGGCTCAACCCCATGAACCATGAGACCATGACCTGAGCCTAAATCAAGAGTCAGACACCTAACCGAATGAGTCACTCAGGTGCCCTAATTAATCTATTTTAGTGGACTGTTGCAATCATTCATGAAATTTGGAGTGGCGCACGGTGCAGTTTCAAATTCCAGACCTGCTACTGTAGACTGACCTGTTGATGATAAAAAAATAATAGAGCCCATTCACCCTAGTCATCCATTAAACATCCCTGAACTCTGTGATTTGTGCACCTGTGACACTCATCAAGTCGAGAACTGGATGTGTCAGAATGAGAAGGATGTTTGTAAACCATTCTAACTCTAGGCACAGATTCTAAATCTAGGCACAGTTCAACAGCCAGCAGTCCCTACGCTGATAATTTTACTTACTTTACTGAATCTAGTCTCTAATTTGACTCAGGCTGATAACGATATTTTACAAACATTCAAACCTTCAATAAAAAGGCACTGATTAAAGATAAAGGAAGAAAAGAGATTAGATAACTAGTATATATTTTTCTAATTTTTCTCTTTTTTAAATTTTTTAATGTTCATTTTTTAGAGAGGTAGGGGAGAGACAGAGTGTGAGCAGGAGAAGAGCAGAGAGACACACACAGAATCCGAACCAGGCTCTAGGCTCAGAGCTGTCGGCACAGAGCCTGATGTGGGGTTTGAGCTCAAGAACTGTGAGATCATGACCTGAGCCAAAGTCAGGTGCTTAACTGACTGAGCCATCCAGGTGTCCCTCAATTCTTTCTTTTAATAATAGTTTAAAAGATGGTGTTGTAGTAAGTGCCTTGTGAGGTAACTGGAGACAAAAATCTAATCCTGGTTTTACCTACAGTGTTTTTGAAATAACCCTGTTTTCACTTTATGATCCTGTGCAATTAAGTTATCTTTCTGGATTTTAGTCTCCTCATATGTGCATTACAGGAATTGGTCCTTTGGCGCATACATTTTTAAGATTTTTCACTTTAAATGTAGTATAAGTGCATCTCATAAAATTTCAAAAAGAATAGGGTAAAAGCTGTTGTTTCTTCAGAGAGAGACCAGAAAAAGAAAAACATTATCAGGGTATCTAATGGCTGGAAAAGACAGACTTTACTTAGAAATGGATCATAAAGCACTAACGGGATTCTTCATTAAAAGAACACTGTGAGACAATAAAAGTTAAGATGTGGTAGGAAGTTGATTTTCATTATTTTCTAGAAAATAAAACATAGTAGTCATGGTGAAACTAATCAGAACAAATTTTTGAAGAACACATTACTAAATGAAGAATAAGTTTATAGTTATAGAACGACCATATAAGGTGTTATATAAAAATCATTTCTCAGGGTACCTGGGTGGCTCAGATGGTTAAGCATCTGACTCTTGATTTAGTTTCAGGTCATGGTCTTGGGGTTCATGAGATTGAGTTCTGCATCAGGCTCTGCACTGACAGTGTGGACCTTGCTTGTGATTCTCTCTCTCCCTCTCTCTTTACCCCTCTCCTGCTCATGCTCCATCTCTCTCAAAATAAATAAACTTTAAAAAAAATTTCTCCAACCTTTCATCCATCTCTCCATGTCTTTCCTCCTTCTATCATTTATTAAATAAGCATGATGAGATAGATGCTGAGAATATAGAGATAAAAAGACACATTGTTGCTTTCAAGTTGTTTATGAGGGTGTGTTTGTCCGGGTTGGTATGTGGCTGGGTGTGGTGTGTGCACACACACGTGAGAGTACTGGGTGCTAATAGAAGAACAGAAAAGTAAATAGATAATTACACACAAGCTCCTCCTCACTGAAAGAGATTGCATTTCCAAAAGCCACTATACTGATTTATAGCTAAAGATCTTAAAACTAAGTTGAGAGAAATAGCATCAGAAAAAATTTAAGTAATCTCTTTAAAATGTATTTATGTTTATTAAACCAAGCAACTAAGGACATAACACTAGCAAAATACTAAATCAGTGACATCTCTCATAAGAGTAATAATTTGTAATTAGCAATAATTAGCAAAATATTTGTGGAAGAGAGCATCCAAAGTAAGAGGCATGGTGTGGCCTTCCAATCTGTTAATGTTTCTCTGGCTTCATGATTAGGAATTAACTTCTTCAGTTTATTGGATCCTAGATCTTAGTGTCTATTGAATTCTCAGAGATACAAAATAGAGTGTGTGGTTGCAAAAGTTTGTGGTTACCTGTATATAACCAAATTGGAATAACTAAGTTTTTTTTTTTTAATCAAACCCCTGGCCCAGTATTTGGATTCAAGGCATTATTTCTTCCTGTGCTAAGTTCACTGTAAAGCCCCTGCCCTTTCTACACATGACACTCTCTTCTAGTGGTAGAGTGCAGTTCTGAAGCCCGTTTTTCTTCCTGTCTCTGTCTTCATTTTGCCCGATAAAGTCTCTTGAAAACTCTAATCATCTGCCATTCACTTTAATTCTCATTTCTATATCCAAATACCAGTTTCCTCTTTTTCTCATTTATTCTCAAAAAGAAAATTAAAATCAAATATTTAATGGTTGTCCAAAATTAAACACAAGTAAAACTCATGTTTCCAGGATTTTCTATAAGACAACTAAAGATATGAGAGGAATTACAGAAGAGTTTTGACAAGTGTGATAATTCATAAAATAAAAATAAACTGAAGATGCTATTGAGACTATGAAGCTTTAAAGGCAACTATTCTAGAGGGAGAAAAATGGGTAACGTTTTCTGTCAGGTGGTATCTGGACCAATTCTAAGATGGAAAGCAACCAGAGGAAAAGGGGCAATCTTGGCGAATAACATGTAAGGGGACTGAGACTGTATAAGAATAGAAAAGATCAGTGATTGCAGAAGGAGCTTCAATACAGCTGCAAGGTGGCAAAAGAAGAGGCTGAAAGACCAGAGGATCAGGAACCAAAGAATAAAACAATTAAAACATTAAACTATAAGTCTATTAAGCTAAAAATCATATGCAGAGAAATTACTTAAAGCAATCATGTACAACTGAACTTTCTGAAGTGACCCAGTATTGAGATTACATGAATTGGTGCAATCCAAGAGAGCTTTCTGAACTGTCTAACATGGTAGCCACTGGCCATATGTGGCCATGGAGCCTTGAAATAATGCACTTGAGAAGTTAAATTTTAAATTTTATTTAATTTTAACTCATGTATTTAAATTCAAATTTAATAGCCACTTGAAGTTAATTTTGGACAGCACAGATTTTTGAAAAAATGCCTTATTTTTACTTTGAATGACTATGAATAGTTTTCTAGTAATAATAAATTAATTTAATGAGTATGTTTTCTGGAGTATTACAGTGAACTTTTTTATGCTTTTACTTTGTAATAGAACTAGTTTGTATCTTTAAAGTTTCCATTTTGTAATCATCCATTTGAGCAATTCTACTTATCACAAACAGGTAAAAAGAAATTTGTTAGTAATTGGTTTAAAAATGAAATGTAAAACAGTAAAGAGAAAGGGAAAAAAGAAATTATTCCTTCACAGTCCACTCATATATCATCTACTAAGAGAACTTTCTCCCTGCAACTTAAGACACCTGAGTCACTCAATTTATTGCACTGCAGTAGTTTTCTAGGGCAAACTCATATTTCCATTATGAAACCAATATCCACACCCAAAAGAACCAGTTTGTTCTTTTTCAAACCACCCATATTGTTTTCCTTTGGATAGGTATAGCCTGACAAAGACTATCATTGAGAACAACATTAGTCAGATATTAATAATTTCCATACATTATCATGGCCAACTTCTTTCATCTATTTTATGTATCTCTAACCTGGTTAAAGTTATAATTCCAGAATTTATTGAGGAAACTATGTATTCCTATGTATTTATGAAAACACACACACACATACACAGAAATATCACACTTGTAGTAGAAAGTAAAAACAAGTCACTGACCAACACGGAGATATAATTTCAAAAAAAGGAGAATTAGATGCTGAATTGAGAAAATCTGGTCTACTTAATTGTATATCAAGTATTTGTTTTCCATAAAATAAAAATAAACTGAAGAGTAGTAGAAATCATAGAATATCAATCTAGAAATGGATCTTATTTACTCACTGAGGCTACAGTTACTGGGCAAGGCAGATAAGGAGGGGTAAAACCTGGATATACTATTCACAGAAAGGAGAGGGTTTCAGGTACCAAACACAGGTTCCACTGAATAGTCAAATGTTATGATCCTATGAAACATCCTATGGAGTAAGGGTCTAGAATCCCCAGGCACTGAATATCAAAGAAGTTTGCCAATGAATCTGTTGTGTGACAGTCCTAGAGGGCAGAAATAAGGGATCCAAGAGACAAGAGAGTCCAGGGAGTGTAATCAGAGATCTAGAGTACAAACCAAAACACAAGAATCATATTAGAAAGTCATATATGTAAGCTGGACAACAAGATCAAGCTCTGCCTGGAGGACAGATTGATGTAATATTGAGATACACATAGAGTGATGACTTAAAGATGCTCCTGTGTCTTTCAGTTAGGCCAGATTTGGTCTTAAACATTAGGGAAGGGATGGATATAAGTGGAGTATCTAATGGTCCCAGAAAGTTACAGAGAGGAGGAATTGTAAAAGAAATTAATGATAATAATGCTAGCATCAGATGAGCACCAAGCATGTGCCAGACGCTGTTCTAGGGCTTTCCATGTCTTACCTCATTTACTCATTACTTACTTCCTAATACCTCTATTGTTATTATGCCCACTTTACACATGAGGAAACAGAGGCATAAGTGGTAAGTAATATACCCAAAATTACAGCTAATCATGAGTGAAACCATCATTTAAACATAAGCATTTTGACTTCCTAACACATTCTCTTAATTACTTCATAGGATACTAGAAAATAAACATGTCTTGTAGAGGTAAAATAAATTTCATAAATAGCAACAGCTTGATTTAAATGTTTGTCATTCAACTTTGATCAATAGTATTTGTCATACATTAAATCATGTAATCTTCCCATTGGCCCTCCACAATAGGTATAAGTATTATCCCTGCTTGACATGTGAAGAGATTAAGATACAGAGAGGTTCAACAACTTAACCAAAGCTACCCCGGATCCTATACTCTTAGACAGTATCCTCTACAGCTTTTCAGGAAGGTGGAGGGAGCCATGAAGGGTCAAACAGTTTTATGGAACTTTTGATGTGCAGGGATAGCCTGTGAAAATGGGGCCTAATGTCCCCAGGTTTGGAAATATAGAGCTCTACCCATATGAACTATTATTCTGATTAGAAATAAACAAGACAAACTTTGGGGGAATTGTGTGATTCAAAATATCAGCATTCCCAAACTCCCACTTGCTTCATTATTCAAATTCAGTGATCCATCCTTTTAGCCAATCTCAACCATTTCTCAATGGGCAGTCTGACCCCTTCATGTGAGTGAGTTCTAGTTATTGGATGACTTTGCATGGACTATAGTTTGGTTAGCATTAATCTATATTTCTGTTTCCTTCATATACTTTGCTTCCAATATTATTTCCACCTCTTTTTAAAAAGTTTCAATCAACAGAGGGTATATTTGGAATGCATCTTTTCATGTAATAGAGGTATAACTATACAGTCTTTGAATTGCTTGAGGGAGGTAAATTCCCTCCAGGTCTTCTGTGTTACTTTCTCTGGATAATTTATATTCTTCCATGACTCCAAATAGAGAGATGAAGACTTTGTTAACAGGTGATTTCTCACTGGGGAACCTCCTGTTCTGGGAGTCAAGCCAAGCCCTTTATAATGATTCTACTTTATTAAATGGGATTCCTGGCATTTTAACAGCAGGGACTTCAGTCAGAGAAAAATTGTATCTCTTTATTTGTATTATTATCCTAATGCTTAGGACACACTGTATAACCAATAGTGGTTACACAGTGTGACCTGTTTAAACTTAACAAGACAAATCTGCCTGTCCCAACAAAATCAGGAAAAAGCATGTTGGAAAGATGACTTGTTTTGTAGCTGCAGTTCATCTGAATGGTTGACATGGACATTGGCATATTGTGGGACATGGTCCATAACTTACTTTGGACCATTTTAACTCAAGAAGGAAGGGAAAAAGTGGCAATGACACTTAGGTCTTTATATCTATAGGACACATTCTGACCTAACCTCTACCCCTACCTCCATTCTTCACCCTCAGAACGCTTTTCAGTCATTTTGTAGTTTTCAAAGAACTGTCACATGCTGCATTAAGTTCAGTATTCTTAACATCCTATGAAATATACAGAGTGGATATTCTTGTCCTCTTTAATGGATGGAAAGTTTGATGCTTGGAGAGAATAAGTTAAATGCTTAGATCACAGAATTCATAAGTAGGAAAGCTGGAGTTGAAACATTCATATTTTGATCCAGAATCCATCACTCTTCCCACTATACGATAGTAGCCTACTCATGCAAAAAGTCTAAACTGAAAGAGTCTTTGTAGGCTTCATTAGTTTGTTGTTTTACATCATTCTCATTTCCAAAACTGGCCGATGACAGAGGGCTCTCTTGTGCCTGTACACAGTTATTTCCTAGCTGCTGGCTCTCTGCTCCCTAGCTGAGATACTCAGGTTAATAGGTGTCTCTGGAGACTAGCTGTTGGGTAATTTTGGAAGATCTTACAAGATCCAGTGAAGTTCAGAATAGATGCGGCAGTACCCATGTGAAAGCCAATATGGGCAGCTGCCATAAACCACTCATCCTCTTCAAGATGCATTCTCTTTGATGGGGCGCCTGGGTGACTCTGTTGGTTAAGTGTCTGACTCTTGATTTGGGCTCAACACATTGTCACGGGATCTAGCCCCACATTGGGTTCTATGTGGAGTATGAAGCCTGCTTGGTCTTTCTCTCTCTCTCTCTCTCTCTCTCTCTCTCTGTCCCTACACTGTTTGTGCTCTCTCTCTCTTTCTCAAAAAAAAAATTCTTTAAAAAAAACAAAAACAAAAGACTTTATTAAATAAAAGATTCATTCTCTTTGAGACTCAGTGTCTTCATCCGTAAAACCAAGAAAGTAATAACTATCTCTTCAAAAAAGGTCATAATGATTCAGTGGAATAATCTATGTGAAATACACTTTTATACAACAAAGTACTAAATAAATGTTGTTATTAAGATGATTACTAGGGGCGCCCGGGTGGCTTAGTCGGTTAAGCGTCCGACTTTCGTTTATGTCATGATCTCGCAGTTCGTGGGTTCGAGCCCCGCGTCGGGCTCTGTGCTGACTGCCAGCTCAGAGCCTGGAGCCAATTTCAGAGTCTGTATCTCCCTCTCTCTCTGACTCTCCCCTGCTCATGCTGTCTCTTTCTCTGTCCTAGAAATAACTTAAAAAAAAAAAAAAAAGATGATTACTTATTGGTGGGAATAGGGTTCTCATTACAATGATTCCTCTGCTTTCTTCTTTGATCCGTTTGGGGTGTGTGTGTGTGTGTGTGTGTGTGTGTGTGTGTGTGTGTAAATGTGTTAGGTAGGAAAATTCTTCTAAAATGCCTACATTGTGACCATTTTTTTCTATTGCAAACATTAATTTCCTTTAGTAAAATAAAGTCTCTCACAATCCCACCATTATTTCATTTTTTAAGCAGGTAACCAATCCCCTCAGCCTGAAATTATAATTCCTAGGCTGCATTGGAAGATCTTACATATCTTTTCAATTCCCTCAGTCAAAGTGGGAAATTCATCATTGAGCATCTCAGATGAGCCCTACCATTTGGAAGAGGCTATCTGAAGAGTACTCAGAGGTATGAGAGTGACCTAGTATCTGGGAACCTAAGTGACAGCTGCCTCTTACTGCTGCTTTAGATTAAAAATGCACAGGTTTTCACCTTAATGCTAAGAGGCTGACAATATTGGGAAAATTAACCTAATAAGAGCTTTATGAGAATTTAAGCAAAATAGTAAAGGTTTAGTGCTTAATAATATATCTGGCACTTAGGAAACCTAAGTTACTATTCACAGTAATGGTGTAATAGTAGTGGTAGCAGCAGCAGTAGTAATAGTAGTACTAGAGTGGTAGTTCTCACAAGGATGATGTAGATCAGTCAAATTTAGAGCCAGATGAATGATTAACCAGTAAGAATGAGAATCTAGCTATTCTGAATCACCACAACTGATCCACAGTCAAGCTCTGGATTTCTAAGTGGATTTTCTAAACATTACTAGTTTTCTTTAAAATATTTAGAGGCCCCCGGGTGGCTCAGTCAGTTGAGCATCCAACTTTGGCTCAGGTCATTATCTCACACTTCATGGGTTTGAGCCCCGTGTCAGGCTCTGTGGTAACAGCTCAGAGCTTGGAACCTCTGTGTCTCCCTCTCTCTGACTCTCCCCCGCTCACAGTCTGTCTCTCTCGCTCTCTCAAAAATAAAATTAAAAACATTTTTTAACACTTATAAATGAGCCCTACGTATATTAGGGATATGAAGAGGCAATTTTTATTTTGCTCTACATCTTATAGGAGTATTTAGCATTAATAACTTTTGCACTATGTCAGGAAATCTTCCTAAAGATGCATCTGTATTTCAGTCATTTGGGGATTATTATAAGGAATATTTAATATAAAACAACAGTAAACAAATTTGCTCTTCACTTTGGTTATTTTAAGTATAGACCTGCATTGACATAACTGAGCAGAGAGCTTGAGCAATTACAAAGACAGCTTGTTAATCCACTATATTTTAATGTACATTTAAAACGTGATAGCTGATAAGGACTAAATGCCAGAGATAGTGTAGAATAATTTCATAAAAGTAAAAGTATTATCTAAGTAACCTAATCTGGACATTACTTTGAATCACAAAAATACAGAAATTTGTTAAGAAAATTATATCAATGAATCAAGGATGACCACAAAAATATCTTGAAATCAAACCCACATGAAAGAGAACAGACACAATTTTACAGGAAAAGGTTGACTCTAATGGTTAAGATTATGAAATAAAATTGTAACTTCAAAACTAATTACCTATGTGACCATGACAAATTACGTAACATTCCCTTCACCTCAGCTTCCTCATTTATAAGATCAGGTTAATAATACTACCTATTAATGAGGTTCTTACAAACACAAACACACGCATTGGGAAGAGTACAAGACACATGCTTAACCTTCAGTATAGTACATAAGTATTATGTAATATGTGCCTCTACATATTACATCCTACATATTTTAAAACAGACTTTTATCTTGTAACATATGGAATTTATTAAGATATTCAGCACTCACTGAATATATTGATTTTCTAATGTATTAGCTTTAGAATACAATCTTGACTCCCACCATGAAGAAGAATGACTATAGAATTCCTTTTTTTTGATGTTAGGACTATTACTCACTACTGGCTGAACTAATGGCATTAAACTTACCCTTGGTTTTTTTTTTTTCTTTTGATTACAGAAGAAGGGTGATTTTATATAGGGTATATGTGTTTTGGCACTAATACCCACATCAAGATAAGTATTCATGTAAGCAACTTTGCATTCCATGATATGACACTTCATCTGAGTAAACAGAGAACAAGGGAAACTTTAGTTGGGAAAATAATTTATTGAAATAATAAGAAATCCAAATAAGAAATTTGGTTACTAAGAAATTGTGTGGAATCTTTATCAGAAAGACTTTCAATATAAGATGGGCACAAATGTTTGGGATCCAAATAAGAAATTTGGTTACTAAGAAATTGTGTGGAATCTTTATCAGAAAGACTTTCAATATAAGATGGGCACAAATGTTTGGGATCCAAACAAGAAATTTGGTTACTAAGAAATTGTGTGGAATCTTTATCAGAAAGACTTTCAATATAAGATGGGCACAAATATTTGGGATGATTTGGGTTTTATTCTTTTGGAAAACAAATATAATCAGTCATAGGTATTTATATGTAATTCTAGCCCATCTTAAATTGTTATCTTGCATTGTTGTTTATTAAAACTGTACCTGTTAATCTTAAAATATTTTTTTAATGTTTATTTATTTTTAAGAGAGAGAGAGAGAGAGAGCATGAGCAGGAAAGAGGCAGAGAGGGAGACATAGAATCTGAAGCAGGCTCCAGGCTCTGAGCTGTCAGCACAGATCCTGACGTGGGGCTCGAACCCACGAGCTGTGAGATCATGACCTGAGCTGAAGTCAGAGGCTTAACCAACTGAGCCACCCAGGTCCCCCAATCTTAAAATATTTTTATATTAAGTGATCATCGTTTCACATTTTACTTCCTAGGGCAGGGAAAGAGTTTGCTTTTTAATATATGAAATCTTACCAATATAGAATGGAATGTATGAAATTGTTATTATCATGGCCAGCTTGTCATTAATTTCTTAAACAAAAGCATAAATTCAAGATAGATAATGGCTGATTATGCATCATTAAAGGAGAGAAATATCCGGGGGTTCAGATAATTCACTAAAGAAACAACAGTATCTCTATAATTATATTGCCATTCTTAGATGTAATAACAGAGTATAAAACACAAAGACCATAAGGCACATTTCAGCTCTGTGTGAAACATGTTTTTACATAAACTACAGAATTCACTTTTTGGCTATTCTACATTCAAAACATAGATGAGCAGGAAAAAAAAGAGAGAGGAACAAAGAAAACAATAGAAGAATTACGAGGAAAAATGAAAGGTTAGGGCTCAAGATCTTCAAAATCTTTTATAGTGGGGAAGAAAAACTAGACAGGTATAAATTATTATTTGTATACACAAAAGATCAATAGTATTTGTAAAGAGGGTGGTGACCAACCAAGTGTGTCCCCTTTGATTACAAAACAAAACAAAAATATGCTTCAGGCTGCAGCAAAGGGTTTAAGTAAGACATTAAAAGTATTCCCGTCTGCCTCCCTCAATGTTTCAACTTATATACAAAATTGTTGGCTCATACCTAGTATGTCTGCAGGCTAACTGAAGGGAGGAAGAAACATCATGACAGATGAGACTGTGTACTGCAGGCACAAAACACATTGCTAGCAAGCAAACTAAAATTTGGAACAGTCCTTTAATATGGCTTTATTCTAATCCAACTGACAAAGTTTCACTATAAAAATGTACTTTATCAGAAACATCATTATCAGAGACAGAAGGAAAACGGATGCCTAAGGGTATGCCTCAGGATATCATAAAGGGTTACCAAAATACTATGATTTTTTTCTAGGTGTGTGAGAAAATTCAAAATGTGTAAGGAGGTCCTCAGATTAAAGGAAAGAAAGTGATCTTTTCTCAAAAAATGATAGGAGAGTTCCTGATAGAACACCTTTCTTGAAGGAAGGGTGTGCCATGAGATTAGATGAAAGTGGGCTTTATCTCCTTGAAGAAGCCTGGAAAACCAAATAGCTCCTAGAAATAGGTCTTTGGTATTTGCATATAGGTCAACCCTCTCCCTACTCTGTCTGCTTCTAGAGATCACAGGTTCACCCCTAGAGGAGAAAAAGACCTAGACTGCAACTTCATACTCTTTCCTGCTCCTAACCTCAAAGAAATCAGGTTTACGCTCAAGGCTAGACCTGCAAATAGACCTAGTTTGATTTTAAGAGATGTTCTTTTGGGTCCTCATGTCCTTTCACATGAACTCACAGCTGCCCAAAATTCCATCACACAATCAATATAGTTTTTCTATATAAAATGAGAGAGGGAAGATTGAAAAGATAGATGCTAGGCTGAGTGAGGAACACGTCTCTAAAATTCTATTTTAAAATAGTATGTGGTCAAGTAACAAGGGTAACTGTTGACTAATACCATGTTGTTTTTGAAAGTGGAGAGAGGATTCGATTGCAAGTAAAAAGCTGGTACCAAAAGATAAAGTTCTTACTGAGCCCTCAAAAATTGGACTTAGAATTGCAAAAGATTCTCAGAAAAAAAAAGATGCTGCAAGCAGAGCTATTCTTAGTCTCCTACAGCTGTGTCTACATATACCCAGCAGCAAGTTTGCTGAAGACCCATGTTAAACACTCCAACACTGCTTAGCAAGTGTATCTGTCATGGGCTGATTAGAAAAGTGGGGTTCTGATGAGGGGATCCTTTACAGAGACGTGGATGAAATTATGGAAATCAACCAGGGATGTTGCAGCAACCAGGGCCTAGAAAAGCAAGAAGCTGTTACCAACCCTGGCACCTGTGAGCAAGTGGAGGGAACAGTGTAACCACACTCCACAAAAACTGGAGCCATCAAAGGGGATGCCCTTTCTACCAGAGAGATACAAGTCTCTCAGGAATTACAGCAGCAACAAGGAAGTGGGAGAGATCCTTCTCCCACCTGCTGATTGCCCATCTGGCTTCCCATTGGCTGAATCTGACAGGATCCCAGAAATAACAGGAGCCTGGATGGGGTCGATCCTGAGAGTCCCACTCACTCCCCTCACCAGGGCTGAGAAAGGTGGGGAGACAGGGCGGATGAAGAGTAAATGACGAATCTCTAAAGATGGCCCAACTTCATCTTAAAGTAGCTTCCATATCAAGGGGTATATTATGGTGGAAATGGTGAATGAGCAACTTAAGTAGTCAGGGTCAAAGCATGTGGATTTGGGGTATATCCTTCAGACTACCAGTCCAATGGACATTGTATTGCACACTCCACAGAAGAAATAGAAGGTAAAACTCAAACTTACTAATAGTTTTGAAAACAGAAAACTTTTTCGCAAAAGAACTTTGAAATTCTAATAATTACAGCTATCATATAGTAGCCTATAGTTTACAATACAATTCAAAAAAAATGTTATATGCTCTACATACTGTCCATTTTAATAAGCTACATTGAGGTGATTTCTATTAGATTATGACTGTTAAAATTATTGTACTCTATTTTTAAAATTTTTTATGTTTATTTATATTTTGGGAGGGAGAGAGAAAGAGAGAGAGAAAAGGAGGGGCAGAGAGAGAGAGAGGGAAAGAGAATCCAAAGGAGACTCTGTACTGACAGCAGTGAACAGATGTGGGGTTTGAATCCACAAACTGTGAGATCATGTCCTGAGCCAAAGTCAGACATTCAACAGACTGAGCCACCCAGGCACTCCCTGCCTGTTAAAATTATTTTAACAGAATCAGATATATCATAGAACACTAGAACTTTCCAATTAGCTGTAGCCCTTAATGACTATTCACTAGATGCTTTTGGATGATATATAGGATACTGCAGTATAAGACATGGCCATCTTCATTACAGATGTTGAGGAACATAGAAATATAGTTGAGTAAAGGCAAATAATGAAGTTTCAGATATTCTAATACTAAGTGATACAGTGAAAATATGTGGTCTCTTTTGTAGCAGAGGAAGTAAACATTAGAAATTCCATTTATAATTATTTTCTTAAGGGGGAAAAATGAAATTAAATGTTGCTACTGTTTAATATGTTAATTGATGCTGGTGCTTTCACTATGTCTATATGTCCAATGACACATTACCATGACGAAATGAGCTATCCAGCAGATGACTATATGGTCACTAATAAAGGGAATAAGAGAAGTTTCCACCTGTTCATTGTTCTTGGCTTATTACAATGTATAGCAATGTGTCTTTTTAGATAAAGACAATAAAAGTCTACACACATCTGAAGAAAAGCCAGCCAAAGGAATTGGAAATCAAGAAGATGATGCCTAATACAGGCTTATATCCAATATCATTAATAATAAAACTCACTTAAATTACATATTAAATGATATTTTATTCCATACTTCACTCACCCTTTTTATTTTCTATTTTTATATTAATAATTATAGAACATAGTTCTAACATATGGAACTTTTTAAGATATAGTAAACAAATTAATACATATTAGGCAGTATGTTAAATACTGTTTTAGTACTAGGGTGTTCTATCATTGGATTTTGAGATCATTGGTACAGACTCTGAAGATGGGAAGGCTTGATAGAAGAGGTGGGCCTTGGTTATACAGAGAGAAGAGGAAAGGACATTCTCTGAACATCTGATTTTCTTAATCCGTCCTTCTCAAAAGTATTTCTGTAGTTCTGGAATAAGGAGCAGGACCACTTGTTCCTTCCTATATATTTGTGCCTGTTGGGCCTGGAATAATTTCATGATCTTATTGTTTGTTCCTTCTTTCATTAAAAAAATACATATAATGCTAAGCACCTACTTTGATCCAGACAATGTACTAGGTGATATACTGGTAAATAACCTGGAACTTATAGTCTAATGGTTGGATCTCCAGTTGTCTCTTTAGGCCAAGATGCTGAACGTGGGCAGCTCCATATCTAGTCCCTAGAACAAAATCAGGCACTAAATCAGAGTACATCTCATGGAAGTAGGTTCAAGACTATTCTAGTTAATTGCGGGACTCTAATAATGACAGTATGAAAGTATGCTTTAGTGCTCCGTGTCTCTCTAGTCCAAAATCCACAGCCTAGTCCAAAATCCACAGCTATCAGTGTCAATGGTATGTGGTAGCTACCACATTTTTCAGAAAGACCAGTGTAATGGACTGAGTGGTGATCCCCCAAAAGATAAATCCACTCCCTAATCTCTAGAACCTGTGAATGTTACATATTTTTATAAAAAGGATTTTTGAAGATGTAAGTAAATTAGAGATACTGAGATAAAGAGATGATTATATATTATTCAGATGGACCCCAAATTGAATTACAAGTATCTTTACAAGAGACACACCAAGGAAATTTGAAAGACAAAGGACTCTTCCTTTAGGAGAAGAAGACCATGTGAAATGGAGGCAGAGAACTGGAGTGATATAGCCACAAGGCAAGGTATAACAACAGCCAACAACAGCCAATAGAAGCTGAAGGAGTTGGGCTAAGTCAGTTAAGCATCGGACCTAGGCTCAGGTCAAGATCTCATAGCTTATGAGTTCAAGCCCCGCATTGGACTCTGCTGACAGCTAAGAGCCTGGATGGAGCCTGCTTCAGATTCTGTGCCTCCCTCTCTCTCTGCCCTTTCCCCACTCACACTCCCTCTCTCTCTTAGAAATAAGCAAATGTTAAAAAAAGAAGCTGAAAGAAACATGGTACAGAATCCCCCTTAGAGCTTGTACATTTTGATTTAAGAGTTCTAGCCTCCAGAATGGTTAGCAAATAAATTTCTATTGTTTCAAGGCACCAATTTGTTACAACAGCCACAATAAATTAATACAACTGGTTATAATTCTAGAGTCCCGGTATGTGAATCAGGGATATTGTTCTATTAATTCTTTGGAAGTAGTAAACATAAGCATTAGGGAGAATTCTTGTTTGGAAGGCATGCAGGAAGATGGCTTGCACTCCCTGAGCTAGGGTATAGAACATCATTCACTATATTATGAGTGATCAAAACTTGGCTGGTCCTCTGTTTCTTATTTGGAACCACTGACAGTACAAGTCTCTCAAACTTAAGAGGATCAGGAACAACCCTCTTAAGGGTTGTTAAGTGACCCTTGGGGTTAACAAAATCACTAAGGAATAGTATTACATGGCTGTCCTCTCCAACAGCAAGTGTGAGTGTCCCTTGAGACTCTCTAGACTAAATGGTATTTTTTCTTTCGCTAGCCACTTGTATTTTTGGCATGAATTTCTTCATACAAACAAGATGCTAGCAAAGGAGATTTCAGGAGCTTGAAGTTATGTACCATGTTATATTTTAACTCTAGTAAAGCTAAAAGTTGGAATGCTGAGTTCAAAGAGACTTACATGACACAGGCAGTTTAAGGAGACATGGCACCAAAACTTCAGTGGTTCAAGCTGTATTGGTGGGCTAGTAATTCCTAGCTCCACAGAAGTGGCCACTTGCTTTTACTCAAACTTGAAGGCTTGTGAGCTACTAAAAAGCCACATTTAAAAATACATTCTTTCAATGTTTACTTTTGAGAGAAAGAGAGAAACAGCACGAGCAGGGGAGGGTTAGAGAGAGAGGGAGACACAGAATCCAAAGCAGGCTCCAGGCTCTGAGCTGTCAGCACAGAGCCTGACGTTTGAGCAGGGCTCAAACCCTTGAACCATGAGACCATGACTTGAGCCAAAGTTAGACACTTAACCGACTGAGCCACCCAGGCACCTCTCAAAAGCCACGTTTTTAACATTACTTAGAACTGAATCCAAAGGTTGTCTTCATCTAGGCACTAAGACAGGTCAGAAACTCAGGTCCATGTAGAAGCCAGGTCTGAGAGAAGAAGCCACAATTACTCTGGTGCCCTACTGCTTTCCTCTGGCTACTTGTCTGAACATTAGCTCCACAAAGGGAAAGCCAGATATGGGCAGTGGCAAACTGGAACTTTCCTGCAATGTGCTGGCCTTGAATAACTTAAGCGATTTAAAACCTAGAGTATCCCTATAGGTAGGATCTGGGTAAATACCTGCTGTCCAAGTGACACTGTGAAACCTTTGAAGTCTTGGAAAATGAATACAGCTCTTTATAGTTGAATGTGGCATGGGCTAATTAAATCTCAATAGAAGGCCATGGGCTTCGAAATCTGCAGATTTAGAAACAAGTACCAGGAAGGTATGAGGTAGCAGACTGTTGGGCTCTCTCCATCACTGGTTCCACAGAAGAAAAAAAAAAAAAACAATTCCCATGATCGGAGAAAACCAAGTATTTATTCAAACTAGGGTGGAGAGATAAAACAGCTGGAACCTCCCATTTTAATAATGTGCTTGTAGACGCTTTTGTTGTTACTATAAAATTGTTTCCCTTAGTTCATTCACGTTTAAGTAGTTGTACATCAAAACCTTTCTACCACTGTAAATTTAAAGTGTGTTTCATTTTTGTTTATTAAATATTCAGCATTTCCAAAATAGTTTAAGGTAGTAGCCTTATTTTTTTTTTTAAAACTGAGATTGGTAGTAGTTCCAAGAAGGGTAAATATGTCCAAGCTACCTTAAGACCTTTCTTTTTCAACAAAAAAGATAAAATATACAATGTAACATTGAAAGGAAAAAAAATTCTGACCCTTGGACAGAACTACAGTCAAACTGTTGACTATAGCCTACATAAATCTAAAGAAACCCAGGTATTGAATGCCAGGACCATATCCACCAGTCTACTAATATTTCCTTACTTCTATGTTTGACATTTGTTAGCCAATGAATAGAACTGTGGTTAGTAAGAAGTGAAAAACTATACAAAAATTTACTTTTCTTAAATAATTTTACTCTTTCTAAAAACACATCAAGCTTATAACCATGTTATGACATTAAATCAAACAATTTTATTTTATTTTATTTTCAAAGAGAAGGGAAGTCCTGATCCCATGCTCAGGAGACTTTTTTTTTTTTTTTTTAATTTTTTAATGTTTATTTTTGAGAGAAAGAGACAGAGGAGTGAGTGGGAGAGGGACAGAGAAAGAGAGAGAGAGGGAGACACAGAATTTGAAGCAGGCTCCAGGCTCTGAGCTGTCAGCACAGAGCCTGATGTGGGGCTTGAAACCATGAACCATGAGATAATGACCTGAGCCTAAGTCAGACACTCAACTGACTGAGCCACCCAGGCACCCCAAAATTGAACGATTTTAAAGTTATTCCCCAAATCCAAATATTTTCCAATATTTGGTTGTTTGGCATCTTGCAGATTAATCTTCCTGTGGAATATTGATTTGTTGCACGGCATTCTATATAATGGGCAGGAAGCACAATCACTTAGGTTTTGATTGTGAAAAACATGTGGCTTTTAGTTCATTTAGTTTATGGTATGTTTTATGGTCTGTAGACAAAAGAAAAAGGCACTGCTATGTTTCCTTGTTGAATTTAAACCCACATATTATTAAAACATGCTGCTTAATAATACCTCAATGCAAAATTGCTATTATGAGTAATATTCTTGGAAAATGTAGGTGGTTGAATACTTTGCCAATGCTTCTGATTATTATTCCCAAGCTTAGTCCTACTGGTAGAACATGATTTTCTCCATCATATTTAATAAGCCATCACAGTTAAGATGTTACATAAAAATGGCATCTTACTTTTTTAATGCAGACTACGTGCCCGGCAGGGGCTAATGTTCTAAGTGATTTTTGGTTTTCCATAAGAAATAAGAGCACCAGCTTTTCTCTTGGCTCTACCCACATTTGTGGCTACATGTTTTTTTTTTTAAATGTAACATTTACATTTATTATTTTTTTTTTACAAATAGTTTATTGTCAAATTAGTCTCCACATAACACTCAGTGCTCATCCCCACAAATGTCCTCCTCCATGCCCATCCCCCCTCCCCCCCATCATTCCTCACTTTTTGTCAGCATTCAAGAGTCTCTCATGGTTTTGTGGCTACATGTTTTAAATGTGTTGCAACTTCTCTGCTGAAGCCTGTGCCACATAGCTTTAAGGTTTTAAGAAAACCCAAACACCGAAACCACACTTTGTCAATCTATTCTGAACAGTGACTACGACAGTTTTCATTTTCATGTAATATTCACTCTCATCATTGCCTAAGCAGAAGCTTACATTGTATATCTCAAAGATACATTCTTTATTTTTTTCAAACAAATGTGGTTTAATTCAAAACATTTTCCTAGCACCCATCAGTCATGGCAACACTACAGTATAACATTGCCACAATAATGTAAGGCTGAAGCATTAACTAACATGTTACATAGAACTGAACCAAAAATATCCTCTGGTTCGTTTGTTATCCATTTGAGAAAACGAAAGCAAAAGTGATCGTTTTCCTTTTGAATTTGCACAAATACATTAGCTCAGAAATTCATGCGACCTTTTGAACTAGTCACTATATGGTATAGACTTGAAAGATATATTCTTTAAATGTGACCATAAACCTGGCTCCTGAGAGCATAAGGACAATAACGACAATAGTGCCCCTATCGCCTGTTAGATGTGTTGAAATAGGATTATATTTTATTAGTAATGTCTAAAATTCCTTAACTATGGAAGCCATGTTTAAGTAAGCTAACACAACATTATGTGACTAGGTATCATAATGTAAATATTCTTAGATTATAAAGCAAAATCTGAATGATCTAGACATGTTTTCTAAATCCAAAAGCTTTGAAACTAAATAATTCCTGGGAGGTTTACTGACTATAGAATCAGACAAAAACAATGTTGCATTCAAACCAAAATGATGATCCATGTCTTCAGAGTAAAGCTGGCAACCTGTCCATCATCCCAGAATCTTGATTTATGCTTTTTAAATGTAGCAACTACAAAGTTTTTGAAAGTGTGTAATACAAAACATTTTAAAATTTAAATACACAGCACTTTTAAAGTTGCTCTCAATTAAAATAAAATTAATACAGAAACAAAGTGGTTTTTCCCCCCCACATTTCTTCATAGGATATTTCAATAGCAAACTAAGTCTCAATGATGATTCAATTTGAAAAATAGTTGTTATAATTAAATTCCAAGTTAAATAAATAACACACATACCCCTATAGAAGTTACTATAATAGGATTTGAATCATACTTTATTTTTTCCTTTCCCCTAACAATTTTAAAGTAATTTTATTAAGCTGCAACCAAAACCTTACTTAAGATCTTGGTTCGAACTATCAACCCAGTTCTAATTTTAGACCAATAGCTTTGCCACCCTATACATAATACTGACTAGCTGGATTTAATTGGAATGTATATTAACATTTGACCTGATGGCTCTATACAGATGTAATCCAAGACTTTTAATTATAAGATACTAATTAGTATTGCAGAAATGTTACTATATATTGTTTAGACAAAAATTATTGGTTTTTTATTCAGAGGCTAAGCAATAAATCCTTGAGCAAAGGTAAGAAATATTAAATATGAGAGAGATATAAATTTTGTATTTTAGTCTCCATTAAAGACTCAGAGTTTAAGGTCCTAATTTCCTACACTGACCTGAGACAAGTATGCTAAACTTCTGATTACTCTGCAGGTTTTAATGATTAATCTATTTGGTAAATCATTTATTGCCATTAAATTAATTTAAGCAAAATAATAGAGATTTAAGCATACTTAGATCCTTGTTGACTTTATGAAATGCTAGTATAATTGTCACTTAAATAAAATATTTAATTATTATACAAAGGATATTGTTACTATAATTCTTTCTCAGTGGTTTACTCTTAAAACTCAATTTGCTAGGAGGCCTGTTAACTGACTTCAACATCATGTCAAATGTGTAAAGTCAGACCCATGGCACAGTCCTTTGATAGTTGGGAGTTTTAGCTCACCTCTCTCCTATTAACAGTTGAACATTCATATTTTCCCATGCAATGCTGAAACATTTTAGAAGCATAAAGAGTCTTTATGTTTTCTGAAAAATCACTAAATATTTACTGAGCTCTAATGCTGTGCTTAACACCGTGCTACCATTTTCACAAAAGCTCTCTTTCACAGTTAGTTCTCATAAGAACCCTTTAAAAAAGGAACTATCTAAGGTGAAGAAACTGAGGTTCAAGCCTTTAGCTTATCCAGGGCTGGGTGGAAAAATGAAACAGAGTGCTCTTGGGGAGTGAATGGTGAAGAGATGTGGAGCACAGATCAAGAAGCATGATAAAATCACTTGGTACACCAAAGTATTTGACTTAAGTTAGCTCCCTGGATGGAAATGCAACGTAGTAGGCAAGCACCCACTTAATCAAAGTCATCAGTAGAAAAAGCTAAATACACCAATAAACCAGCATTGTTTATTTCAACAAATAATTACTAAGTGTGTAGTATATGACAGGGCACTCTGCTAGTACCTGGATTTACAAAGATAAATATGATGGTTCCTTCCCTCACGAAGCATAAATACCTCAGTGGGAGAGAAATACAAAAGCTGATCTGATTTTGAAATATGAAAAACAGTAAAGGAGGAAGAAAAAAACTATAATGGGAAGAAGATGGAAAGAAATGTGTAGAGAAACTACTATTGTAGTTTGGTAGTTCTCAGGGTGACCAAAAATACAGGTAGGGAGTGGCTGGCTGACAATAAGATTGAGGAAGATTTAGAGATTTGTATGGCTTTAGAAGCTATGTTAAAGAGATAACAGATTCAGGATTTTAAAGAGAAATCTAGTTAGACACAGTTTAGAAAGATCACTCCAGTTCATATAAAGATTGAATTTAATAGGAAAAGATTGGAGGCAGGGAAATTAATTGCTATATTAAAGATACAAGGTGAAACACCAAATCAGTGAGAGTAGGGGATGAAAAGGAGAAAAAAAAAACTGAAAGGAAAATACATTTAGGAAATATTTTTAGAAGTCTAGGATGACCTTTGGTTTCTGACTTGGAATAATTCCATTACATACAACAGGGACTCTAAGAGGAATGTAGGATGGATGTTGAAATCAGTTTCATTATGAACATGTTGATTTTCAGATGCCCATAGAACCCAAGTGGAGCTACCTGGTAGGCACTGGAGTATAAGAATCTGACTATCAAGAAAAGAAACCCAAGCTAAAGACACAGATTAGAGAGTTGTGAGAATACAGGTGATTGTTAAAGCTCTGAAAATGGAACAAATTAACTAGCAAGAGTGCATATAGAAAAAGAGTCACAGATCTAAACAAAACAATGGGGGAGAGGGCGGTAAGGGAAGGTGCCAAAATTGAAGCTGGTAATTATTTATATACTAATAAAACCCCTTATTATTTCAGACATTAACTTTGATCTGTTTTTTAGCTATTTGGACACTATAGAAATTGTTCACCAACCTAAATAAACTTTGTGGTCATAAAAAAGACAATCATTGACCACCATTTCTTAAAAAAAAAAGTGTAAGTCTCCATACCCCAAAATCTTTGAATTTAAAGTTCTTTTAATGCCTTTCATAGTTTATGTAAAACCTATCTATAAATCATATATATATTTCCCCTTTTTCCTCATTAATATCTGATTTCTTCATTACAGAATCATGAAGCCTGAGTAACAGTGACATTAAATATTAGAATTAAAAGGTCAGTTCAAACGAACATATACCTATATGACTGACATGTAGCCTTTGCATCTTTTAGAAGCACTCAAATTTGAACAAAAAATAAAATAAAAACTAATTTATTCATGAAAATCCTTACGTTTGAAAACTTTCATGGGTTTTTGTCCTCTGGTTTATATAGAAAATCCTGACCAAGCTCATGTGTGATCTTTCTATTTTGTTCCCATGTGGCACTGACTATTGCCCTGTACTCAAAGACTTCTGTTTTGATTCATAAAACCACAGAAATTGAAATGCAACTAATGCCAGCACTGTAGTTCAATTTACAGCCCTGCTATGGTACTGATGCAGTGACTTCCTCAATTCTGTGCAATTATCTCGTGATTTGGATTCAGTCCCAGCAGAACTGAAGGTCTGTTCCTCAATGAACTCAGCTGTTCAGAGTATTAGACAATCCATGGGTTGTGTCCAGTTGGGTTCTTGTAAATCACTTCCCTCCCAGCTTTGAGTTCATCATCCGTGACTTGTGCATAGTAGAAAATCTCCCCAAACCCTTCTCTTACTCTGATTGCATTAGGCATTGTCTGAAAGGAATGGCTCTCATTATCCTCCTTTGATAATTTACATTTTAATTCTGGTTCCTAACAGCTGGCCTCTGCTTTGAAAAAATGGTACAATAAATCCTCCAGGCACACCTCCTCCTCCTCTCAAACCTTTCCAAAGCATCATGTCTTCCAAAGGACTTCCATTTAAGCAGAAGTCATTCTTAGAGAATTTAAATTGGTATTTAAAGATCATCCGGAATTAACAAGAAATTTAAAGGAGTTATGAGAAATACTTTATACATAATAAGTTCAATGGATTAAGACTTGCTACACAAAGAAATAAAATGTATATCATATATATTAGTGACTAGAACACTTTTATTGTCTTTCTATTGCAAAATAGCTTTTTCAAAAACAATCTTCTTCTTCTTCTTCTTCTTCTTCTTCTTCTTCTTCTTCTTCTTCTTCTTCTTCTTCTTCTTCTTCTTTTCTTCTTCTTCTTCTTCTTCTTCTTCTTCTTCTTCTTCTTCTTCTTCTTCTTCTTCTTCTTCTTCTTCTTCTTCTTCTTCTTCTTCTTCTTCTTCTTCTTCTTCTTCTTCTTCTTCTTCTTCTTCTTCTCCTCTTCTCCTCCCTCCTCCTCCTCCTCCCCCTTCCCCTTCCCATTCCCCTTCCCCTTCTCCTTATTTAATTCACACCGGCTATAGAAAGGGCAAATATCTGCCAAGGGTGTAGAGTTTCAGCCATCTTGTCCTAAAGCCTTGTCACAGTCTCCTCTCTTTACCAGCTCACAGTGTTTGTCCCAGTCATAACTATCCTAGGACTTGGTTCCTAGTTAAAGCTAGCCCATACACATTTCTCCTCCATGTACTTTTACACAGGCAAATGAGTGGTGTGATATAAGTATTCATTTATAGCCTATTTAGTTATCCAAAGCATGTGACCCAGCTGTCTTCCCCTACTCTGTAATAAGTTTCTGGAGAGTAAGGATGCAGTCTTGTTTTTTTTCCTCATACTGCTAACATGACTCATAACAGCAAGGGGCTCATAACTGGTTCTTAATAAGCATTTGCTGTATATAAAGACGGTGTCCACAATGGATAGAATGCAAAAGGCACCTCATAATGCCAACCTTCTTGGTGACATTCAGCTTTCCCTAAAACAAACAAACAAACAAACAAACAAAAAACCCTTATCCGTACAGAACTTTAATCACTGAAATCTTTGCTGCCCAAATAGCTAGCTGACATGATAAACTGATTTGTGCAAAAGTGGGAATTAAGGCAATGTCCTTTCAATTCACTATAGAATGTAAAGCAGTCTTAAAGACAAGAAAATTCATCTCCTCATTTTGTAGATTAGAAAACTGACATCCAGAGACTCAATAACTTTCCCAAGGTCTCAATAAGAGAGTAGACTGATAATGCTTTCTGTATCTTGAACAATGGTAAACACACTGAGATGTTAGATAAATGTTTTTTTTTTCTTTTTAAGAGAAAGAGACAGTGTTGGTTCTTAAAATATTACCCCCCGCCCCCCAAAATGAGCCATCGTTTCCTTTTGGGTACAGTACTAAATAAGCTGTGTTAAGCTTTGGGGGGTTCTAAACAACTTTATCTAAAACTATTCATTCTTTCAAAAATATTTGTTGACCCCTCCCTCAACGACAAACATTTCTTGGCAGCAGGGTTATCTTGTAGGTCCTGTACAAACAAGCAAATAAAAATTATATAGTAACTATAAAATATCACATTCTCTAAGAACAAAATTATTGAATTTTTGAAAGATACTTAAAAAACTGAAACTCTATGAAAATGTTTACAGCCTACATACAATGACTTGGAGAGAAATCTAAGTGAAATGTAACAGAATGTTTTTGATTCACCATGATAAAGTTACTATGTCACCTATACCAAACAATAAAATAAGTAAGGGTCTGTAAAATAATATTTGCATTTACATTCTCCTCCAAATAAATTCAGTGCAATGTCCATGTCTATTCACGTTGTGTATTTCAGTATCAACTCACAGGATGACTTAACATCGACTTAAAATGTTGTAAACTGCTTAGCCTTATGTCCAATAAGTCTGCACAGTTCCTTGGTTTCCAGCTGGCTGACAGAACCAGTGGGTGACAGACATCTCTCTCCCTCTTTTTCAATGTTTATTTATTTTGAGAGAGAGAACGAGAGAGAGCGAGAGCATGTGGACAAGCACAGGAGGGGCAGAGAGAGAGGGAGAAAGAGAATCCCAAGCAGGCTCCTTGCTCTCAGCATAGAGCTCCATGTGGGGCCAGAACTCATGAACCAGGAGATCATGACCTGAGCTGAAATCAAGAGTTGGATGCTCAACTGACTGAGCTATCCAGCACCCCTAGACATCCCTTAAATATGATAATTCAGTCATTGTCTTTCTTCTTTGGAACTATAATTGTGGAACATAGAGCATTTTGTCCACCCTGTTTTACTTCCTAGAAACAAGAAATCCTTGTCCTAAAAGATAGCTCTAATTTGACTTTCAGATTCTAAGATCTAAAAACAAAACAAAACAAAACAAAAGCTTGAGAGATCTTTGGCAGCTATCCTCATTTGTTTCTTTAAATTATTTTAGTGTTTATTATTTTCTTGAGAGAGAGAGTACAAGCGGAGGAAGGCAGAGAGAGAGAGAAAGAGAGAGAGAGACAGAATCCAAAGCAGGCTCCAGACTCTGAGCTGTCAGCAGCTCAACACAGGGCACAAATCCATGAACCAGATCATGACCTGAGCTGAAGTCAGATGCTCAGCTCAACTGTTCAGTTCAACCAACTGAGTCACGCAGGCACCCCAGCAACTATCCTCATTTTAAAGATAATGAAAGAAAGGCCACAGTGGTTGCAGATTTTTTTTTCTTTTTGGAAGGCACTTTCTTTATGAGTCTAGGCTAAGACAAGCTGCCCTTTATAAATCATACATATAAATAAAGGCACACATGCACATGCACACACATTAGCCATCTTGTTCAGAGGAGTATAGGTAGTAATAAATGTGGACCTTGGCAATCGCACATAGTTGTGGAATTATGTAATCAAACGTGTAGTCTTACAGATAACAAATGAAACAGCAACAATATGGACTCACAGAAATAATGCAAGTAAAGCTGGAGTTATGCAGTGACTGCCATATGATTCCCCTCTCTGTTCTCCATTTTATCTAACTTCAGATATGGAGTGAAACTTTTATAGATCTTCAATAATGAGTCAAATGTATATAATTATACATGCATATATTCACATACATTTCAAGTGTTTAAGTTTTATTAATGTAAGTAGTGACAGAATAAAACTCAGTAAATTACATTTTTTTAATGTTTATTTTTTTGAGAGAGAGAGACAGAGCATGAGTGGGGGAGGGGCAGAGAGCCAGGGAGACACAGAATCTGAAACAGGCTCCAGGCAGCGCAGAGCCTGACGTGGAGCTCAAACTCACAAACTGCGAGATCATGACCTGAGCCAAAGTCAGACACTTAACCAGCTGAGCCAACCAGGTGTGCCAGTAAATTCCATTCTAGTGTAAAATGAAATTCTCATTAGATTTGGTATAAATTTTTCCAATAAGGGGCCAATTTTTGTTCTATTATTAGATTACGTTATAACTAATTGTATAACAGTTATCACAAATTTGAAACATTGTTTCAGCGTTAACTACATCCTGTGTGGATACAGTACACATAGCCATTTCCTATGTCACTCTCACTGGGTAGGTCTAAGAATCATTTACCAAGTTGCACCTAATCGATAACACTTTTTTTTTCTAGGCTGAGCTCTCTTGTCCATTTTACCATATCTAGAAGAGTCAAACAAAAACATCTCACTATTAATTTAACTGGACAGTCAAAAATTGTCCAACTATTTAATTCCAATGTATTAACAAGGCCTATTATTAAAATCAGAAGCCAACAGTATCATTTCAGATGAAAAGTATATAAAACAAAACAAAACTCGTAGTTTTTTATACCATGAGTCCCAGATGTCAGTTTGCAGTGAGGAAACCTCATGCAGCAGGCTGGTGAGAAAGAGAACAATATTTAAATATCTGAACCCCAATCCCCAGAGTATATCCATGGTCATATACTCATAAAAGAGAAAATATTTTGGTTTTAGCAGCTTCCTACCAGGATCACTTGAATCCTGAGGGTTTAAAAATCATTTGAAAGGCATTTGTGACCACAGACACACTGAAAGTTTCAGAAGCAACAAACCATCCCATTTTTTTTAAGTGTGAGGGTAACAGATTTAATAAATGTCCTGTGATATCATATTCACATAAAACTTACAGTTTATGCATGAGAAAACGATTTCAGTTGTGGAAACAGAATAGCATGAGTAATGCAATCTGTCCTAATTTAATAGCAAACATGATTGAAATGCCATACCACCTTCACTCCTGGAAAGTAAGAATTCTCTGGGCACAGACTTTAATTAAAAATGGCTCTCTCAGGGCACCTGGATGACTCAGTTAAGCGTCTGATTTCGGCTCAGGTCATGATCTCGTGGTTAATGGGTTTGAGCCCCACATCGGGTTCTGTGCTGACAGCTCAGAGCCTGGAGCCTGCTTCAGATTCTGTGTCTCCCTCTCTCTCTGTACCTCCCCTGCTCATGCTCTGTCTCTCTCTGTCTCAAAAATAAATAAAAAACTATTAAAAAATTAAAAATGGCTCTCTTGTGAAAATATAGAAAGTAGCCTTATTTTACCTTACCTTGTTCTAAAAAAGGATTCAAAAGATAAGGACAAAAGAAACATCAGTAAGAAGGTAAAGCATAGAAGAGTTAGTATGTGGAATGTATTAACTATAGGTTCTGCACAGTTATTGGAAATGGAACACAATTTTATTCTGAGGATACCAGAGGCTGAGGGGAAAAAATGTAAACACAACAGGTGCCCATATGATGAAACTAATCCAGTGGTTTAGGACAAGTTCTATAGTTTCTAATATGTTCTGACGAGAGAAATCTAAAGATTTTCCCCATAGGTCAGATATTTGTGACCTCTTAAAAGTATGGTTACATAATTTCAAAGACACTTTCTAGATTTATGCCAAAATAGGACAGAACATTCCAGGAGTTGGTAGGTTATAGTTCACAGGTCAAATGGGCCTATTACCTTCATTTATAAATAAAATTTTATTGAAACACTTCAATGCTCACTTGTTTACAAATTGCTTATGGTTACTTTCTTGCTACAAAACAGAGTTGAGTAATTGGGACAGAGAGTGTATGTGACCTACAAAGCCTAAATATTTTCTATCTGGCCTTTTACAGAATAGCTTGCCAACCCCTACCATATGATATTAGTTATAAAGATATCAAACATTTTAAGAATCCAAATATTTAAAATCAGAACTAAGTAACAAAAATATTTTTGTAATTTTTTGCGAACAACAAATCTGTTTACTTAGATATGCACACACATTTCATTAATTTTCAGTAACTGTTTACTACAGTCATTTGTGAAGTCATGTAGTGCTTTCCAATACAGCCTAGAAATCAACGGAGTTGTATTGAAATTTGTCCCTAATTCTTTGCTATCTTCCAAAGCCAATGCCTTTTTAAAAGTACATCTTTTGCATGCACATGCACCCCAATAGAAGCTTATCCTACTCACTAACTACAGTTCTACCTGGCTTCTAATTCTCCTGGCTTCTTCAAACCTATCTTTCAAAAAATGTCAAAGGGCTGGCATTTCTCGCTCCATCTCTATCAGTGTCACCTACTTCCATTTGTTGGTATTCATGTTTTCTTAATTGTTCATGTACATGTCTGCAACCAGAGATCCCAAGCAAATCTTTTAGTCTTGTACCCTAAATAGGTCGGGGTCTCTAGGCTATGCCATATGTAGAAATTCGAAACCTGTCACTCTGTTCTCTCAAATTTGTCTTGCTAATCTTAGGATATCACATTCTTCTTGCCATTCCCCAGGTCAGAATCCTTCACTAATTTCCAAACCCTCCCTTCCAATGGACTTAATGATAAAACCAAAACCTCTACTAAACCCAATGGTTAAGGACCTCTACAATCCAAGACTGCCTTCCAATCCCACTGTTCTCCAAAAGAATCCGTCCATTGCTGGCAATCTGGTTTACCTTCCTCATTGTCACCTCAGTTTCTTTGCTTTTAATACTGTCCTACCCAGGAACTCTTCCAAACCCAGCCACTTACACAGTCCCACTCCACAATCCGCTTCCCATATAAAAGCTTTAGCTTCTACACATGGCGATGTATCCCCTCTTCGGAACTTGCAAAGCATTTATAGGCCATGCTATTCTTTATCATTTATCTTATTGTGCACTATACTCTTTTTTAGTTTTGTGTCTCCTGTATGTAGTGAATGTCAACCAGGGGAGAGCAATATGCTGTATATTGTATATTCCATAGCATAAGCATGGTTGTTTATTTAGAAGAAAATTACTGTTTCTCTTTAAAGCCTGATTATCAATCCTTTGAAATAACATGTTCTTTTGTATCTGATGTTTAGTGATATCTCAATATTAAGACGCCCACATTTGAGTACAATTCCAAGAACACTATTTAGTTTAACATATATCAGAATTACTTCTTGGTTTGTTGTTCAGACTTTTAATATTTAACTTGAGTAACTGCAAGTCTGGACAATAGATATATCACTCTACCTAATGGTTCCACATAAAATCAATTAACATTATGATTTAATTAATCTTAAAAACAAAACAAAATGGAGTCAAGGAAAGAAGCTTGAAGAAAAATCAATATTAATTCAATTCTTCCTTGTAAAACAGAAATAGTAATTTCTCCTACATTATGTGGTATATTGAAAATGTCCTATAAATGACATTACATGAAGGAATAAGAAAATAATAATAATAGTTCTATTTTCTACTGAAGAATGCCTAGAAAAGGGGGTAAACAGCCTTGCAGTATGCCAGAGGTAAAATCAATCAAATGTCTGGCAAATTGTGTTTCATGTTAAGCTCATAGAGCTTTACGCTAGGTCTACAAATATATGAAAAGTACATTAAATACTTTGGTATAAGCGATACATGCATGATCATTAATCTCTCAGGTGATCCAAGATTATCATGAAATTGGACCATCTTCCTTACTAAATTTTCAGGAGATTTAAGCCATTGCCCCCAAGAAGCAAAATACGTGTTACTCTGTTATTTAATTTATTTATAAATTTCAGTACGATGTTGTTCAGTGGTTGTTGCTTGGCACCTAAACTTATTTACAAATAAAGTTGCTGTGGGGAAATAGCCAAAGAACAGATCCATATTGAAACTAGAATGATTTGGGGGCCTACTTTTCTCAAATACATATTTTTACTTTTCTGTTTGTTTACTTTTTAAAGGTTGGTTTTGGGTATAAAAAGGCTATGAGCGTTAAAAGTACTTATACATGTAATTTTCCAATATCTAAAGAAAATGACACAATTTGGGTTACATATGTTTATTGCTTAATTTTTTTTAATGTTTATTTTTGAGAGAGAGAAAGAAAGACAGAGAGAGAGAGTACAAGCAGGGGAGAAGCACAGAGAGAGGGAGACACAGAATCTGAAGCAGGCTCCAGGCTCTGAGCTGTCAGCACAGAGCCCGAAGCTGGACTCAAACCCACGACCTGAGCTGAAGTCGAGTGCTTAATCGACTGAGCCATCCAGGCACCTCGAGGGTTACCTATGTTTACAGTGTTATATTAGATCAGGTTAACATATGTCTATTTATAACCCCACCATTGATTTCTGATTTTCTAAATTATTTCTCTCTTCAGATTTAACACATCAGTGAATAAGATACAGATATGTCCATAGGGAATTAGATAATATAATTAATCTTTGGAAACTTTTATGAGAGTCTCAAAAAAGTCTGCTTCTACTACCTTAAAAATTAGAAAGCACTGCAAGTCAAATAAAAGTCAAAGCCCTCATCTTGATCAAGAGGACCTGACTGACCTGGCACCTGTCTTCTGCTCTGATTTCCTCCCCTACAACCTTTTATCATGTTCATTACACTTCAGTACCATTGGCCTTGAATTTGTTTCTCCAATATGCCAGGCTTCTTCCTGTTTCAAAGCTGTTGTTTATGCTGTTCCCACAGCTTGAGAATTCTTGCCCACCCACATTCCCATGGCTATTTCTCATTACTAGAGTCTATAAAGGCAGCCTATCCCATCCCAAATAAGTTTTATTATATGCTTTTGTTTCCTCTTTCTTATAGCGTTTCTTCATGTTTCAAATGTTCATTGACTTACTTATTTGTTAGTTTCTGTTTCCTGTTATTAGAAAAGGATATAAGCTCCATAAAAGCAGGAGTTTGTATCGTATGTCCCAATACCCTACACAGTCAGAAAAATGCCTGATGTGTACTAGGGATCCAGTAACCATTTGTTAAATAAATAAGTGAATGATTTATGGACCATGATACTAGAAATACTTATGGCTCACTTGCCTGACATTAAATGGAATAAAGACAGAGAGTGAATCCTTCCCAAGGAATAATATCATCTTAATTTCTTAGAGATCATTAAGATTTTCAGATTAGCAAATTCAACAAACCACAACAAAGAAGAGGAACAAGGAATATCTTATTTTTTTTTAACTTGTCTTTATAAAGTGTAGATTCCTGGTGTGCAGTTAAGATGACTTTTCCTGAATTTACAGTTCAAAATAAAAACACTCCAGAGAAGGAAAATATACACAATGCAGCTTTCACAAAATGGACATGGAAGTGATTTTAAGGAATTCTGTTGCATCTACTCAGTGATGAAACAGCCACTCCAGTTCTGATGGGCGATTAAACATGTTCATCTGGACAAACAGGCCCTACTGTATACCATTCTCTAACAGAAGGGTAACAGAATTCCTTCATTCCCTAGGTAGTGAGATCGTTTCAGTTTTCAGTGTCTAGGAATATGTTTCTCTTTAAATATTTAAGCATGGTTTCTGCTTAATTTCTTTCCTCCAAGATGCTTTTCATGCCTTTCAAATATTTGTCAACTTCAGACTCTACAACGCCTAAGCAACGTGGGTGCAGGTGAAGCTCCACTGAACACAGTAACCATAGCAACACCTAATTCTTATTTAATTTGCTGTCTCCTTGGAAGAAGCAAAAAACAAGAGGGATGGAGCACTGTAGATAGAGAAACAGGAAGATATACAAGAGTAAGAAAGAGGGAAACAGGCAGAGACACAGAGGCCCACAGCCTTTCTAGCTCACTTCCCCCTAGCTAAAAATATTAAAGCTGGGGGAAACACAAAAGGAAAGCTATTTCTGAGCAAATTTCATGTTGCTATAGGTCAGAAAAAAGTTTCAGTCTGGCTATTTTTGTTGGATTCCCTTTGCACATAGAGCCAAGTTTAAACACAGGCTCCATCAATCTGGAGGCATCAGTATGGATAGTTCAAGCTCAGGAGCTTTTGCTCCTTGACTTTCCAAGTACCTTGAGTCTGGGCACACATCCACAGGGTTTAAATTTCTGTTTTAAGAGATCCAAACCTCAGGAATGGTCCTGGGCAGGAGCCCGGTCAGTGTTTCCTGGATCAGGTTTAGTCTCACCAATTTCAGAAGTGTGACTGGCATGCAGCTGGTTGGAATGGCCTTAGAATTCCAAGTCTCTCCCTCTTTGGTGTCCATGAAAAAGGCACAGTAGAATTACAAAGTTGGGCAGGTACGACTGTCACTTCACCTAAACCCCTCAGCTCAGAAAATGACAATATAATCAGAATTGGAAACAGAAAGTCAGAGTGGAATGTTTCTCCACTGGCACCCACAATAAGCTCCGAGCTAGAGCCGGAATGACAGAGTATTAGGCCTGGCTCCGCTTCTCAGGGCCTTGGGTAAGTCACTTAACAGCTCTGTGTACCAGTTTATTCATGTAAATATCAAAAGCTCACATCATTTGCTCTTGACAGTCCCTCTTCCCCTTCAAACATCATCTAATTCATGTATAATCAGCCTGTCTTAAGAACTAATGTCCCTTCTACAATGGCAAAAGGCACAAAAGTAAAGAATACATTAATGTCATCTTATGTTTCCAGGTATGTAAGCACATAATCTTCTGAAGCCACTACTTGATGGGGTTAAGAAGAGCTACTCTGTTATATATGCTATTAATAAATTAGAAGCAAAAGGGAAAGATTTTATTTTATTTAAAAATATATTTATTTATCTCTGAGAAAGAAAGAGTGAGGGGGAGAGAGAGAGAATTCCAAACAGGCTCCATGCTGTTGGCATAGAGTCTGACATGGGGCTCAATCTCACAAACTATTAGATCATGACCTGAGCCAAAATCAAGAGCTGAATGCTTAACTGGCTGTGCCACCCAGGTGCTCCAGGAAAAGATTTTATTAAAAATCAAAAACCAGTTTACTCATTTTCTTTTTTTAATTAAAGATTTTTTAACATTTATTCATTTTTGAGAGACAGAGCATGAATGGGAAAGGGCAGAGAGAGAGGGAGACACAGAATCCAAAGCAGGCTCCAGTCTCTGAGATGACAGCATAGAGCCCAATGAGCAACTCGAATTCACGGACCACAAGATCATGACCCAAGGTGAAGTCATGTACTATGACTCCATATTATTGTCCAATGAAGAAAGAAATTGTATGCTACAGATTGTAAATTTTTGTTCAAACAATAAATGATAACTATGTGCAGTAAATTAATGACGGAGGTCTTTTCTAGCTATACAGAACTCAGTAACATTAACATAAAGAGAATGTGTAACTGAATCCTTAAACTTTTTTCCTTGTTTTAAAACGGGCCAAAAGAATATGGTACCTCATATAAACACTAACAAAAAGTGAACAGCATATTGTTTAAAATATTGTTCTGCCAAAAACATGCATACGCTTAAGAAAAGACTAAATTACAATTTTGAAAGGCACGATGCCCAAACAATGAAATTTCAAAGCTGAGCGTTATTTAATTGCTTTCATGTCAATGAAAGTGATGCTGCATCATTCTTTCTAGCCAATAAAATTAAGAACACTTTTTCATATCAATTCATTATAGAATTTCACTATTGTCCATTAACAGTACAACACAGTACTGTTAAAATTGTTACAACAATAAAGTGTAGCCAATTATAAAACCATTAACACTTAAATAAAGTAATGTGAAAGGCTGATATTGGAATGATTAGCTGACCTCAAACTAATAGAATTTGTGTATTTACTTATGAGTTTGCTTTATATGTAATAAACCTAGACAATGAAGAGATGAAATATGCTCGTGGATATTTAGGCACTGTGTTTTATAATCATTTTGAAATGGATTCAAGGTGGCAAATGATGATGTTGTCCAAAGCAATTTAATCAGAAATATTTTATATAAAACTGAATTAATTTGGTTCAGTATTTTCTGAATAGTCATTGACTAGTTGATACTCAAAGTATTAAGTGTATATTTGTGGTATTAGTTAACCAGCATAAAGTGAAGATAATGGATTGACTGATACATAATGGCCTTACTAGTCTCTTTAATTTATAAAAATAGCTGAACCATTTTACTTGACTTCAGGTGAACAAAATGAAAAAAAAAAAAGTTCATTAACCAAATTTTTCATTTTGAAAACAATAATTGTATAGACATACCATTATTACCCACAGATTTTTTAAAAATTAATTTAGGGGCTCCTGGGTGGCTCAGTTAAGTACCCAACTTTGGCTCAGGTCGTGAACTCTCGGTTCGTGCATTCGAGCCTGGCATTGGGCTCTGTGCTGACATCACAGAACTTGGAGCCTGCTTTGGGTTCTGTGTCTCCTCTCCTTGCCCATCCCCTACTTGCACTCTGTCTCTTCCTCTCTCTCAAAAATAAATAAACATTAAAAAAAATAATTTAAAGAAGGTGCTGAGGACATAGTTATACTTCAGATGAGCGTTTATGTTTAAGATAAGGGAACTTGGGGAAACTTGGCTCCAATCATGGGAAGAAACAAGGTAGTAACTTTTCTTCTTGATTCAGAAAGACCTTCTAGAGGAAAGAAACATGATCAAAGACTGGTATACAAGGAAAAGATTACTCACGGCTAGAGGACATAAAAGGCAGGATCAAAGAAAGAGCCAAGATAGGGATGGAACCTTGAGGAGAGTAAGGTAGCCTAAAACTGCATGTTAAGTGAGAAATGTAGATGTAATGGAAAATAAATTTCCATAAAAATAACAGGCTATACAATAATTGCATTTTTCTAATGATGAATGATTTTTGCACAAATTGAAAGAGCAAAGAAAAGGAATGAATGGAAAAGGGTCGGGGGAAGAAAGAAGGAAAAAAGAAAAGAAAGAAGGGAAAAGTCAACCTGTGTGATCTTATAAATGAAATTATTTTCTCTAAAGGACTTATAAACGTAACCAAAAAAAAAAAAAAGAAAAGATTTTTGCCACCTCTGGTGTGTTTTAATGGAAACAAATTGTTTAAAACTTTCGCCAAGGCCACAGTATAAGGTCACCAACTGAAAGAGGAAATCTTGAGCTCTTTATGTTGTCCAAATTCTCCCAGAATTTCCCTCAAATGTATAAGTAAGAAGTATCAGAGGTAAAATACTATTCACTCAAAGGAAAGCTTATTTCTCTTGAACAGGAAAGGTTAAATTCAAAGATTAGATTCAAAGTGTTTTCCATAAAAAGTCAACTAATAGTGCTTATATTGTTTTTAAGTATTTGATTCACTACAGAACTGCTTCCAAAGCATCCTTTATAAATTTTACAAGGAAACACCTATGGCCTTAGTTCAACGTAATGACAGGGAGGGATGTGAACAAAATATTATGAGGTGATAGGAAAAAAAAAAAAGACTTCTTCCTTCACTATCCACTTAGACACAGGCTCTTCTCCATCCTGAGTAGACAACTATTAACAACTGAGAATTTGCTTTCGTTCCTCATCTCCTCCACTCCAATCCACCCACCCAAACTTTTCCACAGACCTCGCCCTTGATTTTGGTCCTTTGTCTACTACTTCTGACTTCACAGTTCTTTAACTGTTTTTGAGGTCTGGAATCAATTCCTGGGACAGATAATTTCTTGAGAATATCCAAAAAACTCTGAATTTGAATTTTCATGGGCTGTACAGTATTGAATGACATGACTTTCTACGGCTGACTGATGGAAGTATCTGAGGGCTATTAGTATTTCCATTATGAATGTATACGTGTGTACATATAGTTATTATATCTATATACACACAAACACAAAGAGTTATGTTTTATCATTCCCTAACTAAAAATATATATATGGAATAAAGAAGGTAGATATACATTAAGGTATTTATATAACTGATGCATAATAGCTTATCATTGAGATGCTAGGACACTGCAGTCCCTTGCTTTCTGTCATATCTGTAATACAACAGCTACTCATTTGAATGTTACCTCCTATAAAAGAAACAGATCCTTCCAACTTTACATGTAAGTTTCTTAAAGCCAAGGACTATGTCTCCTATTTTTTTGGTATCTCATTACACAGCCTCCCATATGATATTTTGCATCTAGTAGAAACTTCAGAGATGTATAATAAATAAATAGGAATAAATGTTCTAAAAGTTAATTTGTACTGAAAGTAATACTATTAGAGAACAGTAGTAATAGTAATAGAGAAGTCTAACATTCAAATGTGAGATTAAAATGGTGTGAAGGGAAGGGTAAATTGATGAAATGATGAAAATACTGCTGCTTAGGGGCGCCTGGGTGGCTTAGTCGGTTAAGCATCCGACTTTCGCTTGGGTCATGATCTCGCGTTTCGTGGGTTCGAGCCCGCGTCGGGCTCTGTGCTGACTGCCAGCTCAGAGCCTGGAGCCTGTTTCAGTCTGTGACTCCCTCTCTCTCTGACCCTCCCCTGCTCACGCTGTCTCTCTCTCTCTCCTAGAAATAAATAAAACATTAAAAAAAAAAAAAAGAAAAGAAAATACTGCTGCTTGTACAAGAGGTATAGACTGAATAGATCAAGACAACAATGGTAATAAAAGCATTGACAGAATTAAAGTTCCAAAAAGAACTGACATATTTAAAAGAATCAGATATGACTTGCAGACCTTAATAGCATCATTAACTCATGTATCAAGAGACAAAAGAGCTTATGACTGCTTCAGAATTTATCTTCAGGTTCATGCATATAGTAATGACTTACCTAATGACTACTCTTAGCATTAGGGAATATAATATTGACCTAGGAGTATGGTTGTCATCTACTATATCTGTTTATTTCAGATTCTTATCTTAATTTGTCACAAAGAAATTTAGCATTGAAAAGAGTTCATTACTCAGAATCAGCTTGAAAATTGAACTCCCCCAATTGGTTTCCCCAATTTGGTTTGTCTCCCATGGATATTGATGAATAATTTAGGAAGGTACATATTGTCATGTATATATCCAATCAGATATAATAACTATTTAATTTTCAAGTCCAATCATGTAACTATAGTTCTCAAAAGCACAGTGGTCCATTCTATTACCCAGTTGCTAGTAAAATTCAACACAATATATGTGTGTCATAAGAAAACATGCAAAAATACAGTAACACATATCTTTCTTCCTTCTCCCTTCTGATGTTTAGAAAATTTGCAAATTGATTTAAGCCAAAAGTGGTAAAGGAATAAAATAGTTCCTTCAGGCTTAGATTCTGTGCCAAGTTTCATTTCTGGCTGCATATTTTTGTCCAAGTTCAAGATCCCTGAAATACTTTAAAAAAAGAAAACATCCCTTTAACCTCAGCAAAGCAAAATCAGCAGAGGCTGCTATGGGGGTGAGGAGGGCTTCTGCCTAGAGATGGGTGTGCTCGGTGTTTGGTTTCCACTGAGAGGATGTCTTCTCTCTCAATGAATCCGAAGTAGCTACTACGATGAGGTAATGGCTGTGCCAGTTTCATTGGGTCATGCTCTCTCAGCACATTCTTTCTCTTTCTCCTCCCTGAGAAGGTGCTGTAAACAAGCCATCCTGAGAGAGAGTTGCTGCAGAGAATTAACAATTCCTACATTCAAAATTCTTGACACAACTATCTCTGCTTTTGGTAGTCTAGACACAACGAGAAGCTAAAAGCAGCCCAGACGGCCAGAAAGAAACAGGTTATTTGACAAGAAGAGGGGGAAAAATAAGAGAAGAGAGAAACAAAGAAAATGAAAACTCATGTAATCAAAAAATGCTTAAATGCAGCTCAATTTTTAAATTGCTTAGATCTCCAGATGTATACTAGACAATTTTCTACTTATGTGTAAAATGTTTAAAAACTTTTGTAAATTAAATAATATGACAGCAAACTATGATATGCTACAAATTAAAATCAAATAAATCATGAACAGATAAACAGGATATGCCAATGATCTTAAAGGCACCATACCTCTGATAAAATCTATGAAAATCATACATCCAGATATAAACCTATGATAATCAAAAATGCCTGAAGAATCAATGTTAGAAGACACACAGACACACAGAAATAAATATTCTTTATTGAAAGAAAAAAAATGCCATTTATATTTTCTTGGAGGGAAGATGCTTTGTGCATGAAGGGGAGAGGGTTGATTGAAACACCCAGGATTTACAAATTCATAAAGATTTCTACCTAAACATTCCTATTGCCCAGTTAAATGGGTGTTCTGTGACACATTCAGGTGAAAGGCTGTAATCTTCCTCTTGGGTATTCTAAAGGGCTTTTATTTATTTAATCTATTTCCATTGACAAAAAATGTATAATTGCCCACAATGAAATGAGAAGGTGACAGAGCTATGCTTTACACTGGGCTGGTACCTGGAGCTCACACATGGGACATTTTGCATAATGTGCCTCACATAAAAGGCTTTGTTCTCCATCGCCTCACTGCGGCTGCAAACCTCAATTTCAGTTTGCAGTCATTTCCTCTCCTGGACCAACCATTTCTAAACAAATTATACCTTTAATATTTGAGTTAGTTCTTTGCCAACATCCATTAATCCTTCTGCCTCACATTCAAAATTATATATCACCCAAGAATATTTTTTGTTTTGCACTACAGATTTCATTCACACCCTAAGCCCCCAAATCCTCAAAGATAAATTTTAAAAGATGTGTCTTTTAAGTAGCTACTCCCTTCTGTAATATTCTGCATGTAGTGTATTGCATATGTGTGCGCATGTGTGTGATGTGCACAAGTGCATATATGTGCGTGAGTATGTATGTGTATGCATTTAAACAAAAACTCTTCACATTGTGTCAGTTTTAAAGGTCTATATCCTGGAAGCATTATGCCAAGGGCTTACAGCAGACGGCACACAGTAATTGTTATAAATGGGCATGTTGCTAATGAAAGCTTTGAATTTTCTGACCAAAATCCGTAAGCCCTGACTCCAGGCAGTAGAACATCAATTCCAGTTTTCAAAAGATGCTTTTTTTTTTCTGACCCCATCTGCTTTACTCTCCCCTCCCCTCCCCTCTCCTACACACACCCAAACACAACACCTCCCCACTCCGGGCTCCTTTCATACACTCCTTCTTTAATTCCACCCTTAAACAAAAGACTACGTTGGGGAAGGGGGGCAATGGGCAATGCATGCCCCCAGAAGCCTTTAAAAATAAAAAGAATAGAGGGTCTGTAGATATAGCTTTCTCACCCCCATCGTTTGAAACAGAAATACTCTGTAAACGCTCGAGCTCCTCCAGACATTTTTTTTTCGTGTCCCGCCCTCCAACACGACCAGACATAGATTTCTCAATCTCAGATTTATCAATTTTTTTCTTCCAGCTGTTTCTGTAAGAATTACAAGAAAAATGATTTCAAATTGACAAGGCTTCCCTAACTCGCTCATTCGTCAGTGTGCGGTTCTCTGCAGCTAGATGGACAAAAACATTCTCTACCTCGAATTCTCCCTCTCCTCCCCCCTCCCTCCCATTATCTTTGTATAGCCCACTCCTCGTCTTTCTACAGCTCAGGTAATATTAGCTCTCTATATGGATATCCTAACCCGCCGTTAAGTTCCCAGGGTTTCAAAGTGGTACCTAACAAGGTCACACACTCTAGAGCCCAGGTAGCAGCGCCCATTCCCCTGCTCGGAGGTGACACCTGGAGAGGCCGGGCCTGAAGCTTCCGCCAGGTGGGAGGCGGGATCGCAAACCAACCTGTGCCGGCTACCAAGGCAGAGAGAGGGGACCAGACAGCCCCTTCCCCAGTCCCACCCGTTTCCGAGCTGAGGCTCCCTCTATGCAGAAAGCGAGGCGGAGGAAGGAAGGGCGCCGTATACAGAACCAGAGGCGGCGACGGCTCCCTTACCTGGACGCAGAGTCTGGATGCACCCGCGGCGGCTGCTGCCTGCGCTCACGGACCTGAGAACTAAATGCCCTCCGGAGAAGGAGAAAAAGGGGAGACGGGGCCGGGGAAGGAGGAGACGGAGGAGAAGAGAAAGAAACGGAAGGAAAGAAAAGGAAGCGAGGAGGAGGAGGAGGAGGAGGAGGAAGAAGAGGAGGAGGAGGAAGAGGAGGAGGAGGATGCTGCCCCGCGGCCGCCGAGAGCCCGCGCAGCCGGAGCAGCCGGCCCAGTCTGAGCGCGGCGCTGGCCCGGGCTCCCCTCGCGGCCGCCCCGCCCCGGCCCCGCCCCGGCCCCGCCCCGCGCCCGCCGCCCCGGCCCCGCCTCACCATGCGGCGGCCCCTGGGCCCCGGGTCCCGGCCCCCCGCCGCAGTGTCCGGGAAGCGCGCGCGCGGCAGCCCCGCCTCCTGCCGCAGCCAGCCCGCCACCCGGCGGGGACCGCGGGAGTGGCAGCAGCCGACCCGAGCCTGCCGAGCCGGCCGCACGCGGCTCCAGAGAATTCCCGCGCCGCCGCCGAAGGGAGACCGGCGTCCCCGGAACAGAGGCAGCCAGCCGCCCTTCTGTGACTCCTGGGGGGAGATGGGAGAGTCTCTCTAAATGTCCTCCTTTCCTCCTTCTGTCACTGTGAGGCGAAGACTCACCGGGCTTCCTCCCCAAACCTGACAACACTTGCATTCGGAAAGGACAGGAACATTGGGGGGAGCGTGAGGACAGAGACCAACGCTTGTCAACACTAAGGGAGCAATGGCTGTCATTAATCAGATTCAGTAATTCTTATTCATTCCACAAATGTTTATTAAAACCTACTGTCAGGCACTGTTGTAATCACTGTGGAAACGTCATTGAATAAAGCAAGATTCCCTTGCCTCCCTCCCCGCACCCTGCCTTCAAGGATTTTATTTACATGCTACGTAGCTAGATGTATGATCCAGCGTCCCTTTGCTACACCTAAGCCTCGGTGTATGAATGAGGATTAAATATATTAGCCATATCCTTCTGCCATGTTTAATATAAGGATGCAATTAGATCATGAATAAGAAGTCTGTGAAGAATATGAAGAATAATATAAGAATAATGAGGGGCGCCTGGGTGCTCAGTCGGTTAAGCGTTGACTTCGGCTCAGGTCAAGATCTCACGGTTCCTGGGTTCGAGCCCCGTGTCGGGCTCTGTGCTGACAGTTAGCTCAGAGCCTGGAGCCTGTTTCAGATTCTGTCTCCCTCTCTCTCTGACCCTCCCCTGTTCATGCTGCTCTTCTCTGACCCTCCCCTGTTCATGCTGTCTCTCTCTCTCTCTCTCTCTCTCTCAGAAATAAATAAAACATAGATATATATTCTTATATATTCTTATATATATATTCTTACATATATATAAGAATGTATATATATATAAGAATAATGAACTAGCACAGAAAATGATGCCTTTGAAATGTCGCCATTAAAAATATTACCTTAAATACTTTTGAAAGTGAAATGACCAACTGAGAAAACAGATGATTCTTTACCATGGATTCTTTCTAATACGAGAACAGCACTTTATTGTAAGTAAGAGAGGGAAGATGCAACTCAGAATTGCTTCAAGCGTCTATATCAAGTTGTAACAAGGTGTTTTTAAGGTCAGCCAAGATAGAGAGGTGTGGCTTGTACAGTTTCAACAGTGCTGATGAAACAGCACCCATAATTTGATTGTGTCACTTTAATTATCCATCGAATCATAGAACCATAGAACATTAGAGTTGATTTCCTAGGAATTTGGTCCAATTCTCTTAATTTTCATATGGAAAAAAGAAACCTAATGATGAGAGGCAGTGAAGATTAAAAATTATCACAGAGCAAAATCTGAAACCCTGGCCTCTGAGGTCACACCCCAGGCTCTGTGTGTCACTTCCCTACGCCCAGCTACACCTCAAGTCTCTGTGACGCGTGCAGTGAGGTTGGAAGTATCAGGCACACCCAGGTAGCAGGGAAGCTGGGGGAGTTAGGGCTCTTCCTCAGGACATGGCCTGTGTGAGAAGAAGGACATCTTAGGAGACTATGAAATGATAGGAGGGATGGAAGGAAGAATAAGAATCCTGCTACAGTGTTAGCAGCTGACAGTCATGACCTCGCACCCAGTTGTGGATGCTTCAGTCCCACATAGTCTGATTACTGAGTTTCTCAGTTCCTGTTAATTCTGTGCTATTTGATACAAGAACCACATTCCAAAAGGTACTCCATCTGCCTTCCCTCACTTCAGGCAGAATTCCCCTGAGTCTGCAATAACTCTGAGCTTCAAGTAGTCAGATGCAGGTGTACCTGGGTGGCTCAGTCTGTTAAGCATCCAACTCTTGGTTTCACTCATGATCTCAGGATTCTGGAATGGAGCCCCAAGTTGGGCTCCATACTGACAGCATGGAGCCTGCTTGGGATTCTCTCTCTCCCTCTCTCTCTCTCTGCCCCTCCCCAGCTCATGTGCGCTCTCTCTCTCTCTCTCTCTCTCTCAAAGTAAATAAATAAACTTAAAGAAAAAATAATGAAGTAGACAGCCACAACTTCGGGCTTTAAATATAATCCTGGCCATCCTCATTGTCTGCCAACAAAAATATAGTTCCGGTTTTGCAATTAGTCTTGAAGTCAAGCATTGCAAATCCTACAATGTTATTATTCTTGGGGAACCTGAGAGGCTCAGTCGGTTGAGCGTCCCACTAAGGCTCAGGTCTTGATCTCATGTTTCCTGAGTTCAAGCCGCACATCAAACTCATTCCTGTTAGTGCAGAGCCCACTTCAGATCTTCTGTCCCCCTCTCTCTCTGCCCCTTCCCTGATTGCGCTCCCTCTCAAAAATAAATAAATCTGAAAAAAATAGTGTTTTAACTTTACAATTAGTCCTGAAATCGCGTATTGCAAGTCCTACAATGTTATCACTCTTTCAAAATTTTCAAAATTCTTTTGAATCATCTGATTTTTTTTTTGCATTTCTATATAAATTTTAATGCCAATACTCAATTTCTATAAAAATAGTGCTGATTTTTTTTGGTTAAAATTATGTTCAATTTACAGGTCAATTTTTGCAGAATTACCCTCTTATCAGTATTGAGCCTTTCAATCCATGAACATCGTATAAGCCTCTATTTCTTTAGATCTTCTGGAGGTTTTATAAAAAATATTATTAATAAGCTTTATTTCTCAGAATGGTTTTACATTTATAGAAAAGTTGAACAAAAAGTATAGAGAGTTCCTATTATACTTCCTTTCACTCTGCCCAGACTTTCTCCTATTAGTAACTTCCTGCATGGATATGGTACATTTTTTATAACTGATGAACCAATATTGAGACACTATTATTAATAAAGTCCATAATTCACATTATGGTTCACTCTTGATGTCATAGTTTTGCAGATTTTGCCAAATGTACACTGTCTTGTATCCACCATCTACAGTGTGATACAGAACAATTCACTGCCTTAAAAGTCCCCTGTGCTCTATTTATCCCTCCCTCCTTCTTCTCCTCCCTACTCAGATGCCATATAGTTGGAATCTAATAATGCATAGCCCTTTCAGACTGACTTCTTTCACTTAGAAGGAAGCATTTAAGATTTCTTCATGCCTTTTCATGGCTTGATAGCTCATTTCTTTTTATCACTGAATAATATTTCATAGTATGAATGGGCCAGTTTATCTAGTCATCTATCCAAGGCATCTTGATTGCTTCTAATTTTTGACAATTATGAATAAAGCTGTTATAAACATTCAAGTTCAGGTATTTGTGCCGGCATATGCTTTCAACTCATTTAAATAACTACCCAGGAGCACAACTGCTGGATTGTATAATAGACTGTTTAGCTTTGTAAGAGACTGCCAAATGGTTTTCCAAAGTGGTTGTACTTTTCCACCGATAATAAATAGACATTCCTGTTGCTCCACATCCTCAACAGCATTTGGTGTTTTAGATTCTAGACTTTCTAATAGGTATATGATTGTACATCATTACTGATTTAATTTGCAATCCCCTCTATTAGTGAACCCTGCCTCCTGGTTAGAGTAATCAAAACATAAACTCTGAGACTTTTTTTCTGAGGGAAAACACCAGCTGGGACCTAGTAAATCCACCACTCCCATGAAGAACAGTTTCTGTCAAACAATATAAATGGCCTGGGGTGGAGGGAATAAGAGGAGAAACTATCTAAGAACTGTATCAAGTGGATATTGTATGCCCTGCCCATAATGCTTTTAATAGCCATGTATGGCCAGTAAAAAACCCACATGGCTCATGGTGAATGACCATGGACTACCAAGAATTGAATAAGGTAGTACTCCCAAGCCATGAGGCTTTCCCTATATTGTCATCATCTTAGATAGCATGGCCATGGTCCTAGCGGTGAACCATGCTGTACTGGGCGTAGCAAATGCTTTTTTTTTTTTTTTTTTTTTTCAGTATAACCTTGACTGCCGAATCAGAGGATGAATTTTGCCTTCATAAGGGAGGGACAACAGACCTTTCAAGTCCTTCTGCAGGGCTACCTGCACAGCCCCACAGTATGTCATGAGATACATTCCAAAAATCTGTCCCTGTTCTCCCTCCCCACAGGAAAATGAGTCCATTATATTGGCGGTATAATGTTTTCATGTAAAGATTTGCCTCTGCTCCAGGACACTTTGCAGACTTTTCTGGAACATCTGTGAGCAAGAGGATGGACAGTGAGCCCACAGAATTCAAGGCGCAGGCTCTGCCATAATGTTTTTGAGAGTCCTTCGGTTGGGTAGAGACACACGTTATCCCAGACACCATGATCGATAAGGTGCAAGCCTATCTAACTCCTAAGGACATGAGAGAGGTACAAGAGTCTGTAGGGATTTTGGGAATCTGAAGGACTTTCATTAGTTTGAAGGACCTGGCACAAGGCCTCCATCTCTTATATCACTGACAAAGAAAGGGCACACGTAACACTGGGAACCAGTTTAGCAAGCTGCCTTTGAGAAAGCAAAAGTATTAGGGAAGCAGGTTGAAGTACATCTGAGTTAGATGTGTCTGGAAGGTATAGGTTGGGCACTGTGGCAGAGACAACAGAAGGAGATGATTTTGGTCCCTATGGATTGCGGTCCCAATCGTGGAAGAGGGCAGAAACCTCTTATACCTCCATAGAACAATAGCTCCCAGCAGTGTACGCAGAACTCCTGCAGGTAGAGCCTTTCATGAAGGAACGACACGTGAGAACTTTCCTTCTTATCATGGGGTGAGTTAGGAATGAGTTCCGTTGGCTCATTTCCGCTGTGGCTCAAACTCCCACTTTGACCAAGGCCTGTCTATTTGCAGCAGAGGAGCACCCTACCCACCAGCCCACTGTCTCTAGGAATGCAGAACTATTAGGCCCTGTAGAATATGCAGAATTTCTAAATGCCTCTGCTACATTCCTGTGGTGGCCCCTTTGGCCTATATAAAGGGAGTGGAGGAAATTCTCCCTGAAACATGGTAAAGAGATGGGTCTAGTCCCAGCAACCCATCCACATAGACTGCAGCCCAATACTGACACCATCTGGGTAGAAGCAGGAACAAACCACAGCAGCCACTGGGCTGAACTTGGAATGGTTTGGTTGGTGTTCACTCATGAGCCCTGGCCATTAACCCTTCACCCTGACAGTTGGGCTGTTCTAAAGATATTAACCCCATGGCTTCACCAATGGGAATCTAAGAGGTGGATGATCACGAATAAGCCCTTCTGGGGTCAGAATATGTGGAAAGACATTTGGGTTCCCTGTAAGAGTCTCAGGCAATCCACACTGTTTTCCATGTCCTAGATCATAAGGTACTGACACCTTTTGGAAACTGATGCCCTAGCTTGTATATGAGACCTCGCAACCGATCTTTCAGTAGATGCTAAAACTTGGGTGCTAAAAAGAGCACCCACCATAGTATCTAGGAGATGTGATGCATTGTCAAGGAGGAAGAATTAAAATCAGTGACTTGGTTAATACAGTAACAGCATGTTATGTGTGTTCTAGACAACCCCCAAGGCAACTGCCAAGGAAATCTGGAACCACCCACTGGAATTCCCAACTAGTAAAGTATTGATATAATTAATTACTCTGGCTCCTTCCTCTGAGTGAGGACTCTAAGTATGCTTTGGTTTGTGTGGAAACACCTGGTCTGGCCTAACCCAAGCTTTCCCCTGTTGCCACACAAACCAGGCTGCCATCATTAGGGGGTTAGAGAAGCTAAGTACCATGTACAGAGACTCTCATTCAATACACCAGGGGTCACATTTCAAAGGTTATGATGTGCAAGACTGGGCAAAAGGACATGACATTGAATGGAGGTTCCATCTCCTCTTTAGCATGCAAGAAGCAGGGTTGGTCAAAAGGAAGAATGAAATGTTAAAGCAGCAGAATGAATTACCAACAGGTAAAACCACCTTGGCCAGGTAGTACTTTCTCAGGCTTTAATACATTTGAATGATCACTCAGTAGGGCCTGTTGCTCTGTATACCAGCCTGGGGAGGCCTGCCAAGATGCCCAATGCTGTAAAAGAACTTTAGGGAAATAGCCATTGTTCTGATTCTCACTGGGGTGATGCTGCTGAGACCATCAAGCCCCATCACAGCTAGGAAGGGCATCATAGACTGGAATTTGCCAGGGGACGTCTCACCTCGAAGGGGAGTTAGTTTGCTCCACTGGGTGAGGGGGAACTACTCAGTCTCCACTGGGATCTCACTGTCTTGCTTCTGGTTGGACCTTTTGAAACACACCATAGCTGTAATGGAAAATGCACCATTGAAAGAGGGGAGACGGTGAGATGCTGGTCTGGCACATTCAATCCCCAGTACGTCCCCTCACTCTGGACAGTGCTGCTTCCCCTGGCCAACAGGTATGATATAAACAACCAGGTCAAATTCCTAAAGCTGCACCACATTAGCATCTAAGGATCAGGCCACAAGCGTAATTGTTATAGGAGGGGAAGACCCCCCCCCCCATATAAGATCCTACTAGATATCCATTTTTTCAACCTTGGACTTCTTCTATTCCTATGGTGTCCAGTCATGAGGCAGGCATCTGCTGGAAATACCTTCCTACAATGGGTCCAATCACATGTCTGGCTAAGAAATCAATCCAGCTATTGGGTATGTGGCCAGCTGCTCCCCATCTCGTTTGTCATGATTACCATGGTGGGTATCACCACTCCATGAAGGGAATTGGAAGGCACTAAGACAGTACATTAAGGAAGAGCAAGCTAGGACTCGTATTCTTAATTCACCTGATATTAACAATACTGACCCAGAAACTTGGCCTGTGGCACACACCATCAATAACCCTGGCCATGGGGATTCCTTTTCTATCAAACTACACAGGCAGCCCATCAAACCGCTGAGTGGAAGGGACCTAAAAATATCACCATTAAGGCCATGAATGGCTATGCTCAGATCTGGGATGCGTTCCTGTGGCTCACCTCAGGTTATGCAGATTTGAGCACAAAGGCACCCGTATTGCAAGTTGGAAACAGAAAAATGTCAAACAAAACCAACCCAATTATACCAGGAACATGGGATGGATTTTACTGGAACTGTGTAGCTATTCTGTCATATTAAAAGATAGCCTTTAGTTTGACACTAGCCAGGCACATCACCCAGGTGTGTATTGATTGGGTCGCCCCAAATGAATCCTAATGGTTGCAAGACACAAATCTTTGTGACTTCCACCTGTGTGCCTGGGCTGCTGTACCCTGTGTTTCCCGTTGACATAGGGGAGAATCTGCCCCATGGAAATAAAACTTGCCAACCTTCTTCTTCTCAGGGCCAGATGGACACATTCTATTTCCCATTGATGTGATCATTTGACCACTTTCCCCGCCTCCTCTGACCTGGAGAATTTTAAGCACACACAGAAAAAGCCCCAACTAAATTCAGCCAACAATCTCAAATGACAACCTGCAAATCTTGTCTTTCTGAACACCAAAATGACTCTCACAAGAAAAGCTGTCCTCCAAAGTAGAATGGCCTTGGACATTATTGCTGCTTTGAAAGAAGGCACCTGTGCCATTATCCAAAAAGAATGTTGTATGTTCATATTGACATGAGCAGGTACACATACATGCTAAGTCTGCTAATGTATCATCTTTATTAAATTACATGAGGTGAGGACACAAGTTAACACCCTGGGTAATCTGCCTCCCAGCCTAGGGGACTTAATAATTAGTGGTTTGGATCATAAGGCTTTCCATAGAAAAACATTGTTACTTAATTTAAAAATCATTATCTTAATCTGTGGGGGTTTTTCTGCATGTGCCTATACTATTGCTCTGGCTTCTACCTCCAATACAGCCAGATAGCTGCCAAATGAGTCCTCTCCGTGGTTAGTGAAACCTCTTGCTGACCACCCGGGGCATGGGGCAGACAAGGGGGGCATTTAAGATGGTATCAGCTGGTCACTGGAGAGGTGAAGTGTTAGGTCATCGAGAGGACATGACCACCAGTTAACCTGTGAGCTGGATCCAGGCAATCAAAGGCTCCTCACCCCCTCCTCTGTCCTTGGAATGTATGTTATGCCCACTATTCCCACAGTGGGAGAAATTTTCAAGGATGCAGCTGTGAGAGAGCAATGCGTCGCTGAGACCATCTGAACCTAGGTGAGGCCTCTTATAAACTTTTTTCCTGGCAGGCGAGCACAGAGAACTGTCCATCTTGTGGCCATCTGAGACAAGCCTTGAATGTCGGTTCCCTTGCTTATTAATCCTGCCACCTACTAATCTGAAGTGGCCTGCTTCTTTCTTTGGTCCCTCCTTGCCCTCTGTGAACAGGAGGCCAGTTTCAGATTTCACCCGGAAGCTCCCAAGCTTCCCAAGTGAACCAACAGTCGTATATTCTGTAAAGGCTTTGTACGCAGAAATTACAGAGAGTTCTCAGAACTCTGTAATAAGATAAACAGCCCATCTCGGCCCTGCATCAAAAGACTAAATATTTGAATAGACGCTTTACCACAAAATATATAGTAATGGCCACTAAGAACATAAAAAGATGCTTAATAGCATTTAACCATCTGGAAAATACAAATCAAAACATAAGATACCGTTACATATACCCTAGAAAGAATATAATCACAAAGACAGACAATACCAAGTGTCAGTGTGGGTATGAAGAAACTGGAATTCTCATACACTGATGGTAATAGTATAAAGCTATACATTCATTTTGGGAAACAGTTTGTTGGTTTCTTAAACACTGAAACGTGTGCTTACATATGTCTAGGTATTCTACTCTTGGTTCTCTGCCCGAGGAAAATGAAACATATGTCCATACAAAGACATTTATCTTCATGTTCATAGCAGCATAGTTCATAATAACTGAAAACTGGAAGTCACCCATATGTCCATGAACTAGTAAGCAGATAATATAGATCTCCACTAGAATACTACTACACAGTAATGGGACAAAATACTGATACGTGCAACGAGCAAGATAAACCTCAAAGACACTTTTCTAAGTTAAAGAAGCCAGGCACAAAAGATGACTTACTGCATTATTTTAGCCACGTGACATTTTAGAAAAGGCAAAACAGTAGAAACAGAAAGTAGATCGCTGGTTGCTTGACGTGAAGAATGGGAACAACAATTAACTACAAACCAGCACGAGGGAATTTTTTGTGGTGTTTTTGCGTTCCCAAACTGTTGTTATAGGCGCACAACTGTGTAAGCCTATTAACACTCATCACACTGTACGCTTACAATGAGTGACTTTTATGGTGTGTAAATTATACCTCAATAAATCTGTTAGGAAAAAAATGTGCATTGTGCTGTTAAGTGGAGTGTTTTATAAGTGTCAATTATGCAAATTTTCCCAATATTGTTGTTTATATCAATATCCCTGCAGATTTTCTTTTTATTTGACCTCTAAGTGAAGACAAGAGAATTGAAATATCCAGCTGTAATTGTAGATTTGTCTATTTCTCCTTTGAGTTCAGTTAGATTTTCCATCATGTGTTTTGAAGTTCTGAAAGAGTGAGTATACATGCACATATAAGGATTATTAGATGTTTTATTGAGAAATTATTCCATGGATCATGATTAATGTTCTTCCTTTCCAAGTAATATTGTTTTTGCAAAGTTCACTTTGTCTGAATTAATATAATCACTCTAGACTTCTTTGGAGTGAGATTTACATGGTATGTTTTTTCCTTGCTCTACTTTTAAAATTGAGATATAATTCAGATATTAATGAAAATTCACCCTTCTAAAACGTACAATTCTGTGGGGTTTAGCATATTCCCAGAATTGTGCAACCATCGCCACTGATTTCAGAACAGTTTCATCACCATAAAAAGAGGTCTCCATACTTAAAGCTGTGTACTTCCTGCTCCTACCTTTCCCAGCCCCTAAGGGTGTTAATTTACTGGAGTGCCTGGGTGGCTCAGTCGGTTGAGCGTCGGACTTCAGTTGAGCGTTGGACTTCGGCTCAGGTCATCATCTCGCGGTTTGTGGGTTCGAGCCCCGCGTCGGGCTCTGTGCTGACAGCTAGCTCAGAGCCTGGGGCCTGCTTCAGATTCTGTGTCTTCTTCTCTCTCTGACCCTTCCCTGCTCACACTGTCTCTCTCTCTCTCTCTCTCAGAAATAAATAAAACATTAAAAAATGTTTAAAAAAGAGAAGTATTAATTTGCTATCTGCCCTTATGGATTTCCCTATTTTGGACATTTACCATAAATGAAAACATATACTATGTAATCTTTTGTGCTTGAATTCTTTCACTTAGCTTAATCCATGTAGTAACATGTATTAGTTCTTCATTCCTTTTAATGGTTTAATAATATTCCATTGTAGGATCTGTCACATTTTGTTCAACCACTGATAAAAAGTTGCACATTTGGGTTGTCTCCACTTCCTGGATGCCATGAATTATGTTTCTATGCACATTGTGTACAAGTCCTTATATGGAGATATGTTTTCAGTTTTCTTTTGTATATGCCTAGGAATGAAGCAGAAATATATGTATATATATCCTATACGTCCTACAAATATGTATATATTTATAGTTGTATTTAACTGTATTTTTATTAATTTGAGTAACTGCTAAACTGTTTTTTTTTAAGCAGCTGTACCATTTTACATTCTCACCAGCAGTGTACGATGGTTTCAGTTTTTCCTCACCATTACCAAAAATTGATATTGCTTTGCCTTTTTTCTTTTTTTTTAATTTTAGCCATTCTAGTGGGTGTAAAATAGTATCTCATTGTGGTCTTGGTTTGCACATCCCTAGTGACTAATACTATTGAGCATTGTTTCATTTGTTTCCAGCCCATGTATATATGTTATTTGGAAAATTATCTGTTCAAATTCTTTACCCATTTTGAAAACTGAGTTACATGTCTTTTCTTGTTGAGTTGAAAGTGTTATTTGCACATTTTGTATATTAATTCTTTATCAGGTATATGATTTGTAAATATTTTACCTGATCCTGTGGGTTATCCTTTCACTTTCTTGACACTGTCCACTGAAAGAGTTTTTAATTACGATAATGGCTGATATATCCATTTATTTTTTGGTCTACTGTATTTTTGGTGTCATATGTAAGAAACCATTGCCTCGTCCAAAATCGTGGAAATTTTTATTTTTTTCTAAGAGTTTTATACTTTCAGGGTCTACATTGCAGGTTTTCTATTCATTTTGGGTTAATTTTTATATGCTGTGAGATACAAGCTAAACATTATTCTCTTGCATGCTGACCACCAGTTGCCCCAGCACCGTTTCCTGAAAACCATTCTTTCCCCATTGAATTGTTTCACATGTTCTTGGAAAATTAATTCTCCAAAAACTGTGAAGATTTATTTTTGGAATATCATTTCTATTCTACTGATCTGTATATCCATCTTCATGCCCTTTGTGCTACACTGTCCTCATTACTGTAGCTTTGTAATAACTTTTGAAATTGGGAAAGATGAGCCTCCATGATAGGACTTGCATTGAATCTATAGATTAGTTTGGGAGTAACACTCTTGAAACAATATTAAGTCTTCTAATCCATGAACACAAGATGTGCCTCCAATTATTTAGGTTTTTATTAATTTCTTTCTATGTTATTTTTAGTGTACAAATCTTGCACCTCTTTTTTAAAATTTATTTCTAAGAATTTTATTCTTTTTGATGTTATATATTTTAGGGACTGTTTGTTGATAGTTTATGGAAATATAATTGAGTGTACTTTCTACAAACTTGCTGAACTCATTTATTAATTCTAATAATTTTTATCTTTTTTTGACTCCTTAGAATTTTCAGTTTCAAAAAAATGTTACCTGCAAATAGATACAGATTTACTTCTTCCTTTTTAATCTGGATGTTATTATTATTATTTATTATTATTATTATTATTATTATTATTACTATTTGTCCAATTTCCCTGGCTACAATCTTCAGTACAATGCTGAATAGAAGCAAACAGAACATACATTTTCTTCTTGCTCTTCATTTTAGAAGTAACTGTTTCAGTCTTTCTTTAAGTATGATGTTAGCTGTGGGATTTTCATGGATATTCTTTTTCAGGTTGAGGAAGTTCCTATCTATTAGCTTGTTGATTGTTTTTTTTTATCAAAAAGGATGTTGAATTTTGTCAAATGCTTTCTCTGTATCAATTGGGATGATTATATGGGTTTTGTCTTTTATTTTATTAAAATAATTTATCATATTGATTACATGTTGAACTTATCTTACATTCTTGAGATTAACCACACTTGACCATGGCTTACGATCCTTTTTAAGTGTTACTGGATTTGAGTGCACCTGGGTGACTCAGTCGGTTAGTTGTCCAAATTCAGCTCAGATCATGATCTCATGGTTTGTGAGTTCGAGCCCCACGTCGGGCTCTGTCCTGTCAGCTCAGGACCTGGAGCCTGCTTCAGATTCTGTGTCTCCCTCCATCTCTGCCCTTCTTCACTTACGCTCTTTCTCTGTCTCTGTCTCTCTGTCTGTCTGTCTCTCTCTCTCTCTCAAGAATAAATAAACAATAAAAAAATAAAAATAAATGTTATTGGATGTGAATTGTTAGGATTTTATTTGAATTTTTTATTGTGAATTGTTGAAATTTTATTGAATTTTATTGTGAATTGTTGAGGATTTTATTTATATATTTATAGTTAAAGCCTTTTTGTTTGTGTCTCTCTTATGAATAGCATATATCTGAAACAATTTTTAAATTGCATCTTGCCAATATCTGCATTTTCCAATCCATTTAAATTTAATATATTTATCAAAAGGTAGGATTTACATCTGTCGTGATGTTTTTGGTTTGTATATATCTTAAGTCTTTTTTGTTCCTCTATAGTTCCATTACAAACTTTGATAATTATTTTTATTTTGTACCATTTTCATCATCATTTCTTTTACTATATCTTTCTGTTATTCTCTAGTAGACGCTTTTGGGATTATAATCAGCATCATAGTTTATAGGTATATAGTTTAGATTAACTTCAGTTTATTCATTTATTATTTTTTTATCTTATTCATTTTTGAGACAGAGAGAGTGCAAGTGGGGGAGGAACAGAAAGAGAGGGTGACTAGAACAATTTGCCAGTAACGTCACCCAGACTTGGTGCTTTTTTTTTTTGCAATAAGTTGTTCAATTCAAAGTTAAACTTATTTAACAAATATATTCAGATTTTTTATTGCTATTTCGGTGTGTTTTATACACTGTGTTGTTCCAGATTATCATCTCACTAAATTTCCAGATTTATCGGTATGAAGTTGTTTATGACATCCTTATCATTTTACATTCATAATTTTATTAAGGATATCGGTAATTTGTACCTTTTATATTGCCTTTTCATCGGCTTTGCCAAGACTTTATAATTTCTTAACTCATTTAAAAAAATGATCTTTGTCTTTAGTGAAATAGAAAACCATTGTTTTCTATCATCAGTTTTTTCCTATTGTTTACCTTCTTTATTCTGTACTTTCTTTGAAATTCATATGGTGTTCTTTTTCTAGCTTCTTCATATAGAAGGTGAAATCTTTTCTTTTTTTTTTAAATTTTTTTTTAATGTTTTATTTATTTCTAAGAGAGAGAGAGAGACAGCGTGAGCAGGGGAGGGTCAGAGAGAGAGGGAGTCACAGACTGAAACAGGCTCCAGGCTCTGAGCTGGCAGTCAGCACAGAGCCCGAGGCGGGGCTGGAACCCACGAACCGCGAGATCATGACCTAAGCGAAAGTCGGACGCTTAACCGACTAAGCCACCCAGGCGCCCTTCATTTTCTATTTTCTATTGTGATTTCCTTCTTGACTTGTGGTTATTTAATAGAATATCATTTCATTTACAAACACTTCAGAACTTTTTACATTATCGTTTTGTTATTTATTTCTGGCTAAAAATATATATATATTTCTCTACTGTGGTCAGAGCCACATTCTTTTATGACCTAGTACCTGGTTAATTTTGCTAACTATCCAATTTGCACTTAAAAATAACATGTAATCTGCAGTTGTTCTAGTTCTTGTTTTACAATATATCTACTAGCTCACTTTTCAATCTGTGTTTTCTAATCTTGTCTTTCCTACTGATCTTTGTTAGCTTGTTCCAGTAGTTTCTGAGGGTTAGGTGTTGAAATCTTCCACTGTGATGATTTATTCTTCTCTTAATTCTACCAATTTTGGGGCGCCAGGGTGGCTCAGTCAGTTAAGCGTCCAACTTCAGCTTAGGTCATGATCTGTCAGGCTCTGTGGTGACAGCTCAGCTTTGGATTCTGTGTCTCCCCCCTTCTGCTCCTCCCCTACTCTCTCCGCTCTCTCTCTCTCTCGCTCTCAAAAATAACATTAAAAAATAAAAAAATAATACTTCTGCCAACTTTTGCTTCACATATTGAAGGCTATGCTATACACATCCAAAATGATCATATATTCTTGCTATATGCTAATATGAGCTGTTCTTTTTTGTAGTAATGTCTTAGAGCCTATTTTGTTCATATTTGTACACCTCTATCAACTTTCTTTTGGCTATTGTTCGCATAGCATATCTTTTTCCATTCTTTTGTTTTAGTCTTTTTATATTAAGTCATAAGTAGTTTGTATGCAACATTGAGTTAAGTTTTATCTTTTTGCCAGTCTGACAATTTTGGTCTGTTTTATCTGTTTCCATTTACTATAATTCATTTATTTTGAGGCTTCAATCTACCGTCTTACTATTTGTTTTATATTTGCACCCACTGCTTTATGTTCCTTTTTGTTTTCTTTCTTCCCTTATCTCAATAAATTGGCTATTTTTATTTCATATTACCTCCATTAGATTGTTGCTTGTACATTCTTTTATTGACCTTTATATGGTTCTGCTAGTGATTACAACCTTTGTGTATCCTTTTAGCACTTCCTGGAAATAAAGGAAAGTTAGAGCACTTTAATTCAACTTATATCCTCTCCTGACTCAAGTATAATTTTCATATACTTTATTTCTCTGGATATTTAAAATGCCAAACACCTTATTGTTGTTGCTTTATACCATCAATATTCATTTGGAACTACTTGCACACAGCTATATGTTTACATTTTTCCAGATCGTCGCATTCTTCTTGGAGGGAGAATCAGTCTACAATAAACTATTCTACAATTACTAAGAGCCGAAATCCCTAACATCCTCTTTTCATTATCCAATCTTCAGTGTTCCTGTGGGAAATGAGAGCACTTCTGTCTGGATTATTTTGCAGTAAACAAAAACCACTCTAAATACTTTAGGCAGAACGGGATTCAATATAGAAAATAAAATACTAACACATTTTTTGAACAGATGGAATAGGGGGCTGAGGCTTGGCCTTCAAACGAGAATGAGAAAATCCGTTTTGCACCGGTCAGTCAGGAGTGCCCTTACCTCTGTCGCAACCGGAGAGCTGCAAATCATGAAGCTGCTATTGTAAATAGCGGGTTTAAGGGCGGTGACCTAAATGAGATCTAAGTATCAGGACACCAGCCTGCTCCCACCACAACTGCCTCTTGACAATCATGCAGCTGGTGATGAATGCAGAAAACTCCATGGTCTCCTCAACTACACTATTCAGCAGCTGTATAGCCAAATCACTATCCTTACTTCTTTCTAAATGGCAGGAAATAGTGAACAGAATTTCCAGAACCCTATGCACAAGAACACAGGGCATGTGTATGTTTTGGTTTTCTAGCCTTTGCAATGTGCGATGGAAGGATGAAGTTGGAGAGAATGCTGTGTGCCAATTTATTATATTCAAATTGATTAAATGGTAATGTGTAAGCAAGCTGTTCTCCAAACATGAGTCATTATGATTTAGTTCTTTCAACACTCTGTACAACTCAGCATTCCAAGAGAAACCATTTACTAATGAGACATTGCTATACAGTTAATAAACCTTCCTTTGTGCAAAGTAGCACTTTTCCCTGTCCTATCTGAATGATACTCTCACTGATCAAGGATAGTTTGACTGTATCTTCAACTTTGCAGGGCACAGGGCTAGTCAACATGAAACTTGAATAGTTATTCTTGTGACAGTGCCTGAAAATATGTAGGATGAATATCAAAGCACAAGATCCCATAAGCTCTAGCTGCTAAGAGGCACAGCATTGCCCACTCCCACATCTTGCCAGGTGCTTAGAAGGCAACTATAATAACACCAATCGGCATCACCATGGAGCTGCTCTTACCACTGGACTGGGAGTCAAAGTTCTCTGTATAATTGTGCTGGAAAAGGCATAGTGTTAAACTCCTCCTGATACAGAAGCCAGTTTGCCCCAAGGCCAATGGGGATAATTGAGAGATTTTGTATTTTTCCATCAAGAACCAACAGTACTTTTGTCCTGCTTTTAACCAGCCCTGAGTTATGGTGATTGCTACTGAGCATGCTTAGACTTTGGACAGTGTTGTGAAATTTCAACCCACATTCAATTCTGCAGAAAAAGACTCAAGCACTGCAGCAACTGCCTATTCACTTTCCTTTTACATAAGTAATGGTAATACTTGAAATTCACAGAAATGATAAATATAAATACATTTTAATACATATATTTAATATATAACTATATTTTATAATACATTGCCAACACATTATGGATCATTTATACTCTCTTCCTAACTTCTCAGACTCTCATGTCTTGCAAGCTCACCCAACTATATACATACACACCCCACTCAAAACACGAGGGCATATTTAAGTGATGACCTCATGCTCAAAGTAACCAGTGCAATTAAGAAAAGTGTTTCCAGTTTGAGTGTCATTTTTCAAAATTTGAAATACTTGACAAGGTCAGAAAACAAGGTCTTTAGATATCAAGAGGCCAAATAATTCTGCAGTAATTGTTGTAGCACTCTGAATAAGTCTTTGTGCTTTCATTAGCAAGATTGGAAAATGCAGAGACGAATGCAGTTTGACCTAAAGTGAGGGATACTAGAAACCTCCCAGTCACATATGCTGTATGCCGTTCCCACCCATTCATCACCCTTCTTTTATGAAATTACTGGAGGAAAAGAGAAAAAAACAATTGGATGACTATGCTATGTCCCAAAGCATATTATACATTTAAAGATATATTATTTCTCAAAGCAGTAAAATATATAACACATTAGTCTCTTGAATAGTGACTCAAAATGTCTGTACAACATTTATTTTAATTTAGCTCTTTTTACATGAAGAATTCAGAAAACCTACCATCTTAGAAGCTCAAGGAGTTCATCTTTATTTTAAATACAAATGAATATACTAATTTTATTACTATATTAGCATATTTATTAGCATATCATATATTAGTATATTGGGGTATTTTTTTATTATTTAACTTAAACTAACAGGAAGGCTAACATATGAAACATGGAGCAACCTGCATTAAAATTTTCTATTGTATGCCTTGTGCCGTTGTTTATTACACAGTTTTTCAACCTTTATTATGTAAAGAAAATTATTCACAGAAAGCCAAAATTATATTCTTGCTTCCATCTTAAATTGAGCTAATGGAATGAGTGGATGATGCCTTTTAATGATCAGTTTTATTGAAATATGCTTTTTTTTTTTAAAGATAAGCTTATGAGTGAGGAGCGATTTGAGTGTTAATGTCCAAAAGAAGGCCATCACATCCAGTGGCAGCTTCTTCTCTTAATAGGTTGATCTGATGAAAATCAGTTACTCAAGTCTATCTTGATCGACATGTAACTTAATCCAAGTTTGTCACAGTAAGAAGAAAGTGATCATTGTATCTGCTATTTAAGAATAAATAATAAAGAATAAAGGTTGGAGGAAGAAAGGGAATGTCATTATTTTATAATGAATTACATGTGGCCAATTTTGCAAGGAATGCTCTTCTTTTTATAAAGATCTTAAAGACAGAAGGGCTTGAACATTTCACAAGGCATTTTGAGTACTAAGTTGAGCAAAGAATACCACAGCAGTTCCTAAAGATGGAAATGAACAAGCTATACTACTACTTTCAGTGTGAGAATATAATGGTATTTAAAGAAGTGTGAGGGGCGCCTGGGTGGCTTAGTCGCTTAAGCGACCGACTTTTGCTTAGGTCATGATCTCGCGGTTCGTGGGTTCGAGCCTCGCGTCGGGCTCTGTGCTGACTGCCAGCTCAGAGCCTGGAGCCTGTTTCATTCTGTGATTCCCTCTCTCTCTGACCCTCCCTCCCCTGCTCACGCTGTCTGTCTGTCTCTCTCTCTCCTAGAAATAAATAAAACAAAACAAAAACAAAAAAAAACAAAAAAAAAAGTGTGAAGTTTGCAATTGTCAAAATGTGAATTAGATATCATTCTCAATAAATGTCTTTCTCTAGACATACTGATGTCTTAATATAATTCTCATTTCTTAATAACTGAATTTCCACTTATTCCCTTAAAAGTTGGTTCCTTTCTGAGCCTAAGTGTCCGTCAATGGATGAATGGATCAAGAAGATGTGGTTTATCTATACCATGGAATACTACATGGCAATGAGAAACAATGAAATCTGGCCATGTGTAGCAACATGGATGGACCTTGAGGGTGTTATGTTGAGTGAAATAAGTCAGGCAGAGAAGGACAAATATCATATGTGTGCACGTATAGGAGGATTAGGAGGAACTTGACGGAGGACCATGGGGGAGAAGAAGGGAGGAAATGGTGGGGGAAAGGGAGAGAGGCAAACCATGAGAGACTCTTGAATGCTGACAAAAACTGAGGACTGATGGATGTGGGGGGGAAGGGGGATGGGCATCGAGGAGGACACTTGTGGGATGAGCACTGGGTGTTACGTGGAAACTAATTTGACAATAAACTATTTGTGTAAAAAATAAATAAATAAATAAATAAACATTAAAAATTTTTTTAAAAAGTTGGTTCCTTTCTTATGCTTCTTTCTTTTCAAAATTTTTATCATTCATTTATTCATTCATTCACTCATTCATTCATTCTTCTTCCTTATGATTCTTTCTTAGAATCACAGAAACTTCTTTCTGGCAGCTCCATTGGACCATCCATTCCCTTGTATGCAAGTATGTGTGAGTTCTAACACTTACAAGTCATATAGCAAAACTGAACAAAAAGCAATTTTTATGTGACACAAGTTGGTGAGATATTCATTGTCTGTAGAAGGTGATGTCATCAAAATACCTCAGCTAAACTGTACCAAGTGAAGTTTCATCATTTTTTGGAGGAATTACAGAGCTGTGTAGGGGCTACAGTTTCCTATTATTTGAAGAATAAAAGGGAAATTTTAAAATTTGCTCTACTAAAGATTGAGTCTTATCAACAAATTAAATATTAAAAATTGAGAAAACATTAAAAATGTCTCATAAGTTACATATAAAAAGAAAAATCTCATTTGTTTTTCACCATTTTTATTTCTTTAAATCTTGCTCTAAAAGTGACCCCATGTCACCATTCATAACAATTAACGAGTACTTAGTGTTAATGCTTTGTTCAATGGAATCTAAAAAGCAAGAAGTATATACCAGGCATTGTGCTGGATGCCACGTAATATGCAAAGATAAACAAAACGAATAGTTAGGATTTATAGGAAAGCGCATTTCTTTATACTGTGTGCTTTTGCTCAGACCTTTTAACTATAGTGATACTAATCCTAGTGATTAGGTCTGGCTTTATAAATGCAGTGTCAGCAGTCAACTGGTAGCTGGCAATGTAGAATGTATTCAGTGATAGGTAGAAATAAATTGATTCTGCAAATCTGGTCTTGCAAATCAGAAAGTAAATTACTTGGCATTTAAACATAATTTTGTTATGAGCGAGTTAGCACAAAAGTTGTTTTTATGGCCGCCGATGCTCTGTGACATCAGCAAAATCACTTTGTAATCTCTGCTAGATAATTATCCTCCAGTGTCCTTTAGTGCAAATGCATTTATCATGCTTTGGTATTTCTTCCTTTATACAGACAGTTCTTTAACCGTGGCATTCTTAAATCCACTACTCCTTTTTCCTAACATTTCTTTGTTACCAGGCATTCAAACACCAAATGTTCTAGTAGGTCTTCTTTCCCACATGCTGCTTTAGAATGTTTGTCCTTATCTCTCTCTCAAAACCGTTTTCTCTGTTATGACTATTTCTCCTAGCTAGGTCATCCACAGCATGATTTGGTGTCTCCGTGGCAACCACATGGTCTTACCACTTCTCAGTATCCCTTTTTACTCCCACTCATCACATTTCACTTCTTTCTAATCATTAATCCTTGGAATATGTTCACCTAGTCCTTGCCCTTGTTTTTATATCCTCCATGTTAATTGTCCACATTCTCATACATATTCTACACCTCAGTCTTTTGATGTCATTAATTAATTTTTTATAGGTCGAGGATCAGATCTATTTAAGATAGATAACTCTCTCTCACGGTTCCTCTTGCTGTGTTACTAGGCTGTACAATTCGCAACTGAACTGAAAGTTTGGTAACTGAGGGTGATGCCTGATGTTCCTATAACAAGGTTATATAATCTATTTTGATTCGAGATACAAATCTGAAATTTAAACAGGCAACCAAGTTTTATGAGCATGCCCTATTCTAGAATTGAGCTGCTGTCTCTAAACAGTAGTAAGATAGTAGAGTGTTTAAAATTAACAGGGTTTCAAAATCATACAGAGTTCCTAAGTTTGAGTCCCATTTCTGCCTCTTACCAGCTGGGTGATGTTCAACAACATACACAAGCTCTCTTACCTAAAGTAGGAAAGTAGTATCCTCTGTCTTGAGTGAGTTGGAAAGATCAACTGAGATAATACAATACACAATAAATAGGTAGGAGCTTAACTGATAGTAGCTTTTAATAAATAAGGCCTCCTTCTAGCCAGGTGGAATAATTGTAGGCCCCTATTTTGAGTAGATTTAGCCCACAGCCACTAAGTTACTTTGACCTGTTTTCATTCCCAATTCATTGGCTTGATAAATTCTAAAATGTATGTTTTTCTTTACCCTTTTTGTAGCTCAAGACAATAGACTTAGTATTTAATATCTCCGTATTTTTACCTAAAGAGAGAGACAAAAAAATAGAAACCAACTGTATACAGTATCTCAGAGTAAGAATGTAGAAATACATTTTTACTTATCATGACTTTTCATTAGTTTATCTTTGCTTTCAGATCCTCTTGTGCTGAGAATTTTACAACTTTCACACAGAAGCAGAACAACAAGAACTGCATTATGTTGTAAGCTCTGCATCAATAATTTCATGCACCATTATACTTTCTGCAGTAATGAGTTTTCTATAGTTGTAAGTCTTTCCTTCTCTGGGTCTTAAACTTTCCACAGCAACATTACTTTACAGTTATAGGACAAACATATCATAATGTGGAGGAGTGTGTGTTCGTTGAGAGGATACATCCTCAATCCCCTGACTCCTTGGGCTCCTGACTGCCCACACTTCGGCAACTAAGCCTCTGATTTATCTCTTCCCTTGCTGAGTCAAATATAGCTTGCATTCTATTAGATTTAGTTTTATGTTGGATGTATGTACAGTTTTCTTTAGAAACTAATTGATCCATTGCTTTTGAAGTATCAGCCCTCTAAAAGAATATCATAATCTGTGTTATTTTCTCTTCTGGTTGCACGTGAATATATAATATTGTGCGCTGTGTGGATTTAATGGAATTTCAGCACACCCATCTCGTTTGATACTGGCATCTTTCAAATTTTTATTTCTTCTGTCTTCATTGGATAATGCCTGCCAGTGTTCTCTTGAAAGAGCTGGTCCCAGAGGTAATTATTTCCTGCTGCTATCCTATGGCTGGAATGTTCTGAAATGCTCAGTCTTTGACTCTTTTGCATGGCTTTTTCAAGTCTCAATCCAATCACCTGCCTGCAATTTACAATGTTCATTTTAATCGAAGTTGCATCAAGTAAGGGGATAATGTCATGACTTTCACTGTTTTTCTTAACTTCTATCTTCAGTGTAAAGTTAAGATTTTATCAGGCATACATTTTTCTGCCACTGAGACCCCCTTTTCTTAATCTTATTTTTTCTTTACTGAGACTAATAAAAGTGACTAAAAAGCTACAGATAGACATGCCTTTTGACCAGCAATTCCATCTATACCTATGAATACATAAAAAAACAGTAAAGATTTTGTGATAGGAATGTTCACTGTAGCTTTGGTAATAATAACAAAATTTGGAAGAAGCTTAAATGGCTGATATGATAGTTGGTTAAGTACATTTAAGTATAAAATCATAATGAAATAACATATAGTCATTAGAATGATGAAAACAATTTAACGAAGACTTAAATGCTAGGTACTGTGTTCCTTTATTCATAATCCCATTTAATTTGTGTATCAGTGCTATAAGGTAAGCACTTTTGTTATTTCCATTACATTTATAAGTCAAGTAAATCTTAGAGAAGTTTAGTAAGCAAAAGTACACAAGTAATAAGTAGCAGAATTTAATTCCAGAGTTTCTAACTTCAGAGTCTAGGGTCTTGACCAGTAGTCTGTCTTGAATTTGTAATAGAGAAAACAAAATTCATGATATGTATTTATAAGATTTATTACATGCAGTAAAAAGCAATAAGATTGGGGCTTTTACTTATTTAATTTTAATTATCATTTTTATGCCCCACACATTATATAAATTATTATAGAATAATACACATTGAAATAAAAGTATGAAAATACACAAATGATATTGTTTAAAACAAATTTATATATAATGTACTCTCCTTTTTTTTTTTATAGTCCTGATGTTTTAAAATTCTTTTCAAAACAGATATTCTTTGTAATTTGGTCAAAGGGCTCAGGGCCATGAATGTAGTTTTCCACTCTGTTCTGTTCAATACTATAAATATTTATCATTCTTATTGACTATGTCACCCATTTTATAATAACCAATTAGACACCTCTTTGAATGTACATCAAGTACAGTTTTTGCTTTAAAGCAAAGTAAAATTCCTTCTCCAGTTTATTTTTTCTTGAGCATAACTGGACTCAATGACCACTCTTTCTTTTTAAACCCTCTGTAATTATACCTCAGGTACATTTTATAGGTTCACTCTAACCAATGTTTAAAGGCCGGTAAATTTTTACTAAAGATTCCTATATGTATTTGTTTAACTGGGATCTTTCTTACAAAAGTGAATAGAAATAACCTAGAGCTGTATTCTCTTTTTTTGCTTCAATATTGTTAAATACTTTTTTTCATTCAAATAACTTTAGTGTTCCTCCCTTGCCTTCATTCTTGGCCCTTAGCATTTCTCTCTATCCATATCTATATCTATATATTTTTGTATACCTCTACATATAGATTTATATGTGTCACTGTAACCTGTGTTCCAAGGATATTAACAAACTGATATCTGATAAGGAAGATGAAGAAACTAATGAGTCAACATCTTATTAACATATCTCCTGATAAAGATAGTCATAAATTAACCCAAAGCTTTCTTGTTGGTAAGAAGAACAGTTAGGAGGCTGTTGTGAGAGCCTATGCAAGAGATATTCATGAATAGAACCCTCATGGTAGTGGTGAAAATGGAGATGAATGCATACATTCCAATGGGGTTGGGGGTTAGGACATAAGTTTGTAATAAATAATTCTTTAATGAATAAATGGGTAAATAAATATAAAAAATTAATAATATCATATCTTTGCCCTTAGACAATGCATAATCAAATCATGGACATACATAACTCAAACAATTATAATCAGAATTATTTTTTAGTATCATTTTCACCGTGTGGCTCTTAAACTAAGTAAACAAAGGGTTTCATTCAATCCATTAACCCCCATGTTCTTGTTGAAAAACGAACAAATCTTTTTTTGTTTAATGCTAAAAAAAATTAAGATTAATATGAAAATTTTGCAAAAGAGTTACAATACATATTAATAAGATCTGAGAATGAAATGGCTAGTAAGCATGTTTTAAAAATACAGCAATATAACGGGATATATATTTTAATTTCAGTTGTTTTACTATTACAAAGTGTCTTTTGTTAAAAATTAGTAATGAATCAATTTATCATGAGGAGAGATATAAAAGTTAACAGAACAAAAAAGGACAATACATAGAATCATACACTTTAGATTTGCAAAAATAGTGATAGCTTTTACTTCATCATTACTATGTGTTAGACCCTGGGTAAAGCATTTAATGTACATCCCCTAATTTAATAATTGATTGGTAATTTGAACTATTTTAAATATATAATTTAAATTCTAAGCAAAAACGCTTACTTTAACATATGCTAATTTTTTAGTGTATATGCTGCCTATGTGAGCACAACGTATGCTAATTTTTTATCAGCAAATTTGTCCAAACATTTTTTGATTCCTTCCAGAATCACAAAGTTTTTGAATCATCAGGCAAACATACAAGTATGACTAAACGCTTGATGAAAATTCATTCCACTCATTTATTTTTATAACATTAATTTAAATTGTTTACATTTCTGAGACTCCTGGGTGGCTCAGTTTGTTAAGTGTCCTACTTTTAATTTCAGCTCAGGTCATGGTCTTATGGTTCATGAGTTTGAGCCCTGCATCGGGCTCTGCGCTGACAATGCAGAGCCTGCTTGGGTTTCTCTCTCCGCCCCGCCTCCTCTCTTTCTCTCTCTCAAAATAAATAAATAGACTTTAAAAAGTACTCACATTTCCTTGCCAGTGCTAACAAAGATGCCGAAGCAAAAATTTCAAAGTAGTTATTAAGTTTCAGTAGAACAGTATCACTATTCCTTTCCCAATGTTTCTTAATCTTTGTGGAGTGAATGTGCAGTAAGATTTAAGGGATAATCTATCAAGTGGTGAGCTAACAGACATACCGAGCCAGTGACTGAAGTAAGAACAGCTGCTGTTTTCTACAAGATTGAGACTGCCATGCAACTAAGGACAAATGCCGTTATTTCCGGGAAATCTGAAATCTTGGACTCAGACACAATCAATGAACCTGGTCATTTACCACAGTTTAAGGAGTTCTGGGAAAAGTCCCTCCTATCCCTTGATGCTAAAACAATTTCTCTACCTGCTTTGCCACAGTCCCTGAAAAATTCCAATTAGCCATCTTCTGTGGTTAATTTAGAGGACTTGTTGGGCAATATGGAAAGACGTACTTTGCTGGAAAAAGCAGCAGATTTGGAGTCAGCTGGTTTGCCTTGAACAAGTTACTCAGCTTTCTGATTCTCCTCTTGCAAAATGAAAAGAATGTCTTCCTCCAGGAGTTCTGTAAAAATTAAATGTAGTCATGTAAGCATTTATGTACTAGAGAATGCTATATATGATAATGCTAATTCACCTAGTTTTTCCCTCTCTGGATGGTTCACAGGCTTCAGGAGATGAGGACACCAATTAGGATTCAGGAAATATTGTAACATTCTGCTGTAGAGAAAGGCAAGCAAGGCACATTTTTAAAAAAAAAAATTATTTATTTTTGGGAGAGAAAGAGAGAGAGAGACAGAGAGACAGAGACAGAGAGTGAGTGGAGAAGGGGCAGAGACACAGAATCCGAAGCAGGCTCCAGGCTCTGAGTTGTCAGCACAGAGCCCGAAGTGGGTCTCGAACTTATGAATCATGATATCATGACCTGAACCAAAGTGAGACGCTTAACCAGCTGAGCCACCCGGGAGCCCCAAGCAAGGCACATTTGTATTATGTCAGTGTTTTGTAGGAGGCTGGCCATCAATGAATGCACTGAAAGTTTGATAAGCGTGTGATAAAATGGAGCTATATTAAATGATCTGGAAACTCCGGCCTGTCCTTCAGATTTCAGGATGGCATTGTTCCCAGACAAGTTACTCATCCTGTTCCTAAAAACTTCAGAGAAAGAGCTTTCTGCCTTAGTAAAGCACCCCAGGGCCTGCCAGCCACAACAACGGAGAAACTCTTCCAAACATCTCACTGCATTCCTGCTGCGGTTGGCCTGATTACGCCCTTCTTGGAGATGGAAAAATACAGATGGGACTCACTTAAAGGAAATTCAGTGTAAATGTAAAAAAAAAAAAAAAAAATGATGCTGATGATTCAGTGTGCAATAAAAAAATTACATAGAAAATGTACTGTTAAATAAAATACTTCCTTTCATCTATTTATAAAATAATCAGGAATCAAATTAATCATAGAATATAAATGATTAAGTAAAAATACAAGTGCTGTAGCTAGATTTATGGAAGACAGTTTTCCTTTGGGTTCCTAACACTTGTAATTACCAAAGGTCTAGATTGCTGAAGTCATTTTTGAACATTTTTAGTTAATCTTGCTAATTGGAGAATTTAAAAAGGGGGAACAACTTTAAAAAGGGAAGGCATGGGGCAGAAGAAGAAGGGAGAAAAATAGATACCAGAAGATCTTGTGAAATTGAAATTCACCTGCAAACTGAAAAGTGGAAAAAACTCTTGGGCCTAAACTACACTGAGATATACAGAGAAACTGACTCTTGGATAGGCCAAAAAAACAAGTCTGTTTAAAGAAACCATAAAGTCTTTTATTCTTTTAACTGATTCTTAAATGTTAAGCAACATTGGGGCACCTGGGTGGTTCAGAGGGGTTAAGTGTCCCACTTTGGCTCAGATCATGATCTCAGGGTTCCTTAAGTTGGAGCCTCACATCGCCCTGCGTCAGGCTCTGTGCTGACAGCTCAGAGCCTTGAGCCTGTTTCAGATTCTGTGTCTCCCTCTCTCTCTGCCCCTCCCCTGCTCAGAGCCTGTCTCTCTCTGTCTCAAAAATAAATAAGCACTCCATTAAAAAAATAAATAAATAAATATTAAGCAACATAAATGTCGAGTAATTTGCCAATATTTTCAAAGAATTGAATTATTAAACTTCCTATTTTCATTATATGCATTAATTTATTCTAATAATTCCTAAAATGATAAGGATAAATGTTTCATAATAGATCTTTGTTATTATTCAAGCAGATTAAAATATGCCAGAGTGCCTTAGGCAACTAAGCAGGCATTGGACTGGTTACTTTGGAGGCAAATCAACATTTGGGCAACTAGACTATTATCAAGTAAATGTGTGCACTAAATGGTACCCTAAGGAATGCTTCTGAAATGATAACATAATAATAGCTAACATTTATTGAGCGCTTTTGATATGCAAGGCACTGTTAAGTGCTTTATAAGTAGTGGCTTATTTATTTCTCACAACTGCATAATGGAGGTACCATCATTTCTGTTTTACATATGTAGGAATTGAGGTCAAAGAAGGTATGGAAGTCACCTAAAGTCAAAGAGCCGGAAGGGACAGATCTGGGAATGGAAACCATATTGTCTATTCTCTTTTCCACTGGGTGACACCTTCTGAAATAATCAGTGATGTGATGGGGAGCAAATGAGCAGAGGAGTTGAGATTCAATGTCACTCCCACTATGTAAAGTTAGAAGATGCACTAGTACACTCTAACTTTCTTACATTTGCCATAGGAGATTATGAATATGTAGTGATTAGCCCTGAAAAGAGATACATTTTGGGGCACCTGGGTGGCTTGGTTGGTTGAGCGTCCGACTTCAGCTCAGGTCATGATCTCACGGTTCGTGGGTTCGAGCCCCGCGTCGAGCTCTGTGCTGACTGCCAGCTCAGAGCCTGGAGCCTGTTTCAGTCTGTGACTCCCTCTCTCTCTGACCCTCCCCTGCTCACGCTGTCTCTCTCTCTGTCTCCTAGAAATAAATAAAACATTAAAAAAAGAGAGAGATACATTTTGTTAACATGATGAATTACAAAAGCTGATCCTGCAAAACCCAACAGAGTGGTCTGTGCAGGACAAAAACATATCTTTTCACCTGTTTCTAAATGAAAATATTATGCAATGCAAAAACAGAAGTGGTGCAGTGCTGTCCAGGTTTAGGACTTCAACTTTGCTCCTGTTTTTGGCCATTTTTCTGAGGAAGTCTGTTTGCATGGGTATCTTAAATGACAGATAGCACACGCCATTACATTTTCCAGTTGATAACGTGAAGATCCGTTGAGGTAATCTAGTTCAATCCTGTCATTTTAAAGAGGAAGAACCCAAGACTCAAGTATTAATATCAAGCAGTAAGCAAGAGAGATTAAAACCTAGGCCTTCTGAATCCTTGTGTTGAATATTTCCAGACAGCTTACATAAATAGAACCACTGGAGGCAGAATGGATCCACCCCCCAACCCCCATTTCTTCCTGTTTTGTACTCTGAATACTCTACTAGCTCCAAGGAAGCAACACGAAGAGAAAAGCTTTAGGATGGAATTTTATTCCTCTCAAGCGGTGTCAGAAAGCCACGAAATCTGGGGAAGGATTATCCCCTGGTGACGGGCAGGGACAGTCTTTGCTATTGTGGGTATGGTGGTCTGACATGACTAGTGACTCCCTGGGGCTGTTTGATATTTCTTAAATAAAGAATCTTCGGAATACCTTGCTCGGACTGGGTTGCCATGGAAACAGTGGAGTCAGCGGTTGCAGTCAGTTAGTAAAAGATTTCGTCTATTTGCGTATTTTCCAAAACATGTTTGGTGCAGATTCTCAAAACAGCAGTTTTGCCTGTAAAGCATTTGACATTGACCATGGACTCTGAGTCAGGAGATCACCTTTTATATATCATTCTGCAATCAATGATGCTACAGTAGCCTGGAAAAAAATACGGTAAGGATTGCCAAGCTGGCACCATCCTCACCATAGGGCTTGAAGTAGCGATGCCTGTGTTAAAAAGTCTGCAAAGCATTTCTAGCTCTCCCGCCGCCCGCCCCCACTCTCTACCCTAGAAAATTTAGCCATGGATATCTGTTTCCATGTCAGTGATGGATGTAGAGAATAAAGTACACTAGGGATGAAAGGAAAAGAGAAAAGGAAAGAAGGGAAGAGAGATAGAAAGGAGAGATGGGTCCGGGATGACTTGCAAAATTGAAATGCCCAATATCTAACGTGAGAAAGGAAGGAACCAGTGTGAATTCTCAGGCAATGTCAGTGGTAACATTTTTTGGGGGGAAAATAATATTCCCAGTGGATTTGAAAATGCATATAATCCATGAACCTGCAAGTGTACTTCTTGAAACAGAATCTCAAGACATTCTTGCATATGTACAACAGAATACATGGTCAAGGACATTCCCGGCATCTCCGGGCTTAATAGAAAAAATGTTGGAAACTTTACAGGACGCTTTGCATACATCAGCATAGATGATTCTTACAGTCTAATGTTGAATGAAGAAACAAGTCATTATAGGATAGATGCAGTAACAATAAACTATTCAAAACCAAACATATCATTTAAGAAAGCATCACTAAGGATACTATTATAAAGAAGAATAAGAGAATCATTAACATACAATCTAGCACTGTGTTTACATTTGGAGAAAAGAAAGATTTTGGTTGGGAGAGTAACATGGGTACTGGTAATATTCTATTACTTTTAAAAGAAACTGTAAAGCATGCATATCTTTACAGACACTCTTAAAATTAATGTTAAAATAATATAAAGTTGAAAAATAGAAATTCACCTGCGATCATTATTTTTACCTTTACAGAAGAGAGCATTGTAGATGGATATTATTTTTATCAAACATAATAATAGCATTTGCATAGAATTCCATAATTAGTGAAGAAAGTCCACAACACTTTAAGGGGGATTTGATTATCTCTAAATCAAAATAATAGAGGCAACCAAATAATGGAGGCTCAGATATGATGTATACAAAGAAACAGACCTACAAAATGAGTAAACTGAAGCTCTGGGCCAGGAACTCAATAACTTGATGACTTTCCCCTAGACTGTACCAACATCCCACACCTATTCTTGCTATCCTTCTTACACAGTAGTCTTTGATTAGAATCATTTGGCTATTACTTTCTCATCTCCTCTCTCAACATCACTCACTTAAATGCCACTCTCCCATTGCTCACGCTTGAAAATTTCGTGCTGTCTCATAGGCCCAGGTCTTGGCACATATTTGCATATTTGCTTAGCAGATGGTGCCCTCTCAAATCACAGCTCCCCTCCAGACTTTTCTGGTTTCCTCATTTGTCTTCATCCTTGAGATCTGAGCTTAGATGCAACTTGATCTAGGGCACCTGAATCCTCGACATTAGATTAGATATCCCATAGTATCCCAGATAGTAATTTACCTTCTGACTCCTAATTCCTATCATCTACTAAATTGTAAATCCCTTGCAAACAAGGATTGTGTCTTGTTAACTGCCTTATCCCCAGCACTAGCACCGGAATCAATGTTTGCTATTGCCACAGTGAGATCGCAAAACAAAGCCCGTAAAGTTCAGTGGCTTAAAGTAACAATTATTTATTCTTCCTCACATTTGCGGGTCTGCAGAGGGTTGGCTAATCTGTATTTGGCTCCAAGGTGCAGACTGGATCCACCTCTGCTCCACATGCCTCTCTCATCTTCCTTGGACCTGTGCACTAGCTTGGTTATGCTCTACTCACAGCCGTTGAAGAGGACAATACAATGTACAAGCACATTTGAAGCTGCTACGTGCATTATGTTGGCTGGCAGTCTTTGGGGTAGCCACATAACCAAGCCCAAAGTCGGTGGCAGGAAAGAACATTCTGTCTTTAGTGGAAGAACTTCAAAGGCACATGGCCAAGATGGTGGCTATATGGAAAGGCGAAAAATCTGGGCCAGTAATTCAAGACATCAGTGCATGCCACACACAGGAGGGCTTCTAGGTGTCAATGTATGGCTTCGTTGCTCCTTTGCCTTCCCTTGTATGGGCCCTTTCCCCAGTCACAGAACTTCTCCCTTATCCGGCCCCTTCTCCAACCTGCATCTGTCTGCACTTTTTTATTCCTACCCCAAACTGTTTCCTACCAAAATACGGTCTCTTGCTCAGCTTTGTGCATTTTAGTGTATGACTTTAAGTCATCAAAATATTTCAGCGTCCAGAATAATGGATTTTAATAGACTTGGGTAGTTGACTGGAAAGACTTGGGAGGACCAGTGACCTTGCTTTGAAACTCCTTAAATTTCTCACCAGGCCCCTAGGACATGCGTTATGGATAGTAGAGCCGAACCACCAACATTCCTTTACCTGTGTCTCTTAGGGCAATTGTTAGTTTATCACTACTTATGAATGCCACTTATTTAATCCTTAATGTAAAGAATTTCTGCTCTTCTATATATCCATTTTTATTCAAATGGGTAAAAATGAATTGGGGGAAAAATGAATAAATAATGCATATATTTTTTAAAATGTAATCTATATTTAGTTTCTGTCCCAAATATATTTTATTTGGGCAAAGAAAATGCTTACACCTTAACACCTTTATTAAGACAGCATAAATATATAAAAATCATTTTATACCATTTATAAAATCTTTTAGTTGTTTTATATGAATAGCATACTGTTTATAGAATTGAAAAGGAGTTTAATTACAGAATTTTGATGAAAAATTGAAGGTAAAGATAACGAAAATAATTGTATTCTATATTCATCCTCATTCAGTCATGCTTTTATTAGGAAAACTTTTTACATTAATGGAAAAATGACAAGTCCATAGACTGTTTCTTTAATGTCACATTATTGAGATAGAGAGTGAGTTTTATTTGTTGCTGTTGAATAACTAATAGAAAAGCAAGAAAATAATGATTTGACTTAAAATCTTTCCTTGAAATCACATATTGAGAAATGTATGAATGTAATGTGAGTGTGGGGCTAGGGTTTTTTTTTTGTTTTTTTGTTTTTTGTTTTTTTTGATTTGTAGTGATCACTGTATTTTTAAACATATCTACAATTTATTTGGTCCTTTCCCCATTGAAATCAGGTCATGGAGATCACAGACTTATAGGCCGTCTTTGAGTTTCTGAAATGTGAGCAGCATTACTCTAATGATTGTAGTTTGGGATATTCCCCCCTTAGAAAGGGTAAATAATGTCTCTGTTTAATATATATTCTTATATTGACTGTGAGCTGTAAAGTACATGGAAGTATTATATTCAATTCTTTTTTTAAGTTTATTTATTTATTTTGAGAGAAAGAGAGAGAACAAGCAAGCATGAACAGGGGAGGGACAGAGAGAATGGGAGAGAGGGAATCTCAAGCAGGCTCTGAACTGTCAGCATGGAGCTTGATCTCAGAAACCATGAGATCATGACCTGAGCCAAAATCAAGAGTATTAACCAACTGAGCTACCCAGGTGCCCCTATATTCAACTCTTATTAGATGTCCTCTTCCAATTATTTTGGAGCTTATGGGTTCTGCTAATGTTTTAATTTGTCATATTCAGGCCACAAATCAATAAACTTTTGGTCATTTGTGAATGTCTAATGAATAAAGGCATAGAAAAATATGGCTCTATCGCTAATGTTTTACTCTTGCAATATTGAGATCTCCAATTTTCTTCTCATGGCATTTAACTATCTATTTATTTTGAACCTACAGGAGCCTAATTAAACTATTCATGTCACATCTTTTACTTTTTTATTATTATATTTATTAGAAAAAATTAATATGAGCTATAAGTCTTTAGTTTCCATGTAGATGAGCTCAGAGCAATGTTTGAACCTTGAGACAATGATTATAAGACCTTGAAGAAAAACCAACCAAACAACCAAACAAACTATGGGAAGCTTTCCTCCCTCTTCAGGATCATTAGCTAAGGAACTCAGCTGTTTTCCTCATCCCGAAGCAGGGAGGTTGGCTAATGTTAGAAAAATTCCCTTACAGCATAGCACTCTCTGACTCAATGGATATGACTCAGCCTGCTTGACAGCCAGGTCTAGCCTTAAAACATCAGATGCAATTTCCTGGAAGCTGTTGTCAAATCTATTTACAAAGCCAAGCAGAAAGAGTTTCGTCAGGAACTCAATTGTGCACCTGTCTTGAGTATCTATGGAAGCTCCTTTATCTGCAGTGAGGCTATAGAAATTACATGGGAGAGGGTGAGCTCTGAAGTGTTTACCTGCAACAATAAACTGAAAAAGAGAACAATGAGTTCTTTGCCTTTCTCACTCCTCCACTTTCAACATATGAACATACAAAAAAAAATCACAAAACATACAGACACTCACACACATTCTCACACACACACACACACACACACACACACACACACACACAGGAGAGGAGTGTAGGAATGGAGGAAAGACAGAAGATTGTTATTTGAGTGGAGACCTGGCTAAGTGTCAGAATAAGGTCTTTGGGAAAGAGATTATAAGAACTAGAAGAACTGGTTTGTCTCCACTGTTGAGTTGGAGCAAAAGGGTGTGGGACTGAGAGGAGCATCAGGGGAGGAGATTTGGAGAAAGGTGTCTGAGAGGTGTGTCGCCCCTCTCCAGTCCTCCTTTCCCACAATGGGTGTTGGTGGTACTTAATTCATCTTCCTGGGGGGTTAGATGTCCCTATGGGACATGCCCTTGAAATTTTGGGATGAGGCTTTAGTTTTATTTATTTACTTTAAGAAAGAGAGAGAGCGAGCACAAGTAGAGGAGGGGTAGAGAGAGAGAAAGAGAGGGAGAGAGAGAATCCCAAGTAGGCTCCGTGCTGTCAGCATGGAGTCTGACCTAGGGCTCGAATTCACAAACCATGAGATCATGACCTGAGCTAAAGTTGGATGCTTAACCGACTGAGCCACCCAGGCCCCCAGAATGGCATTTCTAAAGAAGAGAGGAAAGAGGTCCCTCCACTTCCATGTCCCATTTGGGAGAGGTGGTCATTTCCAAGTTTCTCATATAGGCTGAAGGCTGGCCAGAGAAATTAATTTGAATCATGAGCTTGGCTGCCAGTTTCCCAAGAAATTGCTTAGTAATGTGAGAATACCTTTTTAACAGTTTGTGACATAAATGGTTGTAATTAGGCACCCAAAGACTAAGTGGTCCAAAAATGATAACTTCAGGCTCCCACAGGTCTTCATTGCTGTCAACAAGTTGATCATTCTGAACATCTAGCTGAGAAGCAGGCAGGGCTGAGAGAGCCCAAGCCCGTCCTCACAACTCCAACCTCTGCCAGTTCACTGTATCAGACTCCTTCCCCCTCCACTGGGAGTTAGGCATTTGTGACTCCTGAGCTATTAATGGTCAGACTAGAAGGAAGGAGAACTGTCAGTAAATGAGAAAGAAGAAAGCTTGGAAAGATGTACCAAATAATAAACTTAAGTGTTTGACTGAAAAATAGCCTCCCCAAAAATTAGGTTTTTAACAATCAAGCAGGAAAGGAGGCTGCTAATTTTGTTTTTTTAATTTGTGACTAGCACTCTGTTTTTGTGCACACATCTAATAGTGACTGGTTGAACAATCAACTCCATCTGTTCTGTATGTTTCTTCTGGCAGTGAGACATCAGCTTCCAATTCTTTAGTAAGTTTGCTCCCACCAGTGAACAACTCTAGCACATCAATGCTTTGCCTAATTTCCTGGTCAAGGATTGTATCCAATATCTTTAAAATTAAAAGAAGGGGGAGGGGTCTGTTGGTTGATCTTGAATTTGTAACGATTTTTATAGTAGTCAGAATAAATGTACACAATGCTATAGTAATACATACATAAGCCCTAAAATCTCAGTTGCTTGTTTAATGCAACAGAAGATTATTTCTTGCTCAGTTTGATGTAATGGGATAGTACTCTACATCTGGTAGCAAGGCCTTCTACAACTCTGCTATTTGATAAAGTAGACACTAGCCACCTGTGGTTATTGAACACTTGAAATGTGTCTAGTCTGAATTTAAGGATAATACACTGGGTTTAGCCTTGGTAAGAAAAAAATGCAAAATTTCTCAATAATTATTTGTATATTGCTTACATGTTGAACGGATAATATCTTGGATGTCTTGGATAAACAAAATATATTATTGAATTAATTTCATGTATTTATTTTAATGGACTACTTGAAAATTTTAATGGTTTGCATATATTTATTGCACAGCACAGATCTAGGAACGTGTGGCCACCTGCTCTTAACTGCCTAGCCCATAAATGATGCATGTCATTTGCATTCCTGTTTCATTGTCCAGAATCACTCATGTAGCCCAAACCAAAGGGATTATGGGAAATGGATATTCTGTGTGTCCCCAAAGTCTTTGCTACACAGTTCTTTTTCTCTATTTTACAATTGCTCATTACTCTTTTGCATCTGTCCTTTCCCATTCTCATAGTTTTAATATTAAGACTTTATTTTTAAGAGCAGTTTTAGGTTTAGAGCAATTGAAGGGAAGCTACAGAGATTTACATATATTCCCTGCCTCTGCAAATGCATAGCCTCCCCCATTGCCAACATTCCCCATCAGAGTGGTACATTGTTACAATCCATGAACCTACATTGACACATTATCACCCAAAGATCATCATTCATATTATGGTTCAACTTGGTGTTGCAAATTCTGTATGTATAAATTCATTATACATACATGTATATCGACATGTATCCATCATTATAGTGTCATACAGGGTAGTTTCACTGCCCTAAAAATTCTTAATGCCTCACCCACACATCTCTCTCTACCCTCTTCAGTTCATGACTTTTTAAAAAAGATTTTATTTTTAAGTAATCTCTATACCCAACATGGGCTTCAAACTCACAACCCCAAGATTTAGAGTCACACGCTCTACTGAGTTCCTGACTTTTGAGGAAGTGTCTCCATAGATGTGCTTTTTCCAGAATGTCATATAGTTGGACTGATACAGTATGTAACCTTTTCAGATTGGCTTCTTTTACTTAGTAATATGCATTTAAGGTTCCTCCATGTCTTTTTATGGCTTGATAACTTAGGCCATTTTAGTACTGAATAATAGTATTCCAGTGTCTGGATGTACCACGTTCTATTTATTCATTCACCTACTGAAGGGCATCTTGGTTGCTACAAAGTTTTGGCAGTTATAACTAAAGCTGCTATAAACAATCATATGAAACTTTTTGTGTGGACATAAGTTTCAACTCCTTTGGGCAAATACTAAGGAGCACAATTGCTGGATCATATGTTAAGAGTATGTTTAATTTTGTAGGAAACTTTCAGACTGTTTTCCAAAATGGCTGTACCATTTTGCATTCCCACCAGCAATGAGATTCCCTGTTGCTTCACATCCTGGCCAGCATTTGGTACTTTTAGTTCCAGAGTTTGGCCATTCTAACAGATGTGTAGTGGTATCTCATTGTTCTAGTTTGCATTTCCATAATGATATATGATGTGGAACATCTGTTTACATATTTATTTGTCATTTGTCTGTTTTTTTGGTAGATGTCTGTTAAGGCCTTTGACCCATTTGTTAGTCAGGTCATCTGCTTTTTTCTTTTTTGTATTTCATTTCCTAGTCTTTCTCCCCTTTATCTTTATCTACCTTTTAACTGCTCATTGCCTTATTTTGTTTCCTTGTTCTATATTACTAAATTTGTCATGTGTCATTTAAAAAATACACAGTAACAAATTAAATCTTTGGGAGAAGGTTAGGGAGCAAATTAAGTGAAATTTATTAGTCTCATTAATATTAAAGGATAATAAAATGTATATTTGCCATTTTTGAGGCAAAAAACTCATTGAGTTGTAAGCAGAGCTCCCAGTAATGGGTCTCTACCTATTGTAAAGGGTCTCCTCTATATTGTAAAGATTCTTCCATTCCCCTCATTCAATCCACAGAAAAGTGCAGAAATGTCTTTTCTCTTATACTGGCCCATGGAAAAAAAATGCCTAGCACCTATTAGTATGGTCCAACTATAACATAATCTTATAGTATGTATTTTTCTTGTTCTAATTTTATTTTATTTTATTTTACTTTATTTTATTTTAAAAACATTTAAATGTTTTTATTTATTTGTATGTGAGAGAGAGACAGTGTGAGCAGCGGAGGGTCAGAGAGAGAGGGAGACACACAATCTGAAGCAGGCTCCAGGCTCCGAGCTAGCTGTCAGCACAGTGCCCGATGCAGGGCCAGAACCCACGAACTGTGAGATCATGACCTGAGTGGAAGTTGGACACTCAACCAACTGAACCACCCAGGCACCCCGCTGTTGTTCTGATTTTAAATGAAACTCCTTGCCTTCTGAAAAGCTGATTGATTTTAGCCCAACACCATGGCCTGTGGACATTCAAAGTTCTCCCCACACTTTTGGAAATCCTTGTTTACATTTTCATGGTTCTTCTTCTTGTTCAATTTCATTTCTGCTCTTGGCTTTACTCTAAGTCAGTGGCCCAAGGAAAAACAAGTAAAAAATTTAGGAACTTTGCTGAAGATCTGAAAGTCACAGAAGGGATGGTTAAGTTTATTGGTGTCTTGCTAGCTCCCACGTGAATAGATTTCTTTTAAACCACAGTTGAGACACAGGGGCTTCCTGCTCTCTAATAATCATATTATCAATGTCTATGAGACTGCTCTCTGTGTCCAACTTCCTGGCCGAGTCTATCCTTCTTTTTGGCTAGACTGATCTTCTAGGATAATTGTAGAAATAATATTAAGTACTTCATTCAATACACTTGTATTAGTCAGCTTAGGTTGCTATAACAAAATATCATAGACTGAGTGGCTTAAAAAACATAAATACATTTTTTTCTTTTTTTAATTTTTAATTTTTTACTAATAGTTTATTGTCAAGTTGGTTTCCATATGAAACCCAGTGCTCATCTCCACAAGTGCCCTTCTCCATGCCCATCTCCCCTCTCCCCCCCACATCCATCAGTCCTCAGTTTGTTCTCAGCATTCAAGAGTCTCTCATGGTTCACCTCTCTCCCTTTCCCCCACCATTTCCCCCCTTCTTCTCCCCCTTGGTCCTCCGTTAAGTTCCTCCTAATCCTCCTATATATGTAATCACGTGGTATTTGTCTTTCTCTGCCTGACTTATTATGCTGAGAGAAATAAATATAGTTTTTACCTGTCTGGAGGCTAGAAGTCCTATATTGGTCAAGTTTTGGTGAGAACCCCTTCCTGGCTTGCAGACGACCACCTGCTTGCTATGTGCTCATGTGACCTTTCCTTGTCATGTGTGCATGGCAAGAAAGATATCTCCCTCTCTTCTTCTTATGATAAAGCCACCAATCCTATCAGATTAAGACTTCACCCTTATGACTTTATTTAACCTTAATTACTTCCTAAAAGCCCTATCTCCAGACACAGTCACACTGGTAGTAAAAGCTTCAACATATGAAATTGGGGAGGGGAGTGGGGATAAATAATTTAGTTCACAACAATACTATCTTCCATCTAATTACAATACCATTTAGGTCTTAAGAGGTGCATGCTGAACTTTCCCATTAATCAGTTTGAGATCATGGGGCAGGTGTTCAAAGCCTCCAATGTTAGGATTTTTCATTAGGGCTAAAAGAGATTATACCATCAAAAATTCTTGAAGAATTAAAATAATTCAAAGTATTGGTAGAACTAGAAGGAGAAGGCAATAATCCTGACTAATCTCCCTCTCCTGGATCCATATCATAGAAATTTGAGTGTAGAATGAGATGTCAGGGGCATGAGAGACTAAATTGTGTATGATGAGTCTTATTTTCATTCAGTCTACTTCCTCCTTTTAAAAACTCAAAGCTGTAAATCCCCTGTCTGTCTCATTTTAGCAAAAACATCTCAATTATTCTGGCATAAGGAACTCAAAAAGGAGAGGTGGAAGGAAGGAAGACTCTGGGCACCACGCAGAGATCAGAATATAGACTGAATTGGCCTATTATAAATATTAGGAGCCACGGTAACTGCTCTAGCAAGGCTCCTAGGTTTTCCTTTGCAACATCCTGCCTCAATGTTTCACTGCATAAGCTCCCATTACAGAGTTACAGGCCTTATTGACTCATTACTGGGGTTAGTCAAGTGTGGAATGGGTTAGGAATTGCTAGAATATCCCATTATGTGGTTGTTCTACCCCATTATCTGAGCCCGCCTAGGGCAGTGTGCAGGCTGTAATGCTGTTCTACAGTGCAAGAAGGCACAGCTTAATTCAGAGACCTTGAACAACTCACAGGAATAGTCTAGAAATCAAGGCACATATACAAACAAATGAACAAGTCTCGGTTCCACAGACTGCTCTCCAAATGCTAAGGCACATTTCCAGTATTCAAGTGCTGAGTGAGAGAGTCTCAAGGAGGCTCTTGTGGTTACAGTGAGTGTTTTTGAAGAACACTTGTGATGAAATGGACCCATAGATTTCATTTCACCTATAGGCTCAGGAGAGAACTCCCTTCATTCTTGGTCAGGGTTGTCAAGGACCTGGCGTCAGATCTCTAATTCCCTGAGGGATTGAGCCAGGCTCCATGGTGGTGTTCATAGTTCTCTTGTTCTTGACTCAACCTCTCAGGCAAACTTCCTGGCACCTGGTCCACTAGCCCCTTATGGTAACCAAACTCTCAGCTCTATCTTCCTTCAATGCAGAGTCTTAAAAATGCATTGGAAGCCCTAGAAATGAAAACCCAGGACAAACGCAACAGCAAATCCCACTTGGTATTAATCGAAGTTAGATTTTTTTACATTGAAAATAATACAACTACTCTGAAAAAAAAATTAACAGTTTGTTTTATATATACTGGATGTTATGGTAACTAAATGTTTACATTCATTTTAGCACTATTCACATTATGACTAAATGCTTGTTTAAGAATTTGTTTGTTTCATGACTGTCTCCCCCATAGATGGTTAAATCCTAGAGGGAAAGGATCTAGTGTCTCTTGACTCTCAGATCATCCCTATACTTAGCAGGGATTATACATAATAGATTATCCATAAATTGTGGTTGTAAAAATAAATGAACCATTGGTGAAAGTTAATATTTTAGCTTCTCTTCTCATCTTTCTGTGACTATGGCTTACTACCGGTTGAGTTGACTACTACTTTTACTTCTCTACAACTGGGGCTTGAATGTTTCTGGGTGTATTCTTGTGATCTGGGGTAAAGTCCATCAGGAAATAGCACACACATGTTTCATTGAACCTCTTTAGATACTTAACTAATTAGGACATGAGAGGAAGCCCCAGAGTATAGAGGGAAGATCACTAGACTGAAAGCCAAAGACATCTTGTGTTGTTAAACTACCTTAGAATGTTAGTTAATTTCTCTGAACTTCAGTTTCCTCCTTGAAAAGAATTGCAGTGAAAATGCCTATTGTACTTGTTTTTTTTAATTTTTAAATTGGAAATGGGAAAACAGCCATGGCTATGTCTAACATAGAGTGCAAATTCAATTTTTGTTAAATCTGATCTCCACAAAAATAAACAGTTGTCAGATACAGTTTAGATGCATCAGATAACAAGTGATGTTCTTTAAACTTGACCCCAGGAGCAAGTTCTCCATCATTCCAGCTGGGCCATTTATTGCTTAGCTCACCCCTACACAATCACAGCTCCAGTGCACTGTCAGCATGTCTGCCCTTAGACAATTGGGCAGCTGGTAACTTCAAGAATGCATGTCATCTTGCAGAAGTCTTGGGAGAAGGAGCAAAATGTGAGTAAATACCCTGCAATATGTGGATGCTAAGAATTCCATAATCTTAAGCTGAGAAGGACTTTAGAATCCCCTTTCTGCTTAGACTATCTTTCTTGATCCAGAAAACTTTCAGAAATAACCTCAAAAGATTTATCAAGTCGCAGTATGCATGAATGGTCAGGGAAAACTGAAGGCCTGTCTTCCTTATGCTTCCCCAGTTGTAGCCATAGGGTATAGCAAGATCAGAGCCAGGATATAACTGTAGAAATGACAGGAAAATAAAGCCTTTGAAACATCATTAAGACACAATACCCTATCTTCTTCAATTTTGAAATAACAATTAAGGGAGAATTGGGAATACTCTATTTAACCATTGTCTCTTCTGCAATCCCTACAGATTTATTAGGGATTTATTATTATTTTCACATCTTGGGCTACTAAACATAAAAAAATAGGACAGTGTCAGGTAGACTTACATGGGTTCTTTTAAGTGAATTAGTCTTTTTTGATTATATAGAGTATTGCAATGTACCTTAAAATTTGCTCATATCACTAGGACTTAAGTACTCCTAAAAGCATGTTTTTCTCCATGAAATTTGCCATGGGCCATTACATTTTTTTTTTGTTTTTTATTTATTTCTAGGAGAGAGAGAGAGAGAGAGACAGTGTGAGCAGGGGAGGGTCAGAGAGAGAGGGAGTCACAGACTGAAACAGGATCCAGGGTCTGAGTTGGCAGTCAGCACAGAGCCCGACGCGGGGCTCGAACCCACAAACCGCGAGATCATGACCTAAGTGAAAGTCGGATGCTTAACCGACTAAGCCACCCAGGCACCCCGGGCCATTACAGTTTTTCAATTGATTTTTGGTTATGGAATGTGCACACCACATTCATTTTCAGTAGATGCCCATTTGTTTGCGTTCTGTTAATATAATACCTTTATTTTAAGTCTTTTGTCGTTTTGTTTTTCTCCACAATTTTTCTTAATAACTTCTATTTAGCTTTCATTGCAGGCATTAAAAACCTGTCCATCACCATCTTCTCCTGCATCTGGCCTTATGGCTGTTCTTTGAATAATAGTAATTAACATCTGTGCAGAATAATTTTTATTCACAGAATTCTGAGGCATTAATTAGTGTCATAACATCCCTAAGAGGTAAGTAATTATAATTCTCACACTTTTTACACAGGAGAGACTGAGACACATCTGGGTTAAGTCATATGCTTAACTCATGCATAAGAAGGTAAAAACTGCACCAAGACCTGAGTACACAATAGCTTCCCGATGCCTGGCACGAGTGAGCAATCTGTCTGCCACCTTGCTTATAGCATTGCACACCAGAGTCTCCTGGATGGCTAGAACATTTTATTTTGATTCTTATAGAGAAGACCTTGAGCAGAATCTCATAAGGAGGGAAATTTTCTGAGAAGTGAAACTAGCAAATGAGCATGAGTTGTGCCCATTGGGAACTCTAGGGGAAATATGAAGTCCTCCTATGAAGACATGTGAAATGTATTGAAAGTACATATGAGGGCAGTCAATCCTCCCTCTCCCTGTTATCATCATTTTGCCTAATGGCTCAGTGAACATTACTCTTGCTGAAGGTTTCTACTTTGGATGCTAATGTAAGACTAGGGAGAAGAAAGTCACAGTTATACATTTATATGTCAAACCTCAAAACATAATGGGTATTAACACAAATAGTATTAAAAATAAAATATTTCAAGATTATTTGGCTTTTAATTTACAAGTTAATAGCTACCCACGTGATGTATAAGGTTAGGGCACAATTCCATTAAAACAATGTATATCACTTTGACCAAACCTAATTTTTAAGCTAATGTTTATTGATAAAGCTTGGGGGGATTGCCATTTTGTGTGTACATATGTGAATATTTGCTTAATTATCAGAGACATAATTTCCTTTTTCTTTTTGTTTATTTATTTTTATTAGTTTATCGTCAAGTTGGTTTCCATATAACACCCAGTGCTCATCCCAACAAGTGCCCTCCTCATGCCCATCACCCCCTACCCCTCTCCGCCACCCCCATCAGCCCTCAGTTTGTTCTCAGCATTCAAGAGTCAGAGACATAATTTCTTAAAAGTATTCCATTTTAGTACTTTGTAATTTATTTTTAAACTCCTGATGATTTAATTACTTGTGGAGTAATTAACTGGCCGCTCTAGTTGCTTTTATGGAGCCATGAAGTTAGGAGCAATTAAATGCCCTTCCTTACTTTTCACACCCTTCTCTTTTCTCTGAAGCAAGGTAGAAATGAGAACCCACATGCTGCACCTGCAGTTCTCTCTGAAGATCCATTGGTTAATCTGTCATGGTCTGGATTTAATTTGGGAGAAAAGGAGATATTGATTGTATTAATCTGATGTAACCCTAGACTCCAAGTCAAGAGTTAGACACTATTGTCACCTTCGGTAAGATTATCTTCAGATAAAATATTGACTTGCATGATTTCTAAATCTACAGTGGTCCAAGTGGTCATGCAGCAAGCCAGTGAGCTGGGTTATATACTACCCTAGACAAACTTGTCCCCCAGCATAAATACAGGAATGACCTGAGGAGGAAAATCATGACACACTTTGGGAAGCAACTAGTGAAGGAAATTCATCTGTTATTTTAAAGGCACTGAGTGTTGTTAATTCTACTCCTAAAATAAGAACCTAAACTGCCACCCTGTCTTCATTCTCAGTACAACAGCTTAATCCCAGACTTTCCTTTCTTTAATATAGTCTCCTTCTTGTTCAAATTAACAATTGAACCCCTACTTATTTACAGAAAAATCTTCCTGAATGCAGATGGTGTCATTCACTCCCCTTTGCTATCTTCAGTAGTTCCTGGGAGCCCAAAATAGATGTAAGATTCCATACATGGAACATAGACCATTCATCATGTGGCTTCTGTATATTCTGCGATTTCCCACTGAAACCTAGGAGTTCATCAGACCAACTGTACTGTTATGATTTTATGTGGCTGAAAATGGCATTCTGTACCTTGATATGTCATGATGTTCTCAGTAGAATATCCTTCTCCTCTTTGTCTGATAAATGAAATCTTACTCTTCAAGAGGCTCCATCAAAGTCATTTTAGGCACACAATTCCTGCCATTCCCTCAGAGGCAACAGATAGTCGTCCCTACCCCTGTGCTTCATTTATACTTTAAATAAATCTCTCTTCATACATATTGTGTTGTATTGTAATCACATTAAGGACAGAAATGATTTCTTTTCCTTCTTTGCTTGCAAGGCACATAATAAGTGTCAAATAATTGTTTATGGAATGGTCATTTTATCTTTCTTATGTTATTTTTTCCTTTGTAAATAATAGTGTTAAAATCATTTTCATTAAAATCCTATGTTATTAGATACTTTATTTAACCAAGTCTCAGTTGTGTCATCTGAAAAAACCTGTGAAAATTATAATTATTCACTTCACAAAGATATCATGTAGATTAATTAGTACCCTCAAAGTGTTTGGAAAATGTAGGACATATTGTTAGGTGTTAAGTTCTATTACCTAAGATCAGAAGTAAGACTTTCTAAATGCCAAGAGTGAAGTTTTAGAACCTGGTGTCGCATAAAACCATAAGAAGGTGCAAGCTAAGTGTGAAGTTTCCTTTTAGGTAATTTTGTTTCTAAAACTTCACATCGTTGGATAGAAATTGAGTTTATAAGAACAAGATTAAGGGGAAGTGGGGTGTTCAGTGTTCTGTAGACAGACATGTCACTGCGTATTTATAGGCATATGTATACTATATATAGTGTATATATAATGTGAACACAAGTATGTATGGTACACCTATACAAATCATGGTGCACATATATTTAAATATTTTATACACACACATTCACACATATGAACAGAAGTTAGTTAGTTAGTTAGTTAGTTAGTTAGTTAGTTAGTTAGTCCTGCTAAAGCCAGTAAGGTTAAGGAAGACTGTCTGGGTGACACTTCTCATTTATGATTTTGTGACCTCTCCTTTCAAACCACAATATACATCTTTATGGCTTGGGAACCAACTGCACATCAGTCCATTCACTGGTTCTCAGTGAATTCTGCATTTACCAGGTTTGTGAATTATTGGCAAAAGGACAAGGGTCCACATAATTTCAATTTCTATAAGACTTGAAGAGCTGTAAAATTCTTTCACATATGTTTGGGATAAAGCTCTGTTTTCTGATATTAACAGGTCTAATGGTTGGTTAGTTTTAAAACAAAAATGATTTTATTGAGGAGGTTTAACCAATAATACATGCTTGGCTGTACGTGGTTTATAAAATCCACATTAACTTGTCAATATTTTGTAAAAGGCAAAAGATTTATGTGATCTGAAGAGAAACCAGAGTATAAACTTGTCAATATTTTGATATTGTGTCAAGATCTTTTCATTTATTATGGATTCCTTGCCTTGGAATTGTCATCTTCCTGCCTAATCTACATCCAAAACTCATCCTATACAATTGTGAGATTTAGTTTCCTTAAAGAGGAACAAGAATTTAAAGATATTTATGAAGCCAGTCGAGTGCAAATTTCTTTGATATATTTTATGACTTTCTTCTAAAATTTTTAGTTTTCTAGATATACCTGAATTGGTATATAGAGAATAGAGAATTTTGGTAGTTTTACATTTATGTAAAGCATTCAACCTAGTTTTCACAGAATTGATTCTCTTTTTCATGCATATTTCCATTAATATATATGATGATTGAATCAAATATGCTGTTATAGCACTAAAACCATACGCATCTAAGTCCATAATCCATGAGCTCATGCCTGAAACTTTTCATTCCCTAAATAAACATCTTTTTCTTAAAAGCTTACTAATGCAAGACACTGTGCACTATTTATATTTCTATGACAATATGTGCTTCACATTTTCCATGTGATATTTGCTATCAAAATTAATTCAGGACAGGTGTTTTTCTCACAGCTGTCAGGGCCCAGGGCACAGAGAACCCCAAGATTCTCCCACGTTGTGGTTTATAGACTTATGATCTGACAAAGTATTGCAATGGAGCAGATAAAACAATGTCAGGTAACTAGAATTGAATATGTAGCTGCTAAATGTAAGGGTGCTAATTCATACGTGGCTAAAACAGGAGACAGAGGTCCAAATCAATGAGCAACTGTACAAATACTTTGACCTCTGACCCACCTGCCTGGACCATTTGGCTCTCACTTCTTCTGACTGAAAGAAATCATCACCCATTCTACCCTGAGGCACCCTCCAGCATGACAAACATTACTCTAAATAGTTTGAGAAAAACTATAAATGCTTCTATAGCAGTGCAATCTGCCACATGACAGCTTTTTGTTTATAATCCATATTGCACTTGTCATTATTAGTGTTTAATTACCAGTCAGATCAATTAAATATTAATTTATTTCAAATAGTAATACACTTCTTATCATCTTTATGGTGTAGTAAAGGAAAAAGCAATATATTGTTGTGATGTGTCTTGCCTAGACTTTCAAACAAATGAACAAACAAACAAAAAAGGGATAGTGTTGGATGGTGTTGGATTGTTCATGGCTGCGCTTATTAGATGACTATGCCTTGAGACAGAAGAAGAATCAGCAGACTTTGCCAAATGCTTTTATTTTTTTGCAGCATAACTGCATTCCTTCTGAATGGGCGAAAGCTGGACAGGTCCAGAGATTTTGTTTTACTCTATAGTTGCTTTGTCTTCACAATAGACAAAGATAACTGATGTTTCACTTAAAAAAAAAAAGGGGGATTACACTCTATAGTGTTTGTAACAACTTGTCTGAAAAATTCAGCTATTAAGGTTTCAAATAATGTTATACTTATAGATATTTAGCTCTTTAGATACAGCTGAAGGCATTGCAGAAAGATGTGCTTTAAATATGGGTCTGTGCTCTGATTGAAGACAGAAAGTCTCAGAAATTTAAATGCAAAGAAAATGTTCTAGCCACCACTTGTGATCAACAGGAAGCCATGGTTCTAGATCATGAGTCTGTGATGCCCTTCTTGTCAACAAGATTTATAGTTTCAGTGCCATTGTTGGTTTCATTCCAGTGCCATGAATCAGTAAGCTGATGTGGTGTTGTCTCAGCTGACAGGTGTAAGAGTCAAGAATTCCCAACCAGATAAGAAGCAATCTAACCTGCTAGTGATGCCAGGTCATTCTGAGGGGACAGAGCATGTTGCTCTTGTCTAGAATTAAAACCACTTTATTATGATTAACATATAAAACCACTTGAAGCTTTGAAATTTACTCGGCATCAAGAAGAACAAACACTTTTTTAAAAATGTTTTTTAATGTTTATTTATTTTTGAGACAGAGAGATCGAGTGTGTGTGCATGTGTGAGAGAAGTGTGTGACTGGGGGCAGGGGCAGAGAGAAAGGGAGAGGGGGAGAATCCCAAACCGGCCTTGCATTCTTAGTACAGAGCCCAACACGGGGCTTGAAACCACAAACCATGAGATCATGACCTGAGCTGAAATCAAGTCAGACACTTAACTGACTGAGCCATTCTGGTGCCCCAAAAAGAACAAACATTTTTACTTACTAATTACTTGCAATGCAATTTCAATGGCGTAGCTGTTCTCATTTCGACAAGTGATGTTTTATATGACGGACTGATATATTCTTTACTTTTAAGTGTGCAAGATACAAGGGCTGCATGAAACTTTATTAAATTCTTAAAGCCACAGACCACCAAGGCATGGAAAGCACTAGCCCTAAGCAAAACTGTGAAGTATTGAAGCTCACCATGGGCTTTGCTACATATCTTTTTCTATAGTCCTTTTCTTGTATACCTCTCTTGGTGCCTGGTAAGTCTCTGGAATGGGATGATCACTGAGCTTGGAGTTGGAATCAAGTTGGCATCTTGCCACTCACATAACAACTAAGGCTACCTGCACAGAACAAATGTAAAAAAATAATAATAATAAAACAAAAACAAAAAATAAGCCTCAGTGAGTCAGTCAAATACTGCTTTAGGTGATTTTATTCACTAACTCATTTAATCCTTAAAACCATCCATGTTGTAGGTCCTATTATTATCTCTGTTTTACACATGGGGCTACTGAGACACAGAGTGGGTAAACAGCTTGCCCGAGTTCACCCAGCTAGTCGCGGCTAGAGCTGGGACGTGGATTCAGGCAACATTACTCTAGAGCCATGACTCCAAGCACAATGCTGTCTGTGTTAAATGAAAGAAAACATTACAATGTTGAGTGTGCTATAACCGCTTGTGGCAGAGACTATGAAATGACTACCTAATAGTCACTCGACTTTTCTTCCTAAATAGGACTGCTAATTTTATTTGGGGACTTACAGTGGCGACTTAAAAGACTACATTTCCTGGCCACTGAGAATAAAGAAACAGTAGCAGAAATTGTTAGGTGGGAAGTCCCAGAAAACCTCTCTGAGGAGCAGGTAGACAGTTGGCATGGATCTTTTCTGCCCCTCACCCCTCTCTTTCCTTTTTCTTCTTGGACATGATGGATAGAGCCCCCACTTGACACTTTGCTCTACAAAGAAAACTTGGATTTATAAGTCACCTGCTAAATCTGGGAAACTGCAAAGTTACTGAGGTCCTTGATAACAAATAAAGCTGCCACTCTCACCAGAGTTGCTTTATCTAGACTTTTTTTAATGCAGAAAAATGAATTTCTGCCTTATTGTAGCTACTTATATCTGGTCTCTTATCAACAGCTGACATTGGGAATTGATTAAGAACTCAATCCGTTTAAAAATTTTTTTTAATGTTTTTTATTTATTTCTGAGAGAGAGAATGTGAATAAAGGAGGGTCAGAGAGAGGGGGAGACACAGAATCTGAAACAGGCTCCAGGCTCTGAGCTGGCTGTCTGCACAAAGCCTGACGTGAGGCTCGAACCCACAAACTGTGAGATCATGACCTCAGCCGAAGTTGGACGTTCAACCGACTGAGCCACCCAGGTGCCCCGAATTCAATCCATTTTTTTTTTTAATTTTCGATCAATTGGGCCTCCTGGTGGCTCAGTCAGTTAAGCGTCCGACTTCAGCTCAGGTCATGATCATGAGGTTGGTGGGTTCCAGCCCCGCATAGGGCTCTGTGCTGACAGCTAATTCAGAGCCTGGAGCCTGTTTCAGATTCTGTCTCCCTCTCTCTCTCTGACCCTCCCCTGCTCGCACTGTCTCTCTTTCTCTCTCTCAGAAATAAATAAAACATTAAAAAAATTCTTTTTGATCAATTGAACCAGATTTCTTCAGTGTACTCTTAATGCTAACCACTGTGAGGATGGTAGTAGAGGGAACTCAAAAGGAATTTTATGCCTGGCTTTGCTACTCGAGGAGCTTAGGCTTTTGCTCTGGAGATAAACACACAAAACCATACTAAAGTGCTTAACAGTGTTTTGTAAATTCAGCATAATCTCAAAACTTAAAGAAGAGCTCGATTTAAAATGTCTAGAACAGTCAGGGAAGGATTCCTGTAGATGAGGGGTACTTGAGTTCAGTACTGGAGGGTGGGAAAGTGACCAAGAAGTTTCAGGAAGTCAGGTCAACTGTTCCAGAAGAGGTGAGAGACGCCAGGGTAACTGTAGGACTGTTTTCTTGGGCCTATGAAGAGAGTGGTGTATTTAGAACAGAGTGCTAACCAGAATAATATATAGAAAAGCTCTTAACACTGTGCCTCCTACCTATTTTTGTTCTTTATCATTCTAATTTATATCCCAGATTTTAAACTTTCCCACCTTTGAAGTGATTTTCTATATTGCTCCTAATGTACTCTTTCTAATTACAATTCAATTCACATTTCTGTCACATTTAAAATTATTCATTAAATTTCTGTAAGTACAGGAAATAGTCCCAGCTCCTTGTTTTGGTTTTGTAAGCTGGCCTTTGTCTATTTCCGTATTTCTCTCCTCCTCCTCTCCTTTTCTAATATAAAATGAGCTACTTGTAGATCAGTGGCAACATGCAATGCTATTTTCACAAATTTACATCTTTGAACATGCTATGACTTTTCGTTGAAATGTCCTTTCCCCAGGTCTACCAAATAAACACCATTGTCTTTAAATTCCACTTCAGATGTAACCTTGTGGCTCCAACCCAGAAAAACTTAACCTGTCGTGTGTATATGTGCATGTAAGCACATGTCTGTAGAATACGTTGAAAATACATTACATTTAAAATTTGTTTGAGATTTCTTGAAGAAATGTATGTAATATGATACAAATAAATCAATGGGAAAATGTACTGAAAAGACAAATAAGAAATTAGAATAAAAACCAAAGATAGCCAAATGCAGGAATATAAGGTATTTTATTTTTAAAAAATTTCAATACAGTAGCTGAAGTTGGCTGCAAATATGGTTCTAAGCTTCTCAATAGCCAGAGGGAGATAGATATTTTTGAGATTCAGAATATCCATGAGATACATTTATAAAAGACCAGGTGCTGAAGAACTGTATAACTTTCCATCTTTTGGAATGAAATTTTTCCCAAGGGTCTTCATAAATAAGCTATTGGCTGATACGCTAATCAGTCTTGTCAACTGCATTCAGGATAGCTGTTCACTGGGGGTGTGTTGTATGGCCATCTTGGTTGTTAAAAAAGTGAAATACTTCCTGACTGACTGGTAAACAGCCACTGCCCTGAATGCCTTTCCTTCACTGTTTCTGATGTAAACTTTCCTTCATAATTCTCTGCTTATCCTCAATATCCATCAGCCAGGATGAAGTCCGGCACAGCAAGAAGTGCCTCAGGATCTGCTTCAACATTCCAGAGGTGTTCCTCCTTCTGGGTCCGTGTCCAGGTGTTGCTGGTATGAAATGTGTTGGCTCTCATCTCCAAATCAACACAATATGCCTCTTGAGACTTAGATGCTACAATACTACATTCCCTACAGTACATAACCACTTGGATTTCTCACAGACACCGCAAAGTTAACACATCATAAAACAGCTTTTTTAAAAGTTTAATAAATAGGTTGCAATATTGAGTTTTATGTTCTTCCTCTTAGTTTCTTTAACCCAAGCTGAAGATCTAATACCAACACACAAGTTACTAAAGGAGAAGCTAGGAAGACTAAATAATTTATACCTCTGGATGAACAGAATAAGTACTCATACCAGCAATACTCCAATAAAATTATTTATCACAGCCAAAATTTTAATGAGAATTAGCAACAGGGTCCTTCAGGCCTTAATTTTTGGTGAAACTTGAAGGGCAGATGTTTTGTGTTGCTAACTAAGGAGAGCTCCACAGGCTTTGATAAAGTGCCAGGCTGCAGAGAGGGGTGGAAATTTTCAGTGAAATTGGAGAAGTCAGTCAGAACAGCTGTCTGGAGAGATGGTCGTTCCATCTCCACATGGGGTGGTAGGAGATTTGTCCTCCGAAAATAATTCTGAGAGCATGTCAAATATGACAAAATAGGGACCAGAGACCATTTATGGTTGTGTCATCATAATAAATTAGCAAACATGTAAATTAATTAAAATTTAATTTTAATTATTTTTAAATTTTAAATCAACTTTATTGAGATGTCATTTATATAAAATGAAATGAACCCATTTTAAATGTATAGTCCAATAAATTTTAAGAAATGATTACTCACGGAACTCATCCTTGATCAGGTCATAAAATTTTCCATCACCTCAACAAGATACTTTATCTCTCTTGGCATTCAATACCCTACTTCCACCCCCACTGTAAGCCCCAGAAAACCATTTCTGTGCTTGTTATCATTAGAGATTAATTTTACTTATTCTAAAATTTCATATTAATGGAATTGTTCAATAATTACTTTTTGGTATCTATCTCATTTATTCAGCATAAAGTTTCTGACAATGATCCTTATTGTAGTTTTTTTCACTAAAGTAGTATTCTATTGTATAAACGTCACAATATATTTATTCATTCAACTCTTAATGGACATTAGGGTAGTTTCTAGTTTATTTTTTAATGTTTATTTATTTTTAAGAGACAGAGACAGAGAGACAGAGTGTGAGTGGAAGATGGGCGGAAAGAGGGGGAAACACAGAATCCCAAGCAGGCTCCAGGCTCTGAGCTGTCAGCACAGAGCCTGACAAGGTGCTCCAGCCCACGAACCGTGAGATCATGACCTGAGCCAAAGTCGGACACTTAACTGACTGAGCCACACAAGCATCCTTATATTTGTTTTTAGACTTCATTTTAACTTAAAAAATAATTTTAGATTTACAGGAACATTGCAATAGTATAGAGAGTTCCCACTTACTCTTCATCCTAATTCACCTAATGCTAGCATCTCACATAACCATGGTAAAGCTGTCAAAATTATGAATGTAATATTGATGTAACACTGCTAATTAGACTATAGACTTTGTGTGAAGTGTCCAAGTTGTTCAGTATCACCCTCTCTGTCTTCCAGGATTCTGCCCAGGACACCACATTAGAGTTACTTGTCATGTCTCCTTAGTCTCCGCCAACCTATGGTGGTCTCTGAGTCCTTCCTTGCCTTTATGACCTTGATACTTTTAAAGAGCAGCACTCAAGTACTTTGTAGAACATCCCTTACTTGAATTCATTTGATGCTTTCTAATAATTAGATTGAGAATATGAATTTTGTGAAAGAAAATCACAGAGAATGTGTGGGGTTTTTTAGTATACTGTTTCAGAGTTAAGTGATATCACTATCTCCCATGACTGGTGATGTGACTCTTGCTCATTTGATTAAGGTAGTGTCTGCCAGATTCTTCCATAATAAAGTCACTATTTTTCCCTTCCTGTCATCTATGTTACTTATGTATCTATTTCTCTATCCACATATGTTAAATATATATTATCATTAAATATATAGAGAATAAAATAAATTCATACATATTCCCAATTCCAATCCACTACCACAGGATTCATTCCACCATGTCCCTTTTGCATACCTGTAACTTTACAGCTTCTCCCAGTGAGAAACCTGGCTTTCATCACTTACAATACATTTGCTTATTTGTTCCATGCTAATACAACTCTAAAATAGTTTCAGAATTGGTAGCATGTACCCCTATAAGAAACAGATTTACTAATTAGAGTACAGTGTTTTGTACCTTTTTTTTATCTTTATCTTTAGAGTGTCAAGTCAAAACACTATTTCTTCCCCCAACATGACCATTAATCACAGCTCTACTGCTAACTACCTCTGTGGCATTGGAAAAATGACTTGCCCTCTTTGCTTTAGTGTTATCATGTGTAAGATGGAGAGTATAATAGTAAGGACTTTCTTGACTGTAAATAGTAGATGCTTGGCATATAATAAACATTAGATAATCATTTGCCGCTTTCATAGTCCATTAGTCATTAACAAGGCAATAAATTGACTTATAGCTATTGCATATAATTTTGCATTATAATTCATTTTTTATCTTTGTTCTCTGCCGCATCCCATAGATGTTGAATTGTTGTGTTTTCATTTTCATTTGTTTCCATATATTTTTTAATTTCATCTCTAATTGCCTGATTGGCCCATTCATTCTTTAGAAGGCTGTTCTTTAACCTCCATGTTTTTGGAAGTTTTCCAGACTTCTTCCTGTAATTGATTTCAAGTTTCAAAACATTGTGATCTGACAGTGTGCATGGTATGATCTCTATTCTTTTATATTTAGTGAGGGCTGCTTTATGTCCCAGTATGTGATCTATCTTGGAGAATGTGCCATGCGCACTTGAGAAGAAAGTAAATTCCCTGGCCTCAGGATGTAAAGTTCTAAATATATCCGTCAGGTCCATCTGGTCCAATGTATCTTTCAAGTCCATTGTTTCTTTAGTGATTTTCTGTCTGGTTGACCTATCCATTGCTGTAAGCGGAGTATTAAAGTCCCCTGCTATTAGCACATTCTTATCTAGAAGCTTGTTTCTGTTTGTGATTAATTGTTTTAGATATTTAGGTGCTCCCATATTTGGTGCGTAGACATTTATGATTGTTAGTTCTTCCTGATGGATGGACCCTGTAATTATTATGTAGTGCCCTTCTTCATCTCTTGTGATTGTCTTTAATTTAAAGTCCAGTTTGTCTGATATAAGTATCGCTACTCCGGCTTTCTTTTGATTTCCTGTAGCATGATATATATTTCTCCATCCCCTTACTTTTAATCTGAAGGTATCTTCCCGTCTAAAATGAGTTTCTTGTAGACAGCATATAGATGGATTTTGTTTTTTAATCCATTCTGCTACCCTATGTCTTTTGATTGGAGCATTCAGCCCATTTACATTCAGTGTTATTATTGAAATATGTGGCTTTAGAGTCTTTGTATCTTTTGTAGGGTTCATGTTTGTGGTGGTGTCTCTGGAATCTTTGTTCCTTGCAACCTTTCCTTCAGAGCATCCCCCTCAGGATTTCTTGTAGGGCTGGCTTCGTGGTGACAAATTCTTTCAATTTCTGTTTATTTGGAAAGGTTTTTATCTCTCCTTCTATTTTGAATGACAGGCTTGCTGGATAGAGGATTCTTGGCTGCATATGTTTACTGTTCATCACCTTGAAGATCTCTTGCCATTCCTTTCTGGCCTGCCACGTTTCAGTAGATAGGTCTGTCACCACTCTGATGGGTTTCCCTTTGTATGTGAGGGCCCTTTTCTCCCTAGCTGCTTTCAAAATTCTCTCTTTGTCCTTGTATTTTGCCATTTTTACGATGATATGTCGTGCAGAAGATCGATTCAAGTTACGTCTGAGAGGAGTCCTCTGAGCCTCTTGTATTTCCACATTGACTTCCTTCCCCAGGTCCGGGAAGTTCTCTGCTATAATTTGTTCCAGGACTCCTTCAGCACCTTTCCCTCTCTCTTCTCTTCTGGGATTCCTATGATACGGATATTGTTGCGTTTGACTGTGTCGCTGAGCTCTCGAATTCTTCTTTCCTGTTCCTGGATCAGTTTGTCTCTTTTTTGTCAGCTTCTTGTTTTTCTAGAATGGTGTCTTCTAATTCACTTATTCTCCTTTCTGCCTCTTCAAGCCGTGCATTGGAGGCCTCTAATTTATTATGGATCTCATTGATCGCATTTTTTAATTCTTCATGCCTATTTTTATTTTCCATTCTGTCTGTAGCCATAGTTTCTTTGATGTCCCCTATGTTTTTTTCAAGCCCTGCTATTAATTTCACCATTATTATTCTAAAATCTTGTTCACTTATGCTGCTGATATCTGTTTTGAGCAGTTCATTAGCTGTCATTTCTTCTTGGAGTTTCTTTGGAGGAGAGCTCTTTCGTTTCGTCATTTTAGTTAGCTTTCCGGCTCTTGTTGGTTTTAAAGACCTGTTATGCTCTCTGTTTCTATGAGCACTGCTATATCCAAGAAACTCTTTGACTTTCCAGGGCCTATCCTTTCAGAGATTGTTTTTGAATGGTATCCCTCGGTCACTCTTGTTGGGACCTTAGTTATTTTATTTTCCTATTCGTAGTGATATTTGGGACTCTTCACCTTGTGTACTCTACCTTGTTTCTTGAGGTAGCCCTGGAAAAGAAAACAGACAGACAGACACACAGGGAGCAGGAGCACACAAACGCACAGGCTGATTCAACTAACATGCAAAGTGAGAGGGAAAACGAAAAAGTTAATAGAAAAGACGGAGGAGGGAGGGCGAATAGGGAGCATAAAATACATAAAAGGGTCAAAAAGGGGAAAAGAAAAGGAAAAAAGAAGAAAACTGATGGACAAAGAACGGTTTAAAGCATATACCTGGATTTCCCAGCTACAGTTAAATAGCCGTGTGTATGCAGTGCTGGTTGAAGAGCATAGAGAAAAAGAGAAGGCAGGGTGAGACAAGGCAGATTTGGAAATAGAATGAACAGGCAGAAGGGATAAGAAACTTTTTTCAAAGAGGTAAAGGGTAGAATATGGTTGGATAGGTGAGAGAAGGATGCTGGAATTATCCAGAGAAACTATATAGTCTAATTGCTCCTGAGAGAAATAGCTGAAAAAGTCGGTAGGTGTAGAATTTACATTTACAGACTGGACTTGTGATTGTTTAAGCAAGCTGGCGACCAGAGTTAATCAGGTCAGTGTTTTGGGGAAAAAAGCGAGAAAAGAGAAAGAAGAAGAAAAAAAGAGAAAAGAAAGGGAAAAAAAAGAAAGAAGGAAAAAAAAGGAAAAAAACAAAAAAAAGGGAAAAAAAAAAGGAGGAGGGCACCTCTCAGGCAGGGATGGGCGTGGCGTGATCCGATGCCTCAGGCAGGGGTTCTGCCTTGGCGATTGTGGGGAGGAGAGTGACGGTGCTCCAGTCCCTTCTTGAACCCCGCGCTGCAGCTCGCTTTTTTTTTTTTGGCGTGTCAACTCCCCATTCCGGGGACGCAGCCGAAGTTGGTTGCACTCTTCAACCCAGGCCAGTTCCAATCTCCAAATCCCAGCCCACGCCCCGCTGAAGTTGCCTTAGACACATCTTCCCAGACAACCCCCTCGGGCTATTCCAGGCTCCCTGCTGAGCTCTGGGGGCGGAGTCAGGATCGCTGCTTCCTTCTCTGGGTCGGGCTGGTGCGCATGCGCGGGGGCTTGCCTGCCGGGTCCGTGTAGCCTGAGCCCGCTGGAGTGAGGACAACCGGATCTCTCTATGGCTCGTCACCCGAAACACGAACTCACAGGCAAATTTCCCAGTTTTTAGCTTTTTGCCTTCCCTCTCGAGTTCCAGCCAGCCAGGAGCGCGGACGCCTGGTGTCTGCGCATCTCCTTCAGGGGTCCCAGCCGCCCTGGAGCTACAATGGCGGCAGGCGCGCCGCCGCTGGAGTGAGGAAAACCGGGTCTCTCTATGGCTCGTCACCCGAAACACGAACTCACAGGCAAATTTCCAGTTTTTAGCTTTTTGCCTTCCCTCTCGAGTTCCAGCCAGCCAGGAGCGCGGATGCCCGGTGTCTGCGCGTCTCTTTCAGGGATCCCAGCCGCCCTGGAGCTACAATGGCGGCAGGCGCACCCGCTCCGCTTTAAAACCCCACCTCCAGGAGCGGCACAAAGAAGCAGTTTGTGTGCTCAGCCTCCCCCAGGACCAGTTGTCGCGAGGGGACCTGGTGTGCAGGTATTTGGCAAGTACGGTCTTTCTATGCACCGAGCGGAGATTTTTCTGTCTCAGACTCTCTCCTTTTCCCCTCTCACTCCCCGTAGAGGGTAGAGGGGGATCGCCTCCCACCCTGGAGGCTCCGATCCCGGCCCGATTTTACCTTCCCCGGTTCGCACTCACGTTAGAAGGCTTTCTCAGTGGATTCTGCGTCCTTTTTCTCCGAGTCTCTCAGGTTTTGTATGGTTTCCAATGGCTTCAGATCTTTTCTGTGTGATGTATGGGCGCGAGTGCAAGTACGGAGCTCCTTACTTCTCCGCCATCTTGCCTCCTAGCCAATCTTTGTTCTCTTTAGGTTGTGAATTTTTTAAGAGTAGACAATTTTAAAATTGTCTTTATTTTGTTTCTTTACACAGGTGTCTTGCATGATAAGTTCTCAAGAGATATTTCTAGTGTTATTGAGTAGTAGGTACATGCTAAATATTTATGAAATCAAACAATATGAAACAGTTAATGATATTAATGTGCTAATAAATGATAATGGTCCAATATTATCTTCTTTTACTCACTAGCTTGTGTCTTGATATAATTCTTCTTGAGAAAATATGTTTTGACATATGCATATATCTCTCTTCTATAAATTTACAGAATCATGTCTAAAATCCCATCTATTTGATCTCTCCCTTTGGATCAACAGTTTTTTCAAACTCCTTTGAAGGCAAAATCCAGCATGATGTGTCATAAGAGCTACTCACATCTCTTTTATCTTTCTATCTCAAAAAAAGAAAAGAAAAGAAGGCTTGACCAAGATGGCACAAAAGAAGGAGGAAATCAGGAGATGGGAAGGTAAGAATACAAAGATTGCTGTTACTCTGTATGATGAACAACCACTTAGCAAGAATTAAAATGTAAACATTAAAACCACAATTTTGTTTTAGGGAAACATATAACATCCTTTTTCATAAGACAGATTTTATTTTCATTGTGGTAATCTGTTCTGGTTGTTGCGTTCCCTTTAATTTCCACAAGCATTTTGCATGATAAAGCATTAGTGAGATATAAGAGATATAAATTTTTTCAATTTATATCCAAGTTAGTTAGAATATAGTGCAATAATAATTTCAGGAGTAGAATCCAGTGATTCATCCGCTACGTAAAACACCCAGTGCTCATCCCAACAAGTGTCTTACTCAATGCCCCTTGCCCATTCCATCCCCCCACCCACAACCTCTCCAGCAACCCTCAGTTTATTCTCTATATTTAAGAAGAGACACAAGAGATATTTTTATCTGACTTTATTTTGAATCTGATTAGGAATGACTTTATGCTAGAAAAATATATATATATAAAGTTATATATATATATATAAGTTTCGTATTATTATATTAAACCTCCAAGGAATGTGCAGAAATCATGTTTTAGAGAATCAGGAAGTAATCTGCATTACTCTGAATATAATAATTTGGAATTATAGACCAAAATTAATATTAAGTCAGTAAATATTTTTAGAACTGTTAACATTTGTGCTTTAGCAATAGCATTTGACAATGTTTAAAAAGCTAGCAGAAAGGGAATTTAATTTCCCCAAAAATACTATTTAAGCAAAATGATTAATGTAGTACCTGGTTTCTGGGGTAATTCCATAATTCATGTCAGAAAAGAAGGCAAGATTATTAAATAATAAGAAACTGATTTCCTCAAAATTCCGTAAAAACCTTATAAGGTCAGATTCATATGCATTAGTACAACTTTGTAGACTCTCAAATATTGCACATTTATACTAGGTATTGGATATCATCTCTCTGAATTGAGGCAAAATTTACTGACTTAGAGAAAGTGATAACAGTATTTGTATTTTCACTAACATTCACACTGACCATAAGCTTAGGTTTCTATGGAAGCAGGAGCATTCAATTGCTATGCAGTGAAAAATAAAAACTATGCTATTGTGTCATAGTCAAGATAATAAAATATCTGCAGTGAAGGTACATACTAGTTGTCAATCTTTTACCCATAAACCACTTATTGATTAGGCATTCTGGTTAAAGTACTGGACTAGACATTTGGGAAATATATATATATATATAAAAGCACACTATCTGTGCACAAACAGAATTACAATACAAAGTTGGAATTGAAAAGGGACCTGATTAACATATTATATTATGCAAATGGAAGGTAATTTTATGTTAAATTACAAAAAATTCAGCCACAGAGAAGAACTTGGTGTCCTGCTTAAAAAAGGACTTGCCCTTGATCTACAATGTTATAGTTGCATCAAATCAAGTCATTTTTAAAACGTTTATAAATTTTTATTTATTTTTGAGAGAGACAGAGTGTGAGTGTGGAAGGGGCAGAGAGAGAGGGAGACACAGAATTTGAAGGAGGTTCCAGGCTTTGAGCTGTCAGCGCAGAGCTGGATGCGGGGCTCGAACCCAGAAACTATGAGATCATGACCTGAGCCAAAGTCAGACGTTTAACCAACTGAGCCACCCAGGCATCCCTCAACTTTTTTATCTGAGAGAGAGACAGAGAGAAAGAGAGAGAACAGGGAAGAGGGTAAGAGGAAGAGAGAGAGGGAAAAGAATCTCAAGTAGTATCCATGCTCAGCGTGGAGCCTGATGCAGGGCTCAATCTCACAACCCTGGGATTTTGACCTGAGCCAAAGTTGAGTCGGATGCTCAACCAGCTGAGCCACCCATGTATCCCAAATCATAGTCACTTAAATATCAGTGTATTTGGGGAGGAGACACTGCTAGAAAATACTATGGTAAACACACACATTTTATTTTCTAACTAATAACATTATTTTATTTTTTAATAAGAATTTTAAAAATCATATATTGTTTCTTTGTTTAGTATCACAAAGCAAATTTTCTTCACATTGAAAGTATAAAGATTCTTTTAACTTACTTTTGGGCCTTGGCAAATATTGCTTTTCACAACATTATTTTAATCATTTGGCACCATTCAGATGGTTAATATAATTTCAAAACACAACAAAAAGAAAATACCACAGTATTGTTGGCATTTTTTATTTAGCTGAATACATAGATTTGTTGTATTGTTTTAATTGACTTTGGCATTGCTGGAATTAAACTTTTCTTTTTTTTTTTAATATTTTTATTTATTTCTAGGAAAGAGAGAGAGACACAGCGTGAGCAGTGGAGGGTCAGAGAGAGAGAGAGGGAGTCACAGACTCTGAAACAGGCTCCAGGCTCTGAGCTAGCTGTCAGCACAGAGCCCGACGCAGGGCTCGAACCCACGAACCGAGAGATCATGACCTGAGCAAAAGTCAGACGCTTAACTGACTAAGCCACCCAGGCGCCCCTAAACAACTTTTCTTGAAAAACAGAGTGAGCCAGATAGTTAGCCAGAAGCTTTTGACAGATACATTTTAATGACTTAAAATGATCGGTCAAATCAATCTGCTTGTTTCAAAATGTCTCTGATCTGTTCTCAGATAGTCATCGGTTTTAACAGCCTCAGATTTCTTAATGTCAAAACAAAATTCAGTTTTGTCTGTCTGTAGGTTTATTCTCCTTGGGTTGGTTCTGTAATGCAATAGGCTATTGTGTTACAAGAAGGTAACTAAATACTGTAATTCTTCCAATGATGAATATGTATTTCATTTATAGTCAATATACACTTCACAGATCTAGTCCATCTCTTCTGCTTATACAGGATCCTTCTGTTTCAATGATGCCAGTTGTGGGTTAATGGGTATCAGAAAAACAAAACAAGAAGGAGGAAAATGTATTGCTTCCCATTGCTTGTAAAAAATCCGTTACATACACATGTATTTTTAAGTAATGGTGTGGCTTAGCATACACAAGCATGGGTAAATTTGTTCTTCCAACCCAAATGGCATGTGAACCCAGATGGGCACCCTAAATTATTTGAGCAGATTTGGCAACAGTGCTCCAAAGAACAGCTACCTGCCCTGGACTGGTGTGGTCATTCTCCCAGAAAAAAAGGCCCATAGAATCTAAATCACTTCCAGTGAATTTGTAGCTACCAGCCTCAGGAGAAAGAATTGTCCTGCTACTACAGAAGCAGGAAAATATATTTATATTGCTTTGCAAGAGGTTGTTTCTATTTTTCAAACTTTATTGCTTTTTGAATTATGAATGCAATAATGTTCATTATAATAAATCCCAACAATGCAGAATAAAATATTATAAAATTTCATTCTCTTCCTCTTACTGTCTCTTTCCCCAAGGATGATCACTATTGGGTGTCCTTTGAGATTTTAGTATATACAAATATTCTGAATGTGTGAACACTCCCACACACATTGAATGGACTATATCATATGTAATCATCAAGTTTATCACATAGAGATCTACCATTCTTCAATACAGCAGAGTATTTTATTATGTGGGCATGCTATTATTTTTTTCAACAATTCCCTATTAAAGGTTGTATATGTTGATTCACTTTCTATTTTCTGTAATCAAAATGTTCTTATAAATACATCTATATCGGAGCACCTCCATGGCTCAGTCGGTTGAGTGTCTGACTCTTGATTTCGGCTCAGGTCATGGTTCTAGCGTCGTTGGATCAAGGGCACTGTTGGGCTTTGCACGGAGCATGGAGCCTGCTTGGGATTCTCTCTCTCTCTCTCTCTCTCTCTCTCTCCTCTCTCTCTCTCCCCCTCTCTCTAAAATAAATATAAATACATACATAATACAGAAATATATAAATACATAAATAAATACTGTATAGAAATCTTTGCAAATATATATTATATTCTTGTAGAATTCTAAGAGTAAACTCATTGCTACAAAAACTTGTGCATTTAATATTTTAAACACTGAACTGTTTAAAAAACAAGATTGTGTTTATTGATATCCTCACCAAGCGTATGCATGATTCTCTTTTACAAATTTTTTTAATGTTTTATTTATTTCTGAGAGAGAGAGACAGCATGAGCACGGGAGGGTCAGAGAGAGAGAGACAGAATCCAAAGCAGGCTCCAGCCTCTGAGCTGTCAGCACAGAGCCCGACATGAGGCTCAAAGCCACGAACCTGAGAGAGGTGAGATCATGACCTGAGCCAAAGTTGGATGCTTAGCTGACTGAGCCATCCAGGCACCCCAGTGTATGCATGATTCTTTATAGTTTCACAAATTCCAGTTATTATCATTATCATTATATTTCTTTTAATTTTATTTTGTACACTTTGGTATTTAATCACCTAGAATTTATTTCATGTATTGTGTGAAGTGGAACTGAAACATAGATTTTTTTTCCAAATGACTATAAGGGCTCAGAATCATCTATGCATTGCTTATCCTTTCTCTAGCAATTTTATTATAAACTGTAGTTTCAAACGTAATTCATGTGTCAGTTAAGATTCTTAGATGCAAACAGCAAAATCTGCATAAAAGGAATTTGTTTCAGGATCTTATATAGCTCACAGAATAATTAAATTGCTAGACAAACAGATTAGAACCACACTTCCTGGACATTTCCTGAAACACTGTGCTTAACCAGCCCAGTAAGTGGCCACAAACAACCACAGAATAATGCCCCATCAGCAGCAACCACGCAAGCCATAAAAAAATGGAAGCCTGTTGATTCATATAGGTTGGACTGACACTAAGTCTCACATAGGTGCATTTTATTGTAGGAAGCTGGTCCACATGCCTGTCCCCTAACTTTAGCACAGGCTAGAAATACCAAATTTCAGTACATCTAAAACCTGTCAATTATAAAATACAGGATTATTTTATGTACTACTAACGAAAAGAAAACACTGACCACTAAACTCTGACATAATGCTTTCACTTAGAATTTTAAATTTCTAATTATTATTTTTTAAAGTAAACTGTACCCACAACATGGGGCTCAAACTCATAACCCCAAGATCAGAAGTCACATGCTCTACCAACTGACCCAGTCAGGTGCTCCTAACTTCTAATTATTGAAAAATTTATTCACACAGACTTGTATTACATGTTCTTATGTATATACAAAAAAGAAATTATAGGCAAAACAATTTGTTTAAGCCATTCTAAAACTTTATTGAAGGAATTAGCCTAGTGCTGATTTCAAATAGGGAAATAGAGGCAAGCAAAATCCATAAGGAACTTTCTCAGATTGCAGAAGAGCCTCGAGAGAGATTAGGTTAAGAGGCACACCATTCCATCATACTTGAAAATAGGATTTGACTTAAGGAAGGAAGGAGCAAAAAGTTCCCTGCTCTTTTTACCCACTTTTCCAACCATTCTATTAGAAAAGGCTTACATGGTGGCAATACTTCATTAAGTGTTGTTCTATTAAGAACATGGAAAGAATGTGAGGTGCCTAGGTGGCTTAGTTGCTTATGTGTCTGACTTCAGCTCAGGTCATGATCTTGCAGTTTGTGGGTCTGAGGCCCATGTAGGGCTCTGTGCTGACAGCTCAGAACCTGGAGCCTGCTTCAAGTTCTGTGTCTTCCTCGCTCTCTGCCCCTCCTCCACTCATACTCTGTCTTTCCCTCTCAAAAACAATCTTTTAAAAACTAATACGGAAAGAATGTTTTCCATCCTTTAGGTATATATCAAGAAGTCCAGTTTAGAAATGCCATTCTTAAGAAGGCTGCCCTCTTTGACTCAGACTACCTCCTAAAACAGAAAGTACAGAATTTCACATTTATAATCTCTTACTGAAAGGATATCATCAGAATAACAAGAGCTTTTCAGAGATGTGAAAAAGGCTACAGAATATAGGTATGCAAATGAAAAGAAAATATTCCAGAAGGAAATCTATCAAATAAATAGCAGTGAATAATACTTCTTGGGATGATATTGAGATGAGAGAAAGATGGAGAAATTTTGATGAGAGAAAAATTTTCCATTTTTCGTTTAGTTTCTGTTAGGATTTGCTTTTTACAACAAAGAAGAATGCATGGAATCCCTATGTAGGTAAAATGTTAATTAACATTTCTGTAAGGATATAGATTAATATTATCAAGATATCAGCTGGGTCCTTTTTGCCCAGTAAAATCTAGGATTGCCATAAAACTCTAGTTCCCTGGCCTGCAGAATTACTAATCTCCAGATTCCAAGAATTTACTTTTTCATGTTTTTTTTTTGTGTGCTTCTTCCTCCATCCTTAGATGCTTTGTGTTATAGTAGATGGGCTGAGATGCATAGCTCCACAACTTTGAGGTTTCTGGAAAGATCCATTCATATGAAAGCTATGGGGGCAATGCAGACCTTTAGAAAGACTTTGCATGGGAAGTGAGGGAAGACTCAATACTACACAAGCTAACATGCTTATTTACAGTTGTTTTCTGAAGATGCGTTTCACTGCCTTCACACACGCCAGCATTCCCTCTCTCTCTCTCTCCTTCCACATAGTTCTGAGCCTCCTTGAGTTGTCTTTCTCCCTTCCCAATTTTCAATTTCTATCATCTATTTGCCTTAGTTATTTATCTCTGATTGCCAGTTTTCACTTAACACTTCAAAGTGACTTTGCAGAATACAGCAATGATTTTAGAGAGAAGTTTTTGTTATAGGAACCAATTATTATTATCTGTCATGTTATTGAAAGAAAAAATAATTGTAACTCTTAAAACTTTTCTGACTCGGGGCCCATTGCCTTTCCTTGTACTTGGAATTTTCTTGTTGGTGCCTTTTGCCTAACATAGGGAGTATCTCTCATCTTCTTGAGGGTCAAGCACACTGACCTCTACTCCACCCCCGTTCAGAAAGGGGGTTTGCTTCTCATTATTTCTGCATCTGGGCTGAGTCATGGTTGCATGAACTTTAGTTCCCTGATTGCTTCCAGTCCTAAAGAGACGATTCTGTTTTGTTCTGTGGGGAATGTTGAAGTCATTTTTCTCTCTTCCTCGTCCCAAATTATCTCCATTTACTATGATAATTTATGGAGACACTCAGGGCTCTTAGATACTGTGTGGATCCCTAAAATATTCTGCACTAAGCTGCTTCTGCACTGACTTGCCAGAACCAAACCAGATTTTTAAAACTAAGTTCAATAGCACTTTCTTACAGGTCTCATTTCAATCATCTCTAATTTGAAAGTATATGCAGAGAGCTATTCAGATATGCATCATCTGTAAATGCAAAAAAAAAACACCTTGGACTAAAATCAAATATCAGTCAATACTGGAATGAATATATGTATTTCATTGGAACATGCAGTGGGATATCATATAGCAACAGAGTCAATTATTCAGAGTTATATGTGACAAACTAAATCTCAAGATCATAATATTAAGTGGAAAACAAGTTATGTGGGAATACTCACAGTTTAATTCCATTTATATAATGTTCAAAAGCACACAAGTTGAAGCAAAATAAAAACATATAACATTACAAATATAGGTGGTAAAACTATAGATAAAACTAGGGGGATGATATCCCCCATATTCGGGATACTATTATCTCTGAAAGGAGGTAAATAGGTAGGATTGAGCATATTCAGAGGCCTTCAAAAACATTCTTAGTAATTTACTTTTTAAACTTGATGGTAGTCAGGCAGAGGTTTTTGTCTATTCTTTATGGCTTACATAAAATTATATATGTATTTTGTATACATACATATACATCAATATTTATATCTAACATGTATATCGTCAATATTTATATCTAAAATAGTAACTTAAAACTCTTGTGCTATATTAGTTTAATTCGGACATAGGTTTAATTTTTGAAATATATCATTTGGAATATGTTTAGGAACTAGGGTTCACTAGAGCTCAGAGATAACAAAGCAAGAGGGTCAAGAGAAGTAACCAGTACCAGCAAAAGAAACCAACTCTACTGCCATTTCCTATGAGATAATCTGTGTTTCTGTAATTTTATGAAGAGAAACTATTTTGTTAGTGAAAAATGCTAGTTGTAGCCTATTACAACAGGCTAATAAAGTTCCTTGACCCTGAGAAATTCCTCAGAGATTAGGCACATGGCCCCTTGCAACACCCCAGAGACTGAACTCTAAGAAGAACAGGACAAGTGGCATGAGATAACATCAGGTAGAGTTTCATCCTGGAGATTACCGTGAAGTAGGAAGAAGATATTTTACAATATCTTCCTCAGTTTTCTAGGGCAATCAAGCCCTAGAAATTAAGCCCTAGTAATTAAGAACAACTATCTGAGGAGAAATTGGCAGCTAATGAAAAGGACTGAAAACAAAGCTCTGCAACCTTAAAGTAAGTTCTCAGATTGTATCTCTCAGGAGAGGTACCTTGGCACTAACATGTGCTCCCATGGATGCCCCAGCAGCATCAACCACTAGTAATTAAATGCTGGCACCCAGAAAAGACACAGGCCTTTTACACATACTCTGTTTGCAAAAGCAACTCAACAGCAATACCTGGCTTCAGGAGAGCATGTGGGCAGTTCTCCAGGAGTATAGGAGTATTTGCACGTGCACACACAGCGGTCATGCCTGCCGCCCAGACCAGGAACCAAAAAGCATTTCATTGAAAGTGCTAATTTATCTATATGTTAATGTATCTCTAGGAAAAAAAATAATTATATGATCCCCAAACTAAACAGTTTCAGCAAAAATATCAACTACCAACCCAGAAACTCAAAAAATCTCTTTTCCTGTATATCTGCCTTCATCCACTCACTGGAAGAGATGAAATTAATGTAAAACTAATGGGAAAAGGGAAAATATTTATTATATGAGCATTCATCACTCAGCTTCCAGGGAGTTTATGACCCTGCACAGCATATAGCCAAACAGAGCTTTTGCCCTTTTGAGAGTTTCCCCTTGGAGGAAAAGATAAACCTCCCACGTATCATTTCAACAGACTCTTCATAGATCACAGGCTACTTCGGTTAAAAGAAATAAGGAAAATATGTTAGGAGAGAGAAAAATGTGTGGAAAATGGAAGGATATTATTTAAAACAGAACAGCAAGACATTAATTTTGAACAATTTTGCCTAAACCTCTTGTCCACCTTTTCTGTAGTTAGACATGGTAATCAGGTTTTTCTTTTAATTGAACAGTTCTCGATCTTCTAAAAATTGTGGATCTCTTACTGCTGTGACAAAAATTAAGGGATTATTTAGCTAGAATGGATATTAGATTCCATTTTATTACTTGTCTTTGCCTTTGAGAAACTCCACCTTAGAATAGGCCAAGTCAGAAAAATTTTAAAGTCATGCTTTGTATATTTTTCTCTGTCTTTACTAGCCATTTTTTTCTTCAAGCAATTAAATGTCCTTGGCTGTCAAGAAGGTGAAATCTCATTACTCCAAATCAGCAATTCACAAAGATCTGTGGCCTTAAGGTCCTCATAGGATTTTTGTTTAAAAAAAAAAAAAATCTTATTCCTAGATGTTGTCTCTGAAGACACTGACTCAGAAGATGTCAGGTAGGGCCCCACTTTAAACCAGAGCCCAGTGGGTTCTGTTGTCAAAGATCTGAATACAACTCTTTGAGAAACACGGTTATAAAGTGATGGACAACATAGATCTGTTCATTGAAGTATGTTGGCAAAACCTGCAATGAATGAGTGACCAGGAGACTGGCTGATTACCATTTATGATGACACTCCAAGGAAGCTGTGTGTTTCTATAGCACTGATTCTTTATGAAAACTTTGGCATTTGTTATCCTGTGACCTCCATCAATCTAGTAGTGAATTCCACCTGCAACAAGACACTAATACAGCCCCTGTGTAAAGACAACATAAATAGACATTAGTACTGACCTCAGCAGGTTATAGTCTTTTAGGAGAGTAACTCCATGCAGATCAGTTACAAAGGAGAACAGATGCAAGTAGAGGGCATTTGGCTGGGCCTTGAAACAAGAGTAGCATCTTAGCAGGCATCTAAATGAATTGAATACATTCACGTTAATGGGGACAGTATCGACCTAGGCTCAGATGGAGAGGGACTCAATTATATGTTAGGAAATGACTAGTGATCCGGGTTGACCATCATGTAATGATGTAATAATTCTCTAAGTGATTTGTTTGCAGTCTTAAGCTTTTTAAATAAATAATTTTGAGGGGCTTAGGGGAAATAAAGAAGAGAAGGAAAAACAGTGGACATAATAATTTTCCCCTGATGGTAACTATAATAATCTGTGCCATTTAATCTTAGTTTTATTCTCAGGTTAATTCTTTAGTGGAAGGTCAAGAAATTAAGATCCTCCAGCAGCAGGGAAGGGGAAAGACCAAGAGGAAAAGAATGGAATGAGAAAACCAGATGACACCAACGTGCTTGAAAAGAACATTCCCCAACTGCTGGGGTTATTGTGATCCTTCCTATTGGATTAAGCTTGGCATAAAAAAGCTACTTAGGAATTGGCAGCCACACAAAGGAAGGCAAGAAGGAGATAGACGTGATTTTAAAACACAGCTCAGAAAGCTCCCAAGAAATTACTTAATGTCCTCAAGGAAGTGTAATATGTGATGTGCCTAAGAATAGCATATAAATGCCATTTCCGATTGTGATAATATGTAATGTTATGTTCAAGGCCAGTACTTCTCTCGTAATTAAAATGACTCTCAGAGAAATGAAAATCTGCTTGCCTGGGGAATTTATTCTATCACATATGTGCTTACTCCATGAGATGCCCCATCTCTAATAAGAACATTAGTTATCACTCTCATTTTTTAATTTATTTCTGACACTATTTTTTTAAAGGATTTCTGAAATCAGAAAATGAATTAACTTTTTTTTTTTTTTTTTGCCAAGGCAGGCTGCATTACAGTAGGTTCCAGAAAAATCCACTTTGGTCAGAAGTGCTTTAGTCAGAAGAATGTTTCTCCAAATTGAGAGGACGAACTCTGAGAAAAAGGTCAAATAAATTTGAATTGCTCTTCTTTATGTAAGACAATGATCTCTGAGTGGAGATAACATAATCTCACATATTAATGATCACGGATCTGTGCCATGTCATCAAGTTGGAGTGTGGGGTAAGTTATGTTTGTCTGTAAGCTCCATTAGTTACCTAGTGCTTCTCCAATAAGAGATTATGGTAAACAAAATTTCAACTTTAAAGATTTTCCAAAAAGTTTGTAAATTTAATAGAATTTATTATCCTTTACCAGAAAAAAAAAAAAAGAACAAGATCTTTCAGAGCATCTCAAAAAATCCATTTCCACATAGTTTTCCAGGAATCTATTACATTAAATAAAACAATCACTAACATAGTAATAGATACTAAGAGAGAACACAGGAATCTCTAATCTGAGTATTAAATAGCATGAGGCTGCAGAGATATGGGAGTGGAATTTATCCTGAAAAGATATGTGGGTAGACTGAAATGCTCTAGCAATGAAGATGTGCCCATTTTGAACATCTTTGTGTAGGATCACAATAACCCCAGCAGTTGGGGAATGTTCTTTTCAAGCACATTGGTGTCATCTGGTTCTCTCATTCCATTCTGTGTAGTTAACCGCAAGGTTGTGTAGCTGGAAAGAGAACCAGATCAATCTGTGCACACTGAACAAACTGCTTGGCCTTGAGCCAATCGCCTAACTTCTTTGGAACTCATTTTACTCATCTGCAAATAATGGGGTTGGACCAGAGGCTTGTTACTGAAAGCTTTAAAAATGCAGAACATTGGGTCTCAATCAGACCTAAAGAATAAGTAATTAACAAGAGTTATGGATGATTCCTGTGTAACTCAAGTTTGAAAGCACTGGCCCAGATATTCTTTACGTTACCTGAAATTGTACTTTCCTTCTTCTCTACAAGTTCTCCCTTCTGCAAGAGAGGCAACAGGCTTAGGAAAAAGGTCAATGTTTTCCTGAGTTGGTGGGTCAGACAAATGTGGGTTGGAATCCTGGCTCTAATAGTTAGTTACTTTGTTACTCTAGGTAACTGACTTCATCTTACTTAATCATGGCTTTCTCATCTTCAGTATTGCATATTAATGTATTCCTTGCATGGTTTCTGTGTTTGTTAATGTATGTCAAGCCTCTGACACATACAGGCTTAAAACCTAGTAGCTGTAATTATTGCTGCTGTTCCTACCGTTTTAAGACCCTGAATTGCTCTCCTTACCTCCTATTAGCTAAGGGGTAAGTATAAATACTTAATTAAGAGGATATTGTTCATGGAAGGGAATAGTCAAAATGGCCATCAGCTCTTCTCTCTTCTAAATGTCTCTGGACTGTGACAGGATTCTGGGTAAGTATCCCACCCTGCCATCCATAATACTATAACTGCAGAGAAAAGTGACATTTGCTCCTAGGATCAAAGGCTTGTTACTCTGGCAGGTCCTAGACCCACTTCCTCTAATGCTCATAAGGAAGTTAGAAGTTTCCTGTGCCAGAAAGATTGTTGATCTCTGATTTAAGTTTTGGAGAATATCAACCATTAGATATTGTCACATGCTGGATGAGATGAAGGAAGAGTGCAAATATCCTTAGTGCATGAACATACACCCCCATTTTGGGAAGACATTGGCAGTCATTGCCAGTGTAGTTTACTTTGTCAGTAGGAGGTATCCAGCCACTTTCCAGGTCATAGCAGATTTTATATGGACTATTGTCTGACTCCAATACAGGCTGGTTCTTAACATTTGTCATCTTGCATCAAGAAACAAAGGCCCACAGTGGGACCTGACTGGCTCTGTTGGTAAACCATCCCACCCTCAATCTCAGGTCATGGGCTCAAATCCCACTTTGGGCATGGAGCCTATTTAACCAAAAAAGAAAAAAGTAAAAAAGGCCCACATACCATATCTCTAAACTATTTGAAGTTAGAAACTGAATATTAAAAGTCAGTATTATTCATTTATTTATCCCTTCTATTGAAAAATTTTATTATTCATTTACTTTTTTATTTTTTTACATTTATTTATTTTTGAGAGACAGTGTGAGCAGGGGAGGAGCAGAGAAAGAGGGAGACACAGAATCTGAAACAGGCTCCAGGCTCTGAGCTGTCAGCACAGAGCCCAACATGGGGCTTGAACCCACGAACCCATGAGATCATGACCTGAGCTGAAGTTCGGTGCTTAACCGACTGAGCCACCCAGGTGCCCCTATTCATTTATTTTTTAATTGAAGTATAGTTGACACACAATGTTACATTAGCTTCAGGTGCCCAGAATTGTGATTGGACAAGTCTATACATTATACTATGCTCCCCACAAGTGTAGCTGCCATCTGTCACCATACAACGTTACTGCAGTACCGTTGACTACATTCACTTTGCTGTACCTTTTATCCCTGTGTAAGTCAGCATTATTTAGATAAGTCTGGAATTTTTTTAAATGTGGAATTTTTATGTTAATTTTTAAACTTAAATTAAATTTTTAAATTACTTTTATAAAGAATATAATTATCTATGATTCTAGTATTCAATATCTTCTTAGTTACCCATGGAAAAATTAATATTACACTAATGTCTATGTTTCTCTCTTTCTCTAAAGTTACTGTATATATACTTATATATATAAGGTTATTTCATATCACAGTAACCAATCACAGCTGCTGCAAATACCCCACTAGTTCATGAGTTTCTACAAATTGAGATATAAAGGGAAGCAATAAAATGAACCATCTTCATTCCTGGGAAGCAATACTTACTTATGCAAGAATCAGAAACACAGTATCTGAGAAGAAGGTTGCAAGAAGTTACTTCATTAGTCTTTTCAGTTAATTGAAGGCTTTAACTACTCAGCTTTCCCCCACATTCTGAAACAGTATATTTTTCCAATGTAGGCAGGGTAGGCAAAACCCTCAAACCTTCATCACCTTTGTCTGTATGTGCTTTTCTTTTGGGAATGTAGAGCAAAAGATGTTGGGAAGCTATTCTCTGGAGCTTGAAGAGTGTTCCTCAATTGAAAGGATTACAGGTATCTATGCCAAGTGACAAAAGAGTCTCTGTGCTCTTTAATACACTTATTATTTTTTACATGCCTGATAAGAAAAAACCTTTTCTAAATGGGGGGGGTGTAGGATCCCCTCTAGTATGGGGTTAAGGGCAATAGGTTTCTTCAGCCCATCACACAGGGATAGTTGGCCAAAACTGCCCAGTAGAATGCTAGCACACCAAATGATATCCAAGCCACCCCAAGAAAACTCTTCCTTTTGGGAAATGGGTGGTTCCTGTGGCTAGCATTTCTGTCTTAAAACCAGTCAAGCCAATTTTCTGTGGATTTATGAAGACTGTTCTATATCGTAGAATTTGGATAATTGAATCTGAGAAATCAGATAAACTGATTTCTACTCTTATGCACTGTCATCCTTGAAATAAATATGGTTATAGACAGTCTGGGATTTTTATTTCTTGAGACCCAGGTGACCTAGACAGTAGGTCTAGTACATATTCTTCACAAATGGCTTCACTTAAAATTTTTTGGAATGTTTATTCATTTTTGAAAGAGAGAAAAAGAGAATAAGCAGGAGAGAGGCAGAGAGAGAGGGAGACACAGATCCGAACCAGGATCCAGGCCCCAAGCTGTCAGCACAGAGCCTCATGTGGGGCTCAAAACCGTGAACTGTGAGATCATGACCTGAGCCAAAGTGAGGTGTTTAACCAACTGAACCACCCTCAAATAGCTTCACTTTAAAGACATATTATCTTGTATAAGCCTTTAATATCCCAGAGCTTCAAGTATCTATTACTATAAAATGAATAAAATCATATTTGTCATTCAGAGTTGCTTCAAAGATGATGTGTTTATATGCTTAGAAGGTGCTCAGTTAATTAAATGTGAATGTAAAATGATAAAAAGAAGTCTGAAAATTACAAATATTTCTATCAGTAACACATTTACAGTGTCATTACAGTAAGGCAGTTGAAGTGTTACTTTCCTTCTACAGTGTTTTATTTTGTTTTCGCCAAAGAAGCATCCCTACAATGAAACTAGCTCCCTGTCGTTTGGAGAGTGACTGGTTCCCTACATCAGTCAAGGTTTCAGAAAGAGGCAGCAGGAAGCTGGAGTGAGTTGTTGAGTCAGGCTCCTACCTGAGGACTGCCCAGGTGGGTTAAGCCTGCAGGTCTTCCACAGCTCAGAGGAAATGAGCTTTTAGTCGGAAGGAGCCCTAGAGCATGAATAAAATGTCATTTGCTACATTTCTGAGATGTATTGCATAGAAAATGGCTGAAACATTTCTTTTCTCCAGCATCTGCTTACTCCCATTTTGTTTTCACTTTTCTGAATCCACTCTCTGAATTCTTTAAGCTACTTCTTGTATTATGATTTTCAAGTTTCCTAGAAATATTTTGTAATATTACAAATATATTACAAAAATACTACTATATATATATATATTCCAGTCACTTTGCAGAGTTGCTACCAGACATCTAATATTGGATAACAATGGGAAATGCAGAATAAAAAGCATGAAATGCATGCATTGAAACATGGTTGTCTAATTATTCAGATATATTGTGTTTTATCTTTCATCTATTTCCTAAAGGATTCAGGGTAACTAATGGCATTTTTGCATATCCAAAATAAACATTTGAAATAAAGGTGTTTAAATTCAGACCAAGATCTATGGCAAAACAGAATAAATGCTGAATCAGATGCTTAGAATTAGTTAGCTAGTCTTACTGAATCCACAATTTAAATTTGAGGCCTGGAATCCAAGAGCAGAAAGTGTTGACAACTGAATGAAATAGCCATCACATTCATCATGTGAAAAGGTGTCCAAATTCACCTGAAGATACAAACCTATTCTAAATATGCATCCTATCCTCCAGGAGACCACAGGCTCCAGTGTCATTTATCTTTCTAATCCTAACATTCAGCATAAAGCCTGGTTCACAGTAGACCCTCATAAGAGTCTAAAATGAATTAATTTATTGCATCGATCCCTGTAACATGGCAAATATGAACACAATAAAATGTGTTTAAATTTTTTTAATGTTTATTTATTTATTTCTGGGAGAGAGATAGAGACAGCGTGAGCAGGGGAAGGTCAGAGAGAGAGGGAGACACAGAATCCAAAGACAGGCTCCAGGCTCTGAGCTAGCTGTCAGCACAGAGCTTGATGCGGGGCTCAAACCCAGGAACTGTGAGATCATGACCTGAGCTGAAGTTGGACGCTCAACCAACTGAGCCACTCAGGCACCCCTAAAAATGTGTTTAAAATACAGAAATTGTAACTTTACAATAGTTTATCAAATTGGACATTTTTAGAAATATTTAATCAACGGATTAAGTTTCTTAAGTCTTCTTAATTTGTGGTTACTTAGTGAAGACACCATCAAGAAGAATGCTTATCTTTCTAGTCCATGGAACTCATTAATTTAATGAATTTACCAAGTTATTAAAGTTATTAAAAATTGAAGTGATGGGGCGCCTGGGTGGCTTAGTCGGTTAAGCGTCCGACTTTCGCTTAGGTCATGATCTCGCGGTTCGTGGGTTCGAGCCCCGCGTCGGGCTCTGTGCTGACTGCCAGCTCAGAGCCTGGAGCCTGTTTCAGAGTCTCTGTCTCCCTCTCTCTCTGACCCTCCCCTGCTCACGCTGTCTCTCTCTCCTAGAAATAAATAAAACATAAATTTTAAAAAAATAAAAAAATAAAATAAATAAAAATTGAAGTGCTAAGACCGCTTCTTTTATGCTGTTTAGAATTGGAATTTCTACTGAATTCTGGCTTATAGTGTTAAGTATGGCATCAATTAGGAAAAAAACCCATAAAATCCTTAGATCTAAACACAGATTGAACATAAATGCATTCTGTGTCTGTGGTTAAGGTCTGATGTATAATGGTGGCATGGAAAGTTGGCACTCCATCCCCAGCCCTTTGCACATTTCTGTAGTTTTATTCCCTGCTCCCTTCCCCAACCTCCCTTCATTCCTTGGCTTTTATTGTGTCTTCAATGGCTAAATCTAGGGCTCTTCAGATAACTGCCCTAGGCCTACTTAAGTGGCCCTCCACTCCCCATGTGCGAGTACTAAATTTCAGTTCCCTCACATTTGCTGGCGACAACCTTGAGGTGTACCTCATGCTCCAGAGTTCCTCTGAAGCGTCAAGTTGGACAATACCTTTGTCTCTAATATGACTCATATCTTGGAAAATACCTCCTTAAAAAACAATACACAGATACTCTTTGTAAGCGAGACTGAGAAACCCAACGTGGCACAATAACTTATGGACTCCAGCAAGTCTCCTAAGCCTTCCCTCTTGTAGCTGAAACAAGACAATGAAGTTTAGTTCTACCTCAGCTCTGAGAAACAAGCTTGTTTTCAGAGTCAAGGAACCCAGTCCGCTGATGTTAAAACAAAAACAAAAACAAAAACAAAAAAACCCAGCATGTGTAGAAGTAAGGAAACTTAAATTAAAGGAAATTTTAAAATTTAAGGGGAACTAAGGAATTTTAAGGAATGTTGCAAACTCATTTGTAATTTTTTTTAAAAATTCTGAAGATGGGGTAAATCTGACCAAGGAGCAAAGAGCTAATCAGGAGAAATTGATATATCAGCAATTCTGCAGTGGGAGAGACTTTCTCTTAAGAATTTTACATAATGAATGGAGTGTTTAGCAGATGCCGATCCTGGATCCTAGATTACACCTAAGGAAAACAATTCAATCTGTAAACTGCAGCTAAATTCTTCATAAGGATGTGAATTCTTCTGAACTGGCCCAGCAGTCAGATGGTTTCTCACCAAAACGTTGCCGGAGGCAAAATGATTCCCAAACCTGCTTTTTGTTGATCTCTGAAGCTGCTATCAAGCTTTATTGGACCCAACTTAGTTTTTCTTGGTACATTGTGTATTAATAAAATAGTTTTGAAAGGGTATAGTTATATGATTCAGAAAGTCTTGCTTTTCTGTTATAATTGGCCTGGTCCCCACCCCCATTCCCACAGGTAACCATTATTAGTAGTATTTTACATATTCTCCCAGAGCTTCTTTGTGTAAATATAAGCAGATATAAGTGAGATTTCTTATCCCTTTCAGTATCCTGATGCCCAGGTACAGAGCAGATCAACTGGGTTGCAATGTGACAGTAGTCGTTGCTATGAGGTGATAGCACTGGCTTTCCCAAGAGTTCTGGACAGGATGCTGAAAATTCGTTAGACCCCAACCTCATCTTCCTGACAAAGTTCTTCTTGCAACACCATCAACAGGGGTGTGGATGTGTGGGCATCTTTTGAATTTTTTAAGGGGCACATTCATTATTAGCTTCCCATTTAACTTTGATGGCAATGAATTAAAATGTATCTTATAAATAAGCATGTCCAATTTTCATTTTCTGAGATATGACACTTTCCTATTCAATTCCACATGCCCATTTTCACTGTGCATTTTGTGGCATCAGTTTTTTTTTAACTTTTTAAATGTTTATTTTTTGAGAGAGAGAGAGAGAGAGACAGAGACAGAGAGCAAGCAGGGGAGAGCCAGAGAAAGAGGGAGACGCAGAATCTGAAGCAGGCTCCAGGCTCTGAACTGTCAGCACAGTCAACGCAGGGCTGAAACTCACAGACTGTGAGATCATGACCTGTGCCGAAGTTGGGTGCTTAACCAGCCGAGCCACTCAGGTGCCCCTCAGTTAAGACCTGGGTGCATTCTGTTCATTAGCCAAACATTTTTTTCTAAACAAGAAGGGGAGAGACAAATGACTCTAATGAGGAAACATGGAAAGTTGCTCATGTATAGCCCTTTTTAGGCTTTGTCTTTGAACCCTTCATAGAATAATGAAATAAACATTAATTTTTAAAGAACGCAAGTAATTTTTACAATCTCCCTCAAATGTAATTTTATTTTTATCTAGGAATTCTTAAATTATAACACTAATATGTAAGTAGATTCTCATTATTTTAAAAAATCCCTGATAAATAAAAATTAAGTTATAACTTGGTAACTTTTCCAGCCTCCACAAATTCTATTCCCAGAGGAAACCACTATAATTGGTTTGGCCTTCACTCTGTCGGACACTGTTTCTGTACATTTCTGTACATTTGTGCATCTGTAGACATAATAGTTTCATTTTTATTTGTATATATGTGTTCATTTTCATTAATGAAGTCTGCAGAATTCTCTATGGTTTTCCCACAAAGAGATAGAATTTGATTTAAAAAAAATTTTTTTAAATTTATTTCTGAGAGAGAGAGAGACAGCTTGAGCAGGGGAGGGTCAGAGAGAAGGGGAGATAAAGAATCTGAAGCAGGCTCCAGGCTCTGAGCTGGCAGTCAGCACAGGGCCCGACATGGAGCTCGAACTCACAGACCATGAGATCACGACCTGAGCTGAAGTTGGACTCTTAACCGACCGAGCCACTCAGGTGTTCCTGATTTTTTAAATATCATAACATATACATCCTACCTAATATTCTGACTCTAGGCAAGTTGCTTAGTTTTTCTTTGTCTTAGATTTATTTTTTATCTATATAATGACAACAGTAATGAAGCCTGCCGCTTTGTGTTATTGTGAGGACTGTAAAAGGTAAAGCTATAAAATGCAAGTAACCCTTCCACCTCTTTGATGCTGTTTATTGGACATTTGTACTTCTTTTGCTATAAATATCCCATTTATATCCTGACTTCATTTTTCTACTTGATTTTTTTATTGACCTATACATATTCTTATATCATCAATTAGCCTTATGTCTGTCACATTCCAAGAAACGTTTTTTCATGGCTTGTTTATTTTCTGTTGACTTGGTTTTTGACATTTGAATTTTTGCCTTTGGGCAAATGTATTATTTAAGACATGTGTGTGTAGCATATTTATATAAAACACTACAGACCTTATAAAATGCATATTCTTGTAGACAAGATGGAAAATTTACAAATAGACATACCAAATCATGTCTGTTAAGTATCTGGAAAATACCAAGTACTTTAAGGACAAAGCAGGGGAAAGATACAGGGGGAAGAGAAGTGGAAGCAGCTGTAAAATGATGATATTTGGATGAAGATCATAGCCAAGTGAGAGAACGCACCATGGGAATTTGGAAATGCCTGAGTTAATAGAGTTTGAGGCAACAAGAGTAGCAAATGTAAAGGTCCTGAGTCAGACACAGGTTTGGCATGTTCTGGAACCAGAAAAGGCTACTGTGGCTTGAACAGAGTGAGTAAAGGGTGGAAAGCAACAAATGATATCGAATAGGGAACCACTGATTAGATCATATATATTCTTAAAGACTGTAGAAAGATTTGTGATTTTTTTCTATACATTAAGAGAATTTATTACAAGATTTTTAACAAGGAACTGACACGGTCTGACCTCAAGAGTAGTAGTGGTGAGAACACATGGGAGACTGTTGTGATTCATGCAGACCTGGACCAGAGCAGTATATAGGAAATTAGTAAAAGATAGTTATATCTGGTTACTTTGAAAGTGGAAAGTTGTTAGGATTTCCTAAGAAAGTGATGGTGTAGAAAGAAAGGGAAACTCACAGATGATGTCAAAGATTTTGCCTTGATCAATTGGGTAATGACATTATTATTTAGTAGGGTATAGGAAAACATTGAAGGGTAGCTTTATGTGTGAAGGAGGGTAGAAGGTACAGACTTCCAGTTATGGAATGAATAAGTCACAGGGATGAAAGGGATAGCATAGGGAATACAGTCAATGGTATATGGTGACAGATGGCAGCTACAGCTGTGATGAGCAGAGACTATCATATAAAGAAGCTGAATCATTATGTTGTATACCTGAAACTAATGTAACATTGTGAGTCAACTATACTTCAATAATGATAGTAATGATAGAAATAAAAAAAATAAATTTAGAGTATAAATCAAATTGTATTTGATGTATTGTATCTGAAGTGAGTATAAGGTAACCAAGAAGAGATGTCAAGTAGACAATTGAATATGAAAGTCAAAGGCAGAGGACAGACCAGGGAAAATATGAATGTGAGAATCATTAGTATATGGATGGCATTTAAAGTAATGTTGCTGGAAGAGATCACTTAGGGTTTAATGATAATGAGGGGATGAAGAAGACCCAGGGAGCTCCAACTTTTGGAGATCAGAAAAGGAGGTAAATTTAACAACAACAAAAAAAAAGATGAGCAAAATCAGCTTAAGAGTGGGAGATAAACGAGGATCATGTTGTGTCCTGGAAGCCAATTGTAAAAAATGTTTCCACTGTGTACAGTGCTCCTGAGAGGTTGAATACTGTGAGTGCACCAGTGAATTTAGCAAAATGGAGGTTCTGTTGAAAACAGAAGCACTAGGAACAAAAGCCAGGTTAAAGTGGGAAGAAGAAATAGCATGTCATTATTTCTTTTTAACTCATCTGCATTTCATTTTTTTTTAATTTTTAATGTTTTATTTCTTTTTTTTTTTAATGTTTTATTTATTTCTAGGAGAGAGAGAGAGACAGCATGAGCAGGGGAGGGTCAGAGAGAGAGGGAGTCACAGACTGAAACAGGCTCCAGGCTCCGAGCTGGCAGTCAGCACAGAGCCCGACGCGGGGCTCGAACCCACGAACCACGAGATCATGACCCAAGCGAAAGTCGGACACTTAACCGACTAAGCCACCCAGGCGCCCCATTAACTCATCTGCATTTCAAATCAAACTGCAAAAGCTCATCCCTATGCAAAGATTCTTTAAATACATGATACACGATATTATAATGGACTCAATTTTGTCAAAGGCATTAACTACACTGACAGATGCACAATCCACAATGAGATGTGAGACTCAAATAAAAGTTCTTAGAGAATATTGATTTCCATCATTGGCTGACCACTTACCTCTAATGAATCTTGAATAGGCTAAGAAAAAAGATGATTGGAAATTCAAAGAAAAATTTTGGATAGAGTATTGGTGTTCTGGGATTCTTCCTAACTACAAAAGGCAAGGTGTTTTCCCTTTCTTTCAGACAAGAAAAAGGGTTGTAAAAAAAAAAAAAACAACTTAAGAGAGCTTACTGTATTCCCTTCACTACCACCATGTCTGATTTCGTGTCTGAGACACTCAGAGGGCAAGTTCTAGGCTGGCTTTCTGATGGTGTTTGGAAAGAGGTTGCCACTCCTTCAAATCATCTGACACTTCAAGGCAATGCTGTATCTTTTTATGTTTGACACGGGCCATCTCAGAAGAAAGACAATGTGAGCTTGTTTTCGTTCTTGCCTAAGGAGTGTGTATCAGTTAGGCTTTCTTGTATGAAAAACCAGCCAAAATTCAGCAAATGTTTATTATTTTCAGGGGTCAGATGTGTGATTATTCTGTGGTCAGCTGGCAGCATGGCTGGGGCTGGATTGCCTAGGAGAGCTTCATTCATTCGTGTGGCTGCGGGCTAGACATTGATGAAGGTGAGGACATCCTGCAGCAGGCCAACCTCCACTGTTCACATGGTGGTGGCCACAAGGAGAAATAAAATTTCCAAGAATAAGTTTTCCTCATGCCCTTCTTTTAAACATTTTCTTTATATAATCATTGTAGGTTAATTGCAAAATGTATTCCTTGGCTATTTATAGTTTTGTTAATACTATTATCAACAACAACATAATAATGAAGTTAACATTACTTTTCAATATCATTAGCACTTAATTTTGGAATAGTCAATACTTTGAAATGTCATGGATGATTATTAAAAATAAGACATTTTAATTAATTTTTAGTGATAAGATCTGCTTAGTTATTTTTTAAATTCAGGTTCTCTATTTTGGATATACTTCTGTACTGAGCTCACAGAGAGAGGGCTGTCACTATTGTGTATCTATCTCACTTATATTCCTTGTAGTTTCCTTTTATTATTTTAATAATCTGTAATTTGATGTATAAATATTATCAACAGGTAGTTAATATGATTTGTTCTCATTTATGTTTCTAAAATATCTGCATTTTTTTCACTTCAGAATTATTACTTTAAATTCAAGTTTATAAACCTCTTCTACATTCTTATTTCAATAACAGATTTCTCCAAACTTGGTGAAAGTTTGGTAATTTATACTTTTTCATAATTCAGCAAAAATCAAGCTAAATTTATCCTTAATGTTTTTTATTTACAGGCTACTTAAACATTTATAAAATTAGAAGGATTAATCTTCCAAATTTTCAAGGACAAATTTTTTTCTAATATTTTAAAGGCTATATTTGCAAAGGGATGTTTAAACAGCTACACTCCCCACTTGCTCCAAGAATGCTTTTTCTTTGACCGAAAGTGAATTTTAGAGACAGAAATAAATGTGGGCCAAAGGCTTTGCTAGAAATCATATAAAATGATTTATGTATTAAAGTAGTGGCACATAGCAGGGATTTCGTCTTTCCTGAAACAAGCACCATATACAAACTATTAATATGCTAGTTATAAATCAATAATGTGTGTTCAGTAACATAGCCATTGTTTGCAAAGCCCTTATTCTATGCACGTACATTGTACTAAGCATTGCTATACATTACTAATTTAATTCTCACACTATGTGCAGCAAATGTTTAATTTTTACTTACAGATGAGAAAATTAAGGAGTAAAGTGACTTCTTAAGGTCACCCAGCTAATAAGTGGCAGAACTAGGCTCAGTCAGTTAAGCGTCTGACTTTGGCTCAAGTCATGGTCTCACGGTTGGTGGGTTCTAGCCCCACATCAGGTTCTGTGCTGACAGCTCAGAGCCTGGAGCCTGTTTCATATTCTGTCTCCCTCTCTCTCTGCCCAACCCCCCACTCATGCTCTGTCTCTCTCTGTCTCAAAAGTATATAAAACAAACAAACAAAAATTTAAAAAATATAAAAGTGGCAGAACTAGGATTTGGACTGTAGTCAATTAAACCAAAGGCCATGTAGTTTATCAGCTTTGCTCCTACACTTAAACTATCCTTTCTAGGAAACAGCTTGAGTAGATAAAGAGATGTTAGTTTAATGAGGAGGAAATATATTTGCAGAAAACAACATAACTGTCTTTAAGTGTGCAACTGCGTTGTTGCTAGGTCACGTACATCAGGTCTTTTTGCTAGGGTGAATTAATGAGGTTTCACTATTAGTATTTTTGTACTATGACATCAAATACTGAATAATTTTAGAACCTGAATTGTACACCGTCCTTGTGAAAACACTTATCTACTTTAAACATAAAAGGTAATGATCTGGACAATTGGCAAAGTTTTCAGTAGAACTACATTATGCTAACATATATTCTGAAGCTCAATCTGAAGCTCAGCCACGAAGGTGTTAGATGGCATACTCAAATCTCTAGGGAAAGAAGGGATTGTGCTGGCTTTCAGTGGCTCCCACAATCCACAGCGAATGTGCAGGGCAGGGAGAGTTTTTCCTTCCAGCGCTCAGCATGAGGCACTGAATTCTGAGGTCTGGGCCACTGGTGCCCTCTGCAGGTCAGATGAACGCTCTACAGCCCCAGGTTTCTTCTGTTAAAAAGGTCTCAACAAAGGAAACATTGAATAAATTGCCCACTGTAGTGTCATTCCTGTGTCTGGCAGTTAACTAGGTGTTAACTGGGGTAATGGTGATGACATGTCTCCCATCCTTCAGCAGGCTAGTAGGGGCTGTTCACATGGTAGCGGGCACAGGGATCATTGAAAATTTCAGACTATGCTTTCCTTACACTCCTCAATTATTTTTTAGAAATTTTTGTACATAGGTGTTATGTAATTATAATGAAGCACTCACATTTCAATGTTTGAAGATACTTAGCTAAATCAGGATGATTTTTAAAAAGGGTGGGGGAGTGGAGACAAAGCTAGAGATGGCAGAAGTAGATTTTCCTTGAGAATGTAAATTAAAGTCTTTGAGAGGCTGTGTGACATATTGCAAAGAATATTTTCTGAAATGACAGCATGGCGATCACATTTTGACTTTTTCATTCACTAGCTGATGACTTTAAATGTGTTGTTGAACATCTCTGAGCTTCAGTGTTCTTATATGTGAAATGGAGTCAATGTGTTCCCTATTGGTTTATTTTACAAGTAAGATTTAAGAAAAACTAAACTAGAAATGTAAACTTGTGCTCTTTGTTCAGGGTCATATTTTAGTTTATGGTTAAGCTCATTGACGATTTTCCAACAAAGACTAGTTTGCAACTCCTATTTTTGGTAAAGAGGCAGTGTCTATTTCTGTTTCATTTTCCATCGATTATGTAACAGTGCACTAGACTTTCGGTTTTGACTTTTAGGCCAAATAATAAATTCATATAAAAATGCCTAAGACTTCATATCCTGGGCATAGTTCTAAGTTCTTCACATAAATTAACTTACTTGGCTCTCATACCAATCCTTCAACCTAGGGACTATTATTTTTCAAAAGAGGAAACTGAGATAGAATTTTTAAAAATTATTAAAGATGGCACAGTTTATAAGTGTTGGACCCAAATTTATCTTGGAAAACCTGGTTTCTGTGTCTATATGTTGAACTGTATATTCAAATTTGAAGAATCTTAAAAGACGCTATTTAAATTAAGGTATTGCTACTGGGATTAATATTAATCAGACCATTACTTTTCACACTCATGTAAACTACTTCATGTATTAACAAAGTTAATGTGAACAACATGGGACCCCTGAGGATCAAAATTAAGCTTCATTCTTTTTTTTTTTTTTTTTTTTTTTTTTTTTTTTTTTTTTTCAAATAGTTTATTGTCAAATTAGTTTCCACATAACACCCAGTGCTCATCCCCACAAGTGCCCTCCTCCATGCCCACCCCTCCTCCCCCACATCCACCAGTCCTCAGTTTTTGTCAGCATTCAAGAGTCTCTCATGGTTTGCCTCTCCCCCTTTCCCCCACCATTTCCGCCCTTCTTCTCCCCCTTGGTCCTCTGTTAAGCTCCTCCTAATCCTCCTATACGTGCACACATATGATATTTGTCTTTCTCTGCCTGACTTATTTCGCTCAGCATAACACCCTCAAGGTCCATCCATGTTGCTACACATGGCCAGATTTCATTGTTTCTCATTGCCATGTAGTATTCCATGGTATAGATAAACCACATCTTCTTGATCCATTCATCTGTTGATGGACACTTAGGCTCTTTCCAGGTTTTAGCTATTGTGGAGAGTGCTGCTATGAACATTGGGGTCCATGTGCTCCTATGCCTCAACATTTCTGTATCCCTTGGGTAAATTCCTAGCAGTGCTATTGCTGGGTCATAGGGGAGTTCTATTGTTAGTTTCCTGAGGAACCTCCACACTGTTTTCCAGAGGGGCTGTACCAGTTTACATTCCCACCAACAGTGTAGGAGGGTGCCCGTTTCTCCACATCCTCGCCAGCATCTAGAGTTCTCTGATTGGCTCATTTTAGCCACTCTGACTGGCGTGAGGTGGTATCTCAGTGTGGTTTTGATTTGTATTTCCCTGATGAGGAGCGATGCTGAGCATCGTTTCATGTGTCTGTTGGCCATCTGGATGTCCTCTTTGGAGAAGTGTCTGTTCATATCTTCTGCCCATTTCTTCACTGGGTTGTTTGTTTTTCGGGCGTGTAGTTTGGTGAGTTCCTTGTAGATTCTGGATATCAACCCTTTATCTGATATGTCATTTGCAACTATCTTTTCCCATTCCGTTGGTTGCCTATTAATTTTCTGGGTTGTTTCCTTGGCTGTGCAGAAGCTTTTAATCTTGAGGAGGTCCCAACAGTTTATTTTTGCTCTTGATTCCCTTGCTTTTGGGGATGTGTCAAGTAAGAAGTTGCTGCGGTGGAGGTCAAGGAGGTTGTTTCCTGCTTTCTCCTCTAGGGTGTTGATAGTTTCCTGTCTCACGTTCAGGTCCTTTATCCATTTTGAGTTTATTTTTGTGCATGGTGTGAGAAAATGATCTAGTTTCATTCTTCTGCATGTTGCTGTCCAGTTCTCCCAACACCATCTGTTAAAAAGGCTGTCTTTTTTCCATTGGATATTCTTTCCTGCTTTGTCAAAGATTAGTTGGCTGTATACTTTTGGGTCCACTTCTGAGTTCTCAATTCTGTTCCATTGGTCTATGTGTCTGTTTTTGTGCCAATACCATACTGTCTTGATGATGACAGCTTTGTAGTAGAGGCTAAAGTCTGGGATGGTGATCCCTCCCGTTTTGGTTTTATTTTTCAGGATTACTTTGGCTATTCGGGGTCTTTTGTGGTTCCATACAAATTTTTGGATAGTTTGTTCTAGTTTTGAGAAGTATGCTGGTGCAATTTTGATTGGAATTGCATTGAATGTGTAGAGTGCCTTAGGTAGTAATGACATCTTAACTATATTTATTCTTCCTATCCATGAGCATGGAATGTTTTTCCACTTCTTTGTGTCTTCTTCAATTTCCTTCATAAGTTTTCTATAGTTTTCATCATACAGATCTCTTGTATCCTTGGTTAGGTTTATTCCAAGGTATTTTATGGTTTTTGTGCAATTGTGAATGGGATCAGTTTCTTGATTTCTCTTTCTGTTGCTTCATTGTTGGTGTATAAAAATGCAACCGATTTCTGTACGTTGATTTTGTACCCTGCAACTTGGCTGAATTCTTGGATCAGTTCTAGTAGGCTTCTGGTGGAGTCTGTCGGGTTTTCTATGTAGAGTATCATGTCATCTGCGAAGAGTGAAAGTTTGACTTCCTCTTTGCCAATTCTGATGCCTTTGATTTCCTTTTGGTGTCTGATGGCTGATGCTAGGACTTCCAGCACTATGTTAAACAACAGTGGTGAGAGTGGACATCCCTGTCGTGTTCCTGATCTCAGCGGAAAGCTCTGAGTTTTTCCCCGTTGAGGATGATGTTAGCTGAAGGCTTCTCATAGATGGCTTTGATGATGTTTAAGTAGGTTCCTTCTATCCCAACTTTCTCCAGAGTCTTTATTAAGAAGGGATGCTGTATTTTGTCAAATGCTTTCTCTGCATCTATTGACAGGATCATATGGTTTTTATGTTTTCTTTTATTAATATGATGTATCACATTGATTGATTTGCGAATGTTGAACCAGCCCTGTAACCCAGGAATGAATCCCACTTGATCTTGGTGGATGATTCTTTTGATATGCTGCTGGATTCGATTTGCAAGGATCTTGTTGAGAATTTTTGCATCCGTATTCATTAAGGATATTGGCCTGTAGTTCTCTTTTTTTGCTGGATCTCTGTCTGGCTTGGGAATCAGTGTGATACTGGCTTCATAAAATGAGTCCGGGAGTTTTCCTTCGCTTTCTATTTTTTGGAATAGCTTGAGAAGAATTGGGATTAATTCTGTTTTAAATGTCTGGTAGAATTCCCCAGGGAAGCCATCAGGTCCAGGGCTCTTATTTGTTGGGAGATTTTTGATCACTGATTCAATTTCTTCACTTGTTATGGGTCTGTTCAGGTTTTCTATTTCTTCCCGTGTGAATTTTGGTAGTGAGTGTGTGTTTAGGAATTTGTCCATTTCTTCTAAGTTGTCCAATTTATTGGCATATAATTTTTCATAGTATTCCCTGATAATTGCTTGTATTTCTGAGGGGTTGGTTGTAATAAGTCCATTTTCATTCATAATTTTGTCTATTTGGGTGCTCTCTCTTTTCTTTTGGATAAGTCTGGCTAGAGGTTTGTCAATTTTGTTTACTTTTTCAAAAAACCAACTCTTGGTTTCATTGATCTGTTCAATTGTTTCTTTGGTCTCGATGTTGTTTATTTCTGCTCTAATTTTTACTATTTCTCTTCTTCTACTGGGTTTAGGGCGTTCTTGTTGCTCTGCCTCTAGTTCCTTTAGGTGAGCTGTTAGATTTTGCACTTGCGCTTTTCTAATCTCTTGAAATAGGCCTGGAGAGCAATGTACTTTCCTCTTAGGACTGCCTTTGCCGCATCTCATAGATTTTGAATTGTTGTGTTTTCATTTTCATTTGTTTCCATATATTTTTTAATTTCATCTCTAATTGCCTGATTGGCCCATTCATTCTTTAGAAGGCTGTTCTTTAACCTCCATGTTTTTGGCGGTTTTCCAGACTTCTTCCTGTAATTGATTTCAAGTTTCAAAGCATTGTGATCTGACAGTGTGCATGGTATGATCTCTATTATTTTATATTTCTTGAGGGCTGCTTTATGTCCCAGTATGTGATCTATCTTGGAGAATGTGCCATGCGCACTTGAGAAGAAAGTAAATTCCCTGGCCTCAGGATGTAAAGTTCTAAATATATCCGTCAGGTCCATCTGGTCCAATGTGTCTTTCAAGTCCCTTATTTCTTTAGTGATTTTCTGTCTGGTTGACCTATCCATTGGTGTAAGCGGAGTATTAAAGTCCCCTGCTATTAGCACATTCTTATCTATAAGCTTGTTTCTGTTTGTGATTAATTGTTTTAGATATTTAGGTGCTCCCATATTCGGTGCGTAGACATTTATGATTGTTAGTTCTTCCTGATGGATGGACCCTGTAATTATTATGTAGTGCCCTTCTTCATCTCTTGTGATTGTCTTTAATTTAAAGTCCAGTTTGTCTGATATAAGTATCGCTACTCCGGCTTTCTTTTGATTTCCTGTAGCATGATATATATTTCTCCATCCCCTTACTTTTAATCTGAAGGTATCTTCCCGTCTAAAATGAGTTTCTTGTAGACAGCATATAGATGGATTTTGTTTTTTAATCCATTCTGCTACCCTATATCTTTTGATTGGAGCATTCAGCCCATTTACATTCAGTGTTATTATTGAAATATGTGGGTTTAGAGTCTTTGTATCTTTTGTAGGGTTCATGTTTGTGGTGGTGTCTCTGGAATCTTTGTTCCTTGCAACCTTTCCTTCAGAGCATCCCCCTCAGGATTTCTTGTAGGGCTGGCTTCGTGGTGACAAATTCTTTCAATTTCTGTTTATTTGGAAAGGTTTTTATCTCTCCTTCTATTTTGAATGACAGGCTTGCTGGATAGAGGATTCTTGGCTGCATATTTTTACTGTTCATCACATTGAAGATCTCCTGCCATTCCTTTCTGGCCTGCCACGTTTCAGTAGATAGGTCTGTCACCACTCTGATAGGTTTCCCTTTGTATGTGAGGGCCCTTTTCTCCCTAGCTGCTTTCAAAATTCTCTCTTTGTCCTTGTATTTTGCCATTTTTACGATGATATGTCGTGCAGAAGATCGATTCAAGTTACGTCTGAGAGGAGTCCTCTGAGCCTCTTGTATTTCCACATTTACTTCCTTCCCCAGGTCGGGGAAGTTCTCTGCTATAATTTGTTCCAGGACTCCTTCAGCACCTTTCCCTCTCTCTTCCTCTTCTGGGATTCCTATGATACGGATATTGTTGCGTTTGACTGTGTCGCTGAGCTCTCGAATTCTTCTTTCCTGTTCCTGGATCAGTTTGTCTCTTTTTTTGTCAGCTTCTTGTTTTTCTATAATGGTGTCTTCTAAATCACTTATTCTCCTTTCTGCCTCTTCAATCCGTGCATTGGAGGCCTCTAATTTATTATGTATCTCATTTATCGCATTTTTTAATTCTTCATGCCTATTTTTATTTTCCATTCTGTCTGTAGCCATAGTTTCTTTGATGTCCCCTATGTTTTTCTCAAGCCCAGCTATTAATTTTACCATTATTATTCTAAAATCTTGTTCAGTTATGCTGCTGATATCTGTTTTGAGCAGTTCATTAGCTCTCCTTTCTCCTTGGAGTTTCTTTGGAGGAGAGGTCTTTTGTTTCGTCATTTTAGTTAGCTTTCCGGCTCTTGTTGGTTTTAAAGACCTGTTATGCTCTCTGTTTCTATGAGCACTGCTATATCCAAGAAGACTCTTTGACTTTCCAGGGCCTATCCTTTCAGAGATTGTTTTTGAATGGTATCCCTCGGTCACTCTTTTTGGGACCTTAGTTATTTTATTTTCCTATTCGTAGTGATATTTGGGACTCTTCACCTTGTGTACTCTAGCTTGTTTCTTGAGGTAGCCCTGGAAAAGAAAACAGACAGACAAACACACAGGGAGCAGGAGCACACAAACGCACAGGCTGATTCAACTAACATGCAAAGTGAGAGGGAAAACGAAAAGTTAATAGAAAAGACGGAGGAGGGAGGGCGAATAGGGAGCATAAAATACATAAAAGGGTCAAAAAGGGGAAAAGAAAAGGAAAAAAGAAGAAAACCGATGGACAAAGAACGGTTTAAAGCATATACCTGGATTTCCCAGCTACAGTTAAATAGCCGTGTGTATGCAGTGCTGGTTGAAGAGCATAGAGAAAAAGAGAGAATGCAGGGTGAGACAAGGCAGATTTGGAAATAGAATGAACAGGCAGAAGGGATAAGAAACTTTTTTCAAAGAGGTAAAGGGTAGAATGTGGTTGGATAGGTGAGAGAAGGATGCTGGAATTATCCAGAGAAACTATATGGTCTAATTACTCCTGAGAGAAATAGCTGAAAAAGTCGGTAGGTGTAGAATTTACATTTACAGAATGGACTTGTGATTGTTTAAGCAAGCTGGCGACCAGAGTTAATCAGGTCAGTGTTTTGGGGAAAAAAGCGAGAAAAGAGAAAAAAGAAGAAAAAAAGAGAAAAGAAAGGGGAAAAAAAAAAGAAAGAAGAAAAAAAAGGGAAAAAAAAAGGAAAAAGAAAAAAAATTTAAAAAAGGGAGGAGGGCACCTCTCAGGCAGGGATGGGCGTGGCGTGATCCGATGCCTCAGGCGGGGTTCTGCCTTGGCGATTGTGGGAAGGAGAGTGACGGTGCTCCAGTCCCTTCTTGAACCCCGCGCTGCAGCTCGCTTTTTTTTTTTTTTTTTGGCGTGTCAACTCCCCGTTCCGGGGACGCAGCCGAAGTTGGTTGCACTCTTCAACCCAGGCCAGTTCCAATCTCCAAATCCCAGCCCGCGCCCCGCTGAAGTTGCCTTAGACACAGCTTCCCAGACAACCCCCTCGGGCTATTCCAGGCTCCCTGCTGAGCTCTGGGGGCAGAGTCAGGATCGCTGCTTTCTTCTCTGGTCGGCTCTGGTGCGCATGCGCGGGGGCTTGCCTGCAGCGTCCGCGTAGCCTGAGCCCGCTGGAGTGAGGAAAACCGGGTCTCTCTATGGCTCGTCACCCGAAACACGAACTCACAGGCAAATTTCCAGTTTTTAGCTCTTTGCCTTCCCTCTCGAGTTCCAGCCAGCCAGGAGCGCGGACGCCTGGTGTCTGCGCGTCTCCTTCAGGGGTCCCAGCCGCCCTGGAGCTACAATGGCGGCAAGCGCGCCGCCGCTGGAGTGAGGAAAACCGGGTCTCTCTATGGCTCGTCACCCGAAACACGAACTCACAGGCAAATTTCCAGTTTTTAGCTTTTTGCCTTCCCTCTCGAGTTCCAGCCAGCCAGGTGCGCGGATGCCCGGTGTCTCCGCGTCTCCCTCAGGGGTCCCAGCTGCCCTGGAGCTACAATGGTGGCAGGCGCACCCGCTCCGCTTTAAAACCCCACCTCCAGGAGCGGCACAAAGAAGCAGTTTGTGTGCTCAGCCTCCCCCAGGACCAGTTGTCGCGAGGGGACCTGGTGTGCAGATATTTGGCAAGTACGGTCTTTCTATGCACCGAGCAGAGATTTTTCTGTCTCGGACTCTCTCCTTTTCCCCTCTCACTCCCCGTAGAGGGTAGAGGGGGATCGCCTCCCACCCTGGAGGCTCCGATCCCGGCCTGATTTTACCTTCCCTGGTTCGCACTCACGTTAGAAGGCTTTCTCAGTGGATTCTGCGTCCTTTTTTCTCCCAGTCTCTCAGGTTTTGTATGGTTTCCAATGGCTTCAGATCTTTTCTGTGTGATGTATGGGCGCGAGTGCAAGTACGGAGCTCCTTACTTCTCCGCCATCTTGCCTCCCTCTCCCAATTAAGCTTTATTCTTAGAGTTCTGGATATTGTAAAGCTGGAGCAGAACGTGATGCTTCTCTTCATTTAAACAGATTTGACTTTTTTTGGTTGCTTAAGTTTTTCTGCAACTTTATGCCAGTAACGCACCTCCTGATAGCAGTGGTGACATGAAGTATGATGTTCAGGTCAGGAGACAAGATTCAACTACAGTGATTTTTTGAAGTTAAACGCTGATCAAACTACTGTCTAAGATACAGTACTTAAAAACAAACATAATCTGTGTACATATTTGGAAGAGCTAATTAATTTAACCATCTTAGTCTGTTTGGACTGCTGTAACAAAATACCATAGACTGCGTAGTTTATAAACAACAGAAAATTGTTTTCAACTGCTCTGGACACTGGAGAGTCCAAGCAGATGTGGTATCTCCTGTTGGCCCACTTCTTGGTTCATAGGTGCCCCATTTTATCCGTGCTGTGTCCCTTCATGGACGAAGAGGAGAGAACACTCTCTGTGATCTTTTCCTAAGAGCACTAATCTCTTCATGAGGGTTCCACTTGCATGACCTAATCACCCCCAAAGGCCCCGCCTCCTGGTACCATCACATTGGGGATTAGATCTCATCCTATGGATTTGGAGGTGGGGACACAAACATTAAATGTATAGCATTAACTATACATATGAGAGCAACTATATCCTGCCTAACCCTTCCCCACACTAGACTCATATTAAAAATAAAACCAATGTGGGGCGCCTGGGTGGCTCCGTTGGTTAAGCATCCGACTTCACCTCAGATCATGATCTCATGGTTCATGGGTTCGAGCCCCGCATCGGGCTCTGTGCTGACAGCTCAGAGCCTGAACCCTGCTTCAGATTTTGTGTCTCCTTCTGTCTCTGACTTTCCTCTGCTCATGCTGTTTCTCTCTCTCAAAAGTAAACAAAACATTAAAAAAATAAAAATAAATAAAACCAATGAAACCAACAAAACTACTTTTAGGGTGTTTTGTTGCTGTTGTTATTCTTCTGATAGCACTAAAGAGTGTGCCTATAACAATACATCAGCTTTAATTTTATCTTAATTTCAGCCTCCCTTTCTGCTCTTCAGCATATCACCCTTCTCGGTTCCTTGACTCCTCGGCTCTGGAAGGTTTAACAACATGCAAAACCTCCAATTCTTCAATCATCATTGATAGAAGAGCATATTAATGTCCCCATTTTTCTCCTCACCCTTTCTTACCCTCACCCTGCCCTCAACTTTTGTCAGTTTTGTCGAAGTTGAAAACACTTACATTCTGTTTTATGACAATAGTGAAATACCATTTAACGCACCTATAGGTTTTTAGCTAAACAACAAAGCCGGCACTTACGTTGCAATGACCATAGAAATATTGTTCAATTCAAAACCAGGTAGCGCGCCATGGCTACATTTTCTGCCAATGCAGTGTCATAAATCTGTGTTGTTAGATGGGAAATGTTCCTAGCATTAGGTACAAATGAGTTGTCTTGTTTTATGCTGAAACAATTCTTTACTATTTTTAAGTTTGTTTGTTTGTTTTTAAAGAGAGAGAGAGAGAAAGAACAAGCAAGGGAGGGGTAGAGAGAGAGGGAGAGAGAGAATCGCAAGCAAGCTCCGTGGTCTCTGCTTAGCCCCACCTGGGGCTTGATCTCAGACTGTGAGATCATGACCTGAGCCAAAAGCAAAGGTTGGAAGGTTAATTGACTGAGCAAATATCAAAATATAAAGCAAGCCTCTAAAATGAATGTAGTTTCTCTTTTCCAATCAGAGTTTCCTTCAGGGAAGAAAAAAGTTATTTTTTAAACTCCTTCCGTGAGACATTTATTTTGCAATATTTTATTTAATTGCTGTTAAATTTTAACCAGAGATAACAATAACTTAAAGATGTCATTTTTATTTTTGGAAACGTAAAATATAATCTGAGCCAACTTACTCCACCAAATATAAAATAATTATAACATTTTATACAATTTCCTACTGATGACAATAAGTGACAGGAGTATACTATTTTTGTGTGTTTTGGATACTTTTTTCCAGCTACAGAATTGCGAAAGACATTGTAGAATAAATCTCTTCACTAATGCCTCCGAGGTTATAGGACACTGAATATTTTGTTAGTCTGCCAACAATGTGGGGTTTAGATTCTGAAGAGGAAAGTAAAAACTACAAATCGGGAAGAACATTTCGTTTCAACTGATACTTCATAATAAAACTAAAATTCCATTTCCATCATAATTTTTCTCCAATATTGTTGCCCACCTGTAAAGTCTTATTGAGATTGTGTTTTCAGAGTTATTGCTCTTCCATTATGAATTCATAAACACCAAGAGCCAAATGCATCCCCCTAACTTTTTTTTTTACAAATAGTTTATTGTCAAATTAGTTTCCACATGACACTCAGTGCTCATCCCCACAAGTGTCCTCCTCCATGCCCATCCCCCCTCCCTCCCCACCCATCAGTCCTTAGTTTTTGTCAGCATTCAAGAGTCTCTCATGGTTTGCCTTTCTCCCTTTCCCCCACCATTTCCGCCATTCTTCTCCCCCTTGTTCCTCCGTCAAGTTCCTCCTAATCCTCCTATACGTGCAAACATATGATATTTGTCCTTCTCTGCCTGACTTATTTCGCTCAGCATAACACCCTCAAGGTCCATCCATGTTGCTACACATGGCCACATTTCATTGTTTCTCATTGCCCTGTGGTATTCCATGGTATAGATAATCCACATCTTCTTGATCCATTCGTCCATTGATGGACACTTAGGCTCTTTCCATGTTTTAGCTATTGTGGAGAGCGCTGCTATGAACATTGGGGTATATGTGCTCCTATGCCTCAGCATTTCTGTATCCCTTGGGTAAATTCCTAGCAGTGCTATTGCTGGGTCATAGGGGAGTTCTATTGTTAGTTTCCTGAGGAACCTCCACACTGTTTTCCAGAGGGGCTGTACCAGTTTACATTCCCACCAACAGTGTAGGAGGGTGCCCGTTTCTCCACATCCTCGCCAGCATCTAGAGTTCTCTGATTGCTCATTTTAGCCACTCTGACTGGCGTGAGGTGGTATCTCAGTGTGGTTTTGATTTGTATTTCCCTGATGAGAAGCGATGCTGAGCATCGTTTCATGTGTCTGTTGGCCATCTGGATGTCCTCTTTGGAGAAGTGTCTGTTCATATCTTCTGCTCATTTCTTCACTGGGTTGTTTGGTTTTCGGGCATGTAGTTTGGTGAGTTCCTTATAGATTCTGGATATTAACCCTTTATCTGATATGTCAACCCTTTATCTATCTTTTCCCATTCTGTTGGTTGCCTATAAATTTTCTGGGTTGTTTCCTTGGCTGTGCAGAAGCTTTTAATCTTGATGAGGTCCCAATCATTTATTTTTGCTCTTGATTCCCTTGCTTTTGGGGATGTGTCATGTAAGAAGTTGCTGCGGTGGAGGTCAAGGAGGTTGTTTCCTGCTTTCTCCTCTAGGGTGTGGATAGTTTCCTGTCTCACGCTCAGGTCCTTTATCCATTTTGAGTTTATTTTTGTGCATGGTGTGAGAAAATGATCTAGTTTCATTCTTCTGCATGTTGCTGTCCAGTTCTCCCAACACCATCTGTTAAAAAGGCTGTCTTTTTTCCATTGGATATTCTTTCCTGCTTTGTCAAAGATTAGTTGGCTGTATACTTTGGGTCCACTTCTGAGTTCTCAATTCTGTTCCATTGGTCTATGTGTCTGTTTTTGTGCCAATACCACACTGTCTTGATGATGACAGCTTTGTAGTAGAGGCTAAAGTCTGGGATGGTGATCCCTCCCGTTTTGGTTTTATTTTTCAGTATTCCTTTGGCTATTCGGGGTCTTTTGTGGTTCCATACAAATTTTTGGATAGTTTGTTATAGTTTTGAGAAGTATGCTGGTGCAATTTTGATTGGAATTACATTGAATGTGTAGAGTGTCTTAGGTAGTAATGACATCTTAACTATATTTATTCTTCCTATCCATAAGCATGGAATGTTTTTCCATTTCTTTGTGTCTTCTTCAATTTCCTTCATAAGTTTTCGATAGTTTTCCTCATACAGATCTCTTGTATCCTTGGTTAGGTTTATTCCGAGGTATTTTATGGTTTTTCATGCAACTGTGAATGGGATCAGTTTCTTGATTTCTCTTTCTATTGCTTCATCATTGGTGTATAAAAATGCAACCGATTTCTGTACGTTGATTTTGTACCCTGCAACTTGGCTGAATTCTTGGATCAGTTCTAGTAGGCTTCTGGTGGAGCCTGTCGGGTTTTCGATGTAGAGTATCATGTCATCTGCGAAGAGTGAAAGTTTGACTTCCTCTTTGCCAATTCTGATGCCTTTGATTTCCTTTAGTTGTGTGATGGCTGATGCTAGGACTTCCAGCACTATGTTAAACAACAGTGGTGAGAGTGGACATCCCTGTCGTGTTCCTGATCTCAGGGGGAAAACTCTCAGTTTTTCCCCGTTGAGGATGATGTTCGCTGAAGGCTTCTCATAGATGGCTTTGATGATGTTTAAGTAGGTTCCTTCTATCCCAACTTTCTCGAGAGTCTTTATTAAGAAGGGATGCTGTATTTTGTCAAATGCTTTTTCTGCATCTATTGACACGATCATATGGTTTTTATCTTTTCTTTTATTGATATGATTTATCACACTGATTGATTTGCGAATGTTGAACCAGCCCTGTAACCCAGGAATGAATCCCACTTGATCTTGGTGGATGATTCTTTTGATATGCTGTTGGATTCGATTTACAAGGATCTTGTTGAGAATTTTTGCATCCGTACTCATCAAGGATATAGGCCTGTAGTTCTCTTTTTTTGCTGGATCTCTGTCTGGCTTGGGAATCAGAGTGATGCTGGCTTCATAAAATGAGTCTGGGAGTTTTCCTTCGCTTTCTATTTTTTGAAATAGCTTGAGAAGAATTGGGATTAATTCTGTTTTAAATGTCTGGTAGAATTCCCCAGGGAGCCATCAGGTCCAGGGCTCTTGTTTGTGGGGAGATTTTTGATTACTGATTCGATTTCTTCACTCGTTATGGGTCTGTTCAGGTTTTCTATTTCTTCCCGTGTGAATTTTGGTGGTGAGTGTGTGTTTAGGAATTTGTCCATTTCTTCCAAGTTGTCCAATTTGTTGGCATATAATTTTTCATAGTATTCCCTGATAATTGCTTGTAATTCTGAGGGCTTGGTTGTAATAAGTCCATTTTCATTCATAATTTTGTCTATTTGTGTGCTCTCTCTTTTCTTTTGGATAAGTCTGGCTAGAGGTTTGTCAATTTTGTTGGCTTTTTCAAAAAACCAACTCTTGGTGTCATGGATCTGTTCAATTGTTTCTTTGGTCTCTATGTTGTTTATTTCTGCTCTAATTTTTACTATTTCTCTTCTTCTACTGGGTTTAGGGCGTTCTTGTTGCTCTGCCTCTAGTTCCTTTAGGTGAACTGTTAGATTTTGGACTTGCGCTTTTTCTAATCTCTTGAAATAGGCCTGGAGAGCAATGTACTTTCCTCTTAGGACTGTCTTTGCCGCATCCCATAGATTTTGAATTGTTGTGTTTTCATTTTCATTTGTTTCCATATATTTTTTAATTTCATCTCTAATTGCCTGATTGGCGCATTCATTCTTTAGAAGGGTGTTTTTTAACCTCCATGTTTTTGGAGGTTTTCCAGACTTCTTCCTGTAATTGATTTCAAGTTTCCAAGCATTGTGATCTGACGGTGTGCATGGTATGATCTCTATTCTTTTATATTTAGTGAGGGCTGCTTTATGTCCCAGTATGTGATCTATCTTAGAGAATGTGCCATGCACACTTGAGAAGAAAGTAAATTCCCTGGCCTCTGGATGTAAAGTTCTAAATATATCCATCAGATCCATCTGGTCCAATGTGTCTTTCAAGTCCCTTATTTCTTTAGTGATTTTCTATCTGGTTGACCTATCCATTGGTGTAAGTGGAGTATTAAAGTCCCCTGCTATTAGCACATTCTTATCTATAAGCTTGTTTCTGTTTGTGATTAATTGTTTTAGATATTTAGGTGCTCCCATATTCGGTGCGTAGACATTTATGATTGTTTGTTCTTCCTGATGGATGGACCCTGTAATTATTATGTAGTGCCCTTCTTTATCTCTTGTTATTGTCTTTAATTTAAAGTCCAGTTTGTCTATTAGAAGTATCGCTACTTCGGCTTTCTTTTGATTTCCTGTAGCATGATATATATTTCTCCATCCCCTTACTTTTAATCTGAAGGTATCTTCCCGTCTAAAATGAGTTTCTTGTAGACAGCATATAGATGGATTTTGTTTTTTAATCCATTCTGCTACCCTATGTCTTTTGATTGGAGCATTCAGCCCATTTACATTCAGTGTTATTATTGAAATATGTGGCTTTAGAGTCTTTGTATCTTTTGTAGAGTTCATGTTTGTGGTGGTGGTCTGATATCTTTGTTCCTTGCAACCTTTCCTTCAGAGTGTCCCCCTCAGGATTTCTTGTAGGGCTGGCTTAGTGGTGGCAAATTCTTTCAATTTCTGTTTATTTGGAAAGGTTTTTATCTCTCCTTCTATTTTGAATGACAGGCTTGCTGGATAGAGGATTTTGGCTGCATATTTTTACTGTTCATCACATTGAAGATCTCTGCCATTCCTCTCTGGCCTGCCACGTTTCAGTAGATAGGTCTGTCACCACTTGATGGGTTTTTGTATGTGAGGGACCGTATCGCTGAGTTTTGATTTCTTTTCCTGTTCCTGGATCAGTTTGTCTCTTTTTGTCAGCTTCTTGTTTTTCTATAATGGTGTCTCTAAATCACTTACTTCTCCTTTCTGCCTCTTCAAGCCGTGCATTGGAGGCCTCTAATTTATTATGGATCTCATTTATCGCATTTTTTAATTCTTCATGCCTATTTTTATTTTCCATTCTGTCTGTAGCCATAGTTTCTTTGATGTCGCCTATGTTTTTCTCAAGCCCAGCTATTAATTTCACCATTATTATTCTAAAATCTTGTTCACTTATGCTGCTGATATCTGTTTTGAGCAGTTCATTAGCTGTCATTTCTTCTTGGAGTTTCTTTGGAGGAGAGCTCTTTCGCTTCTTCATTTTAGTTAGCTTTCCGGCTCTTGTTGGTTTTAAAGACCTGTTATGCTCTCTGTTTCTATGAGCGCTGCTGTGTCCAAGAAGACTCTTTGACTTTCCAGGCCTATCCTTTCAGAGATTGT